>CM065377.1:45086682-45686682 GCA_033060915.1 Euryodendron excelsum | reverse complement strand
GGGTGTGTGTGGACTTCACTGACCTAAACAAAGCATGTCCCAAGGACCTTTTCTATCTTTTAAAAATTGACCAACTCGTGGATGCAACAGCTGGATATCAAAGAATGAGCTTTCTAGATGCCTATCATGGCTATCACCAAATAGCACTCTATAAGGATGATCAAGAAAAGACCATCTTCATTACTCCGAGGGGTATTTTCTGCTACAAAGTTATGCCCGTTGGATTGAAGAATGCCAGTGCTACCTACTAAAGATTGGTCACAAAGATGTTTAAAGAGCACATCGGCAGTACGGTAGAAGTTTATATCAATGACATAGTGGTCAAAAGCAAGGTCAGCAGGCTCCACCTTGACAACCTGAAAAAAGTGTTCAACATCCTGAAGAAGTACAAAATGAGGCTCAATGCCTCCAAATGTGTGTTTGGGGAAGTTCTTGGGATTCTTGGTTACATACTGAGGAATTGAAGTAGACTAGCAACAAATCAGTGTAATCCAGAACATTCAGGCCCCGAAAAACATTAAGAAAGTCCAGAAGTTGATTGGGATGGCAGTGTCTCTTAACAGGTCCATCAACCGATCTTCAGATAAGTGTCTACTATTTTTCCAACTCTTGAAGAAATAACAACGGTTTAGTTGGGGATCGGACTGTGATCAAGCCCTTGCCGATCTAAAAAATTATCTAACCCATCCACCACTCTTTTCCACTTTGTTCAAACTCGAGGAGCTTTATCTATACCTGATTATTTTAGAGCATGCTGTCAGCGTCGTACTACTTCGGCAATAAGATAGACAACATAGGCCAATTTACTATGTCAGTAAGATTCTCCTAGGGGTAGAAACTAGATATCTACTTTTGAAAAAGTTTGCTCTCGCATTAGTTATGGCATCACGCAAGCTGGTGCATTACTTCAGAGCATACTATCATTATCCTCACTGATCACCAGTTGAAACCACTCCTCTAAAGAGCAGATTTCTTCGGCAGAATAGCGAAATGAGCGGTGGAGTTAGGCGAGTTCGACATCAAATATCAACCCAGATCGGTGATAAAAGGTCAGGTGCTTGCTGATTTTATTGCTAAATTTTTGTTGAGTTGCCACAGGAAGCCAATCCAACACTTACTGCCAAGCTACTGTAGAGCTCTGGAAGACTACTGATCATTGGAGGCTCTTCGTAAGCGTTCAACGATAGGGGCGGGATGAGGCAGACTCCTAATTACACCAGATGACATAAAATAAAGCAAGCTATTAAACTGGATTTCATTGCCTCAAACAACAAGTTAGAATATAAGACTCTGCTCACCAGACTGCGCTGAGCTATAGAGCTACAAATTGCTGAAATAAGCATCTACTCAGACTCACAACTAGTTGTAAACCAGATCACATGAGAATATGCGACTAAGAACGACAAAATAACACAGTACCTGACAAAGGCACATGAATTATTGAAGAAGTTCAGTAAATACAACTTGTATCAGATCGATCGTGATAGTAATGCCCACACTGATGCCTTGGCAACACTAGAAGTAGCCTTAAAGTCGGGATTGAAGAGAACAATACATATTAAGACCTTGGCTAGACTGAGCATCTTTCAAGAAGAAGAGGGAGTACTGGCCATTGAAGTGCTAGTACCATCTTGGATGGATCAAATAATTAACTTCCCTGACAAAGATGAATTACCTAAGGATAAGAATAAAGCATAAATCCCTAAAGTACTGGCTGTCACCTAGTAAGGAGCTATATAAAAGATCTTTCACAGGTCCCTACCTACATTGCATTCATCCAGACAAAGTGCAGGGCATCTTGTTTGAAATTCATGAAGGGATTTGTGAAAGTCATATCAGTGGAAGATTGCTCGCCCACCGAACCATTTCATTGGGCTATTAGTGGCCTTATACGCAGAAAGATACTGCTCAATATATATTGAAGTGTGAGAAGTGCTAAAAATTCTCACCACTAATCCACCAGTCAGCCAAGGACCTCATTACTATTACTAGCCCTTGGCCTTTTGCCCAATGGGGATTGGATATAGTCGGCCCTTTGCCACGAACTGCGGGCTTAAAAGGTTCCTCATTGTTGTAACATACTACTTCACCAAATGGGTTGAAGCAGAGCCTTTGTTGACCATCAGGGAGGTAGATGTGAAGAGATTTGCTTGGATGAGCATAATCATAAGGTTTAACATACCACGTGCACTGGTCTCAAACAACAGCCCAGTTGGATGGAACCATGTTCAGAGGATTCTATAGCGAACTCGGGATCAAAAATTATTACTTAATGATTATGCTCCAAAAGTGCAATCTACATACCTTAATTAGTTTCTTATTATACCTAGATTAGGATTATTTATGTTGTTTTAGCCTTATTTTAGTTACCAACTTGATTTTATACATCTTTTCAAGAATCCCATGCTAAAAAGGGCAAAATTGTGCAGAAGTGTAAAAAGGCATTCGAACAGCCAGAGATGCATTCAAATGCATGACGACAGCATGACGTAGATTGGTCAAACGGTAGAGCCTTATGTTCAAACGAAGAATAGTAGAGTTTGAATGGCTCGTCAGACGATCACGTTAAAAGTAGTTTTGAAATGCGTTAGATAGACTCAGAGAGCTATTTTTTTGTTCGAGGCGACGATGCACTCGAACGTAATACAGAGCGTTCGAAAGGTAGTGAAGGGCGTTCGAAAGGTTGTTCGGGAATGCATCTTTTGGGAAGCCAATAAAAGTTGGGGTTGTTATTATTTTTAGGACTGGCTTTTTCATTATTGTTTTAGGAGGAACAACAGCAGTGGAGAGAGAGTTTATTCGTGCTTCTAGTTAAGTTTTCATAATTTTTTCTCAATTCTTGTAATTAGATTTTCAGGTTTTCATTCAATTCAATATGTTTTTATACAGTTGTGTCTTTACTATGGAGATGAGTAGCTAAATCTATTCTTGGGATCAATTGAAGATTTTGGATGAACAATGGAGTTAAATTGATTTTTAATGTTTAAATCTTCTTTTTCTTCTTAATTCTTTAGAATCAAACTCTAGATATTTACAAAAACTTCAATGTTTGACTATGTTTGGTAATATTTATGCATGAACTATTGTTCAGTATATACACTGCACGAATTAATAGTATGCATCTATGATTCTAAACTTGATTTATTCTACATTTGATTGTTAGAGAATAATTGTTTTTATTACCCAATCTTTCGAATCAAAGACTCATGATGTAGTCAATGATTTGAGTTATCAAAAACTTCCATTGGAATTTCAAGTGAAGCAGTTGGTTGGATCAATTGATTTTGAGACCTTCCTTTTATTAAATACAAATCAGTTTTGTTAATTTAGTTTAGTATAAATAATTCCACTTTTAAGTGATAATTTTTGATTTTTTTAAAAGCAATAAGAGAGATTTTGTGTGATTTGAGAGAGTAGTCTAGTCTCTTCAGCTTGTCAAATTGTTCCATGAGGATTCGACCCCAGACTTACTGGGTTTATACAGCTTGGCCATCATACGCTTAGGATTATCTGAAGACACTGTTTGGTGCAAGTTAAGTTTTGGGGTTGTTGCTAGGGAGTAAAATTTTGCACAAGTAATAGCAAGAGGCGTGCTAGAACACGAACCTTAGTCAACGCAAAATTTAGCGAGTTACTTCATTAGCATATACAACAGGGAAGGAATTGTTGACCAAGGCTAATCGGTAACTTCGTTCCATCCTTGTATGTGTTAGAAATCAAGGAGTTTTGTGTTTTTTTAGGGGTCTAGGCATACAAGTAATTAGAAGGCGAATTACTAGTGGCGTATAGGCTTTTGTGCTAAAATTTTATTGGTGGTATTGTTTTGTATGTGTAGATTGCTAGTTTGGCTGGGTTGCTTTAATTTTCAATTGAATCGGTGGAATTATTTTTGTGGAGATTAGAGGGAAGTGTAAGCACCCCATTTTTGCCCACTCGGCAGTCTCCAGCCCGTCCAGACTTGTATTCAAGTCAATATGGATATATTTTGAGTCAAATCAGTTTTCCAGACATAATCCAGTCAATCGATCGCTTTGCGGGCCCATTGGACCCAATAGAGGCAAAATGACCAAAGTGCCCTTAGGGTATTGTTTGGTCCAATTCCAGTGGGCACGTCTTCTCGAAGATGGTAAGTCCCCTTTTCAATCTCAATTCCAGTTTAAATCCAATTCCAAGTCCAATTAAATCCGGCACATCTTTCGAGAAAGTTGATTCCTCAAGGTGGTAAGTCCATCCTGTCTGGCACGTTTTTTGAGAGAACTTTTCAGAACAATAAGTCCCTTCAAACCCGTCGACAGGGACAAGACCCCAAGTCCCTGAGATGGTAGAATGGTCCACCTTTGGCGCATACTAGCCCGCCAATGAAGAAAGTCTACTTCAGCATGTCTTTTGAGAAAGTTGATTCCTTAAGCGATAAGTCCACTTAGTAGCTTCCCGAGATTAGGTAGTCTCTGGAATGATTGCGAACCATTAGAGTAACTAAAGTACTCGTAAACATCACAATCGTCAGAGTGACGGAAACATTTGTAAACAGGTCGACATTAGGAATTGCCAACAAACCCCCATGTCATACGACCACTGTTAGAGTAACGGAAACACTAAAAACCTAGGTCAACACCAGTGCCTGGTAGCCCACTCTAGTGAAAAATGACCAAACTGTCTTTAGGGCCATTTTCGACACGTTTCTTGAGAAAGTACCTAAGTTCTTAGAATGGTAAGTCCACCCTTTTGGGGTCGTCCCAAAGACAATTTGGTATGTTTAAGTACCTTCTAGTTTATTTTGGGCCAATTTCGAGACCCTTTGGTCAAAACGACCGTTTTGCCCTTGGTGGGCCGACCATCTCTTCCAACCACACCGACTCTGTGTATCAAACTGGTAACCTCCCGGAACATTCTAGGTAATGTTTCCAAGTCTTGAGTCTTCTTGCGAGACATTCCAAGTCCATCCCAATAGCTTTTCGGCTCGATTGACCGTTTTGCCCCTAATGGCCTAGTCAACCCCTTCGACATATCTTGACATCATTCTTCAAGTCTACTACCCCCGAGACACTATTCTAAGGGTTCTTGTCCTCTTATCGGCCCTTTGGGCCATTCCCGACCCTCTAAATCATTCCCAGACCTTCTGGAGTCACTCCTAGTAAAGTCAGGCTAAAAATTGTATGGTAGTCACTAGTACAGGCACCCAAATCTTTTGAAGATACGTTGCTTGCCGACCTTAAAACTTTCCTAAATAGCTGGCACCATTAGCAGTGGCGCCAAGCCAAAATTTTCCTGGCGCCATTGCAATAGGTGCCAGGTTAATCCTCTGTCTATAAATACAGAGCCTCCTCCAGCGTGAAAGGGGTCCACAAACTCAGTTTAAAAACTTTGCTCTTCAGTATTCAGAGCTCGAAGTCCTTCCATACCCTAGTTCCCTTTAGGTTCTTCAAACCCTAGCCTCCATATACAAACCCTAGCACACATACACTCACATACATTCATATACTATCCTCCAAAGCCTCCATTGAAGACTTGAAGTGCTATAACGTAAACGCTCTCGAAGATCTAAACAAGCTCTTGAAGATTAAGGTGAAGACCGAAGCAAAAAAAACAAAGCGAATAAAGAAAAATAAATAAAAAAAGATGCAAGGTAGGTTTCCTATTTACGTTTATGCAATCCTCCCTCTCTCTTCTCTCTCCTAACCTACTTGGATTTTCTTCTATTTAATCCCCTATCTTCTACCCCTCCTTTCTTGCATGCTTGAAACAAGGGACTCTCCGGTTTATGTGTAGGATTAGGCTATTGAAAGTCACCGTGTCGGGGGTTTTCTCTTAGTCTAACCAGAGACCACGTGGGTTCGGCCCCCTTGATTATGTGGTGAAGCTTTTAACCTTATATGTTCACGACTCCAATTTGCATTGTGCATATCATGACCATGCATCTCTCTAAAACTTGTTTTCAAACGCGTTTTCAAAACTTGTATTGAAAATCGTTTTCAAAACTTGTGTTAAAATCTTCTTCTTCAAAACTTATTTTCGAAACCACAATCCTAAAGTGATTCTAGCCATTTCATGGTTAATGTTGCTTTAGGAAAGTGTTACATTTAAAGTGACCAATATGACCCATATTTTTAAATCCTTATTGTGTTCAAAACCATAATCCTAGAATGGTTCTAATCTTCTTATGGTTAGAGTCGTTTTAGGAAAGTGAGATATTTTTAAAGGCTTGCAAAAGTCTATATTCAAATCCCTTTCGGAATTGCTTTTTCAAACTTACTTTCCAAAACCTCCTTTTGAAATCCTCTCCAAAATCTCTTTTTACATCTATTTTCTAAAATCTTCTCTCAAATATACTTTCTAAAAATTCTCTCAAATCTCCTTTTCAAAATTGCTTTCTAAAAATTTCATTCAAAAAAATCTATTTTCCAAAACCTTTTTTCGCACTCCTTTCCAAAAAGCTTTCTTCAAAATTCACTTTCTAAAAACGCTCCTTAAGTTTCCTTCCTAAAAAACTCTTTTGAAAAACCCCTTTCCAAAAACTCTCTTTTTAAGTTTACTTTCTAAAAATTCATTTCTAAGATCTTCTTCCAAAAATCTTTATTTCCAAAAGTTCTACTTTTCAAAATCTCTTTTCTTGGAGTTCAAGTTAAACCTTAGAGCCATGGTTAGGAAACTGTAATTTTCTTTCCAAAAATATAATTTCCAATTTCTTGTTTTTGTCTCAAACTTTAGGTTTCCAAATCCTATTTTCTACATCAAAATCATATATTTCCAAATCCTATTTTCTACACCAAAATTCAAGATTTTCAAAACTTCATCTTTCCAATTCCACGTCAAATCATATCCTTCGTTTTAGGAAACCAAATCCAATCTTCCATTTAGGAAACTAGATCCAATCCTCCATTTTTGAAAATAAAATCAAATCACCTCATTTTAGAAATAAAGTCCAATTTTTTGTTTTAGGAAATAAGAATCCCAATCTTTCTTAAACCTTTCCTAATCCCAATCCTTATTAATCTTATACCTTCCTAAACCTTAAGTTTTCAAAACTTAAACTTTCAAATCTTTCCTTAAATTTTAAGCTCTGAATCTTCCTAATTCCAACCTTTCCTAATTCCATACTTTTCCAAATTTTAACTTTCCAAATCTTTCTTAAACTTAAACCTTTCCTAATTTTAAGTATTTCTAAACTTCAAACTTTGAATCTTTCTAAATTCAAACCTTTCTTAATTTCAGATATTTCCAAATCCAAAATTTTCCTAATTCAAATCTTTCCTAAAATGAAACTTTCATAAAATGGAACTTTCCTATTTCGAATCTTTTCTAATTCGAACCTTTTCTAAATCCAATCTTTTCCTAATTTTTCAAGTCCAACATTCGAGTCAAATCTTCTCTAAATCTCTTCTAAGTCGAGTCCAATATTTCTTAAACCTCAAGTCTCTCCTAAATCCTAAGTTTAGGTTTCCTAAATCTCAATCTTTCCAAAACAAGTCTAAATTCTTCTTCCAAGTTCTATCTTTCTAAATCAAAATCTTTTTTTCAAATCAAATATTCTATTTTCTATCGAACTCTTATTCGAACTACGACTGAACTGATTCTCAAAAGGGATACGTAGGCAACCTTCATGGGTGCGGTCATAATTATTTTCAAATTTTCAATTCCATAACTATTTTCAAACTTACAATTCTAAAAATCTATTTTCAAATCTCTTTTCAAAATCAAATTTTCTTTTCAAATCTATTTTCAAAAATCAAAGTCTTTTCTTACACTTGCATATCATGTATCATTTCAAATTTTTTTTCAAAAATTCTTTTCTAAAGTAGACAGTTTTAGACATGTATTAATCAAAGACTCTAATGAGTGAATCTAAGGTGAATAGACATGTAGGTATCGCAAGGGTATGGTAGGGTGATGACTTAGTGCGTCTTCGTTACGCGTAACCAACCTCCGAACCTAGATCACTGTTTTTAAAGACCAAATAGAGTTATTTTCAAAAAAGGGTTAAATATTTTAAAAGGTCGCCAAACCTCTTTTCTTAAAATCTGTCTCTTGAGGAAGTTTTTCAAAACATTTTTTAAAAACTTTAAGTGTGATCTTCGGATTGTACTTAGTTTTTAGGTGACCTAACTCACCTTAATTAAGTTAGATGGTGACTTCAAATGTTTTCCAAAAGGCCTTATTCAATTTTCAATTCAAACCTAGTTGCACTCATTCTTCTAGGAGGATGAGTTCTAACGAGAGAGTACAATATTTTTTCCGCTTGTGTGTGTATTCCTCGAGTGTAAAAAATCTGGGCATGACAGTTAGCGACTCCACTAGGGACACTTAGAGGGTTAGGCCATTGTCATGTCTTTTCACCCGTCACCCATGTTGAGTCTTCAATTAATATGTCCAATCCTATCCACTCCAAAAATTCTAGAATCAAATTTTCAAAATTATTTTCAAAATCATGCATCTAATTTATTTCCATTCATATTATCTTACATTAAGTTTGTTATCCACATACTAACTGTTGCATATTTGTTTTGTAGGTGGACCCTTATTCACAAATTTATTTCATGTTATATTAACTGTTGTGCATGAATGTATGGATTGGATAGGATGGATGGGAGTTGTTGGGTTTTTTCTTCCAATTTTTAAAAATTACACACGCACTACACGTGCACTTGCATTCTTTACCCTGATATGTCCCTTCTAGTTAGAAGGGGGAGCGGTATATTGGTTGTGGGTAAGATGCTGTGTTAGTTTCTTCGCCTACGGCCTCTTGATGGTTTCCCCGCTTGGATCACCAACCGATCATGGCACCACCTCGGGGAGTGGGTCTAGATTTGAAGATCTGGGAACTTAGCCTTTTTAGGATGCATTAGTAAACCCTTAACCTCATGCTCATATAGACACCATGCACAGCCGAACCTCTGCCAAATTTAAGACACGCGCACTGATTTCAAAACAATGGAGGAAAGTGCGACTGCTTTTACTTTCCTCTATATCTATTTATTCTTCTTGTTATAATAACTGTACTCTTACTATTATAATGCCTATCTAACTATTCATGCATACATATTTACTTCAATTGCATTCTCTCTCCTCACACTCTTTGCATCCATATTCATACAGTCAATATTCCATATCAAGATAAGAGTTCTAAAGTAACTCAAGTCACCGGATTCTCATACATATATTCAACCCATTGAGAGTGACACCAAGGTCACTCTCCCTTGCATTAAACCTACCCAAATCCTAAGGGTTCCCATATAACCCTAAGAAATCATTGCATGCATTTCAAGTCATTCCATAAGAGGGGCCCCAATCCCTCTATGCTCACGGAGATAGGATTGTTAAGAAAATAAAGGGCAATCAATCAACAAGGTCTCTCAGCGACCTCCTCGACATCGAATCTGAAGAAGGCGAATCCAAAGACTCAAGAGTAGTTTAGGATTTCATATGTAAAACTAGATAGGTGGAAGTCCGAAGAAAAATGTTCCCCCTCTCCCTATTAAAGTGTACTTTGTCTCTTTTATATTTTAAACCTAGAAGTTCAATCTACCCCTTTTCCGCGAATGAATGAATGTAAGGATGAGTATAAATGTTTGATCATTGGTAAGGTATTTGCATATAGGGGCAAACCCCCTATCTCCAAAAGTGAGCCAATACATCATGATTAGTTTCCCTCTTAAATAGGGACACCCTAGGCCATGCATTACAGAGGACTCTCTTAAAACTAGACACTAACTTGCAACTTATATCCTTATTTTCATTCATCTTTATAGGAAAAGAAAATGGACACTAGTTCAACATCCTCCGCATTAGTGAACGCCATGATTCACAAGCTTCAAGAGAGTATACCACTGGAAAACAAGAATCTTAGTAGAGACACCTCGCATGACCCATCTGTTGCAATTCCAAGAGGGACGACTTATATCCTAAAAGAACCCGAATATTAAGACCATTCCCTCCTAACCATAGAATCTCATCAACCCAACATGAACGTAACCATTGAAACCTTACTTAATCCCCCTAATTACCGCCTCATCCTTACTCCTTTGTCTGAACCTGAACCCATGGTCGCCATGGTTGGGCCTGAACCTCAAGCCAACACCCAAGGAGCCATACGACCCATATTACCCTTAGTCCTACCAAAGAAACCAATTGTGCCCACTGCCTTGCCCGTCCTCACTAACCCTTCACCTATGGTAATCCCTTTGCCTATAAACCCAAAGATAACTCTTCCCATTATAACCTAATCGCCAATATCCAGTCTTCATAGTGTCCCATAGAATTATCCACTTGATAAAAGCATTGGAGAGCCTGTAGCAGAAATAGGAAGGATGACTCGGTCAGGGCGACTTTACACCTCTGTTGAAGTGGAAAGAAAATGGAAGGGAAAAGATAAAGAGGGGGAAAGCTCCAACCAACCAACCAACAGATCAGGAGATATCAGAATTCACCAAAGTTTTAGGAAAGGTCAATTACGACATCATGGAACAACTTAGAAAAGCCCTGACCCATATTTCGATGTTAGGCCTGCTACTCACCTCCGAAGTACACCGGGATGCTTTGCTGAAGATTTTTAAAGATGCTCATGTGCCTGAGAACTTCGCGCCGGATAACCTACATAACATGGTCAGCCTCATCATAGCTCTAAACATCATCACCTTCTCTGATGACTAGATTCTTACTGACGGAACAGGCCATACTCGTGCCCTGCATGTCGCTGTAAGAACAAGAGGAAAAATGGTAGCCAAAGTATTAATCGATAATGGGTAAGCTTTGAACCTTTGCCCGTGTTCTACCCTAGAAGGGCTTGGAATGGAAAAAACCTATTTGAACAACAGTAATACAGTCATTCTTGCCTTTGATGAGTTCTCGGAGGGAAACTATGAGAAAAATTGAAATGCTTGTTAAGATAGGGCCAGTAACATTCACAATCAAGTTCCAAGTCTTACACATTCCGGCCGTCTACAATTTGCTATTAGGACGACCTTGGATTCATTCGGCGGGTGCAATCCCTTCTAGCCTTCATCAGAAAGTCAAGTTCATCGTAGGCTCCAAGTTGATTTTTATTTTGGTTGAAAAAAAATTTGCCATCTACAAAGTTGATGTCGTCCCACCTGACATTAAATCGCCCTTCTGCATTCAGTCATTCGAGTATATCACTATCGTACAGAAGGAAGATTGAGTGGAGCCGAAATATTCTCAGAATTCTCAAATGATAGTGCAGTACTTCAAAACAAATGGATTCCACCCGTGGAAAGGCTTAGGGAAGTATTTGCAAGGAAGGCCGAGGTCATAGAAATACCGGCGGCTGAACCCACCATTGGGTTGAGATATGAACCTACAAGAAAAGAGAGAAGAGAAGCAGTACAGAAGAAGAGGGCTGACAAGAAAGCTACTATAGAGCTCTTGGATCAATTCAAGTAGTTAGATATGGGAAAGGGAGCGTCTGCATCAGATAAGAGTCCGAAGAAGAGGAAAGTTCAAGAAGAAATACCCTTCATGACGATTGACATTGGAATAACCCAAGATGGGTCCATTCGAGCAATGCTGCCAAGCAAGAACTTGCATAATTGGGCCGGCGAGGACATGATCCGTGCTCGCAAGTTTTGGTACAAAGCTCGCTAGAGCAAAAACCCCGAAGCATCCAACTTGCCATAAGCAAACTTTGTCTTTTTAATTTACTTGTCTTAAGCTTTTAAATCAATTTATTATTAATGGAAAATATTTCTTTTATTTGATTCATTGCATATTATTTTCCATGCCAGGGACTCTTGCATCTGACGCCCTACTAAACTAATCCAGAAAATGCCAATCCTGACAAATAATGACTTTAATACTGAGTTTGATTACTGACAACTGGGAATTATAGTGGATGTAAATTATTCAGAAGAGATACAAGAGGAAATTCGAGAACAAATAAAAAGACATGAGAATTGTAGTACCCCAAACATTAAGGAAATAGAAATAGTTAATTTGGGGGATAAAAGGGACCCGAAAGAACTTAGGATCGGCACAAGCGTAGATCAATGGCAGCGCAAAGAATTATTGGAGCTATTACGCACATGCCTAGATGTCTTCGCTTGTTCCTATGAAGACATGCTTGGGCTGGATGAATCTATTATTGAACACAGATTACCCCTAAAGCCATAGATGAAACCCTTTAAGCAGAAGTTGAGGAGATTAAAACCAGAATAGAGTCTGAAGATTAAGGAAGAAGTGATTAAATAGTTCCAAGTAGGATTTTTGCAAGTAGTTAAGTATCCCCAATGGCTGGCTAACATTGTCCCTATACCTAAGAAAGACGGCAAAGTGTGGATGTGTATTAATTTTCGATATCTCAACAAAGCCAGTCCAAAGGATGCTTTCCTCTCCCACACATATACTTGCTTGTTGACAACACGGCCGGTCATGAAATGTTTTCCTTCATGGACTGCTTTTCGGGATACAACCAAGTCAAGCTAGCTGAAGAGGATCGAGAGAAGACTGCTTTCATCACCCCCCGGGGAGTGTGTTCTTATAAAGTTATGCCATTCGGGCTTCGCTACGCCGGGGTAACCTACCAAAAGGCCATGGTGACCTTATTTCACGATATGATGCATCAGGAAGTGAAAATTTATGTGGATGACATGATTGTCAAGTCCAAACAGCAGAAAGTTCACCGGTTCAACCTACGGAAGGTGTTTGACCGTCTCTGTAAGTACCAACTCAAGTTGAATCATGCCAAACGCACGTTCGGAGTGTCTTCAAGGAAGCTCCTAGGGTTTATAGTCAATGAAAAGGGTATAGAGATTGACCCTGCCAAAGTCAAGTCCATCGTCGAAATACCAGCATCGAGAGGGGAAAGGGAAATCCGGTCCTTTCTGGGAAAATTAAACTTCATCAGCAGGTTCATCGCTCAAATGACCCATATGTGCGAACCTATTTTCAAACTCCTCAAGAAAGACGTTCCGAAGGAATAGGATGATAATTGCCAAATAGTTTTTGAGAGAATCAAAGAATATCTACGGAACCCTCCAGTTCTAGTGGCATCTGTCCCGAGGGCGCCCTTTGTTGATGTACATGTCAGTTTTGGATACTTCCATGGGGTGTGTTTTGGGGTAGCAGGACGAAACAGGGAGGAAAGAGCAAGCCATTTACTACCTCAGCAAAAAGTTCCTGCCATATGAAATAAAGTATTCTGATCTCGAGAAAACCTACTGTGCGTTAGCTTGGGCAGCCCACAAGTTGAGACATTATATGCTTTACCATTCCACCTTCTTCATCTCTTAGATAGATCCCCTCAAGTATATATTCGAGAAACCAATCCTATCTAGCAGAATTGCTCGATGGCACATGATCCTTTCAGAGTTTGATATTGTATTTACTACCCGTAAAGCAGTCAAGGGCAGGTAATAGTTGATTATCTGGCCGAGAACCTTATTGATGATTACCAATCCATGGAACCCCAATTCCCCGACGAAGATATATTATGCGTTGATAATGCATTTGAAGAGCAAGCGAAAACTTGGTGGAAGATGTATTTTGATGGGGCTGCTAACAAAAGGGGAGCTGGCATTGGGGCAGTAGTAGTATCAAGAACGGGCAGTCACTACCCCATTATGGTTAAGCTACAATTAGAACCATGCACCAACAACATCGTCGAATATGAGGCTTACATCATGGGACTAAGGCTCGCATTAGAGATGAAGATTGACGAACCGACTATTTTTGGAGATTCAAATCTGGTTTTTCAGTAATCCAAGGACGTATACCAAACTTGAGATGCCAAACTTTCCCGGTATTATTAACAGGTTAAGGATTTGTGTCAGCTATTCAGAATCATGGATTTCCATCATGTACCCCAAGTAGAGAACAATTTTGCCGATGCCTTTGCCACGTTAGTTGCAACAATTAAGGTCGACAGGGGCACCGAAATACCCTCTCTCAAATTTTTACTAGCGATACCCCTTTCTATTGCCTTCACATAACCACTGAGCCCGATGGGAAACCATGGTTTTATGATATCTAGAGGTACATCCAAATCAGGACGTTCCCCGATACAACATCACAACGAGATAGGAAGACCATTTGCCGTTTGGTGGGACATTACTTTGTGGCTGGAAACAAGCTTTTCAAAAGATTATGGTTCGGACTTCTGAAATGCCTCAATGCCATCGAAGCCAAAATTATCATGGAGGAAGTACACGAAGGAGTTTGCGGTCCCCACATGAATGGCCACACGCTTGCTAAGAAGATTCTTCGGACAGGGTATTACTAGTCAACAATGGAGTCAGATTGTATTAGATACGTTCTTCGGTATCACAAGTGTCAGATACATGAGGATAAGATCAAAGCACCACCCACAGAGCTCCATTCCATGTCAGCCCCTTAACCTTTGTCTATATGGGGGATAGATATAATTGGCCTTACACTCCCAAGGCTTCCAACGGCCACCGTTTCATCCTGGTTGCCATTGATTATTTCACTAAGTGGGTGGAAGCAGTCTCCTATGTTCATGTTACCAAGAAGGTCGTGGAGAGGTTCGTAAAAAATCATATCATTTACCGGTATGAGATTCCCGAGTCACTCATTACTGATAAC
This sequence comes from Euryodendron excelsum, assembly GCA_033060915.1. NCBI lineage: Eukaryota > Viridiplantae > Streptophyta > Magnoliopsida > Ericales > Pentaphylacaceae > Euryodendron > Euryodendron excelsum. The sequence goes on along the minus strand of CM065377.1, from coordinate 45,672,129 downwards.
GCCTCCAATCTAAATAATGAGTTGGTATTAAAACTATGCCAAAAGTTTTACATTACCCACCAGAATTCAATTACCTACCGGCCTCAGATGAGCGGAGCAGTGGAAGCAACCAACAAGAATATCAAGAAAATACTCCGAAAGATGATTGACAACTACAAAGATTGGCATGAGAAACTTCCTTTTGCATTGATGGCCTACCGAACTACCATAAGGGTCTCCATCGAAGGTACTCCCTTCGAGCTGGTCTACGGTACTGAGGCAGTCATCCCTATTGAGATTGAGATTCATTCCCTAAGGATCTTAATGGAAACCAAGTTAGATGAAGCAGAGCGGATCAAAGATTGGTATGTTCAACTCTACCTTTTAGATTACAGAAGAGGCATGGCTAGGGCGTTTGATCAGAAGGTGCAGCCTCGATCATTCCAACCGGGAGATTTGGTGCTAAAAAAGGTACTCCCCCATCAGGAAGCATCGTAGGGGAAATTTGCTCCAAACTATGAACGGTCATTTGTGATAAAAAAGGTCCTGTCTGGAGGAGCTCTCATTTTGGAGGAAATGGATGGTCAAGAATTTCCTAGTCCGTTGAATTCAGATGTTGTCAAACACTACTACATGTGATTCCGAAAGCTAGATCTTTGGTTTCTATGCGGAAGTAATAAAATCTACTTTCCCTAATCTTAGCTAATCAAGCGGGAATGATTTCAATGGTAAAACTCTATGGACTAAGCAATTTAATTTCGAAATGACGAGGCCCTCTTGTTTCATTTCCCGTATAGTTAAAAAATAACCTTTATCAAACCCTTAGAGCCGGTTACTTCCCTTAAAAAACGTTTCCTAACAAAGTGATCATGCTAGGTCAAGATAAAGCTCTGAAGATATGTGTCAAAAAAAAAAAAAAAAATTGGAATCCCTGAAGTATTATTCTAAGTTCGCATAAGCGCTTTTGTTGACACTGTTATTTCACCAAAAACAAAAAAAGAATAAAGTGATGAGGTATCCAAAGAAAAATTAGAATATGCAGAAAAGTGTTACTAGACCAAAAATTATTGACAGTGATCGCTAGTAGAATGGTAGGTTTAAGCCTTTTCCTTTTCTTTTGAAAGTAAAAGCCCACACCACAAACCTTAAAAGTCCTCTCAGATCGAAATTAAATTGCCTAGTCCAAATAAGCTCACCAAAATATGTTATTGGCAAGGAAAGCTAGGAGATGGCGTAAGTAGTATTTGGAAGTTTCTCAACAGAAACCATAGACCAAGCTAAGGAAAGAGAGAGGGAGAAGAGAGGAAATAAGCAAATTCCTAAGGATGCGGTGAAAACCCTAAAGGGCGCTGTAGGTAAAAGAGTAAGGATGTGGCAAGATACAAAACTATCGACCTTGGTGAAACCTGCAAAGGCGCAATGGTGTAAAAATGATAGAGCTGGGACTGGCGAAAACTCTCATGGGCGCCAATAGTAAAAGTAGCCAAAAAAAGGGGGGGGGGGGTTTGAACGTAAGTGATAATCTAAGGCATGAGCATTCTCAGAAGTCATAAGTATGAAAGCAACAGTGAGAAGGTCAGAAGGTGTCTCGAAAAGTATTCTTCGGATTAGCCCAGTTAAGATTAAAGGAAGTAGGGATTTATTTCAAGGGACAATAAGTTAGTCAGAGTATCAAACCAAAAAGAGTAATTTTTCATTGAATTACGGCTTTCAATTAACTTTTCTCAAGTTTGCTTTTTATACTAACCATGTAGGAAAAACATATCAAAAGTATGGAAGGCTATAAGTTCATAAGGCAAAAAGGTATACAATACTAAAATGAAGTCTGTCTCTCTATAAATGTAGGAATCAATAAATCTAGGAGCGAAGGGCAAAAATATATCGCTCCCCATCATCATCAGAAGAGGAGTCAACTAAGTAGGGATCAACTGGCTCACCAGCCGTAAGAAGAGCACTCGAAGAAGTACCAGCTGTCGACAACCCAAGCCGGCCTTGCTCGTAGTTTGCACATCTGTCCAGAAGCATATCCCTCTCCTAGGTAAGGGACTCCACAGTCTCTCGCAAAGACTAAATATCCACCTTCGGGGGAGTGGAAAAGTCTAGGGCCTCGCGTGGCCGCCTATGCCCCCTTGAAGTACTCAAGGGCAGACTGTCGTGTGTCGATTAGGCCACTACTAGCTGCATCTCTAGAGAAACTACCTCAATATCTCTCGCCCCTCAACTGATCATGCAATACCTGTATCAACCGTCAGTTTTGCCGCCTATGACATCGCCCCTGAACAATCATAGCTGTTAAGAAGTTTGTATACCCTACAGGGGGTAAAGGAGTTTCAAGGAGCAGATCCCCAAGCCTGCTAGGACCTAACACGTAGCGTTAGAGTCAATAATGGTAGGTCTTAGTCTTAAGGGGCATGTTAGAGGATGGATCGTCATCGTCCACGTGAGGAAGCAAAGATCTCCATATATCCATAACTCTCTTTACCAATGCTCTTGGGATCGACGCCTCAAAGACAAGGGTAAACTTAGCCGCAGACGCTAGATAGGGGATGTCCTGACTCCTACCAAGCTGTTGTAGAACTCGAATCCCAAAGAAAGGGGCAATGCCTTGTAGACTTGCCAAGGGCACGAAGGCTCTCTCGGAAGGTCGAACTCTCAGGCAATACTTACCAACCAATCTTGAATACCACCTGATCGTGCCCGATCTATGCCCCGAAGGTAGTCTGCCTAGGTTGCAGCGGTCTGCGGGAACCTCCCCTCATTTGCCATAGCCCTCTGAGATCTTGCCAAGGAGCATATATGGTCAAGCTCAGGATACCATGTATGCTGGAATAAAGGGGTAACAAATAAGTGCCTGATCGCCCAAAGCTGGAAGAGCGCAACACATCCCCGAAAATGAGTGTTAAGCATCTGTTGAAATCTGGTAAGGCTCACAAAGGTCTCCCCCATAACCATGGGAACGTAGGAGTGCCTCTTACGAATCTGGGCGAACAGCGCACATAATCGGCAATCAACTAAATCATCATCTCGTGGAAACAGCAAGAAGTTCAGAAGAAGCAGAGCTAGAGCAACCATGCGAGAAACAGACTAGTCTTGAGAAGTATGTCAATCACCCGAGTGAGCTCGCATACCTATCATGAACTTAAAACGAGAAAAGAGGAACTCCATCGGAACACAAGGAAACTGGGACAGAAGGGTTGGCGAAAGAACCGCACGTCGAAGTCCAAGTTAGGAAGAGACAACCGTAATGCAACCATCAGGGAAGACAGGTCCTACGATGTCGGTAGAATCATTTTGGAAACCAAGGAGAAAACCATACTCGTGAGGAGTGGGAGTAAGCTCGCACTCCCCGAGGTGGAAAATAGACAAACTAGGGTGCCAAAAGGGAATCACTGCCTCCATGAACCCTGGAATAAGCTGCACCAACAGGAGCAAAGCCATCTGACCAAAGAACTGGTGAAAGATATCCTGCTCAGCGGACTCAAAATTGCGCTTGCCTTCCTGAAGATTAAGGTAAGAATACGAACATAGGGTAAGGAGAACTCATGAGAAGTAAGAAAAAGAAGAAAGAGAAACAATGAAAATAAATAAATAAATAATAAAAATAAACAAATAATAAAAAAATAAAAAGATTTCAAATGATAAGTCAAAATGAATTTTCTACACATTTTGATTTTAAAAATTTCACTTCTAAGTCAAAATGAATTTCCTGCACATTTTAATTTTAAAAATTTCACTTCTAAGTCAAAATGAATTTCCTACACATTTTGATTTTAAAATTCCGCTTCCGAGTCAAAATGAATTTCTTACACATTTTGATTTTTCAACTTCGAGTCAAAATGAATTTTCTAAAACCTCAATGGTTTTCTGTCTTTTTTCTTCAAAAAGATTTTATTCCAAAACTTTTTCAACTCTTTCGCTAAAAATTTTGGTAGAGTTTCGCTTAAAAATAGTTCCTACAACACCCACAACATCAACACAAAACACAAACCATGCACTCTATAACATCACAATCACGTAGCATCGACACTCGCACACATTTTTTGTTCTTTCAAATTTCTAAGTTTTTAAAAAACTTGTTTTATTTTTCATCAAATCAATGGTGTTCGAAATTATCCCAAAAGTTCTCAAAATCACTTCAAATATTTTCTAAAACATCCCTACATTTTTCTAAACACTAAATTCTAATAATTTCTCAATTTTCTCAATTTTTCTAAGTACTTTCTATTTTGCAAAAAATTAAAATTCAAAAAGTTTTCAAAAAAATCATGAAACTTCATACGGCTTTTAAACACATTTTTCTAAGGCACACGATATAAAAAATTCCCTTCACATAATCATGCAAAATACTTAAATTCAATCAAACAAGCACCAAAATGCAAAAATAACTTCATCACAGTGTTCAAAACATATTAAAATGTTAGTTTCCACTGTTCACATGGCTCAAACGGAATTTTACACATCAAAATCAACATAAAATAAAAAACTCACCTCTTGGAGTTCTTCGGCGAAATCTTTTCTTCCGGCGACTTTCCCAGAGACGATGTCTACTTTTGGCAATCCTTTGTGGTCCCTATGAAGCACTCTTTCAATGTCCAAGTCGATTTTTCTCACAAAGACTCTTGATATTTTCGAAAACTCTTCAAATTCTACATGAACGTCGAACCAGTAGTTTGCTAGTTTTGATCCCAGTGCTAGTGGCCCCAAGCCAACTTTATCAAAGTAGTGGCGCTAGTTTCCAATTTCGGGCAGTTTTGCCCTTTTTCTTGCCAAAACTTGATTTCAAAGGCCTTTTGGGCTCAATATCCATTTCCAAAATCCGTCCCTCCAATGGCCTCACGGTCAACATGAGACTCTTACTCTCTCGTTTTTTGTCTTCAACAAGCAAAGACAGAAAAAGAGGGGCAGCTGTAAGCACCCTATTTTTGCCCGCTTGGTAGCCTGCAGCCCGTCCAGACTTGTATTTAAGTCAATATGGACATATTTTGAGTCAAATTAGTTTTTTAGACATAATTTAGTCAATTGATCGCTTCGCGAGCCCATTGGGCCCAATAGAGGCAAAATGACCAAAGTGCCCTTGGGGCATTGTTCAGTCCAATTCCAGTGGGCACGTCTTCTAGAAGACAGTAAGTCCTTTTTTTAATCTCAATTCCAGTTACAATCCAATTTCAGTCCAATTCCAACTCTAATTCTAATTAAATCCGACACACTTTTCGAGAAAGTTGGTTTATCAAGGTGGTAAGTTCATCATATCCGACACGTTTTCTAAGAAAACTCTTCGGAACGGTAAGTCCCTTCAAACCAGTCGACTGAGACAAAATCCTAAGTCCCCGAGATGGTAGAACGGTCCACCTTTGGAGCTTGCTAGCCCGCCAATGAAGAATGTCCGTTTCGGCATTTCTTTCGAGAAAGTTGATTCTCAGGCGATAAGTCCACCTAGCAACTTCCCGAGATCAGGCAGTCTCTGGAATGATTGCGAACCGTTAGAGTAATGAAAGTACTCGTAAACATCACAACCATCAGAGTGGCAGAAATACTCGTAAATATCGTGTCGCGCCTAGATTTTTCGCATTCGAAGAATACACACACAAGTGGGAAAAATACTGTACTCTCTCGTTAGAACTCATCCTCCTAGAAGAATGAGTGCGACTAGGTTTGAATTGAAAATTGGTTTGAATAAAAGGCTTTTGAAAAACAATTTGAAGTTGCCACCTAACTTGATTAAGGTGAGTTAGGTCACATAAAAATTAAGCACAATTCGAAGACTACACTTAGGGTTTTGAAAACGATTTTGGAATACATCTCCTCAAGAGAGGGTTTTTAAGAAAATAGGTTGTTTGGCAACCTTTGAAAAATATTGAAGCCATTTTTTGAAAATAACTTTGTTTTGGTTCTTGAAAACAGTGATCTTAGGTTCGGAGGTTGGTTACGTGTAGGGAAGACGCACTAAGCCATCACCCTACCCCGCCCTTGCGGTACCTACATGTCTATTCACCCTAAATTTACATATGAGAGTCTTCAACTAACAAACGTCCAAAACTATCCACTTTAGGAAAGAATTTTTAAAAGAATGATGCATGATGTACAAGTGCAAGAAAAGAGAGTATGAAAATAGATTTAGAAATAGATTTGAAAGGAAATTGATTTGATTTTATAAGAGATTTGAAAAGATAGACTCGAAATTGAAATTGAAAAAAGATTTGAAATGATAGATTTGATTTGATTTTGAAAATAGATTTGAGAAAAGAATTATGGAATTGGAAATTGGAAAAAGGTTGTGGAAATAGAAGTTTGAAAAAGCTTGTGACTGTACCCACGAGAGTTGCCTACGTATCCTTTTTGAGGAATCAGGTCAGTCGTAGTTCGGACAAGAGTAAGAAAGAAAATAGAAAATTTTGATTCGAAAAAGAGATTTTGATGTGGAAAAGAGTTTGATTTGAACTTAGAACATAAGATTAGAATCTAGAATTTGAAATTGAAGAGATTGGACTTTGATTTGGAAAAATAAAGATTTGGAAAACCTAGACTTAGGAAGATAGGATTTAGGAAGGACTTGAGATTAAGAAAGATTTGACTTGACTTGGAAAAGTTTTGAGAAAAGATTTGACTCGAATATTGGACTCGGAAGATTTAGGAAAGATTCGGATTAGGAAAGGTTCCGTTTTAGGAAAGTTTCATTTTAGGAAAGATTTCGAATTAAGAAAGTTTTCGAAATAAGAAAGGTTTTGAAATAAGAAAGGTTTGGAAATAGGAAATGTTTCATTTTAAGAATGTATTGGAATTGGAAAGTTTCGAATTTAGAATGTTTTGAAATAGGGAAGTTTTGAAAGTAAGAAAGTTTTGAGTTTAGAAAGTTTTAGATTTGGAAAGAATTGAAGTTTAGAAAAGTTTAGAATTTAGGAAGTTTAGGATTTGGAAAGGCCGGGATTAGGAAAGATTTAGAAGTTTAAAGTTTAAAGTTTAAAGAAAGATTTAAACGTTCAAGTTTTGGAAATGTAAGATTTAGGAAAGTATGAGATTAGGAGGGAGTGGATTTAGGAAAGATTTGGAGTTGGAAGGATTGAGATTCGTATTTCCTAAAACAAGGGATTGGATTTTGCTTCTAAAAAGAGGTGTTTTGATTTTGTTTCCAAAAACGGAGGATAGGATCTAGTTTCCTAAATGGGAGATTGGATTTGGTTTCCTAAAGGAGAGATTGGATTTGGTATGGATTTGGAAGGATGATGTTTAGAAACCCTAGATTTGGAAGACTATAGTTTTGACGCAGAAAAGGGGTTTTGGAAACTTATGGTTTAGATGTAAAAAATGAGATTTTGAAAACCTAGGTTTTAAGGCAAGATTGAAAGTCATGTTTTTGAGAAAGGAAATTAGGGTTTCCTAATTGTGGATTTTAGGGTTTGACTTGGGCTCCAAGAAAAGAAATTTTGGAAAGTAAGCTTTTAGAAAGAAAGATTTTTGGAAGGAAATCCTAGAGAGGAGTTTTTAGAAAGTGTGTTTTGAAGAGAGAGTTTTTGGAAAATTTTTTTGGAAAGCAACACTTTGAGAGAGTTTTTGGAAAGAGATTTTGGGAAATGGATTTTTGGAAAGAATTATTTAGGAAGGAAACTTAAGGAGCGTTTTCAGAAAGTGAACTTTGAGAAGAGCGTTTTAGGAATGAGTTTGAAAAAATGTTTTTGAAAAATAGATTTTTGGAGGGAGTTTTTAAAAATAATTTTGGAAAGGAGATTGGAGAGAGTTTTTAGAAAGTATGTTAGAAAAGAGATTTCCAGAGGGAGAGATTTGAAAGGAGAGTTTTTGGAACGTTCATAAAAATATCTCACTTTCCTAAAGCAATTCTAACTATAAGAGGTTAGAATCACCTTAGGATAGTGGTTTTGAAAATAATAAGATTTTGAAAATATGGACCATATTGGTTACTTTAAATCTAACACTTTCCTAAAGCAACCATAACTATGAAAAGGCTAGAATCACCTTAGGATTGTAATTTTGAAAACAAGTTTTAAAAAAGAAGATTTTGATGCAAGTTTTGAAAACAAGTTTAAAAACAAATTTTGGAGAGATGCAAAATCATGATATGCATAATGCAAGTTGGGGTCGTGAACATACAAGGTTAAAGGCTTCACCATATAATCAAGGGGGCCGAACCCACGTGGTCTCCGGTTAGTCTAAAAAAAAGCCCCCGACACGGTGAACTTCCAATAGCCTAATCCTACACATGGACCGGGAAGTCTATTGTTTCAAGCATGCAAGGAGGGGGGGGGGGGGAAGAAGATAGGGGATTAAAATAGAAGAAAACCCAAGTGGGTTCAGAGAGAGACGAGAAAGGGGGAAGATGCGTAAACTTAAATAGAGAGCCTACCTTGTATCTTCTTTATTTTGCTTTGCTTTGTGCGCTTTGTTTTCCTTACTTTGCTTCGGTCTTCGCTTCAGTCTTCAAGGGCTTGTCTTGATCTTCGACAGCTTCGGGTGGCAGCAGTTCAAGTCTTCAATGGAGGCTTTGAAGGCTAGTGTATGAGTGTATAAGAGTGTATGTAAGTGTGTAGAAGGCTAGGGTTTGTGTATGGAGGCTAGGGTTTGGAAAACCTAAAGGAGACTAGGGATTAGAGAGGTTACGAGCTCTGTATATTGAATAATAGGGTTTTCAGACTGAGTTTTTGAACCTCTTTCACACTAGAGGAGGGTCTGTATTTATAGAGAGAAGAATGACCTGGCGCCTGTTACAGTGGTGCCAGGCCAAAAAACCTTCTGACTCCACTAGGAGTGGTGCCAGGCCAAATATTGGCTTGGCGCCACTACTAGTGGCACTAGCTACTTAGGAAAGTTTTAAGGTCGGCAAGTAATGTATCTTTAGAAGATTTGGGCGCTTGTACTAGTGACTACCATGCAATTTTTAGCCTGACTTCACTAGGAGTAGCTCCGAAAGGTTCGGGAAGGATTTAAAGGATCAGGAATGGCTCAAAAGGCCAGAAAAGGGTAGGAACCCTTAGAATAGGGTCCTGGGAGTAATGAACTTGAAAAAGGATGTCAGGGTTTGTTAGAGGGGTCGACCGGGCCATTAGGGGCAAAACGGTCAACCGAGCCGGAAAGCTGCCAAGAAAGACTTAGAATGTTCTGGAAGAACACTTGAGATTTGGAAACATTATTTAAAATGTTCCCAAAGGTTACTGGTATGATACCTAGAGTCGGTGTGGTCGAAAAAGTCGACCGGCCCACCAGAGGTAAAACGGTCATTTCGCACCGAGTTTGTTGGAATTCACTCGGAATGATCCGTAAAAATAATAAAAAGCCGAGAATAATATAAAAATCATTCTCGGGAGGTAACCGGCTTGATACCCAGAGTCGGTGTGGTTTCCTAGGTGTTCGAATGCCTAGGGGCAAAATGGTCATCTTGACCGGAAAGCCTCAGAATTGGCCCGAAACAGACTAGAAGGCACCTAATCATGTTGGATTGCCTTTAAGACAATCTTGGAAAGGTGGACTTATCATTCTGAGGACTTGGTACTTTCTCGAGAAACCTGTCGGAACTGGCCGTAGGGGCAGTTTGGTCATTTTTCACCAAAGGGGGCTAGCGGGCACCGTTGTTGACCTAGGTTTTGAGTGTTTCCGCCACTCTGACGGTGGTCCCGTGATATAGGGTTTGTTGGCAATTTCCTATATCGACCTGTTTACGAGTACTTCTGTTACTCTGGCAGTTGCGATGTTTACGAGTACTTCCGCTACTTTGAAGGTTCGCGATTATTCTCGAGACTGTCTGATCTCGAAAAACTGCTAAATGGACTTAGCGCATGAGTGTCGCCCCCAGATTTTTCGCACTCGGAGAATACTCACACAAGCGGAAAAAATGCTGTACTCTCTCGTTAGAACTCACCCTCCTAGAAGAATGAGTGCGACTAGGTTTGAATTGAAAAATTGATTTGAATAAAGGGCTTTTAGAAAAAGTTTGGAGTCGCCACCTTACTTGATTAAGGTGGGTTAGGTCACCTAAAAACTAAGAATAATCCGAAGACTACACTTAGGGTTTTTGGAAAACGATTTTGAAATTATCTCCTCAAGAGAGGGTTTTTAAGAAAACAGGTTGTTTGGCAACCTTTGAAAAATATTTAGCCTTTTTGAAAAGTAACTCCGTTTTGGTCTATGAAAACAGTGATCTAGATTCGGAGGTTGGTTACGTGTAGGGAAGACGCACTAATCCATCACCCTACCCCGCCCTTTTGGTACCTACATGTCAATCTACCCTAGATTCACCTATGAGAGTCTTCAACTAACCAATGTTCAATCCTATCCACTTTGAAAAATAATGTTTTGAAAAGAAATTGACATGATGCATGATATGCAAGTGCAATAGAAGAGAGTTGATTTAGAAAATAGATTTAAAAAGAGATTTGATTTGATTTGAAAAGAAAGAGATAGAAGCTTGAATTTGAAGATTGAAATTGAATTTGAAAATTGAAATTGAAGATTGAAAATAGAAATAGATCATGGAATTGAAAACTTGAAGAAAATTGTAGGATTGGAGATTGAAAAGAAATTGTGGAAATAGAAATTTGAAAAATGTTGTGAAATTTGAAATTTGAAAAATGTTGTGACCGCACCCGTGAGGGTTGCCTACGTATCCTTTTGGAGGAATCAGGTCAGTCGTAGTTCGGACAAGAGTCTAATTGAAAATAGAAGGTTGGATTAGAAGAAAGAGATTGAATTGGAAGATTGAGAGCTTGAACTTTGAATAGAGGATTGAAAATTGGAATTTAGAATTTTGGAATTGAAAAGATTGAATTTTGATTTGAAAAGATAGAACTTGGAAGAAAGATTTAGACTTATTTTGGAAAGATGGAGGTTTAAGAAACCGAGACTGAGGAAAGATTTGACTCGACTTGGAAGATTTAGGAGATTAGGAAAGATTGGATTTAGGAAATGTTTGAATTAGGAAAGGTTCAAATTAGGAAAGTGTCATCTTAGGAAAGTTTCGATTTGGAAAGTTCCGCTTTAGGAATGTTTTCGAAATAGGACAGTTTTGGAATTAGGAAAGTTTCAACTTAGAAAAGTTTTGACTTTAGGAAAGTTTCAACTTAGGAAAGTTTTGAATTTGGAACGTCTCAATTTAGGAAAGTGTTCGAATTGGGAAAGTTTTCATTTTAGGAAAGGTTTTGAAATTATGAAGTTTTGAAAGTTGGAAAGTTTGAAATGGGGAAGTTTTGAAAGTAAGAAAGTTTTGAGTTTAGAAAATTTTAGATTTGGAAAGATTTGAAGTTTTAGGAAAGTTTAGAATTTAGAAAGTCTTTAGATTTAGAAAGTCTTAACTTAAGAAAGTTTTGAACTTGGAAAGCTTTGAATTTGGAAAGATTTAAAATTTGGAAAGTTTAAGATTTAGAAAGTTTTAGAGTTTGAGTTTTAAAAAATCTTGAAATTAGGAAATGTTTGAATTTAGGAAAGGTTTGAAAACTTAGATTTGGAAAGTTGAGATTTGGAAAGGGATAGAGTTAGGAAAGGGTTGAATTAGGAAAGATGTGGAAGTTAAGTTTTAAAATTTAGGAAAGATTTTTTATGTTCAAGTTTTGGAAACTTAAGATTTTAGGAAAGTGGAGGATTAGGAGGGATTTGAATTAGGAAAGATTTGGATTAGGAATGGATTGGATTTTGTTTCTAAAAGAGAAAGTTTGATTTTGTTTCCAAAAACGGTGGATAGGATCTAGTTTCCTAAATGGGAGATTGTATTTGGTTTTCTATAGGGAAGATTGGATTTGACAAGGATTTGGAAAGGGAGGTTTTAGAAATCCTAGATTTGGAAGTGTATAGTTTTGACATAGAAAATAGGTTTTAGAAATATGTAAAGTTTTGATGTAGAAAACAAGAGGTTTTGGAAACCTAGGTTTGAAGGTAAGTTTGAAAACAATGTTTTTGGAAAGAAAATTAGGGTTTCCTAATTGTTAGTTCTAGGGCTTGACTTGGGCTCTAAGGGAAGAGTTTTTTAGAAAGTGTGTTTTTTGGAAACAAGGATTTTTGGAAAGAAAACCTAGAGAGGAGTTTCTAAAGGGAAGATTTTTGGGAAGAGAGTTTTTAGAAAGATTTTTGATGAAAGACTGTTGGAGAGAGTTTTTAGGAAAGTGAATTTTGAGGAGAGTGTTTTGAAAAGGAGTTGAAAAAGGGAGTTTTGAAAAATAGATTTTTGGAGGGAGTTTTTGAAAACAAATTTGGAAAGGAGAGTTTTAGGAAAGTATGTTAAAAAAGAGATTTTTAGGAAGAGATTTGAAAAGAGAGTTTTTTGGAAAGTATAAAAACGTCTCACTTTCCTAAAGCGATTCTAGCCATAAGAGGGTTAGAACCACTTTAAGAAAGTGGTTTTAAAAACAACAAGGGTTGAAAATATGGACCATGTTGGTCACTTTGAATGTAACACTTTCCTAAAGCAATCCTAGCCATGGAAAAGCTAGAGTCACCCTAGGATTGTGATTTTAAAAATAAGTTTTGAAAAAGGAGATTTTGATGCAATTTTGAAAACTAGTTTGAAAACGAGTTTCAAAACGAATTTTGGAAGATGCAAGATCATGATATGCACAATGCAAATTTGGGGTCGTGAACATACAAGGCTAAGTCTTCATCACATAATCAAGGGGGCCGAACCCACGTGATCTCCGGTTAGACTAGAAGAAAGCCCCCGACACGATGACTCTCCAATAGCCCAATCCTACACATGGACCGGGAATCCCCTTGTTTCAAGCATGCAAAGAAAGGGGGGAAAAGAGATGGGGGATTAAAATAGAGAAAACCCAAGTGGGTTAGGAGAGAGAAGAGAGAGGGGGGAAGTGCAAAAACGTAAAACGAAAGCTTACCTTGTGTTTTGTTTATTTTGCGCGCCTTGCTTGTCTTTGGTCTTGATCTTGATCTTCGTCTTCAATCTTCAAGAGTTGTCTTCAAACTTCAGATTGTAGCTCTTGAATCCTTCAAAGGAGGGTTGGAGGCTAATGTATGAGTGTATGGAGGTGTGTATGAGTGCATAGGAGGCTAGGGTTTGGAAAACCTAAGAAAGCTAGGGTTTAGGGAGTGTTGGAGCTCTGTATATCAAAATATATGATTTTTATACTGAGTTTACAGACCTCTTTCACGCTGGAAGAGGCTCTGTATTTATAGAGGTTGGACAACACTGGTGCCTGTTGTAGTGGCGCCAGACCAAACTTTATACTGGCGCCACTAGGAGTGGCGCTATGCCATTTTTTGGCTTGGTGCCACTAGTAGTGGCACCAGCCATTTAGGAAATGCTTAAGGTCAGCAAGCAACATATCTTTGACTAGATTTAGGCACCTGTACTAGTGACTGCCATGCAATTTTTAGCCTGACTTCATTAGGAGTGACTTCGGAAAGTCCGAAAATGATTTAAGGGACCGAGAATGGCTCGGAAAGTCGGAAAAGAGCAAGAACACTTAGAATAGCGTCCCAGAGGTATTTGACTTGAAAAATGAGGATAAGATGTGTTGGAATGGTCGACCGAACCTTTAGGGGCAAAACGGTCAATCGGATCGAGAAGCTACTGAGACGAACTCGGACTGTCCCGGAAGAAGACTTGAGACTTGGAAACATTATTCAGAATGTTCCCAAGGGTTGCCAGTTTGATTCCCAGAGCCGGTGTGGTCGGAAAAGGTGACCGGCCTACTAGGGGTAAAACAGTCATTTTGTATCAGGTTTGCCGAAACTGACTCAGAATGATCCGGAATGGTAAAGGGAGGTTGAGAACACTATAAAAAGGTATTCTCAGGAGGTTTTCGGTTCAAGAGCCAGTGTGGTCGGAAAAGGCAACCGGCCCACCAGGGGCAAAACGGTCATTTCGCATCGGGTTTACCGGAATTGACTCGGAATGATCCGAAAGGATGAAAAAAGGTTAAAAATATTATAAAAAGTAGTCTTAGGAGGTTACTGGTTTGATACCCAGAGCCGGTGTGGTCGGAAAAGGAGACCGGCCCACTAGGGGCAAAACGGTTATTTTGCACTGGGTTGGCCGAAACTAACTCGGAATGGTTCGGAAAGGTAGAGGAAGGTTGAGAATACTATAAGAAGTAATCTCAGAAGGTTACCGGTTTGATACCCAGAGCCAGTGTGGTTCCCAGGGCGTTCGGATGCCTAGGGGCAAAATGGTCATCTTGATTAAAAAGTCTCGAAAAAGGCCCAAGGGACAGTTTGGTCATTTTTCACCGAAGTGGGCTAGCAGGTACTAGTGTTGACCTGGGTTTTGAGTGTTTTCGCCACTCTGACGGCGGTCGTCGTGACATAAGGGTTTGTTGGCAATTCTCTATGTTGACCTGTTTACGAGTATTTTCGCTACTCGGACGGTTATGATGTTTACGTGTATTTCTGCTACTCAGACCGTCTCGAGGAATAAACTATCTCGAGAGAGGGATTGGAAAGGGGACTTATCGTCTTTGAAAAGACGTGCCTGATTTGGAATCGTCTCGAGGAATAAACTGTCTCGAGAGAGGGATTGGAAAGGGGACTTATAGTCTCCGAAAAGACGTACCTGATTTGGAACTGTCTCGAAGAATAAACTGTCTCGAGAAAGGGATTGGAAAGGGGACTTATCGTTTCCGAAAAGACGTGCCTGATTTGGAACCGTCTCGAGGAATAAACTGTCTCGAGAGAGGGATTGGAAAGGGAACTTATCGTCTCCGAAAAGACGTGCCTGATTTATAACCGTTTCGAGGGATAAACTGTCTCGAGAGAGGGATTAGAAAGGGGACTTATCGTCTCCAAAAAGACGTGCCTGATTTAGGACCGTCTCAAGGAATAAACTGTCTCGAGAGAGGGAATGAAAAGGGGACTTATCGTCTTCAAAAAGTCGTGCCTGATTTGGAACCGTCTCGAGGAATAAACTGTCTCGAGAGAGGGATTGGAAAGGGGACTTATCGTCTTTGAAAAGACGTGCCTGATTTGGAACCGTCTCGAGGAATAAACTGTCTCGAGAGAGAGATTGAAATTGGAATTGGAGAGAATAATGCCCCTAAGGGCATTTCGATCATTTTGCCTCTATTTAGGCTTGGCGGGCCCGCGAAATGATGGACAGACGAAATTTGGACTTAGAAAGTTGGTTTCGGTTAGAATCTGCCCACAATGACTTGAACACAAGTTTGGACGGAGTGTAGACTGCCGAGCGGTAAAAAATGGGGTGCTTACAATGAGGAATCAACTTTCTCAAAAGGTGTGCCGAAACAGACATTTCTACATTGGCGGGCTAGCATGCGCCATTTCGAAGAGTTCACTTGGAAACGTGCCGGATTGGATGGTTTTACCACATTGAGGAATCAACTTTATTGAAAGGTGTGCCGATTTTAATTGGAATTAGAATTGAAAATGAAAAGGGGACTTACCATATTTAGAAAGACGTGCCTGTTGGAAATGGACCAAACATTACCCTCAAGGGCATTTTGGTCATTTTGCCTCTATTTGGGCCCGGTGGGCCCGCGAAGCGATTGATTAATGAGATTAGACTTGAGAATATGTTCACATTGACTTGAATTCAAGTTTGGACGGACTGTAGACTGCCGAGCGGTCAAAAATGGGGTGCTTACACATCGCAATCGTCACAGTGGCAGAAACACTCGTAAACAGGTCGACATTGAGAATTGCCAACAAACCCCCATGTCATGGGACCACCTTTAGGGTGACGGAAACACTCAAAACCAAGGTCAACACTAGTGCCTGGTAGCCTACTCCGGTAAAAAATGACCAAACTGCCCTTAGGGCCATTTCCGGCACGTTTATTTAGAAAGTACCTAAGTCCTCAGAACGGTAAGTCCATCCTTTTGGGATCATCCCAAAGATGATCCGGCATGCTTAAGTGCCTTCTAGTTGGTTTCGGGCCAATTCCGAGACCCTTTGATCAAAATGACCATTCTGCCCCTAGGCATCCGAGCGCCCCTAGAGCCACACCGGCTCTGGGTATCAAACCGGTAACCTCCTAGAAATGTTTCTGATAGTATCCCTTTCCTTTCAATACATTTCTAGGTCATTCCAAGTCAGTTTCAGCAAACCTGGTGCAAAATGACCGTTTTGCCCCTAGCGAGCAGGCCATCTCTTCTAACCACACTAGCTCTGTGTATCAAACCGGTATCCTCCCGGAACATTCTAGGTAGTTTTTCCAAGCCTTGAGTCTTCTTCCGGGACATTCCAAGTCCATCCTGGCAGCTTTCTAGCCCAATTGACTATTTTGCCCCTAATGGCCCGATCAACCCCCCCGACACATCTTGACATCATTGTTCAAGTCTACTACTCCCGAGACACTATTCTAAGGGTTTCTGTCCCCTTTTCGGCCCTCTGGGCCATTCCCAGCCCTTTAAATCATTCCTGGATCTTTCGGAGTCACTCCTAGTAAATTTAGGCTAAAAACTGCATAGTAGTCACTAGTACAGGCGTCCAAATCTTTTGGAGATACGTTGCTTGCCAACTTTAAAACTTTCCTAAGTGGCTGGCGCCACTAGCAGTGGCGCTAAGCCAAAATTTGGCCTGGGGCCATTAGGAAATTTTGCCTGGCGCCACCACAACAGGCACTAGGTCAATCCTCTGTCTATAAATACAGAGCCTCCTCCAGCGTGAAAGGGGTCCGCAAACTTATTCTAAAAATTTTGCACTTCAATATTCAGAGCTCGAAGTCCTTCCAAACCCTAGTTCCCTTTAGGTTCTTCAAACTGTAGTCTCTATATACCAACCCTAGAATACGTACACTCATATACTAGCCTTCAAAACTTCCATTGAAGACTTGAAGTGTTGCAACGTAAAAGCTCTCCAAGATTAAAACAAGCTCTTGAAGATCAAGACGAAAACCGAAGCAAGAAAAACAAAGCGAATAAAGAAAAACAAATAAAAGAAGATGCAAGGTAGGTTTCCTATTTACATTTATACAATCCCCCCCCTCTTCTCTTTCCTAACCTACTTGGATTTTCTTCTATTTTAATCCCCCATCTTCTACTCCCCCTTTCTTGCATGCTTGAAACAAGGGACTCCCCGGTTCATGTGCAGGTTTAGGCTATTGAATGTCACTGTGTTGTGGGCTTTCTCTTAGTCTAACTAGAGACCACGTGAGTTCGGCCCCTTTGATTATGTGGTGAAGCCTTTAACCCTGTATGTTCATGACCCCAATTTGTATTGTGCATATCATGATCATGCATCTCTCTAAAACTTGCTTTCAAAACTTGCATAGAAAATCGTTTTCAAAACTTGTGTTAAATCTTCTTCTTCGAAACTTGTTTTCGAAACTACAAACCTAAGGTGATTTTAGCAATTCCATGGTTAGAGTTGCTTTAGGAAAGTGTTACATTTAAAGTGACCAATATAGTCCGTATTTTTAAATCCTTGTTCTGTTCAAAACCAAAACCCTAGAATCGTTCTAATCTTCTTATGGTTAGAGTCGTTTTAGGAAAGCGAGATATTTTTAGAGGCTTGCAAAAGTCTACATTCAAATCCCTTTCCGAATTGCTTTTTCAAACTTACTTTCCAAAACCTCCTTTTTAAATCCTCTCTAAAATCTCTTTTTATATCTACTTTCTAAAATCTCCTCTCCAATATACTTTCTAAAAATTCTCTCCAATCTCCTTTTCAAAATTGCTTTCTAAAAATTGTTTTCTAAAAATTTCCTTCAAAAAAATCTATTTTCCAAAACCTCTTTTCAAACTCCTTTCCAAAAAGCTCTCTTCAAAATTCACTTTCTAAAAATTCTCCTTAAGTTTCCTTCCTAAAAAATTCTTTTGAAAAATCTCTTTCCAAAAACACTCTTTTCAAGTTTACTTTCTAAAAACTCCTTTCTAAGATCTTCTTCCAAAAATATTTATTCCAAAAGTTCTACTTTCCAAAATCTCTTTTCTTAGAGTTCAAGTTGAACCCTAGAGCCATGGTTAGAAAATCCTAATTTTCTTTCCAAAAATATAATTTCCAATTTCCTATTTTGGCCTCAAACTTTAGGTTTCCAAATCCTATTTCTACATCAAAATCATATATTTCCAAATCCTATTTTCTACACCAAAATCCAGGATTTTCAAAACTTCATCTTTCCAATTCCATGTCAAATCATATCCTCCGTTTTAGAAAACTAATCCAATCTTCCATTTAGGAAAGTTAATCCAATCCTCTGTTTTTGGAAATAAAATCAAATCACATCCTTTTATAAATGAAGTCCAATCTTTTATTTTAGGAAATAAGAATCTCAATCTTTCCTAAACCTTTCCTAATCCCAATCATTCCTAATCTTATACCTTCCTATACCTTAAGTTTCCAAAACTTAAACTTTTAAATCTTTCCTTAAACTTTAAGCTTTGAATCTTCGTAATTCTAACCTTTCCTAATTCTATACCTTTCCAAATTTCAACTTTCCAAATATTCCTTAAACTTAAACCTTTCGTAATTTCAAGTATGTCTAAAACTCAAACTTTGAATATTTCTAAATTCAAACCTTTCTTAATTTCAGATCTTTCTAAATCCAAAATTTTTTTAAGTTAAATCTTTCCAAAGCCAAAAATTTCCTAATTCAAAACTTTCTGAAGTTAAAACTTTCTAAAATCAAAACTTTCCTAATTCAAATCTTTCCTAAAATGAAACTTTCCTAAAACGGAACTTTACTATTTCGAAACTTTTCTAATTCGAACATTTCGTAAATCCAATCTTTCCCTAATTTTTCAAGTCTAACATTTGAGTCAAATCTTTTCTAAATACTTTCCAAGTCTAATCCAATCTTTCTTAAACCTTAAGTCTCTCCTAAATCCTAAGTCTGGGTTTCCTAAATCTCAAACTTTCCAAAACAAGTCCAAATCCTTCTTCCACGTTCTATCTTTCTAAATCAAAATCTCTTTTTCAAATCAAACATTCTATTTTCTATCGGACTCTTGTCCAAACTACGACTGGCCTAATTCCAAAAATGGATACGTAAGCAACCTTCATGGGTGTGGTTATAACTATTTTCAAACTTCTAATTCCAAAAATCTATTTTCAAATCCCTTTTCAAAATCAAATTTTCTTTTCTAATCTATTTTCAAAAGTCAAAGTCTTTTCTTGCACTTGCATGTCATGCATCATGTCAAATTTCTTTTCAAAAATTCTTTTCTAAAGTGGATAGTTTTAGACATGTATTAATTAAAGACTCTAATGAGTGAATCTAGGGTGAATAGACATGTAGATACCGCAAGGGCGGGGTAGGGTGATGGCTTAGTGTGTCTTCCCTACACGTAACCAATCTTCGAATCTAAATCACTGTTTTCAAAGACCAAATGGAGTTATTTTAAAAAACGGACTTAAATATTTCAAAAGGTTGCTAAACAACCTCTTTTCTTAAAATTCCTCTCTTGAGGAATTTTCCAAAACCTTTTCTAAAACCCTATGTGTGATATTCGGATTGTGCTTAGTTTTTAGGTGACCTAACACACCTTAATCAAATTAGGTGGTGACTCCAAATGTTTTCCAAAAGCCCTTATTCAAATCAATTTTTAATTCAAGCCTAGTCGCACTCATTCTTCTAGGAGGATGAGTTCTAACGAGAGAGTATGGTATTTTTCCCGCTTGTGTGTGTATGTCTCGAGTGCAAAAAATCTGGGCGCGATAGGAAGGAAAAGCAAATTATGAATTGATTGTTATAGAGGTGCAGATAGTCTCATATGTGTGCATTGCATATGTATGTCATCTTATTATAGAGACAGTCATAATAGATTAGTGAGAGCCGACCCTTAGCGTAATCTTCCGCGTGGTTACCTTACTCCATCACTCACACGTTTTATTCTAACTGACTTACCTCGTTTTCCCTTAATCGTTGACTTAGGACTTATTCCTATGGCTAACATTAACGATGGGGTGATTCCACCGGGTCTTAACCCTAATGACGATCCTAACAGAGTAGATCTCGAGAGAGGGAGTAATTTAGGAGACATAAGAGCCCCAATATGAATTATGCTGGATTATATGAATCCCGTAAGGCAAACACCCACATCTTGCATAGTACTTCCTGGGCACCAAGCTACAATAAATCTAAAATCGGGAATGCTACAAGCCTTGCCTACTTTTCATGGTTTAGACTCTGAGAGACCATACACCTACCTTAAAGACTTTGAGGATGCATGCTCAATATTTCAAGATAACTCATGTCGTAGGAAAGTTTTACTTTTAAAATTGTTCCCTTTCACTCTTAAAATAAGGCCAAGACATAGTTCAATTCATTGAGGCCTATGTCTATTCACTTATGGCACATACTTCAAGGGTAATTCTTGAGAAAGTTTTTCCCTGAAAATTGAACTAAAGCGATACATCGCGCCATCTCACAATTTGCTCCAGAGAATGGGGAGGCTTTTTTCCAATATTGGGAAAGGTTTAAAGAATTGTTGCACGTATGCCCCCATTATGGTTTTGACGACTGGTTCGTTATAAGCACTTTTTACTCTTCATTGATTTCTCAATTAAAGATTTTTGTAGAGTTTATATGCAAGGGGACATATCTTGACAAAAACCCCACTGAGGCGTACAATTACATTGATTATCTAGCAAATTTGGCTAGAGATTGGGCCACCATGGCGACTCAAAATCCTATTAATAGACCGACAACACAAGTTGGGGGTAAACATCAACTCGGAAAAGTTGAAGATCTTCAAGCTAGAGTCACAACACTCTCTTGCAAGTTAGAGGCTTTAGAGACCTTTAAGGTTAACATAATAAGGGTTGAACCACATTCATCATGTTTAGTTTGCGATACACCGGAGCATGACACTGTAACATTCCAGTCATACCGGGAGTGAGAGAGGCACTACATGACCAAGTCAATGCGGTTGGCCAATACGGAGGAGGGTACACTAATCAGAGGAGTGGAGGAAACCCTTACTCCAACACATATAATCTAGGATGGCAGAATCATCCTAATTTTGGATGGAGAAATGAGGGTTCTCCAAACCCTCAATCTTTCCAACCCTAATAGGCACCACCACCATTCCAAGGGCCACCACAACCTTTCTAAGCACAACTAGTATCATAACCATTCCAACCTCAGCTTACAGAATACCAACCCCCTTATAAATGTATGGTATAGGACAATGTTAACCAATTGACTAATGAATTGAGGCCATTGACTACTAAAGTGAACAACCAGGAGCTGTCACTTGGGGAAACCAATACTTTAGTGAAAGACTTACATAAGATGCTTATGTCTCAGTAAACACCGGGTAGATTTCCAGCCCAACCCCAACCTAACCCAAAAGCTGCTAATTTAATTGAAACTCATCATGAATAGGTTTAAGCCATCACAACCCTTAAGAGTGAAAAAATCATTGATAAAACTATCCTTCATAGGATTGAAAGCCAAGTGGGTAGTAATGAGCCTAACAGGTTAGGACAAGAACAAGAGAGATGAGAGTGATGTAAAGAGTGAGAAAGAGTTAGAATCTACTGAGAACCATTCTGAGCCTATCATTGAATCTAAAGATGCATGTAAAGACATGGGCAATGATGTTTTGAAACATGCCCCATTCCCCCATAAATTGACTAAACCTAAGAAGGAGTTGTTGAACTCTAAGATATAAGATATATTCAAATAAGTTAGGGTCAATATTCCTATCTTAGATGCTTTCAAATAGATTCCCTCTTATGCCAAGTTCTTGAAGGACTTGTGTACTATCAAGAGGAAGTTGCATGTAAAAGAAACGACTATGATGAATGAGAGTCAGAGTGCCATCCTTCAATGTAAAACTACACCAAAATATAAAGACCCCAGTTGTCCTATTATTTTATGCATTATAGGGGGGCATAGGATTGATTGAGCTCTTCTTGATTTAGGATCTAGTGTTAATTTTCTCTCTTCAGTTTATAAGGAACTAGGTTTGGAGAGTTAAGTCCAACACGAGTCACTCTAGAGTTGGCAGATCAATCCGTAAAAGTCTTGAGAGGCATTATTGAATAGGTTCTCATTCAAGTAGACAATGTCTACTACTCCGTGGACTTCATTCTTTTAGACACCTAACCTGTTGAAGTCACTAATGCTAAGCACCATATTCCCGTCATTTTAGGATAACCATTCCTAGCCACCGCTAATGCTATCATTCACTGTAGGAATTGGTTGTTAAAGTTGTCTTTTAAGAATATGACTTTAGAGATGAACATATTCACGGTGGGTAAACACATGGGCGATTTTGAAGATGTAAAGGAGATAGACTTCATAGAGTCTATTGTCTAATAACATGTTGATCATGAGTTCTTTGATGATCCAATTGAGAGGGCTCTTGTGTGTAGTGAGGCTAATGACTAATTGGAAGGTGAGATCGAAAGTTGTAGAGACCTATCTTTAGTGGGGGAAGGGAGTGAGTCTTGCATGCAAGTGAGTCGATGGATCCTTTCTTATGAGCCCTTAGCACCTAGTGCTATTAAGCCGGTCCCCAGTGAGAATCAACCATCCACTCTAGAAAGGAAACCTTTACCGTTTACTTTAAAGTATGCATTCTTAAGTGAAGGTGAATCTTATCCGGTTGTCATATCCTCCGGCTTGTTTGAAGGCTAAGAGGTTTCATTATTGAAATTGCTTAAGGATCATAGAAAGGCCTTAGGTTGGACTATAGCGGACTTTCATGGAATAAGTCCTCTTATGTACTCATTGTATATATCTTGAGGAATACTCTAAGCTTGTGCGTCAAATGCAAAGACGGATGAACCCTAACATAAAAGAGGTTGTAAGAGGAGAAGCACTTAAACTTCTTGATGCGGGTATTATATACCCCATCTCTGATTCTAGGTGGGTTAGTCCAACCCAAGTGGTTCCTAAGAAGTTCAGTGTTATAATAGTACCAAATGAGCTTAATGAACTAGTTCCTACTAGGATACAAACTGGATGGCAAATGTGTATATACTACCATAACCTAAATGCATCTGCTAGGAAGGACCACTTTCCACTCCCCTTCTTGGATCAAGTCCTAGAGTGAGGGGTCTATTGAGCTTTTTATTATTTCCTTGACAAGTATTCCGGGTATAATCAAATAGAGGTCGCCTTAGAAGCCCAAGATAAGACTACCTTCACTTGCCCTTTTGGCACCTATGCTTATAAGAGAATACCCTACCTTTCAAAGGTGCATGATGTCTATCTTTAGTGATATGGTGAAAATATTTTTAGAGGTCTTCATGGATGATTTTTTAGTTCATGGGGATACTTTTGAGGCATGTTTAGGACACCTCAAGAAGGTGTTAGAGAGATGTAAGGAGAGCAATTTAGTGCTCAATTGGGAGAAGTGTCACTTCATAGTGACACAAGGTATAGTTCTTGGACATATAATGTCCAACAAGGGGATATAGGTAGACAAGGCCAAAGTAGAGTTGATTCAAAAGCTCCCTACCCCTAGGACAGTTAAGGATGTTAAATCTTTTCTTGGTCATGCCGGTTTCTATCGGTAGTTCATTCAAGGGTTTAGTGCTATATCTCGTCCATTATGTCACCTATTGTCATAAGATGTTTCCTTTGATTAGACATCTTCTTGCTGAAGAACTTTTAAGAAGGTCAAAGGACTTTTGACCACCGCACCTATTATTTAATTACCCGATTGGTCTTAACCTTTTGAGTTGATGTGTGACGTTAGTGATTATGCGGTTAGGACAGTTTTGGGGCAAAGGGAAGATAAGAAGCCCCATGTCATATATTATGTGAGTAAAACCCTTAATGAAGCCCAATTGAACTATACCACAACTAAAAAAGAACTCCTTGCCGTGGTCTTTGCATTAGATAGATTTATATCGTACCTAGTCGGATCCTTAGTTATAATTTACACTTATCATTCCGCAATTAATTACTTGTTGAGTAAGCCTAATGCAAAACCACAACTCATCCGATGGATCCTCTTACTCCAAGAATTTCATATAGATATTAGAGACAAGAAAAGGGTTGAGAATGTAGTTACCGATCATCTTTTGAGGCTCCTCACTGATGGGGTTGCCCAAGACTCCATTTTCTATTAATGATTACTTTCCAAATGAACATCTTTTCCATATGCATACATTTTCACACGCCACCACTCCTTGGTATGCGGATATAGCTAATTTCTTAACTACTATTAAGATTCCCTCACATTGGTCTAGTCTTGATAAGAAGAAATTCTTTCGACATATGAGGTACTTTTCGTGGGAGGATCCTTACTTGTTTAAATATTATCTGGATCAGGTGATTCGTCGGTGTATTCCCGATGATGAGAGCAAGAGTGTTATAGAGTTTTGTCATTCACAGGTGTAGGTGGGATTTGTAGGAAGACCTGGTTGAACTCTCAAACTAACTTGACGAGCACGAACAATCTGCAAGAGAGGAAGACAATGAGAATGAATCGACCCCTTATTGGGCCGTAGACACTCTAATGATTAAGTTAGCAAGCTTAACCATAATGAATCGAATAAAGTATTGAGAGTTAGAACTCAAGTGAACATACTTTATATCTTTAGTGCATGGGGGTATTTATACGTTTCGGAATACCATGTTCCCATTGGGAATTAGAGTCACTTTCATCCTAGAAATTCTCCTTATTTGAATCAATTTAATGTATTGGACTTATTCTTTATTTGTCCTAGTTCACTTAGGAATAGGATTTGTATCCTAGACTTATTTTGTCTTTACATCTTTTGGATTAGAATCCCTAGGCCAGCCCCTTTAGATCATAGCCTCTGATCGGTATGGGCCCAGCCTACTAAGTCGGCATCCTTTGGCTGACTTGGGTTGATCTTTCTTCTATCTTGGGCTTGGCTATTATTGGGCCCACAATTGTCCCTAGTCATTGCGCCCCGTTTTGACCGACAAAGGGGACAAGGGCTGAGATTTGCATTTAAAACTGATCCTTTGGCCTTCTCGTCCTTTCGAGAACTTACGCACCATGTGACAGTTTCACATCAATCCTGGTACTGAAAGGGTGTGCTGTATGGACTATCGAGGTGACTGTTGGGTCGAACAACGTGATTGGTACAGTTTCTTATCCTCTGAACCGACGGCATAGCCCATTATAAATTGGGTGAATCTTCACCCATCCTTATCATTCAAATTTGGCTTGAGATTTTCAGTAAGAGAGAGAAAGTAGATCTTGCCTTAACACTATAAGTTCTTCTAATCTTTGCTCTATCCCTTTTCTGCCATCTTCTTTTGTGGTCGTCCCTTGATGGCAGCTTGCCTTAGGAAACTCGTGGATAGTCTAGTGGTTGTTATCGCCTTTAAGTTTAGGTATAATATTGCTGACCAAGTCAGACTTGAATTGGTTGCCCCTGATGATTATAGGATGGAAGAAATCGAGAAAGGGATACCTTTCCCTGTGATTGCCATCATAGAGGTGGCGTAAGGTTTCCCTTGCACCCGTTTCTTGTAAAATTTCTCCAATACCACGACATGTGTTGTGCCAAAGTAAACCCGAATGCCTATAGGATTCTTATGAGGATGCTTGAATTGAATTGAATTCTAGGTGTTAACCTGGGGCTTGTAAAGCTTGACTTCTGCTATACTATGTGCAAGGTCGAGGGTGATAGCTGGAAAGTGTACCTTAAGGCAACCGATAAGGATAGAAAAATAGTAAAATGCCTCCTGTCTTCGGGTAAGGGCGTAGATGACATCAGAGTCTGGGTTTTTGGC
Source organism: Euryodendron excelsum (assembly GCA_033060915.1). Classification (NCBI taxonomy): domain Eukaryota; kingdom Viridiplantae; phylum Streptophyta; class Magnoliopsida; order Ericales; family Pentaphylacaceae; genus Euryodendron; species Euryodendron excelsum. Next base: position 45,646,574 of record CM065377.1, on the reverse strand, counting down.
CCCTGGGAATTCAACAACCTTCCTATCGACTGAATGCCATTAGCCCGATGCTGTAAAACCCCTAGAGAACTAGGTTGGTGCCGACCCCTTACTTTTTATGTGCATATTAAATTGTTTGCCTCTAATTTGCTTCATTTTGCTTTTTTTAGAATTTGATAAGAAGAATAAAAAGAAGGAGACGTGGGGTGTCAATTTGAGCGATTTGCACAAGGTTTTGAACTACAGAGGCTCTGGTTAGCTTCGAGACATTGCAAGGACTCCCCACATTTTATTGAACTACCCACTCCAGGTTTCCTCCTTTATAGCTGCCTTCGGGATTCCATCAGGCATAATCGCCTAATTAACAAAAGAGGGTGTTGCTAGTGACTTTGCCAAAATTCATGTGGGGATTACAATTAAACGAGTACTCCTCGACGACCAGGTGACTATTGCCTGTCTAAATTACCACCAATTGACAGAACAGGGACTCGAGTTGTCAGAAGTGCCACCCTAGTGACCTAAGGAGTTGCCTTCCTAAGTTGGGCCTCGTTTGAGTTACCCCCTACCATCACTGACACAATAGATAACACTTCTATCCCAATAAGTTATTCGGTCCTCAATATTTGCTCTTAACGGTCAAGCTTATATGAGTCGGCGTCGATGTCTACTCCACACACTGCGCCCGATCGCTGAGCTAAAGTCAAAATTGGGCGGAAGCAAAAGCTGGTATATCCTTCGTCTTCAGATTTTGATAACTCTGATAGGATGAATCTGAAGGAGATGGTGCTGCAGAAGGCAGTGAAGAAACTGAAGAAATCAGGGAGGCCGAAGATTGGTGCAATAAAATTTGTACCCTCTCCTGCTGTGGTGGAGGTCAGCTCCATCGAGCTTGAACAGTAGAAGAGAAAGACGAGGTCTTCAAAGAAAAAGTCAACGGTGGGGGATACAGTTATTGAGCCAGCTTTGAAGAAACCAAAGGTCACACCGGCTAATCCCCATCCCGGTAGTAGTGATGTTGCTGACTATGCCGATCGTGTGATCATAAAACTTGATATTGGTGGTTGTCCTATGTTGTTGATTGATTCCGTAATCAGTTCGGTAGAGGTAGCAATAGGCTTAGTTCAAAATTCCCTCTAGCAAGATGACATTGACTTGTTGGAGAGTAACAATGACTTATCAATCTTCCTAGGGGCATTCCATGACTCCCTACTGGTAAATTCTTCAGTTTCTATACGTCTTTTTTATAATGTTGGCTGTGTACCTATTTTAATATTTCATTTTCAAGGCTCTCTCAATGCTTTGGAGGCTATACGGTCCTTTTAAGTTCTATCTACGGAGCACGAGAAACTTATTGAAGAGCATGTTACACTGAAGACAGAGCGAATTGAGTCAAAGAAGGCCCAACTGATAGCTGCCAAGGAGGTCGAGAAGGTGAGGATTGAGCTGAAACAGGTAATTGTCAGTCCTGACAAAAGGGACACCGAATTGTCAAAGCTAGAGGACAACAATGCCATACTCTCAGTTCATTTGTACAAGTCGAAGGCTGAAGCTGAGGGACTTAAAGCCGATCTTGTAATGGCTAAAGCTGAGGCTAAGGAAAGATATAAACAAGGTATGACCGACAATGCTCAAGATTTTACACAGCAGATAGTTAATTTGTCTCAACCAATCTTTGTCGAAGGCTGGCTAAGGGCTATGAAAGAAATGGAGGTTGAAAGTTCCTCCCCCGTTTAGAAGAATATTTTGAACTACTTTAAGATTACCCTAGGGGTAACGCTGAGGACAGCTCACAGACAGTTGAAGGTACAAACATCCTGGCGTTCTCGGCCACCAATGTATCCAAGACGGCTGAGGATGATGTCCCAAAGACGGTTGAGGCCGAACTTATTGTTACTGACTCGGCAATCCCTACTGCAAAATTTGCTGAAGATATCGTGCCTTAGCTTTTGATATTTCTTTTAGTCTTTACTTGTCTCCTTTTGTTGTGAAGAACCTATAACTTTGATTTTCTTTTAAATGAATCGGGATGTCGTTGCTCCAATTGACTCTTGTATTGGTGTTTTTTGCTTCCTTTAACTCAGTAGAATCACCTAGTCTTAGCCTTGTGCTTTTGTTTTGCTCGACCTTCTAGGCCTACTTGCCAAACTTAGGCAAGACTAAGTCAAGACACTTAATTTTAATTTATAATTCACTGCCTCCATTGGCCGACCCGCTTGACTTAGGCCGTATCAAGTGTGGTCTTGGTTCTTGTGGCCTTCATTGGCCGACATGACCAAGTTCTTTACACTTGGTTTTTGTGGCCTTTATTGGCCGACATGACCAAGTTCTTTACACTTGGTTTTTGTGGCCTTCATTGGTTGATCTGCCCAACTTGGACATGATCCAGTTTTTACACTTGGTTTTTATGGCCTTCATTGGCCGACCTGTCCAACTTGGACATGACTAAGTTTTTGTTGGCCCAAGAGTGCAACCCGAGAGGGTGATGAATTGGGTTTAAAAAATAATCACTGTAAGCACCCCATTTTTGACTGCTCGACAGTCTACACTCCGTCCAGACTTGTGTTCAAGTCATTGTGGGCGTATTCCAATCAAAACCAATTTTCTAAGTCCAAATCCTGTCTGTCCATCACTTTGCGGGCCCACCAGGCCCAAATAGAGGCAAAATGACCAAAATGCCTTTAGGAGCATTGTCCTTTCCTTTCCAATCCCACTCTCGAGACAGTTTATTCCTCGAGATGGTTCCAATCCAGGCACATCTTTTCAGAGACGGTAAGTCCCCTTTCCAATCCTACTTTTGAGACAGTTTATTCCTCAAGACGGTTCTAATCCAGGCACATCTTTTCGAAGACGGTAAGACTCCTTTCCAACCCCTCTCTCGAGACAGTTTATTCCTCGAGACGGTTTCAATCCAGGCACGTCTTTTCAAAGACGGTAAGACCCCTTTCCAATCCCACTCTCGAGATAGTTTATTCCTCGAGACGGTTCCAACCAGGCATGTCTTTTCGGAGATGGTAAGTCCCCTTTCCAATCCCTCTCTCGAGACAGTTTATTCCTCGAGACGGTTTCAACCAAACACGTCTTTTCGGAGACGATAAGACCCCTTTCCAACCCCTCTCTCGAGACAGTTTATTCCTCGAGACGGTTCCAATCCAAGCACGTCTTTTCAGAGATGGTAAGTTCCCTTTCCAATCCTACTCTCGAGACAGTTTATTCCTCGAGACGGTCCGAGTAGCGAAAATACTCATAAAACTGTTAGAGTAGCGAAAATACTCACAAATAGGTCGATATAGGGAATTGCCAACAAATCCCTGTGTCATGACGACCGCCGTCAGAGTGGCGGAAACACTCAAAACCCAGGTCAACACTAGTGTTTGTTAGCCCACTTCGGTGAAAAATGACCACACTGCCCCTAGGACCTTTTTCGAGACTTTCCGGTCAAGATGACCATTTTGCCCCTAGGCATCCGAATGCCCCGGGAACCACACCGGCTTTGGGTATCAAACCTGTAACCCTCTGAGATTACTTCTTATAGTATTTTTAACCTTTCTGTACCTTTCCAGATCATTCCGAGTCAGTTCCAGCCAACCCGGTACAAAATGACCGTTTTGCCCCTGGTGAGCCGGTCTCCTTTTTCGACCACATCGGCTCTAGGTATCAAACCGGTAACCTTCTGAGACTACTTTTCATAGTGTTCTCAACCTCCCTTTACCTTTTCGGATCATTCCGAGTCAGTTCCGGCAAACGCGGTACAAAATGATCGTTTTGCCCCTAGTGGGTCGGTCTCCTTTTCCGACCACACCGGCTCTGGGTATCAAATTGGCAACCTTTGGGAACATTCTAAATAATGTTTCCAAATCTGAAGTCTTCTTTCAGGACATTCCACGTCCGTCCCGGCAGCTTCTCGATCCGATTGACCGTTTTGCCCCTAAAGGCCCGGTCAACCCTTTTGACACATCCTATCCTCACTTTTCAAGTCAAGTACCTTCAGGAAACTATTCTAAGTGTTCCTGTTCTTTTCCGGCCTTTCGGATCATTCCCGGCCACTTCAAATCAATCTCGGACTTTCCGGAGTCACTCCTAGTGAAGCCAAGCTAAAAATTACATGGTAGTTACTAGTACAGGCACCCAAATCTAGTCAAAGATACGTTGCTTGCCGACCTTAAATATTTCCTAAATGGCTGGTGTTATTAGTAGTGGCGTTAAGCTAAAAATTGGCCTGGCGCCAGTGTAAATTCTGGCTTGGCGCCACTACAACAGGCGCTAGTGTTGTCCAACCTCTATAAATATAGAGCCTCCTCCAACGTGAAAGGGGTCCGCAAACTCAAACCTAAAAATCATATATTTCGATATACAGAGCTCGAGCACCTCTAAAACCCTAGCTTCCCTAGGTTTTCCAAACCCTAGCCACCACACACTAAACCCTAGCCTCCTATACACTCATACACACCCCCATACATTCATACACTAGCCTTCAACCCTCCTTTGAAGACTTGAAGAGCTGCAATGTAAAGCTTGAAGACAACTCTTGAAGATCGAAGACGAAGACCGAAGAAAGCAAGGCGCGCAAAATAACAAGACATACGGTAGGCTCCCTATTTAAATTTCCGCACTTCCCCCTCTCTCTTCTCTCTCCTAACCCACTTGGGTTTTCTCTATTTTAATCCCCCATCTCTTTCCCCCCCTTTCTTTGCATGCTTGAAATAAGGGGATTCCCGGTCCATGTGTAGGATTGGGCTATTGGAGAGTCACCGTGTCGGGGGCTTTCTTCTAGTCTAACCAGAGACCACGTGGGTCTGGTCTCATTGATTATGTGGTGAAGCCTTAGTCTTGTATGTTCATGACCCCAAAATTGCATTGTGCATATCATGATCTTGCATCTTCCAAAAGTCGTTTTCAAAGTTGTTTTCAAAATCGTTTTCAAACTTGTTTCAAAATTGCATCAAAATCTCTTTTTCAAAACATGTTTTCAAAATCACAATCCTAGGGTGGTTCTAGCCTTTCCATGGCTAGGGTTGCTTTAGGAAAGTGTTATATTTGAAATGGCCAACATGGTCCATATTTTCAACCCTTGTTGTTTTCAAAACCGCTTCCCTAAAGTGGTTCTAGCCCTCTTATGGCTAGAATCACTTTAGGAAAGTGAGATGTTTTCATATTTTCCAAAAAACTTTCTCTTCAAAAATCTCTTCCTAAAAATATTCTTTTTCAACATACTTCCCAAAAACTCTTCTTTCTAAAATTGTTTTCAAAAACTCCCTCCAAAAATCTATTTTCCCAAGCTCTCTTTTTCAACTCCTTTCTAAAACGCTCTCCTCAAAGTTCACTTTCCAAAAACTCCTCCCTAGGATTCCCTTCTAGAAAACCTTCATTTCCAAAAACGTACTTTCCAAAAATCTCTTTTCTTAAAGCCCAAGTCAAGCCCTAGAGCTAGCCATTCGGAAACCCTAATTTTCTTCCCCAAAACATAGTTTTCAAACTTTGCCCCAAACATAGTTTCCAAAACCTTTTGTTTTCTACATCAAAACTATACATGTTTCCAAAACCTATTTTTTACGTCAAAACTATAATTTTCCAAGTCTAGGGTTTCTAGAATCTCCCTTGCCAAATTCTTGCTAAATCCTATCTTCCCTTTAGGAAACTAAATCTAATCTTCCCGTTTAGGAAACTAGATCCCGTCCTCCGTTTTTGGAAACAAAATCAAATCTTTTCTTTTAGAAACAAAATACAATCCCTTACTAATCAAACTCTTTCTTAATTCAACTCCTTCCTAATTTCCTACCATCCTAAGCCATAAGTTTCCTAAACCTAAACTTCAAATCTTTCCTTAAGTTTCAAAATCTAAATCTTTTCTAAATCGAATCATTCCTAATCTTCAACTTCCCTAAACCTTAAGCTTCCAAAACTTGAACATAAAAATCTTTCCTAAATTTTAAAACTCAACTTTTAAATCTTTCCTAATTCAACCCCTTTCCAAATCATAACTTTCCAAATCCAAGTTTTCAAATCTTTCCTAAACTCAACCTTTCCTAATCTCAAGATTTTCGAAAACCCAAACTTCCAAACTTTCTAAATTCTAAACTTTCCAAAACTTCAACATCTTTCCAAATCTAAGATTTTTCTAAACTCAAAATTTTCTTAATTCAAACATTTCCTAAATTGAAAGCTTTCCAATTTTCAAAACTTTCCTAAGTTGAAACTTTCTTAATTCAAAACTTTCCTAATGTCGAAACCTTCTTAATTCGAAACTTTCCAAAAATGAAACTTTCCTAATTCCAAAACTTTCCTAAATCGGACCTTTCCTAATTCGAACATTTCCTAAAATCTAATATTTCCAAATCTTCCAAGTCCAACATTCGAGTTAAATCTTTCTAAATCTTAAGTCTTTCCTAGGTCTCCTATCTTTCCTAAGTCTAGGTTTTCTAAACCTCCATCTTTCCAAAACAAGTCTAAATCTTTCTTCCAAGTTCTATCTTTTCAAATCAAAATTCAATCTTTTCAATTCCAAAATTCCAAATTCCAATTTTCAATCCTCTATTCAAAGTTCAATCTCTCAATCTTTCCAATTCAATTTCCAATTCAATCAACTTTTCTATTTTCAATCGGACTCTTGTCCGAACTACGACTGACCTGATTCCTCCAAAGGGATACGTAGGCAACCTTCATAGGTGCGCTCACAACACTTTTTAAACTTTCAATTCCACCCTCATGGGTGCAGTCACAACTTCTTTCAAATTCCATCACATTTTCCAAATCTCAAATTCTACAATCTTTTCAAATCTCTAATCTATTTTTAAAATTCCAATTTCAAAATTCTATTTCCAAATTTCTATTTCTAATTTCTCAAAATTTCTAATTTCAAATCTATTTTCAAATCCAATCAATTTTAAATAAATTTCTTTCCAAATCTATATTTCAATTTTCTTATCTTGCATTTGCATCTCATGCATCATGTCTTTTAAACATTGTTTTTTTTTTTTTTTCAAAGTGGATAGGATTGGACATTGGTTAATTAAAGATTCTCATAAGTGAATCTAGGGTAGATTGACATGTAGGTACCGAAAGGGCGGGATAGGGTGATGTCTTAGCGCGTCTTCCCTACACGTAACCAACCTCCGAACCTAGATCACTGATTTCAAAGACCAGAAGGAGTTATTTTTCTAAAAAGGGCTAAATGTTTTCCAAAGGTTGCCAAACAACCCGTTTTCTTAAAAACCCTCTCTTGAGGAGATATTTTCAAAATCGTTTTCCAAAAACCCTAAGTGTAGTTTTCGGATTATGCTTAGTTTATAGGTGACCTAACTCACCTTAATCAAGTTAGGTGGCGACTCTGAATCTTTTTCTAAAAGCCCTTATTTCAAACCAAATTTTCAATTCAAACCTAGTCGCACTCATTCTTTTAGGAGGGTGAGTTCTAACGAGAGAGTATAACGTTTTTCCCGTTTGTGTGAGTATTTCTCGGGTGCGAAAAATCTGGGCGCGACAATCACAAATAATTTTAACTAAAAATTATCTAAGCAATCTAATTAGTCAATCTAATAGTAGAACCAAAGTATGTGTGCAATGTGTTCAGGCAATCTTAAACAATAAATGAAAACTAGAGCACAAAATGAACACAATGAATTACTGAGATTCAGCCACAAATCGTGACCTACGTCCTCATCGTCAAGAGCCCCTTGAAAGCTCTTTCACTATGTAATGAAGAATTACAAAGCAGGTGCTAGTTGATCTAGTGCCTAGCTCACTTCTCACAAGAGCTCTTCCAAGCTCTCAAATCTCTCCAAGCGATTTTGTCCAAGCTTCACTCAAGCTTACAAGTATTTTTGACAAGAACACTTAAACTCACAAGTGTTTTTGACAAGAATACTCAAACTCACAGGTTTACAAATCTACCCAAATAGAATAAATGAGGTTTACACAAAGTCTCTCTCTTAAAGAGTGGATGAAATCAGTGTAAGATCAGTAAATCCCAATATCTCAGCAAAGCAATAGTAACAACTAGGGTTTATGCCTTCAAATTCGATTATTGTAGTTGTATAGATGTCCTCTCTTTGTATATATGCTGTGGGGTCTTATATATATATGCTTTAGCTTCGATTCTAGCCATTGGAGATAGTTGGGATTGCATTAAATGTAAGAACACAACTGTGTAACGTTTAAAAATATTACTGTTGTAGTGGCATGGGTCGACCCTTAGCCTGCAAGTGTCGACACCTTCTTGTTCTGAACATTATTCTTCAAGCAATTTGCCTCCATGTGTTGATTCTTGCGGAACCAAGTGTCTACTTCTTCAAGTTTTAACATATATCTCTAAGGCATTGTCTCAATGTGTCGATTCTTCTAAGCTCATGTGTCAACTCCTTTAAGAATATTCTCAAAGTTATGCACTTTGTCTCCATGTGTCAATTCCTGTAGACTCATATGTCGACTCTTTTAATGATTTATCAAAATCGTACACTCTATATCCATATGTCAACTCTTGTAGGCTCATGTGTCGACTCTTTTAAGGATTTTTCAAAGTCATGCACTCTGTCTCTACGTGTCAACTCCTGATGGTCTAAGTGTCGACACCTGATGAGCTAAGTGTCGACTCTTGGAAGGGATGTGTCGACTCTTACTAATTCAAATGCTCAGGTTTAAGTTACTGTCTTCATGTGTCGACCCTTAGAGTGGATGTGTCGACTCTTGCTAATTCCATAGGCTTCATTTTGCAAGACTTCTCAAACTTTCTTCTAATCCTTCAAGCACTTCGTTGATATTCTAGATTAGGGTTTCTAAGGCTTGAAATGTCTCTTTCCATGTGTGTTGTTCTTCAAGAACTTCTTCACTTAATTCATGGCTTCACTTGGTTTGTTGAGATTTTAACAAATCTTCCAAAAGATTTTCTAAAAGTTGTGATATTTATTTCACTTGACCTTTACCACCTTCAATCTTTTTGAGATGAAATCATTTGAATTACACTGCATCTAGGACTCTTCAATCCATATAGCTTCTTCCATCATTTCAAGGTTTTGAACACATTCTTCAAATCTTCTTGACAAGCTTCACAAATTCTTCAATTTATTTAAGCTTCAAGTCATAGTCTAATTAATGCATGATATAATCTGCACAGTAAGTAAAGTAATTAGTCATTAAACAAAATTTTGTTATCATCAAAATCAAGACTTGGTGTCAATAATCTCTCCCTTTTTGACGATTGCTAAAACTTTTCAAAACATGAATAATAAGCTTCGAGTATGTTGTGTAGGTGCAAAAGTATATAAATTTATACCTGAATTTGCTCCCTCTTTTTTAAGGAATATATTGCTCCCTTTTACTTAAGAAGTTTTAAGCTCTCCCTTTCTTAAGGAGGTCAAGCATTTGGTGGTTTTGAGTCTATGCAAAGCAAGCAAGCAAGCAACAATAATGCTTCTCTTTATTACTTATTTCCCCCTCTTTTAAGGAGTTCAAGCACTTGGTGCTTTCTATTAATTAAAAACAACAATAATACTTCAAGCAACAACAATAGTGCTTTTTAACAGCAATAATACTTTAAGCAACAACAATTCTTTTCAATAATAATATTGCTATAATACTGCTACTTCTCTTCCCTTTTTTGACAATCAATCAAAAAGAGTTAGAAATACAAGTAAATGATAGATACATTAGCAAAAAATCTTAAAACAAGATTAATGTTACAAAGAAGTGAGCAAGCATGGCAGATTAATCAACCAACTAATTAGCAAATTTGCAAACAACTACATTGAAGATGGGATACAGTAGATATATATTAGGTATCAATAGATGTTTAAACCATATAATCATCCATCATATTACATATCAAATGTCTTGAGGATGACATACCATTCTTTTTAAAAACTAATATAAGTAGAAAATAAGCTTGTGAGAATGCAAATGAGAATGCAAAAATGTGAAGTTGCTTCGAGTGTCTTTGGGAGAGGATGAAAGTGATGGTGCGAGTTCAATTGGGTTGTGTGGAGTGTTGGAGAATTTTTTCCCAGGTTTGGGTCTCAGCCCATGTTTGTGATAGGTTCTAGTTGGAGCAGGGGACTTTGGGATTGGAGAGGTATCAGCTGCCTTGCCTTTCTCAGTTACTTCCTTCTTCTTTTCTCCAGAAGCTGGTCCTTGTTCCTTTGATTCTTCACCTCCTTTTTCTTCTCCTTCTCCTTCTTCTTCCTCTTCCTCTTCTTCTGCTTCTTCTTTTCTTTCACCTTCCTTTTCTTCTTCACTATCCTCTTGTTCTGCAAATTCTGTTACTAGAGAGTTAAGAGGTTGGTAATCTATATCAATTACTTTCTTAATATACTTTCCCAGATGTTCAATGGAGAGATTAATGGCTTGCAGTAGATCTGATTTCATTTTCTAACCATCATTGACAATAGCTCTCATTTTTGTCTCTAAAACCTTTAGCCTCATAGCTCTATTGCCAACTTTTGCATCTATTTTAGCAAATATTTTCTCATTATATGTTTACATTCCTTTCAAGATTGCCAGTAGTAAAGACATATTCACAGACCTATTAGATGGAGTAAGGCCCATGGGAAAAAGTTCCCTTGTGGCATCCTCTGTTTCAGCATGAGTTGTCTCACCTTCTTCAACTTGTTTGCCTTCTGTAGGGGCAGAGCCTTCACCTTTCTCTTTTCTAGGGGACCAAACATTGTTTAATTAATGATAACCCATCCTCTTGAGGGTTTTCTCATTGTATTCATCATACAAAGATTTAGGAGTCTTGTTCTTCTCTCTTGTCAAGTCAACCTTAAAATGCCTAAACACTTTGGTTAGAAGCATCTAATAAGGCATACTCATTTTTCTTTGGAGGGCTTTCAAAATGTGATCATTAATAAACATGCCAAAGTCAATTTTGGTGTTGCTAATGTAAGCCCAAAGAAAGAACAATTCTTTTTTAGAAATGAACTCAAACTTCCTAGCTTTAGGAATTCAAATCCTACAAATGAAATGGTGTACAAGTCTAAGGTCCAAAGGTAAGTCATTGGCTAAGGGTTGAATAGTTGAAACAGTTTCTTCTCCATAGAAAGCAGACAATTGAGTTTTTGTATCTACCTCATTTCTTTGAACTTCACCACTACTACCAATTCCCATAATATGGCAAATCACATCTTTGGTGATGATGAATGATACTCCTTTTACCCAACTATCAATGTCTTGGGTGCCAAACCCTTTGTTGGCATGGGCATAAAATTACCCAACTAATTTAGGATATACATCTTTCTTAATTTGTGTTATTGATTTCCAACCAAGAGCATCTAATTTAGCCTTAAATTCAAAGTTCTCTTCATTAAAGAGTTGAAAATTTATCCATCTACCATTCAAAATAGGCTTAAAAGAAAATATGGAGTAATACTTAGCTTCGGCCTTATTACTGAATAAATAGGTCTTATTCCTTTCAATCTTCTCTTCATCTTAAGTAGTTCCCTTCGATTTCTTCTTCCCATGCCCCATGGAGGATTTCCCATGATCCTTTCTCTTTTTACTTCCATCCACTTTGAGTGTCGACCCTTCTAGGGTTTTCTTTTCTTTCCTCAACTTGTGAGATATTGGTGCCATAGGAAATGGATCAAAAAATGAATGGAGGTTGGGAATAGGTTTGAAGGGATCAAAATAGGTATATGATGGGAGTTGAGAGTGATTTGTGGAGAGGTTTGATAATTCTTGGCAATTGAGAAAACTGTTTGTCGAGAAAAAGGAAAATTTGTTTTTGTCGAATAAACATGGGTATTTAAAGTCATTAAGCAACTGCCCAGAAGGGTCGACCCTTGGCTTTAAGGGGTCGACTTTTTTTTGTTGCAAATTGCTTCTGAGCTCTGTGTTAAAATGGGTCGACTCTTGGTGCTATAGGGGTTGACTCTTTTCAACAGAAGCTAACATAAGCTATTCTCAGAAAATAAGGGTCGACTCTTCCTTTATGAAATGTAGAATATGACTTATAAATGATATGTAATGCATCAAATAAGTATTCTATCAATTGTAAAGATTCAATAGCATTATTGAACATAAAGCACATACAAATCAATCAAAATATTGGATTACTCATTATCAATTCTCTCCTAATCATACAAAATTTATCTTCACTCAATGGTTTTGTGAATATATCAGCAAGTTGGTTTTTAGTGCTTACAAAGTCAAGTTTAACATCACCTTTTTGCACATTATCACGTATAAAATGGTGTCTAATTTTAATGTGTTTTGTACAAGAGTGTTGAATGAGATTCTTGGTCAAATTGATTGCACTTGTGTTATCACATCTAATAGGAATATGTTCAAAGGTCAGTCCAAAGTTCTCTAGTTGGTGTTTGATTTAAAGGACTTGAGCACAACAGCTTCCAGTTGCATTGTACTCTATCTCAGCTGTGGAACGTATAATTGAGTTTTGTTTCTTAGTAAACCATGAAACAAGCATATTATCAAGAAATTAAAAAGATCCACTCGTGCTCTTTCTATCAACTTTACTACTAGCATAGCCAGCATCAGAATAACCAATCAAATTCAAAGATATGCCCTCAGAATACCATAATCCAAGGTTAGGTGTGTACTTGAGATATCTAAAAATCCTTTTAACAGCTACAACATGTGATTCCTTAGGATTATATTAAAATCTAGCACATAAACAAACACTAAATATGAGATTAGGCCTACTAGTAGTTAGATAGAGTAATGACACATTCATACTTCTATATAGTTTACTATCTACAGTGATACTTTTCTTATTTTTGTCAAGCTTTGTTAAAGTATTCATGGGAGTGCTCAATGGCCTTGCATCCTCCATATCAAACTTTTTAAGTAAGTTTTTGATATACTTAGCTTGGTTTATGAAAATGTCTTCATTTGATTATTTAATTTGAAGTCCAAGGAAGAAGTTGAGTTCTCCCATCATGCTCATCTCAAATTCACCCTATATACACTTAGCAAATTCCTTGCAAAGCTTATTTCTAGTAAAGCCAAATATGATATCATCCATATAGATTTGCACAATAAGCATGTCATGGTCTCTAATTTTTATAAAAAGTGTGATATTAACTTTTCCATTTGATAAAGTTTGAAAATTTTTGAAACATGAAAATGCAAGCAACAATCTAATAGCCTCTAATGTAACTACAGGTGCATAGGTCTCATCAAAATCAATTCCTTCTTCTTGACTATAGCCTTGAGTTATAAGTCTCGCCTTATTTCTCACAGCGGTTTCAGATTCATCCATTTTGTTTCTAAACACCCATTTGGTTCTAATTACAGGATGATTTTCAGGCCTAGGAACAAGGTTCCAAACCTCATTCCTTTCAAATTAATTTAATTCATCTTGCATGGCCATAATCCAAAATTCATCATTTTTATCTTCTTGAAAATATTTTGGTTCAATTTGTGATAGAAAAGTAAGACGGTTACACACATTTCTAAGAGATGATCTTGTTCTTACCTCTTGTGATGGATCACTTAATATTTGTTATGTTGGATGGTTGTGAACAAATTTTCATTCCTTTGGCAGCCCTTCATTCACATCTTGTTGGTTTAGTGGAATGTCTTGGTTTTCTTTCTCTTGTGGTGGAGTTCCACTTTGAGTTGGATTGATGTTCAACTCATTCAAGTTTTGTTCTACATCATTTACATCATTACTCACAATATTCTTTGGCAAAGAATTTAGTCCATCAAATGTAACATGTACTGATTCTTCAACAATGAAAGTTTTCTTATTAAAAACTCTATAGGCCTTACTATGTGTGGAATATCCAAGAAAAACACCCCTATTAGATTTTATATCAAACTTACTAAGGTTGTCCTTATTGTTATTCAACACAAAGCATTTGCATCCAAAGGCTCTAAAGTATGAAACATTAGGTTTTTTTTTGTTTTTCTAAAGCTCATATAGGGTTTTGTTCAAAGATTTTCTCATCAAAACTCCGTTTAAAACATAACAAGCTATGTTAACAACTTTAGTCTATTTAGGCAAATTACTTTCATAAAGCATTGTTCTCCCTATTTCTTTCAAAGTCCTATTTTTCCTCTCAACAACTCCATTTTGTTGAGGAGTTCTAGGTGCTGAAAAGTTGTGTTTAAAACCATTTTTATCATAATACATTTCAAAAGGTTTACAATCAAACTCACCACCATGGTCAATCCTAATTGCTACGATTGTAAATCCTTTTTCATTTTGAGCCTTTTTACAAAACTTAGTGAATAAAACAATTGTTTCATCCTTGTGAGATAGAAAGAATGTCCAAATATATCTTGAGTAATCATCAACAATAACAAGAGCATATTGCTTATGTCGCGCCCAGATTTTTTGCACTCGAGGAATACACACACAAGCGGGAAAAATGTTGTACTCTCTCGTTAGAACTCACCCTCCTAGAAGAATGAGTGAGACTAAGTTTGAATTAAAAATTTGATTTGAATAAGGGGCTTTTAAAAAAGATTTGTAATGGCCACCTAACTTGATTAAGGTGAGTTAGGTCACCTAAAAACTAAGCATAATTCAAAGACTACACTTAGGGTTTTTAGAAAATGATTTTGAAAATATCTCCTTAAGAGAGGATTTTTAAGAAAACAGGTTGTTTGGCAACCTTTGGAAAACATTTAGCCCTTTTTAGAAAAATAACTCCTTTTGGTCTTTGAAATTAGTGATCTAGGTTCGGAAGTTGGTTACGTCTAGGGAAGACGCAGTAAGCCATCACCCTACCCCGCCTTTGCAGTACCTACATGTCAATCTATCCTAGATTCACCTATGAGAGTCTTCAACTAATTATTGTTCAATCCTATTTACTTTGAAAAACAATGTTTGAAAAGAAACTAACATGATGCATGATATGCACGTGCAAGAAAAGAGAGTTGGAAAATAAATTTGAAAATAGATTTGAAAAGAAATTGATTTGATTTAAAAGAGATTTGAAGAGATAGAATTGAAATTGGAAAGTTTTAGAAATTGGAAATAAAGATTTGAAAATAGTTTTTTGGAATTGGAAACTTGAGATAAATATGGAATTGGAGATTAAAGAAGATTATAGAATTGGAAATTTGAAAAATGTGGAGACCGCACCCATGAGGGTTGCCTACGTATCCCTTTGGAGGAATCAGGTTAGTCGTAGTTCGGACAAGAGTCTAATTGAAAATAAAAGAGTTGATTTGGAAGAAAGAGATTGAATTGAAAATTGGATTGGAAGATTGAGAGATTGAACTTAGAATAGAAGATTGAAAATTGGAATTTAGAATTCTGGAATTGAAGAGATTGGATTTTGATTTGAAAAGATAGAACTTGGAAGAAAGATTTAGACTTGTTTTGGAAAGATGGAGGTTTAGGAAACCTAGACTTAGAAAAGATAGGAGACTTAGGAAAGACTTGAGATTTAGAAAGATTTAACTCGAATGTTGGACTTGGAAGAGTTGGAAAGATTGGATTTTAGGAAATGTTCGAATTAGGAAAGGTCCGATTAGGAAAGTTTCGAATTAGGAAAGTTTCATTTTTGAAAAGTTTTCAAATTAAGAAAGTTTTCATTTTAGGAAAGTTTTGAATTAGGAGAGTTTCAACTTAGGAAAGTTTTGAATTTGGAATGTCTCAACTTAGGAAAGTTTTGAATTTGGACTGTTTTGAAATAGGGAAGTTTCGAAAATTAAAAAGTTTAAAAAACAAGGAAGTTTTGAAAATAAGAAAGTTTTTAGTTTAGAAATTTTGAAATTTGGAAAGATTTAAAGTTTGGAAAGTTTAAGATTTAGAAAGTTTTAGAGTTTTAGAAAATCTTGAGATTAGGAAAGGTTTAAGTTTAAGAAAGATTGGAAAACCTAGTTTTGAAAAGTTAAGATTTGAAAAGGGGTAGAGTTAGGAAAGGGTTAAATTAGGAAAGATTTGAAAGCTTAATGTTTAAGGAAAGATTTGAAAGTTTTAGAAAACTTATGGTTTAGGAAGGTTGGAAATTAAGAGAGATTCGCATTAGGAAAGATTTAGAGTTTGAGTCTAAAAGGGAAGGTTTGACTTTGTTTCAAAAAATGGAGGATAGGATCTAGTTTCCTAAACGGGAAGATTTGATTTGGTTTCCCAAAGGGAAGATTTGATTTGACAAGGATTTGGAAAGGGGAAGTTTTAGAAACCCTAGATTTGAAAGGCTATAGTTTTGACATAGAAAAGAGGTTTTGGAAATATGTAATTTTGATGTAGAAAATAAGGGGCTTTGAAAACCTGGGTTTTAAGGCAAATTTGAAAACCATGTTTTTGGAAAGAAAATTATGGTTTCCTAATCATGGGTTCTAGGGCTTGACTTGAGCTCTAAGGCAAGAGTTTTTAGAAAGTGCATTTTTTGGAAACGAGAATTTTTGGAAAGAAAACCTAGAGAGGAGTTTCTAGAAGATGAGTTTTGAAAAGAGAGTTTTTGGAAAGATTTTTGGAGAGAGTTTTTCTAGGAAGGAGACCTAGGGAACGTTTTTGGAAAATGTGTTTTGAGGAGAGTATTTTGGAAAGGAGTTGAAAAAGGGAGTTTTGAAAAATAGATTTTTGGATGGAGTTTTTGAAAACAACTTTGGAAAAGAGAGTTTTAGAAAAGTATGTTGAAAAAGAGATTTTTAGGAAGAGAGACTTGAAAAGAGAGTTTTTGGGAAGGTATAAAAATGTTGCACTTTCCTAAAGCGATTCTAACCATAAGAGGGCTAAAACCACTTTAGGAAAGTGGTTTTGAAAACAAGAAGATTTGAAAATATGGACCATGAAAGTCACTTTAAATGTAACACTTCCCTAAATCAATCCTAGCCATGGAAAGGATAGAATCACCCTAGGATTGTGATTTTGAAAACATGTTTTGAAAAAGGAGATTTTGATGTAATTTTGAAAACAAGTTTGAAAACGATTTTGAAAACGAGTTTGAAAATGATTTTTGGAAGATGCAAGATCATGATATGCACAATGAAAATTTGGGGTTGTGAACATACAAGGCTAAGGCTTCACCACATAATCAAGGGGGCCGAACCCACGTGGTCTCTGGTTAGCCTAAAGGACAGCCTCTGACACGGTGACCCTCCAATAGTCTAATCCTACGCATGGACCGGGAGTCCCCTTGTTTTAAGCATGCAAAGAAAGGGGGGGAAAGAGATAGGGGATTAAAATAGAGAAAACTCAAGTGGTTTAGGAGAGAGAAGAGGGGGGGGGGGAAGTGCAGAAACGTAAAACGAAAGCCTATCTTGTATCTTGTTTATTTTACGCGCCTTGCTTGTCTTTGGTCTTCGTCTTGATCTTCGTATTCAATCCTTAAGAGTTGTCTTCAATCTTCAAACTTCAAATTACAGCTCTTCAAGTCTTCAAAGGAGGGATGGAGGCTAGTGTATAAGTGTGTATGGGGGTGTGTATGAGTGTATAGAAGGCTAGAGTTTAGTGTATGGTGGCTAGGGTTTGGAAAACCTAGAGAAGCTAGGGTTTAGGGAGTGTGCGAGCTTTGTATATCAAATATTGGTGTTATTAGACTGAGTTTGTGGATCTCTTTCACGCTGGAAGAGGCTCTGTATTTATAGAGGTAGGATAGACCTGGCGCCTGTTGCAGTGGCGCCAGGGCAAAATTTCTCCTAGTGCCACTAGGAGTGGCACCAGGCTAATTCTTGGCTTGGCGCCACTACTAGTGGCGCCAGCCAATTAGGAAAGTATTTAGGTCGGCAAGCAACGTATCTTTGACTAGATTTGGGTGCCTGTACTAGTGACTACCATGCAATTTTTAGCCTGGCTTCACTAAAAGTGACTCCGGAAAGTCTGGGAATGATTTGAAGAGGCCGAGAATGACCCGGAAGGCCGAAGAAGAGCAGGAACACTTAAAACAGTGTCCCGGAGGTATTTGACTTGAAAAATGAGGATAGGATGTGTCGGAGGGGTTAACTGAGTCGTTAGGGGCAAAACGGTCAATCGGATCGGGAGGCTGCCGGGACGAACTCGAACTGTCCCAGTAGAAGACTTGAGACTTGGAAACATTATTCAAAATGTTCCCAAAGGTTGCCGGTTTGATTCCCAGAACCGGTGTGGTCGGAAAAGGAAACCAGTCCACCAGGGGCAAAACGATCATTTTGTATCGAGTTTGTCGGAACTGACTCAGAATGATCCGAAAGGAAAAAAAAAGGTTGAGAATACTTAAAAACATTCTTGGGAAGGTTACCGATTTCATACCCAGAGCCGGCGTGGTTCGAAAAAGGAGACCAGCCCACTAGGGGCAAAACGGTCATTTTGCACCGGGTTTGCCGGAGCTGACTCGGAATGATCTGAAAAGATAGGGGAAGGTTGAGAATACTATAAAAAGCATTCTTGGAAGGTTACCGGTTTGATACCCAGAGCTGGTGTGGTTCTCGGGGCATTTGGATGCCTAGGGGCGAAATGGTCATCTTGACTGAAAAGTCTCGGAATAGGCCCAAGGGGCAATTTAGTCATTTTTCACTGAAGTGGGCTAGTGGGCATTGGTGTTGACCTAGGTTTTGAGTGTTTCCGCCACTCTGACGACGGTCGCGTGATACAAGGGTTTGTTGGCAATTCTCTATATCGACCTGTTTGCGAGTATTTCCGCTACTCTAATGGTTGTGATGTTTGCGAGTATTTCCGTTACTCTGACGGTTCGCGATCATTCCTGGGACTGCTTGATCTCGGGAAGCTGCTAAAGGGACTTAGCGCCTGAGAAGTCAAGTTTCTCGGAAGGCGCGCCTAAACAGACATTTCTGCATTAGTGGGCTAACAGGCACCAAAGGTGGACCGTTCTACCATCTAGGGGACTTGGGGTCTCATCCCGGTTGACAGGTTTAAAGGGACTTACCGTTTCGAAGAGATTTTCTTCAAAAAACATGCCGAATCGTCTCGATGAATAAAATGTCTCGAGAGAGGGATTGGAATTGGAAAGGGGTCTTATCGTCTTCGGAAAGACGTGCCTAATTTGGAACCGTCTCGAGGAATAAACTGTCTCGAGAGAGGGATTGGAGTTGGAAAGGGGACTTACCGTCTTCGAAAAGATGTGCTTGATTTGGAATCGTCTCGAGGAATAAACTGTCTTGAGAGAGGGGTTGGAATTGGAAAGGAGACTTACTGTCTTCGAAAAGACGTGCCTGATTTGGAACCATCTCGAGGAATAAACTGTCTCGAGAGAGGGGTTGGAGTTGGAATTGGAAAGGAAAATGCCCCTAAGGGCATTTTGGTCATTTTGCCTCTATTTGGGCCTGGCGGGCCCGCGAAGGGATGGACAGACAAGATTTAGACTTAGAGAGTTAGTTTCGATTGGAATACGTCCATATTGACTTGAGTACAAGTCTGGACGGAGCGTAGACTGCCGAGCGGTCAAAAATGGGGTGCTTACAGCTTACCACCTAGACTTAAGGTTCTAGTTGATCCAAACAAATCCATATGTAAAAGTTGTAGAGGCCTAGAGGTAGAGAGCATATTAGTATATTCGAAAAAACTTCTGGTTTACTTTTTCATTTGACATGTATCATAAATTTTATCTTTTTTAAATTTGAGTTTGGGAAGACCATTCACTAGTTCATCTTTCAAAATTTTTGAAATAATTCTCATACTAATATGACCAAGCCTTTTATGCCACAACCAGCTATCTTCATTGTTCATAGTAGCAAAGCATTTTATTTTGCAAGAAGATAAATCATTTTAGTTAAAAATATAAATATTGCATTGTCTATGTCCAGTCAATATGATCTTGTTATCATTCATGTTTATTACAATGCACTTAGAAGATTCAAATACTACCTTACAACTTTTGTCACACAATTGACTAATGCTTAATAGGTTGCGCTTAAGACATTTAACAAGTAAAACATTTTCAATTGAAGTAGAGGAGTTTTTACCAATACTACATATACTAATGATCTTGCCTTTGCTATTATCTCCAAAAGTGACCAATCCTCCATCATTTGGCGTACGAGATGTCAATTGAGATTCATCTCTAGTCATGTGTTTTGAATAACCACTATCTAAGTACCAATGGTCCTTTTTGAATTTTGCTTGAAGACAAACCTACAAGAACATTAGCTTAATTCTTCACTTTTAGTACCCAAATCATTTTGGGTCCATGAGAGTTAGTCTTCAATAATGATCCAAGCATTCTTAGGAACATAAGATTTTTGCATAATGTGATATTTGCTGGATGTATGGCCTTTCTTTTGACAAGATTGTTTTTTATGCTCATCTTTTTTAGTTCAGCAAGTAAATCATCAAAAGTATCTCGCAACTCCTCAAATGAAAAACTAAATGGTTTAGTGGGTACTACCTCAGATTCCTCCTCATGTGCCATGAGACATAGGTTTGTAATTTCTTGAGGTTCAACTTCCTCATCAGAACTGGATTCCTCATCTTCACTCCATGTGGTAGCTAGAGCCCTTCTTCCTGTGCCTTTCTTTTCTTTCTTCTTTAGTATAGGATACTCAGCTTTAATGTGTCATTGCTTCTTGTATTCATAGTATATAATGGTTGAATCCTTATTGTTGAATTCACCCTTTGCTTTAAGCTTCTTTTGTCCTTTCCATCTTCTTTTCACAAATCTTTTGAACTTCCTTGTAAGGAGGGTAAAATCTTCGTTATCTTCGTCTTTACTTCCAGATCTATTTTCTGATATGGTGGACTTGAATGCAATGAATTTCTTTTTCTTATCCTCCTCTTCTTGATCATTTTGCTTTTGGGTCAGCTTATAGGTCATGAGAGATCCAAGAAACTCCTCAAATAGTAATGTATTGAGGTCTTTGGCTTATTGTATAACTGTCACCTTGGCTTCTCATGTCTTTGGCAATGATCATAGAATTTTTCTCATTTGTTCACTATTAGGATATACTCTTCCAAGAGATTTTAAAGCATTAACAATTTCAGTGAATTTATTGAACATTTCAGTTATAGACTCATCAAATTTCATTCTAAATAATTCATAATTATGCATAAGAATGTTAATCTTGGATTCCTTGACTTGATTGGTTCTTTCATGAGTTACTTAAAGTCTATCCCAAATTTCTTCAGCAGATTCACTATTAGAAATTCTATTGAATTCATTTGGGTCTAATGGACAATATAAAACGTTCATAGCTTTAGCATTAGATTGCATAAGCTCCAAGTCATTCTCATCCCATTCATTTTTAGATTTAGGGATGACTTCCCTTTCAATGAACTTGGTGGGAGTCTTAGGACCATTAACAATGATCCTCCATAACTCATAGTCAACAGATTGAATATAAATTCTCATTCTATTATTCCAATAGTTGTAGTTTATCCTATTAAATATGAGAGGTCTATTGGTCGATTGACCCTTACCTAGAGAACTTTGAAATATGGTTGCCATGGATCAACTCTAAGGATGTTAAGTCTTTAAATATAGAGTACTAGCTCTGATACCAATTGTTGGCCCAAGAGTGCAACCCAAGAGGGGGGGGGGGGGGGGGGAGGTGAATCGGGTTTCAAAAATAATCACAAATAATTTTAACTAAAAATTATTTAAGTAATCTAATTAGTCAATCTAATAGTAGAACCAAAGTGTGTGTGCAATGTGTTATAGCAATATCAAAAAATAAATGAAAAACAGAGCACAAAATGAATACAATGATTTACTGAAGTTCAGCCACAACTCGTGACGTATATCCTTACCCTCAAGAGCCCCTTGAAAGCTTTTCTACTATGTAATGAAGAATTACAAAGCAGGTGCCAGTTGATCCAATGCCAGTTGATCCAGTGCCTAACTCACTTTTCACAAGAGCTCGTCCTAAGCTCTCAAATCTCCCCAAGTTATTTTGTCTAAACTTCACTCAAACTTACAAGTGTTTTTAACAAGAATACTCAAACTCATAAGTTTAAAAACCCACCCAAATAAAATAAATGAGGTTTACACAAAATCTTTCTTAAAGAGTGGATGAAATTAGTGTAAGATTAGAAAATTCCCAATGTCTCAGTAAAGCAATAATAACAACTAGGGTTTATGCCTTCAAATTCGATTGTTACAGTTGTATAGATGCCCTCTCTTTGTATATATGCTGTGGGGGTCTTGTATATATGCCTTACCTTCGATTCGAGCTGTTGGAGATAGTTGGGATTGTATTAAATGCAAGAACACAGCTGTAAAACATTTAAAAATATTACCGTTGCAGTGGCATAGATTGAATTTAGGCTACAAGTGTCGACACCTTCTTGTTCTAAACACTATTCTTCAAGCAATTTGCCTCTATGTGTCGACTCTTGAGGAACCAAGTGTTGACTCCTTCAAATTTTAGCATATATTTCTAAGTCACTGTCTCGATGTGTCTACTCTTCTAGGATCATATGTCGACTCATTTGAGGATATTCTCAAAGCCAAGTACTATGTCTCCATGTGTCGACTCCTGTAGACTCATATGTCGACTCTTTTAATGATTTTTCAAAATTATATACTCTGTCTCCATGTATCGACTCTTGTAGGCTCATGTGTCGATTCTTTTAAGGATTTTTCAAAGTCATGCACTCTGTCTCCATGTGTCGACTCCTAATGATCTAAGTGTTGACACCTGATGAGCTAAGTATTGACTCCTGGAATGGATCTGTCGACTCTTGGCAATTCAAATGCTTAGGTTCAAGTTACTGTCTTCGTGTGTCGACCCTTGAAGTAGATGTGTCAACTCTTGCCAATTCCATAGGCTTCATTTTCCAGGACTTCTTTAACCTTCTTCCAATCCTTCAAGCACTTCATTGATATTTCAGATTAGGCTTCTAAGGCGTCGCACCCTGGTTTTTGGACACCAAGCCCTCTTGGCTCGGGAAAAATACGGTGCTCTCTTGTTAGAACTCATCCTTCTAGAAGGATGAGTGAGATAGGGTTTGAATCTTAAAAACTTGATTTGACTAAGGGCTTTTGGAAAAGTTTGGAGTCGCCACGTAATATAGTTAAAGATATGCTATGTCACCTAAAACTAAAGGTAATCCGAAGACTAAACTTAGGTTTTTCGAAAAGGTTCAAAAATATCCTTTTAAGAAGCTTTTTGAAAAAAAAGGTCTTAATAACCTTTTGAAAGCCCTTTTGAAAATGTGACTCCAATCTTGGTCTTCGAAATAGAAATTTATGGTCTGGGGGTTGGTTACGTGTAGGGAATATATCTTAAGATCATCACCCTACCCCGCCCTTTCGGTACCTACATGTCTAATCACCCTTAATTCACTCACTTGAATAACCGGTTATTATTATCCACTTAATGTCCACTTTAGAATTTTAAAAATGGGGTTTGATCATCACTTTTTGGATGAATGATGCATGATGCAAGTTTTGGAAAAGATGTTTGAAAATACGAAAGTTTGGAAGGGATTTGAAATAGAAATCTTAAATTAATAAAATATTTTGAAATGGGAACTTGGGTTGAAATAAAGGTTATGACCGCACCATTTTAGGTTGCCTACGTATCTCATTTGGATAAAATCAGGTCATTCGTAGTTCGGGCAATGGCCTGATAAAAAGGAGGCGCATTAGGGCATTTGAAATGTTTTAAAGACATATTGGGGTCTTTGAAAAGGTTTGAAGACACTTTGAAATCTTTGGAAAAAGAGAACATGGGAGTTTAGAAAATGCCTTTGAAATAAGACTTGGGATGTTTGAAATGTTTTTGAAATTAGGATTGAAAATGATTTTAAATGTTTTCGGAATCAACTTAAGGGAGCTTTGAAATGTTTTTGAAACAACTCAAGAGAGTTTTAGAAGTGCTTTGAAACAACTCAAGGGAGTTTTGGAAAGGTCTTGGAATAATTCAAGGGAGTTTTGAAAATGTTTTAAAGTCTTGCTTTGAAAATTTTGGAGGCAGAGTTTGGATTGGAAATGTTCTTGTGAACTTTTCTTTGAAAAAATTTTGAAAGTTGTTTTTGAATAACTTATGAAAGGTATATTTAATGCTTCATCACCTTAGGAGGTTAGTCATTGAAGAACTAAACTCCTTCAAGGTTATGAGTTTCAAAAACATGTTTTGAAAAAGGGCTAGAAACTTCCTTTTGGTTTTTTAAAATTTTAGGGTTATAAAACTCCTCTTGAATGTGTTACTTACACTTGAACAATCCTAACCATAGAAGAACTAGGGTTGCTTTAAGAATGTGATGTTTGAAGATCATTTTTTAAAAGAGCTTTTGAAAACACTTGTGGTTTTGGAACGCTAATATGGACAACCTTGAAGATTGTATTTAATGTATCACATTCCCTTGGAATCCCTAACCATAAAAGGGGTGCGGACACCTTAGGGTTGTGAATTATTAAAAATATTTTAAAAATAGTTTTTGGAAAACGTTAAGTGTCTAGCCATTTTAGTTGAGACAAGTTTAAGAGAACTTCTTGGAGACATTTTTGAAGATAGAGTATAAGAATATTTGAAAAGGCTTTGGAGTATGTTGTGAAAATAGTTTTTTTGAGATAAAGGATTATTTGAAAAGAAGCCTTTGAGTTGGAACCTTGAAGCTTACTAACCTAGGTTAGGTTGACCTAGGGGGAACTAATTTGGGTTAGGTTAACCTAGGGTTGGACAACTAGAGTTAGGTTAAACTAGGGTTGAGGTGACCTAGGGTTAACTAACTTGGGTTAGGTTAACCTAGGGTTAAGGTGACTTAAGATTAACTAACTTGAGTTAGGTTAACCTAGGATTGAACTAAGGTTTGGACCTAGTGGTTTTGGAAAGGTGATTTTGGACTGGAGTTTGGACTTAGTGGTTTTCAAAAGGTGGTTTTATGTATGAAACTTGAGAGTGTGTTTTGAAAACCATTTTATAAAATCCACTCAAGTGACTGTTAGGGTCCTATAGTTGATATTTGGAAACCATTCAAAAGAGGGTTGCCTTGAAACCATTTCATTCACTAACTCAAGAGAGTAAAACTTGTGAAAATCAACATTGAATAGATAGTTTTGAGGATTTAAAAATTAAAGAGAATGAACGTTTGAAAATTATTTTTGGAAAGGAGGTTTTGCAAAACTACTTTAAAGATGTTGAAGACTACTCTAGAGAATAAGAGTTGATTTGACGGAAATCATCCCAAGGAGGACTCCATGGGACCATTCCAATCCCAATATTCAAGAGAGCAGAATTCTAAAAATCAAGATGAAAATGGTAATTTTGAGCAATCATTTTTATGCAAATTAAAGAGAATGAAATTTTAAGAACCCTTCTTGAAGAGGGTTGTTTTGAAACCCACTTTTGAGGTGTAGAAAACTAATTATAATGAATTAGGGTTCATATGGTCAAGAAGATGGGAAAATCACTGAAGAGAAGTTCTAAGGGACCATTCTAACCACAAGGTTCAAGAGAGTAGATTCTACAAAATCAATATGGAAGAGAAGAGTTTGAAAACCAATTTTATGCCATATGAAATGCAAAGAAATACAAATATGCAAAATAAAGTCAAGGGGCTTAAAGGGGGGTTTTCTAAGATATGAAAATTGACCTAAGTTTCAAGGAACCAACTCTTAGAACCATTTTTAGGAAAACACTTGGATATGGAATTTGAAGAAGACATAGAAATGAAGATAGTGAAAGTTTTTACAAAATGATGATGGACACGAAAATGGGGCCAAGCATGCAATACATGAACATGGTAACTATATGCAAGGGAGTCATGAATTCATACAAGGCTATAGGTCACACCAAATTGCAAGGTGCTCCAAGGCCATACCATCTTAAAGTAGGCTAATGAGAGATCCTCCTACACTGTGGCTCTCACAGGCTTTCCTTTAGGCATTAACCAGGAGTTCACTGTCGCGCCCAGATTTTTCGCACTCGAGGAATACTCACACAAGCGGGAAAAATGCTGTACTCTCTCGTTAGAACTCACCCTCCTAGAAGAATGAGTGCGACTAGGTTTGAATTGAAAAATTGGTTTGAATAAAGGGCTTTTGAAAAAGATTCGGAGTCGCCACCTAACTTGATTAAGGTGAGTTAGGTCACCTAAAAACTAAGCATAATCCAAAGACTACACTTAGGGTTTTTGGAAAACGATTTTGAAAAACATCTCCTTAAGAGAGGGTTTTTAAGGAAAATAGGTTGTTTGGCAACCTTTGGGAAAACATTTAGCCCTTTTTGAAAAATAACTCCGTTTTGGTCTTTGAAAACAGTAATCCTAGGTTCGGAGGTTGGTTACATGTACGGAAGACGGACTAAGCTATCACCCTACCCCGCCCTTTCGGTACCTACATGTCAATCTACCCTGGATTCACCTATGAGAATCTTCGACTAACTGTAGTTCAACCCTATTCACTTTGAAAAAGAATGTTTAAAAAAAAAACGAAACTAATATGATGCATGATATGCACGTGCAAGATGAGAGAATTGGAAAATAGAAATTGATTTGAAAAGAAATTGATTTGATTTGAAAATAGATTTGAAGAGATTGAATTTGAAATTGGAAAGTTTGAAAACTTGGAAATTTGAAAATAGAAATTTTGAAACTAGAATTTTGAAAATTGATTGGAATTTGAGATTTGAAAATAGATTTTGGAAACTGCGCCATGAGGGTGGAATTGAAAGTTTGAAAAGTATTGTGACCGCACCTATGAAGGTTGCCTACGTATCCCTTTGGGGGAATCAGGTCAGTCGTAGTTCGGACCGGAGTCCGATTGAAAAGAGAAGAATTGATTTGAAAAAGGAGATTGAACTGGAAATTGAATTGGGAGATTGAGAGATTGAACTTTGAATAAAGGATTGAAAATTGGAACTTGGAATTGAAAAGATTGAATTTTGATTTGAAAAGAGAGAACTTGGAAGAGGGATTTAGACTTATTTTGGAAAGATAGAGGTTTAGGAAACCTAGACTTAGGAAAGATTCGACTTGACTTGGAAAGTTTAGGAGATTAGGAAAGATTGGACTTAGGAAATGTTTGAATTAGGAAAGGTTCAAGTTAGGAAAGTGTCATTTTAAGAAAGTTTCATTTTTGGAAAGTTTTGAAATTACGAAAGTTTTGAATTAAGAAAATTTCAACTTAGGAAAGTGTCGTTTTAGGAAAGTTTCGAATTAGGAAAGTTTTAGGTTTAGAAAAGTTTTCACTTTAGGAAAGTTTTGAAATAGGAAGGTATTGAATTTAGAAATGTTTTTGAATTAGGAAAAGTTTAGTTTAAGGAAGGCTTAGAATTTAGAAAGTTTCAAGTTAAGAAAGTTTTGCATTTTGTAATGTTTTGAAAAAGGGAAGTTTTGAATTTGGAAAGCTTTGAAAACAAGGAAGTTTTGAAAATAAGAAAGTTTTGTTTTAGGAAAGGTTTGAAAAAGAAAAGTTTTCAATTTAGAAAATGTTTGAATTAAGAAAGTTTCGACTTAAGAAAGTCTTAAATTAAGAAAGCTTTGAGTTTAGAAAAGTCTTAGATTTGGGAAGATTTGAAGTGTAAGAGAGTTTAGAATTTAGAAAGTTTGGAAGTTTAGAAAGATTTAACTTGAGAAAGCTTCAAATTTAGAAAGTTTTGATTTTAGAAAGATTTGAAATTTAGAAAGTTTTAGAGTTTTAGAAAATCTTGAGATTAGGAAAAGTTTGAGTTTAAGAAAGATGTGAAAGGTTGGATTTGAAAAAGATTTTGAAAAGGGGTAGAATTAGGAAAGGGTTGAATTAGGAAAGATTTGAAAGTTGAGTTTTAAAGCTTAGGAAAGACTTTTATGTTCAAGTTTTTGGAAACTTAAGATTTAGGAAAGTGAAGGATTAGGAATGATTTGAATTAGGAAAGAGTTAGATTTTAAAATTTAAGAAAAGATTTAAAGTTTAAACTTAGGAAAGTTATGGTTTAGGAAGGAATTGAATTAAGAAAGGTTTGGATTAGGTAGGGATTGGATTTGGTTTCTAAATGGGAAGGTTTGATTTTGTTTTCAAAAATGGAGGATTGGATTTGGTTTCCTAAAGGGAAGATAGGATTTGACAAGGATTTGGAAAGGGAGATTCTAGAAACCCTAGTTTTGAAAGTGTGGAATTTTAACGTAGAAAAGAGGTTTTGGAAACATATATAGTTTGGATATGAAAATAAGAGGTTTTGGAAACCTAGATTTGGCGCAAAATTTGAAAACCATGTTTTTGGAAAGAAAATTTAGGGTTTCCTAATTGTGGGTTCTAGGGCTTGACTTGGGCTCTAAGGAGAGAGTTTTTGGAAAGTGCGTTTTTGGAAACAAAGACTTTGGAAGGAAAACCTAAAGAGGAGTTTCTAGAGGGAAGAATTTTGGAAAGGATAGTTTTTGGAAAGAGATTTTTAAAGAAAATGAGTTTTTGGAAAGTGTGTTTTTAGAAACGTAGATTTTGGAAAGAAGATCCTAGAGGAGAGTTTCTAGAAGGAAAATTTTGGAAAAGAGAGTTTTTGGAAAGATTTTTAGGGAGCGTTTTTGGAAAGTGAATTTTTAAGAGAGAGAGTTTTGGAAAGGAGTTGAAAAAAAGGGGTTTTGAAAAATAGATTTTGGAGGGGAGTTTTTGAAAACAATTTTGGAGAGAAGAGTTTTAGGAAAGTATGTTGGAAAAGAGATTTTTTAGGAAGAGATTTTTGAAGAGAGAGAGTTTTTGGAAAGTATAAAAACATCTCACTTTCCTAAAGCGATTCTAGCCATAAGAGGGCTAGAACCACTTTAAGAAAGTGGTTTTGAAAACAAGGTTTGAAAATATAGACCAAAAGGTCACTTTTAATATAACACTTTCCTAAAGCAACCCTAGCTATGGAAAAGTTAGAATCTCCCTAGAATTGTGGTTTTGAAAATAAGTTTTTGAAAAAGAGATTTTGATGCAATTTTGAAAACAACTTTGAAAACGAATTTTGGAAGATGCAAGATTATGATATGCACAATGCAATTTGGGGTCGTGAACATACAAGGTTAAGGCTTCACCACATAACCAAGGGGGCCGGACCCACATGGTCTTTGGTTAGACTAGAAGAAAGCCCCTGACACGGTGACTCTCCAATAGCCCAATCCTACACATGGACCGAGAATCCCCTTGTTTCAAGCATGCAAAGAAAGGGGGGGAAAGAGATAGGGGATTAAAATAGAGAAAGCCCAAGTGGGTTGGAGAGAGAAGAGAGAGGGGGGAAGTGCAGAAAATTAAAGAGAAAACCTACCGTATGTCTTCTTTATTTTGCGCGCCGCACTGTCTTCAGTCTTTGTCTTGATCTTCACCTTCAGCCTTCAAGAGTTGTCTTCAAGCTTTGGATGGCAGCTATTCAAGTCTTCAAAGAATGGTTGAACGCTAGTGTATGAGTGTATGGGAGAGTGTATGAGTGTATAGGAGGCTAGGGTTTGTGTATAGTAGCTAGAGTTTGGGAAAACCTAGGGAGGCTAGGGTTTTGGAGGTGCTCGAGCTCTGTATATCGAAATATAAGATTTTTAGGTTAAGTTTGTAGACCCTTTTCACGTTGAATGAGGCTCTGTATTTATAGAGGGAGGAATACACTAGCGCCTGTTGCAGTGGCGCTAGGCCAAAATTCCTTCTAGCGCCACTAGGAGTGGCGCCAGCCAATTAGGAAACTATTAAGGTCGGCAAGCAACGTATCTTTGACTAGATTTGGGCGCTTGTACTAGTGACTACCATGCAATCTTTAGCCTAGCTTCACTAGGAGTGACTCCGGAAAGTCTGGGAATGATTTGGAGGAGCCGGGAATGACCCGGAAGGCCAGAAAGGAGCAGGAACACTTAAAATAGTGTCCTGGAGGTATTTGACTTGAAAAGTGAAGATAAGGTGAGTCGGAAAGGTTGACCGGGCCTTTAGGGGCAAAACGGTCAATCGGACTGGGAAGTTGCCGGGGCGAACTCGAATTGTCTCGGAAGAAGACTTGGGATCTGAAAACATTATTCAGAATGTTCCCGGAGGTTGCCGGTTTGATTCCTAGAGCCGGCGTGGTCGGAAATGGAGACCGGCCCACCAGGGGCAAAACGGTCATTTTGTACCAGGTTTGCCGGAACTGACTCGGAATGGTCCGGAAAGTTAATGGAAGGTTGAGAACACTATAAAAAGTATTCTCGGGACATTAGCGGTTTGATACCCAGAGCCGGTGTGGTTGAAGAAGGAGACTGGCCCTCCAGGGGCAAAACAGTCATTTTATATCGGGTTGGCCGGAACTGACTCAGAATGATCCGGAAAGGTAAAGGAACGTTGAGAATACTATAAAAAGTAGTCCCAGGAGATTACCGGTTTGATACCCAGAGCCGGTGTGGTTCCCGGGGCATTCGGATGCTTAGGGGCAAAATGGTCATCTTGACCGGAGAGTCTCGAAAAAGGTCCTAAGGATAGTCTGGTCATTTTTCACCGAAGTGAGCTAATAGACACGGGTGTTGACCTGGGTTTTGAGTGTTTCCGCCACTCTAACGGTGTGAGTATTTTCGCTACTCGGACGGGGTTGATGATTTGTGAGTATTTTCGCTACTCGGACGGGGTTGAGTATTTCCGCTACTCTAATGGTTTTGTGAGTATTTTCGCTACTCTAACGGCTTTGTGAGTAGTTTTGCTACTCGGACCGTCTCGAGGAATAAACTGTCTCGAGAGTGGGATTGGAAAGGGGTCTTACCGTCTCCGAGGAGACGTGCCTAGATTGGAACCGTCTCGAGGAATACACTGTCTCGAGAGTGGGATTGGAAAAGGGGTCTTACCGTCTCCGAAGAGGCGTGCCTGGATTGTGAGTGTTTCCGCCACTCTAACGGTTTTGTGAGTACTTCCGCTACTTTAACGATTTTGTGAGTGTTTCCACTACTCTAACGGTTGAGTATTTCCGCTACTCTAACGGTTTTGTGAGTAGTTTTGCTACTCGGACCGTCTCGAGGAATAAACTGTCTCGAGAGTGGGATTGGAATAAGAAAGGACAATGCCCCTAAGGGCATTTTGGTCATTTTGCCTCTATTTGGGCCTGACAGGCCTGCGAAGCGATGGAAAGACGGAATTTGGATCTAGAGAATTGGTTTTGATTGGAATATGCCTAAAGTGACTTGAAAACAAGTCTGGACGGAGTGTAGACTGTCGAGCGGTCAAAAATAGGGTGCTTACATTCACTTGTGCTCATTTGTTCCAAGCATGTAAAAAAGGACGGGTTAGAAGATGCGGGTTTAAAATAGAGAATAGCCTAAGTAGGCTAGGAGGGAGAAGAGAAGAGAGGGAATGACAAAAAATGTAAAAGAGAATACCACCTTTTGCATTCAAACACTTTCAAACTTCTATGGATGCTTTGACTTGAACTTAAATGGCCTTAGAGGGGCTTGAAAGGGCTAGAATGGGATCTTCTATGGCCTTGAGACTTTTGTAGGTGTAGAGTATAGGCTAAAGGGAGGTGGAATCTAACCTAAGTGCTTGGAGGGTGAGATGTATTTGGAAATTCGAGGTTTAGAGGCTATTTTTGGAGAGCTTCACTACTATTTTTGATTCTCGAAGATGCAGAGGGGGAGGCCTATATTTATAGGCAAACAGGTGAGACCTTGCGCATGTAGCACATGTGCCTGGGTAATTTTTGCCCTAGTGCATGTAGTACATGCGCTATTACTGTTCCATTATTTGAACGCCAGGTGGCACACTCTGTACTGACTTAACTTAGGGAGCAAACAAAGTTTTGATCAATCTGATGAAAATTTGGGTGCATGTAGCATATGCTCCACCGCTGAAAATTTTTGTTTAAATTTTGCCTCGATAATTGTACAGTTCGATAAGGATTTCGAAAAATCGATCACGTCTACAATGTTCTCCTAGTTTTCTCAAAAATTTGAAATTTTCGGGGAGTTTGAAAGATGTTCAGAAGAGTGAGATATCACCTCAGGAAGTGTGCTTGAAAACACACTTTCATAGAACATTTGTGATACGCTCCGTGGATGTTCAAAAGTAGTAATTTTTGGGCCTCCCGATCAGGGCCTTCGGGAAGCAATCTCTCTAATCGGACCGTACCGATAGAAAGTGCTTTGAAAATACTTTTGAAATTTTCCTAATTTGCACATTTCTCAACTCGTTTGATGGTGCGTTATAATCAAGAAATTAGGAAAAAAGATAACCTTGGCGGAGCGTCTGTGAGAAGCTCCAGGGGTTATTGAAAGTGGCAATTTTGGAGCCATATGATCGGGGACTTCGTAAAGCAATCTATTCAATCGAGATGTATCGATGGAAAGACCTATGGTTAGGCTATTGAGAATTCCCTGATTTATACATTTCTTAACTTGTTTGATGGTAGGTTATAACCCAGGAATCAAGAGGAAAAGACAACCCTAGTGGAGCGTTTGTGAGATGCTCTAAGGGAATTTCGTTGAGTTAGAAGTGTTTAGAGTCACAAGGCTCACCTTGGATTGAACATGGGTATATGATAGGATCTGCCGGTTTGGTACCCAGAGCCAGTGTGGCTTCGAGGCACGCTCAGTCCAGCAGGGGTAAAATGGTTATTTTAACTAGAAGGGTCAGGATGGATTGAAGTAGCATATTAAGAGTGCCAGACTATTCAGGGATGGTCCTAAAAGGTGTATTTACTGTTTGGTGGGATTTATATCGTGTCGAGGTGCCTAGGGGTAAAATGATCATTTTGACCGAAGTTGATCAGAACGGGACCATAATCCGTTAGGATGGCGTATTGAGTATGCCTAACCGTCTAGGAACATTTTGGAAGGGTAGACTGACCATCTTGAGGGATTTTGAATTTGCTCGAAGATGTGCTTGGAGGCCCAAGGGGCAAATTTGGTTATTAGGCCTCTGTTGGGCCCAACGGGTCTGAAAAGCGGTTAACTGATTGGATAAGGGTCTGCAAGTTGATTTAAACTTGAATGTGCCTACGGAGTTTTGAAAGGAAGTTCGGTCAGGTTGGAGATTACCGAGTGGGCAAAAATGGGGTGCATACATAAGGCTTGAAATGTCTCCTTCCATGTATGTTGTTCTTAACAACTTCAATTAATTCATGACTTCACTTGGTTTATTGAGATTTTAACAAATCTTCCAAAAGACCCTCCAAAAGTTATGATATTCATTTTACTTGATCTTTACCACCTTTAATCTCTTTGAGATGAAATCATTTGAATTAGATTGCATCTAGGACTCTTCAATCCATATAGCTTCTTCCATCATTTTAAGATTTCAAACACACTCTTCAAATCTTCTTAGCAAGCTTCACAAATTCTTCAATATATTTAAGCTTCAAGTCATAGTCTATTTAATGCATGATATAATTTGTACACTAAGTAAAGTAATTAGACATTAAACAAAGTTTTGTTATCATTAAAATCAAGGCATAGAGTTAACAGTTTTTACACTTGGTTTTTGTGGCCTTCATTTGCTAACCTGCCCAGCTTGGACAGGATCAAGTTTTTGCACTTGATTTTTGTGGCCTTCATTGGCTGATCTGCCAACAAGTTGGACAAGACCAAGTTCTTTACACTTAGTTTTTGTGGCCTTTATTGGTAGACCTGCCCAACTTGGACAGGACCAAGTTTTTACACTTGGTTTTTGTAGCCTTCATTGGCCGACCTGCCAACAAGTTGGACAGGACCAAGTTCTTTACATTTGGTTTTTGTGGCATTCATTGGCTGACTTGCCCAACTTGGATATGACCAAGTTTTTACACTTGGTTTTTGTTGCCTTTATTAGCCGACTTACTCAACATGGATAAGACCAAGTTTTTATACTTGGTTTTCTATGTGTCTCCTTTTTGTGTTAGTCTTTTGGAATGGCATCAGGTACATGGATACTCTGATTTTCTTTTGAATGAATCGGGATTTTGTTGCTTCAATTGACTCTTGTATTGGTATTTTTTGCTTCCTTTAACTCAGTAAAACCACATAGTCTTAACCTCGTGTTTTTGTTTTGCTCGGCCTTTGTGGCTAACCTGCCAAACTTAGACAGAACTAAGTCAAGAAACTTAAAGTTTAATTTGTAATTCATTGCCTCCATTGACCAACCTGCTTGACTTAAGTCGGACCAAGTTTGGTCTTGGTTCTTGTGGCCATTATTGACTGACCTGCCAACAAGTTGGATATGACCAAGTTCTTCACACTTGATTTTTGTAGCCTTCATTTTTTTGACTTACCCAACTTGGACAGGACTAAGTTTTTATACTTGATTTTTGTGGCCATCATTGGCTGACCTGCCCAATTTGGACATGATCAAGTTTTTACACTAGGTTTTTGTGGCATTCATTGGTCGACTTGCTAACAAGTTGGACAGGACCAAGTTCTTTACACTTGAATTTTGTGGCTTTCATTGGCCGACCTACCCAACTTGGATAAGACCAAATTTTTGCACTAATTTTTTATATGTCTCCTTTTTATACTAGTCTTTTGGAATGGCATTAGGTACATGGATCTGCTAAATGACTTCTGCTTTTATTGACAATATTCAGCATTTGAAGGAAAAATAGTGTATTATGGTAGGCTATTACATCATCTGGAAAATACGATTACTGATAGAATTTTATGAGATTGTTGGCGTTCTAAGGTCGAAGTAGTTGTCGCATTTCTTTGACAGTTTCCAGTCGGTGTGCCCCCACGCCGACCTGGGACACAACTCTGTAAGGACCTTTCCAGTTAGGGCTAAGCATCCCATCTGCTAGATTTTTAGTTACCCCCAGTACCTTTCTTAGCACTAAGTCACCAGGAACAAAAGCTCTTGGTTGGACTCGTTTGTTGTAGAATCGGCTAAGCTGCTGATGATATCCAGTATGTTTAAGTAAGGCAACTTCTCTTTTTTTTTTTTTTAATAAGTTCGAGGTCATTTTCCAAGGTTTGGTCGTTAAGGCCGGTATCGAATGTTGCCGATCTGGTGGTTAGAAGTCCGACCTCTAAGGGTATTACTGCCTGCACCCCGTTTGCCATCAAGAAGGGGGTTTCCCTAGTAGATCTCCTTGGAGTGGTTTTGTAAGACCATAAGACACTGGGTAGCTCTTCTACCCATCTTCACTTAGCGTTTTCAAGCCTTTTTTTTTTTTTATACCATTCAACATGGTTTTGTTCGATATTTCGGCTTGGCCGTTGCACTGCGGATAAGCTAGCGTTGAATAATAGTTTCTAATCTCGAGATCGTTATAAAATCCTCTGAATATGTTGCCGTCGAACTAGGTGCCGTTATCTGAAGCCAGTGCACGGAGTATTCTAAATCTTGTAATGATGCTCCTCCACGCAAACCTCTTGGTGTCGACTTCTCTGATAGTTGATAAGGGTTTTACCTCCACCCACTTAGTGAAGTAATCTGTTGTTACTATAAGGAACCTCTTATTCCCTGGAGCTCGAGATAGTAGTCCGACTATATCCAGCCCCCATTGTGCAAATGGCCAAGGGCTGGTGATAGTTGTGAGATCCTCAATAGGCTGGTGGATTATTGTCGAGAACTTCTGGCATTGTTCATACTTCAGCATATACTGGCGAGCATCTTTCAGCATATAAGGCCACTAGTTGCCTTGTGAAATAGCTCGGTGGGCTAAAGATCTACCTCCGACGTGACTCTCACAAATTCCTTTATAAATTTTGAACAAGATGCCCTGCACTTTTTTCGAGTGGACACAATGTAGGTAGGGACCAGTGAAAGATCTTCTATAACATTCCTTATCGAGTGATAGCCAGTTCTTCAATGACTTATACTTGACTCTTCTGGCCTCATTCTCACCTTCTAGCAACTCGTCCCTATCAAGATAGGAGGTGATTGGGTCCATCCAAGATGGCCCTATTTGTTCAATAGCCAGAGCCTGCACTTCTTCTTGAAATATGCTTGGGCTAGGCAGTGTCTTTACATAAATTATTCTATTTGATCCTGACTTTAAGGCCGTTGCCAGTGTTGCCAAGGCATTGCCATAAGCATTGTTGTCGCGATTGATCTGATGGGGCTTATATTAACTGAATTTGCTTAGTAGCTCTCTTATTTTTGCTAAGTTCTATGCCATCTTGTCATTCTTTACTACATATTCACCTATAATCTAGTTAACCACCAGTTAGAAGTTTGAATAGATGACTATTTTGGCAATCTTGAGCTCTATAGCTCAGCGCAAATTGGCGAGCAAAGCCTTATATTCTTACTCGTTATTTAAGGCAGTAAACTCTAGCTTTATAACCTACTCTAATGCCATGCCATCTGGCGTGATTAGGACTATGCCTGATTCTGCCCCCCTGTCGTTGGATGCTTTGTCAACGTAGAGCTTTCATTGATCAACAATCTCTCATAGCTCTAAGGGGGGTCACAATTTGGTTGATTGGCATCAGGTGTCTGGTTGGTTTCTTGGGGCAGTTCAACAGAAAATTCAGTAATAAAATCAACAAGTACTTGACCTTTTACTACTGACTTAGGTTAAAATTTGATGTCGAGCTCTCCCAGGTCCACTACCCATTTCGCTAGTCTACCTGAGGAGTCAGCTCTTTGAAGGAGTGGCTTAAGCTAATGATCTATGAGGACAATGATGGTATGGGCCCTGAAGTAATGTACCTACTTGCGTGGCGCCATTACTAATGTTAGGGCCAATTTATTCAATGGTAGATATCTGCTTTATGCCCCCAGAAGATTTTTGTAGACGTAATAAACTGGCCTCTATTACCTGTCTTGCTGATAAAGTATGACGGCGCTCACTGTGTGCTCTGATACTACTAGATAAAGGAAAAGCTCTTCATATTTGAGCGACATAGAAAGTAATGGTGGCTGCGCTAGATATTTTTTCAAGTTGGCAAGAGCCTAGTCACAATCAGGATTACAGTTGAATCGCTCTTATTTTTTCAAAAGTTGGAAAAATGGCTGGCATTTATCTGAAGATCAGTTAATGAACCGGTTAAGAGCTGCCGCCATTCCAGTCAACTTTTGGACTTCTTTGATATTCCTTGGGGCATGGATGTTTTGGATGGCACTAATCTGATGCGGATCTGCTTCAATCCCTCAGTGCGTGACCAAAAATCCAAGAAACTTCCCAGAGTAAACCCCGAAGACACATTTAGAGGCATTCAACCTCATCTTGTAGTTTTTAAGAATGTCAAACACTCCCTTTAGATTATCCGGATGTTATCTGCCGACCTTACTTTTGATGACCATGTCATCAATATATACTTCAACGATACTGCCGATGTGTTCCTTAAACATTTTGGTGACCAATCTTTAATAGATGGCGCCTGCGTTCTTCAAACTAAAGGGCATGACTTTATAACAGAAAATGCCCCTTGAGGTTACGAAGGCAGTTTCTCTTGGTCCTTTTCATGAAGTGGGATCTAATGGTACCTGTGATAGGCATCTAAGAAGCTCATCCTTTCAAACCCAGTTGTTGCATCTGTAAGCTGGTTAATCTTCGAAAAAGGAAAAAGGGTCCTTGGGGCATGTTTTGTTCAGGTTGGTGAAGTCAACACAAACCCTCCACTTGCCATTCTTCTTCTTTACCACCACAGTGTTGGAGAGCCAATGTGGTTAACAGACTTCCCTTATTGCCGCCACTTCAAGGAGTCTACCAACCTTTTGAATTACAGCATCCACATGTTGAGTAGTTGCACGTATTCCCTTCTAGACCACAGGTTGGCTCTGTGAGTTTACGTTAAGCCTGTGGCAGTCTACTTGTGGGTCGATTCCTGGAATGTCATAAGGTGTCCAAGCCAAGATTTTGATGTACTCTGTCAG
The DNA here is from genome assembly GCA_033060915.1 of Euryodendron excelsum. NCBI lineage: Eukaryota > Viridiplantae > Streptophyta > Magnoliopsida > Ericales > Pentaphylacaceae > Euryodendron > Euryodendron excelsum. The sequence goes on along the minus strand of CM065377.1, from coordinate 45,609,132 downwards.
CAGATTAATTAAAGATTTCTCCTCAGTCTTAGACAGAGAAGTGTTGAGCACAAAGAACTTCTCCTCGTCATATCAATCTATATGAAATTTTTTAAGGTCTTCAACGGCCTTATTTTCTAGTAACAACCCGACATCATCTATTATGGGCATGTTCTCATGGAGCTCCATCATCTTAACCTTACCTGCTTTTGTATTTGTGGCACACGCTATCAGGAAGCACTACTTAGCTGCCACTTCGTCTCCCTTTATCTCTCCTATCCCTCATAGGGTCGGGAAGCGGATTAGCTGGTGGTAGGATGATGGTATGGCCTTCATGAGATGCAACCACATCCAACTCGTGATTGCATTGTAGGGGGATGGCACGTTAACCATCAGGAACTCTATCTGGATAGTGATCCCTTGTAAGCACCCCATTTTTGCCCACTCGGCAATCTCTAGTTGTTCTGAACTCCCTTTCAAAACTCCGTAAACACATTTAAGCCCAAATTAACTTTCAAACCCCTATCCAATTAGTCAATTGCTTCTCGGGCCTGTTAGGCCCAATAGAGGCCTAACAACCAAACCTGCCCCTTAGGCCTCCAGGCACATCTTAAGAAAGTTCAAAATCCCTCAAGATGGTAAGTCCACCTTTCCAAAGTGTTACTAAATAGTTAGGTGCACTCAACATGCCATTCTGTCCAACTCTGGTCCCCTTTCGGCTAACTCCAATCAAAATGACCATTTTACCCCTAGATGCCCTAGCATCGCACAAATCCCACGGAGCAAAGAAAGACTCTGTCGGGATCATCCCTGAATGACTCAGAATGCTTAACATAACACCCTGATCCATTCCTGACCATTTTCAACCAAACCCGGCCAAAATGACCATTTTGCCCTTGACAACCCAAAAGCGCCCTGAAAACTACACTAGTCCTAGAATATTGAATGGTGTGTCTTGTCATACACTCCTGTTTAACCTAAGAAGGACCACACGACACTAAACACACCTGACTCAATGAAAATTCCCTTGAGCATCTCGCAGATGCTCTGCCAAGTTTACCTTTTCTCTTGATTCCTTGGCTATAATGCATCATCAAATGACTTGAGAAATGCGTAAACCAGGGAATTCCCGAAAACTTGTTCATAGGTCTTTCCATCAATACAGCTTGATCAGATAGATCGCTTCCCGCAGCTCCTCATCGTATGGCTCGAAGACTACAACTTTCGACAACCTCTAGAGCGTCTCGCAGGCGCTCCGCTGAGATTGACTTTTTCTCCAATTCCCTAATTGAAACGCACCATCAAATGACTTGAGAAATGCGTAAATTAGGAAATTCCCAAAAGTATTTTCGGAGTACTTTCCATCGGTACGGTCCAATCAAAGAGATCGCTTCCTGAAGACCTTGATCATGCGGCATACAAACAGCTACTTTTGAACCCCCATGGAGCATATCATAGATACTCCACAAAGATGCAATTTTATACACATTTCCCAAAACGATATCTCACATATTCAAACACCATTTAAACTTTTCAAAAATGCGAAAGTTTATGATAAACCCTAGGGGAACACCGTGGATGCAACCGATTCCTCTGAAACCTTCCCGGTTGGCTTAATTATCGAGGCAAAGTTTAAATGAACACTCCCGATGACGGAGCGTATGCTACATACGCCCAGATTTTGATCAAATCGACCAAAGTTCGATCAACCGTCAGGATTTAGCCAGTACAATGGGTGGCACGTGGCATTTTGGTAATGGTGGCGCATGTGCTACATGCGCCATCAACTGTCAGGATTTAGCTAGTATAATGGGTGCCACGTGGCATTTTGGTAATGGAACAGTACTGGCGCATGTGCTGCATGCGCCAGGGAAAATTTTGGCCAGGCGCATATAGCACATGTGCCAGCTTCCTCCCAAGTTGCCTATAAATACCAACCTCCTCCTTTGCATATTCCAGAACCGAAAATTGATGCGAAGCTCTGCTGAAACTGCCCCAGAACCTTGAATCTCTATATACATTTCATCCCTCTAGCACTTAGGTTAGATTTCACTTCCCTCTAGCCCACACACTTCACTCACATAGCCCTATACACCTTTAAACTCCTCCTTCCAGCCCCTCAAGCCTACTTAAAGCCATCCAAGTTCAAGTCAAGGCATCCATAGAAGATCACAAGTCCATTGAAGGCAAAAGGTGGTATTTCTTTTACATATCTGTCATCCCCCACTCTTCTCTTCTCCCTCCTAGCCTACTTAGGCTATTCTTTATTTTAATTCCCATCTTCAAACCCCCTTTTTTGCATGCTTAAGCTAAGAGAGCTCTTAGTTCATGCCTAAAGGAAAGCTATTGGGAGCCACCGTGTAGGAGGATCTCTCACTAGCCTACTTTAAGATGGTATGACCTAAGAGCCCCTTGATTATGTGGTGTAGCCTAAAGCCTTGTATGTATTCATGACCACCTTGCATTTTGCTATCTTGATCATGTCTTGTATGTTTGGCTTCATTTTCATGTTTATAATCATGTTCTATAAAGCTTGCATTATTCTTATTTTCACGTCATTTTCAAGATTAATATTCTTTTCAAAATGGTTCTAAGAGTTGGCTCCTTGAAGTCTAGGAAAAGACCTTAGAAGTTATGCCTTAGAAAAACCCCCCACTAACCCTTAACTCACATTTTTGTATCCTTGCATACCAGCTTGCTTAAAACCAATTTTCAAACTTTTTAATTTCTAAGGTTTCCATTCTCTCAAGATTAGTGGTTGAAATGGCCCCCGTGGAATCCTTGCTTGAGTGGTCTCCTTTTTACCTTGGCCATAGGAGCCCTAAATTGCTAGAATGGTTCTATTTTCTCTTTTTATTGCCTAAGAATGATTTCTAAACTCTTTGATTTCTAAGGTTTATATTCTCTCAAGTTTAGTGGTTTGAATGGCCCCATGGAACCCTCTCTTGAGTGGTCTCCTTTTTACACAGGCCATAGGAACCTCAACTTGCTAGAATAGTTTCTTTTAAAAATGGTTTTCAAAATTTGTTTCTTAAAAATGGTTTTCAAGAGCTCATTCTCTCCATCTTTGTATTAAAAGTGGTTTTCCAAGGGTTTTCACCATCGTGTTGATTCTTGAAATCCATGCTCTTGTCAAGATAAAGGTTATAATGGTCCCAAGGAAACCTTCTTTGGAATGGTTTTCGAACACCAACCATATAAACCATATCATTGACTAAAGTAAAATTTTCATGGAAATGATTTTTAAAAGAATTGTCTACCAAAAGCCTTTGTATAACATGATTTGTCCTACAAAACTCTTTTCAAAAGTGCATGAAACCTCATTTCAAACCATCTTCCAATCCAACCCTAGGTTAGCTTGACCCTAGTTGTTTAACTCTAAGTCACTTCAACCCTAGGTTAACCCAACCCTAGTTAGTTAACCCCAAGTCACTTTAATCCTAGGTTAACTTGACCCTAGTTGTCTAACCCTAGGTTAACTTGACCCTAGTTATCCAACCCTAGGTTAACTTGACCCTAGTTATCCAAACCTAGGTTACCTTGACCCTAGTTGTCCAACCTTAGGTTAACTTGACCCTAGTTGTCCAACCCTAGGTTAACCTAACCCAAGTTAGTTGACCCTAGTCCACCTTAACCCTAGGTTAACCGAACCCTAGTTAATTAACCTTAGTCACCTTAACCCTAGGTTTATCTAACCCAAGTTAGTCAACATTAGGTTATCCCTAACCATAGGTCAACCCAACCTAGGTTAGTACATTTCAAGGTTCCAACTCATGGACCCCTTTTAAATAATCTTTCTGTTTAAAACTATTCTCACGACTCATTTTTCCAAAACCCCTTACTCTCTTGGGATTTCAAAAACTAATTCCATAACTACTTCAAATATTCCTATCTTCCATCCTTAAACTACTTCCAAAAATGTCTTTAAGAACTCACAACCCTAAGGTGTCCACACCCTTTCTATGATTAGGGATTCCAAAGGAAGGTGATATATCAAGAACAACCCCCTAGGTTGTTCATATTAGGGTTTTAAAGCCCTAGGCGTGCTCAAAAACCATTTTCGAAAACTTTTCAACACTCTAAAATCATAACTCCAAGATTTTCAAAACAAGACTTCAAAGCATTTTCAACACCCACTTGAGTTATCTCAAAGCTAGTCCAAAACTCTCTTGAGTTGTTCCAAAAACATTACAAAGCACTTCAAAACCCTCTATCGAAAGATTCAAAGTTCTATTTCAAAAACATTCCAACATCCGATCTCAAATCAAAATTCTCAAGTCATTTTTTCAAAGACCACAAAGTGTCTTCAAACCTTTCAAAGGTCATAATGTGCCTATTTTTCATCTAGCTCTTGCCCAAACTACGAATGACCTGATTCTTGCCAAATGAGATACGTAGGCAACCTAAAGTAGTGCAATCATAACTTCAATTTCAACTCCAATCTTCCTTTCAAAAATTTCAATCAATTCAAAGTTCCTATTTCAAACTCCTTCAAAACTCCCATGTTTTTTCAACTCCTTCCAAAATTTGCATCATGCATCATCCATCCGAAAAGTGATGACCAAACTCCGTCTTCTAAATTCTAAAGTGGATATTAAGTGGATAATGGTAACCGGTTATTCTAGTGAGTGAACAAAGGATGATTAGACATGTAGGTACCGAAAAGGCAGGGTAGAGTGATGATCTTAGGATATCTTCCCTACATGTAACTAACACCCGGACCATAGATTTCTGTTTTCGAAAGACTAAAATAGAGTTATTTTCAAAAAGGGCTTAAATTTTCCCAAAGGCTGCCAAACAACCTATTTTCTTAAAAACTCTCCCTTGAGAGAATTTTCGAAATCTTTTTCAAAAATCCTAAGTTTAATCTTCGGGTTAATACTTAGTTTTAGGTGACCTAATTCACCTTAATCAAGTTAGGTGGCAACTCTTATTTTTCTAAAAGGCCCTTACTCAAACTAATTTTAAGATCAAACCTAATCGCACTTGTCCTTCTAGGAGGATGAGTTCTAATGAAAGAGTTTCGTGCTTTTGTCTCTGAGCCGAAAGGACCTTAGACCCAAAAAACAGGGGCATGACATCCCCCCCCACAGTTACCGAGCTTGTTACCTTTCCCAATGGCTAGACTAGATCCGAACTGAATCCAATTAGGGGGTTCAAAGATGGCTAGAGATCAAAATCCTTCAATCCCAATTTTTTGAAGAGGTCATAGTACATGACTTCGAAGGAACTTCCTTAATTAACCAACATCCTTTTCACAGCACAGTCTCCTAATCATAATGTTACCACCAACACATCATTGTAGGGTAATTGTACTCTAACCAAGTCAACATCAGTTAAGGTTATGGCCTCAGCACTGTTGCCGACCCTAGCCTTTTTACTTGGGGCTTCCAATTGCATTACTTCCCTGAGGTGTGGTCTCAGCCTGGTATCTGTGAGGGTATATCGTTGCCAATTCTACCGACCTATGGAGGACATTGATTACCTGGGCAGATTCTATTCTGGTTTCCTTATGCAGGGTGGTTTCCTACTTTGTTTGCTCGGTCTCCCACTTGGTTTTCTCTTAGTCAATATATTAGTAAAGGTGACCAGCCTTTGCCAATTCCTCCAGATGTTTTTTGAGATTTCGGCAGTTCTCTGTCTAATGCCCCTTTTCCCTGTGGTAGGAGTAGAACCTCCTCTGGTCTTAGATGGTGGGGTCTCCTTCCAACTTTGGAGGCTACTTAAAAAAGGGCTTATCTCGTATTTGGGGCAAAATCTTGTAAATTAAGTCCTTAAAGATCGTGTTGACCCCTTTTGTAGTCTTTTTACCCCGATTATTGCTATTCTCCTCACGTCTGGGCTTCTTACTTTCACGCCTATCTTTCTTCTCAATTTTCTTGCTGATCTTCTCTTGTATTGGCTGAGCAACATCTTCCTCCACTCGTGCATACTGTTCGATCCTTAGCATCAGGTCCTGTATCAAGGTGACTGGTTTCTTCATAAGGGATTGTCTCAGTCGATGCTCCTTAGGAAGGCCGATCTTGAACTGTGCAACAGCCTGCTGTTTGTAGTAATCCTCTATTTCAGGATAAGCCTCCCAGTATCACCTTGCATACACCCATAATCCCTCATCATCTTTCTTTTGTAAGGTCAGTAAGTAGTCCACCTCCTTAGGTTGCTTGTTGTTTGCTATGAATGGTTCGTGAATAACTCGGCAAGTTATCTCTAGCTTAAAACTGATCTGGACTACAGTTTGTCGAACCATTGTAAGGCCACATCTTCCAAGCTTGATGGGAAAACTCGGCACATAAGAGACTCGTCCTCACTCTTTAGTGCCATCACCTATTTGAAGTGCCAAACATAGGTAATGGGATTTGTCTTCCCATCTTAAGGAGTAAACTTTGGTGGGGTGAATTTCCTGGGAGGTCGGTGGGACTCGATTTCTTCTGTAAAGGGGTTGGAAGCAATTTGGTCAAGGGCTCTTTTGGCAATATCCTAGGCTATTTGTCCTTTATGGTGCTTATCCCTGTTATCTAGCCGATTGTTCAACCAGTTTTCCCAATCTTGTTACTCTGATTCTGCCCTTGCTGGATCTCTTGCCGGTGTCTGATTTCTCTGAAGATGCCGATCTTCCCTACGGTCAGTGTAGTGCTAGTACTAGAATCATAGCTTCTAGTTAAGCGTACGGTAAGGGGGCTCTTGTTTCTTGAATTGGTCATCCTCCTTTCGTGCCGATCTGGGGATTAATCAGGTATTCGTCCATCTCTTCAGGCAATCACTTCCCTCATAGCTTAAACCATTGACCTGAGGTAGGCTATCTCTTCATTCCCTTGCTAGAGTTCCCGCTCAGCTGCTCGAGGCTATAAATTGCTAAGAACACGGCCACTAGAAGGTGATGGATTCAAGTTCTTGCGATAATTCTTTTGGCGATTTGGATTTTGGACATACTGTGGATCTTGTCGTAGACCTTCCTACCTTTGCTGCTGGTTGTCTCTAGGGACTCGTATCTCTGATCTAATCAGATGTCCTGTTAGAGTTCGCGCTGAATAATCATGATGGTTTGATTGGAAAGTGTCATCCCTACTGCGAACATCATGGCTGTCTTTTAGCTCCCTATTAGTAGGATTGACTCCTCCTCTAAAAGAGCAGGTACTTGTCATTGTGTAGACCTTCCCACAAACGGCGCCAATTGTAGGTGAGATTTTTAGAAAGGCTTGGTTGAACTCTTAAACTAACTCAACGAGCATAAACAATCTGCAAGAGAGGAAGACAATGAGAATGACTCGACCCCTATTAGGCTGTAGGCACTCTAATGATTAAATTAGCAAGTTTAACCACAATGAATCGAATAACGTATTGAGAGTTAGAACTCAAGTGAATGCACCTTACACCTTTAGTGCATAGGGGTATTTATAAGTTTCGGAATGCCATGTTCCCATTGGGAATTGGAGTCACTTTCTTTCTAGGAATCTTTCTTATTTGAGTTAGTTTAATGTATTAGACTTATCCTTTATTTGTCCTAGTTTACTTAGGAATAGGATTTGTATCCTAGACTTATTTTGTCCTTATATCTTTTGGATTAGAATCCTTGGGCTAGCTCCTTTAGGTCCTAGCCTTTGATTGGCATGGGCTCGGCTTGCTAAGTCGACATCCTTTAGCTGACCTGGGCTGTTCTTTCTTCTATCTTGGGCTTGGCTCTTATTGAGCCCACAATAGGCTTGTGGTGGGCATTTTTCTTCACGCAAAACTGTTGCAAAGATTTTGCAAAGTGGTTTCTACTGGCCTACTATGTTTAAAGACGTTCATCTCTTTTGCACATCTGATGATAGGTGCTAACGTCTAGGTAGTCTTTCAAGGAGGCACATGATGCCTCTGAACCCCATTTTTATTCTAAAGGTTTTCAATTGTTGGGGTATTAACTTTATAAGTCATTTTCCTAGTTCGTTTGGTTATCTTTATATTTTAATGGCCAAAGACTACATGTCTAAGTGGGTTGAAGCCATACCTTCGCATACCAATGATCATCCCGTGGTGATCAAATTCTTAAAAGAACATCTATTTTCTCGATTTGGTATGTTGCGCGCTATTATTAGTGATGGTGGATCCCACTTCTACAATCGACTCATAGGTCTTTTAATGCGTAAGTATGGGGTGATTCACAAGATTGATGCACCTTATCATCCCCGAACTCAAGATCAAGTTGAGTTGGCAATAGGGAGATAAAGCAGGTCTTAGAGAAAACTGTTAAGTCTAACTGAAAGGATTGGTCTTTACAGTTGGTGGACACTTTGTGGGCTTATCGAACTGCTTATAAAACCATCTTAGGTTCATCCCCTTATCGACTTGTGTCGCGCCCCAATTTTTCACACCCGAAAAAAATACGGTACTCTCTCATTAGAACTCATCCTCCTAGAAGAACGAGTGTGACTAGGTTTGAACTTGAAATTGATTCGATTAAGGTCTTTTGAAAAAGATTTGGAGTCACCACCTAAATTTGTTAATGTGAGTTAGGTCACCTAAAACTAAGTGCAATCCAAAAATTAAACTTAGAATTTTTTAAAAGGTTTTAGAAACTTCCTTAAGAGAGGGTTTTTTGGAAAATAAGTTATTTGGCAACATTTGGAAAGATTCAAGCCCTTTTTTAAAATAACTCTGTTTTTTGTCTTTGAAAACATTGATTCTAAGTTCGGAGGTTATTTACGTATAGGAAAGATGCACTAAGCTATCACCCTATCCCGCCCTTGCGGTACCTACATGTCTATTCACCCTAAGTTCACTTATTTAGAATATTCAATTAACAAATATCCATTTATATCCACTTTGAAAGATTTTTAGAAAGAAATTTGATATGATGCATAACATGCAAGCGTAAGAAAAAGATTTGATTTTGAAAATAGATTTGAAGCTTGAAAAAGATTATAGAAATTAGAGAATTGAAAAATGTTGTGGAATTGGAAATTTGAAAAGTTATGGAATTGAAAATTTAAAAAAGGTTGTGACCGCACCCATGAGGGTTGTTTACGTATCCCTTTGTTGGGAATCAGGTCAGCCATAGTTCGGACTCGGGGTCCGATTGAAAATAGATACTTTGAAGTTTTTGAAAAGTTTGATTTGAACTGTGAATAGAAGATTTGAAATTGAACTTTGATTTGGAAAGCTTGAAGATTTGAATTCGAACATGAGGACTTTTTAAATTGATTTTGATTTGAAAAGATTGAACTTTGAAGAACTTGGATTGATTTGAGCTTTGAAAACATTTTGACTTAGATTAAAGTTCGAAAATCATCTTGGTTTAGAAAAAAATTTTAGAAAAAAGTTGAAGCTTCCTAACTTAGCACTAGGGTTGAACTAGGGTTTAGTTATCCTAGGACTTAGGTAACCTAAGATTGAAGCATGCAATTGAATTAGAAAGGTCTGATTTAGACTTGAAAATTTTGATTTTAGAAAGTTTCGAATTAGAAAAGTTGGATATAGGAAAGATTTGGAAAGGATTTGATTTGATTTAGAAAAACTTGACTTGAAATGGTTGGAAAAGATTTGACTTGAATAATGAATTTGAAAGAATTTAGAAAGTTAGGGTTTAGGAAAGATTGAGTTTTGGAAAGCTTTGAATTAAGAAAGTTTCTAAATGGGAAAGTACCAAACTAAGAAAGTTTCATTTTAGGAAAGTTCCATTTTAGAAAAGTTTTCATTTTAGGAAAGTTGTGAATTAAGAAAGTTTCCTTTTTAAGAAAGAGTTGATTTTGGAAAGATTTGAATTTAGAAAGATCCATTTAATAAAGGTCATGATTTAAGAAAGGTTTGAACTTAGAAAGATTTGAAAGTTTGAAATTAAGAAAGTTTTGAAATTTGGAAAGATTTGATAAGTTGAATTTAGAAAGTCAAGTTTAAGAAGACTAGGAAGTTTGAAATTAAAAAAGGTTTGAAAGTTTGAACTTAAGAAAGATTCAAATTAGGAAAGATTTGATCATTTGAAATTTAGAAAGTTGAGATTTGGAAAGGTTTGAAATTAGGGAAGATTAAAATTAGGAAAGATTAGAATTAGGAAAGATTCAATAAATTGAACTTAGAAAGTTGAGATTTAGAAAGATTTGAAATTAGGAAATATTGGAATTAGGAAATATCAGAATTAAGAAAGTTTATATTCCTATTTTCAAAAGTAGAAGATTGGATCCTATTTCCAAAGATAGATGATTTGATTTTGTTTCCAAAATTGGATAATTTGATTTGGTTTTCTAATTGGAAGATTTGATTTAACATGGAATTGGAAAGGTTGAATTTTGAAAATCTTGGATTTGGAAATCTATAATTTTGTGAAAAAAGGGGTTTTGAAAATCTAAGATTTGACGTAGAAAATAGTTTTGGAAACTTATGATTTGAGGCAAAATAGAAATTCATGATTTTAAGAAAGGAACTAGGGTTCCTAATTATGGTTTCTAGGGTTTTGACTTGGATTTCAAGATAAAGAGTTTTTGGAAAGTAGATTTTTGAAAAGAGTTTTTAGGAAGTAGATTTTTTAAAATAGTTTTTAGGAAGTAGATTTTTTAAAAGAGTTTTTAGGAAGTAGGTTTGTAAAACAATTTGGAAAGAGTTTTGAATATGGACTTTGCAAGTCTTTTGAATATTCTAAAACGATTCTAACCATGGAAAGATTAGAACCATTCTAAGATTGTGATTTTGAAAACCACTAGAATTTGAAATATGGATCATAATGCTATTAAATATACCACTTTCCTAAAACAACCCTAACCATGGAATGGCTATAATCTTCTTAAAATTGTAGTTTTGATGAAAAAAATTTGGAGTTTACACCCAAAATTTGGACCTTGATGGTCACATTGAATGTAACACTTTACTAAAACAACTCTAACCCTAACCAAGGATTTTTCGGTTTGACACCCAGAGCCGGTGTGGTTAGAAAAGGGCGACTGGCCCATCAAGGGTGTTGCGCCTAGATTTTTTGCACTCGAGGAATACACACACAAGCGGGAATAATACTGTACTCTCTCGTTAGAACTCATCCTCCTAAAAGAATGAGTGTGACTAGGTTTGAATTGAAAATTTGATTTGAATAAAGGGCTTTTGGAAAACAATTTGGAGTTGCTACCTAACTTGATTAAAGTGAGTTAGGTCACCTAAAAACGAAGCACAATCTGAAGACCACATTTAGAGTTTTTGAAAATACCTCCTCAAGAGAGGGTTTTTAAGAAAATTGGTTGTTTGGCAACTTTTGAAAAATATTTAAGCCATTGTTTGAAAATAACTCCATTTTGGTCTCTCGAAAACAGTGATCTAGATTCAGAGGTTGGTTACGTGTAGGGAAGACGCACTAAGCCATCATCCTACCCTGCCCTTGTGGTACCTACATATCTATTCACCCTAGATTCACCCAATAGAGTTTTTGATTAATTTATGTCCAAAACTATCCACTTTTAGAAAAGAATTTTTAAAAGAATGATGCATAATATGCAAGTGCAATAGAAAAGATTTGATTTAAAAATAGATCTGAAAAGAAGAATTAAAGTTTGAAATTGGAAAGAAAGTTTTGAAAATTGAAATTGAAGTTTTGAAAATAGGCTTTTGGAATTGGAAGTTTGGAAATAGATTACGGAGTTAGAGATTTGAAAAAAGTTATGACCACATCCATGAGGGTGCCTAAGTATCCTTTTTGAGGAATCAGGTCAGTTGTAGTTTGGATAAGAGTCCGATTGAAAATAGAAGATTTTGTTTGGAAAGAGAAATTGAGTTGGAATTCGAATTGGAAGATTAGGAAATCAGGATTGAACTTAGACTTAGAATTGAACTTAAAAGAGGATTTGACCTTTCGAAGAGAACTTGGACTAGATTTGGAAAGATAGAGTTTTGAGAAACTTATACTTAGGAAAGATGGGATTTAAGAAAGACTTGAGGTTCAAGAAAGATTTGACTTGAACGTTGGACTTGGAAGATTAAGGAAGTTGGATTTAAGAAAGGTTCGAATTAGGAAAGTTTCATTTTAGGAAAGTTTCAATTTAGGAAAGTTTTGAATTGGAGAAGAATTAAAATTGAAAAGTTTTGAAATTAGAATGTTTTGAAATAGGAAAGGTTTAAAATTGGAAAGTTTTGAATTTAGAAAGTTTCAACTTAAGAAAGAGTTGATTTTTGGAAAGATTTGAATTAGGAAAAGTTTGAAAGTTTTGAGTTTTAAAAACACTTGAAGTTTAGGAAAGATTTGAGTTTAAGGAAGATTTGCATATTTAGATTTGGAAAGGTATGGAATTAGGAAAGTTTGGAATTAAGAAGATTAAGAAGCTTAAAGTTTAAGGAAAGATTTAAAAGTTTAAGTTTTGGAAACTTAAGGTTTATGAATGTATGCGATTAGGAAGGATTTGAATTAGGAAAGATTTGGATTTCGTTTCTAAGAAAGAGATGATTTTATTTTGTTTTCAAAAACGGAGGATAGGATCTAGTTTCCTAGATTGGAGATTGGATTTGGTTTCCTAAAGGGAATATTAGATTTGGAAAGCTGAAGTTTTGGAAATTTTAGATTTTGGGGAAGAAAATAAGTTTTGGAAATATATGATCTTGATGTAAAAAAGAAGGTTTTGGTAACCTAGGTTTTAAGGCAAGATTAGAAATCATGTTTTAGGAAAGAAAATTAGGGTTTCCTGATCATGGCTCTAGGACTTGACTTAGTTTCTAAGGAAAGAGATTTTGGAAAGAAAGATTTTTGAAAGGAAATCTTAGAAAGGAGTTTTTGGAAAGTGAATTTTAAAAAGAGAGTTTTTAGAAAGGGATTTTTGGAAAGAGTTTTTCTAGGAAGGAGTTTTTAGGAAAAGGATTTAGGGAATGTTTCTAGAAAGTGAATGTTAAAGAGAGCTTTTTGGAAAAGAGTTTAGAAAAAAGTTTTGAAAAATAGATTTTTGAAAGGAGTTTTTGAAAACAATTTTGGAAAGGAGATTGGAGAGAGTTTTCAAAAAGTATGTTGGAAAAGAGATTTTTAGAAGGAGAGATTTGAAAAGAGAGTTTTTGGAACGTTCATAAAAATATCTCATTTTCCTAAAATGATTCTAATCATAAAAAGGTTAGAACCATTCTAAGATAGTGGTTTTGAAAACAATAATAATTTGAAAATATGGACCACATTGGTCACTTTAAATGTAATACTGTCCTAAAGCAACTCTAACCATGGAAAGACTAGAATCACCCTAGGATTGTGATTTTGAAAACAATTTTGGAAAAAGAAGATTTTGATGCAAGTTTGAAAACAATTTTAGTGCAAGTTTTGAAAAACAAGTTTGAAAGCGAATTTTGAAGAGATGCAAGATCATGATATGCACAATGCAAGTTGAGGTCGTGAACATACAAGGTTAAGGCTTACCACATAATCAAGGGTCGAACCCACGTGGTCTCTAGTTAGACTAAAAGAGAGCCCCTAACACGGTGACCTTTAATAGCCTAATCCTATACATGGACTGGGAAGTCCCTTATTTCAAGCATGCAAGAAAGAGGGGAAAGAAGATGGGGAATTAAATTAGAAGAAAACCCAAGTGAGTTTGGAGAGAGAAGAGAGAGGGGAGAATTACGTAAACGTAAAAAGACAGTCTACCTTGTATCTTCTTATTTTGCTTACTTTGCATTGGTCCTTGCTTCGTTTTGTGTCAGTCTTCAAGGGCTTGTCTTGATCCTCGGAAGCTTCAAGTTGCAACACTTCAAGTCTTCAATGGAGGCTTTGGAGGCTAGTGTAGGAGTGTACAGGAGTATATGTGAGTTAAGGTTTGTGTATGGAGGCTAGGGTTTGGAGAACCTGAAGAAGACTAGGGTTTAGGGAGTTTACGAGCTCTGTATATCGAAGAAGAGAGTTTTTAAACTGAGTTTGTGGACCCTTTTCGCGTTGGAAGAGGCTTTGTATTTATAGACAAAGGAATGACCTGGCACTTGTTGTTGTGGCGCTAGACAAAACTTTACACTAGTGGCGCCAGACCAATTTTTGGCTTAGTGCCACCAACCAATTAGGAAATGTTTAAGGTCGGCAAGCAATGTATCTTTAGGAGATTTGGGCACCTGTATTAGTGATTACCATGCAATTTTTAGCTTGGCTTCACTAGGAGTGACTCCAAAAGATTCGGGAATGATTTGAAGGGACCGAGAATGGCTTGGAAGGCCAGAAAGGGTCAAGAACCCTTAGAATAGTGTCTTGGGGGTAGTAGACTTGAAAAATGATGTTAAGATGTAACGGAGGGGTTGACCGGGCCATTAGGGGCAAAACGGTCAACTGGGCCGAAAAATTACCGGGATGGACTCAGAATATCCTAGAAGAAGACGTGAGACTTGGAAGCATTAACTAGAATGTTCGAGGAGGTTACCGACTTAATACCCAGAACCGGTGTGGTCGGAAAAGGCGACCGACCTACCAGGGGCAAAACGGTCATTTTGCACCAGGCTTGCCGGAACTGACTCAGAATGATCTAAAAAGATAATGGAAGGTCGAGAATATTATAAAAAGAATTCTCGGGAGGTTATCGGTTTGATACCTAGAGCCGGTGTGGTTCTCGGGGTGTTCGGATACCTAGGGGCAAAATGGTCATATTGACCGGAATGTCTCAGAATTGACTCGAAACTAACTGGAAGGCACCTAATCATGCTGGATTGCCTTTAAGACAATCTTGGAAGAGTGGACTTACCGTTCTGAGGACTTAGGTACTTTCCCAGGAAACGTGCCAAAAAATAGCCCTAAGGGCAGTTTGGTCATTTTTTACCGAGGTAGGCTAGCAGGCACTGGTGTTGAGCTGAGTTTTCAGTGTTTCCGTCACTCTGACGGCGGTCCCGTGATAGAGGGGTTTGCTAGAAATTCCTTATATCGACTAGTTTGCAAGTGTTTCCGTCACTCTAGCGATTGCGATGTTTACGAGTATTTCTGTTATTCTAACGGGTCGCGATCATTCCAGAGACTACCTAATCTCTGGAAGCTGCTAGGTGGACTTAGTGCCTAAGGAATCAACTTTCTCGGAAGGCATGCCGAAATAGACATTTCTACATTAGTGGGCTAGCAGGCGCCAAAGGTGGACCGTTCTACCATCTTAGGGACTTGGGGTCTCGTCCCGGTCGGTGGGTTTGAAAGGACTTACCGTTTCGAAGAGTTCTCTCAGAAACGTGCTTGGCAGGATGGACTTACCATCTCGAGGAATCAACTTTCTCGAGGGACATGCCAGAGTGGATTTGGAATTGGATCGGAAAATGGGACTTACCACTTTCGAGAAGACGTGCCCACTGGAAAATTGAGTTGACTTAGAATATTTTCATATTGACTTGAATACAATTCTGGACAGACTGGAGACTACCGAGCGGGCAAAAATGGGGTGCTTACAATTGTCCCTCTTTTTTTGTCTTTGCTTGACGAAGATAGAAAACGATAGAGTAAGAGTCTCATGTTAACCGTGAGGTGGTCGAAGGGACAGACTTTAGAAATTTTTGAAAACGGGAGTTTGAAAATGGATATTAGGCCTAAAAGGTGTTTGAAATCGAATTTTGGTAGGAAAAAGGGCAAAACTGTCCAGAATTTGGAACTAGCGCCACTAGCAATGCCGCCTTTGGTAGAATTGGCTTGGCGCCACTACTAGTGGCGCTAGGCTTGGGAACAAAACCAGCAAATTGTTGGTTCAACATTCTCGCAGAAGTTGAAGAGTTTGTGGAAAATCAAAAGTCTTCGTGAGGAAACCGACTTGGACATTGAAGGAGCACCTCTTAGGGACCACGCGGGATTGTCGGAAGTAGACACCATTGCCAAAGATGTCGCCGGCAAGGAAGATTTTGCCGGAGAACTCCAAGAGGTGAGTTTTTTTATTTTATGTTGATTTTGACGTGTAGAATTCCGTTTAAACCATGTGAATAATGGAAATTGGTGTTTCGATATGTTTTTAACACTGTGGTGAAGTTATTTTTGCATTTCGGTGCTTGTTTGATTGAATTTAAGTGATTTTACGTGATTATGTGAAGGGGGTTTCTGCAAGAATTGGGGGTTTCTCCCTACAGCCTTGGGCATTGAGCCTTGAGGCTGGATTTTTATAACATATGCCTTAGAAAAATGTGTTTAACAACCGTGTGAAGTTTCGTGATTTTTTGAAAACTTTTTAAATTTTTAAATTTTTAAAAACTAGAAAAAAACTTAGAAAAATAGAAAAAATAGAGAAAGTGATGAAATTAATAGAGTTTAAAATTTAGAAAAAGTGTAAGAGTATTTTAGAAAATATTTGAAATGATTTTGAAAAATTTTAGGATAACTTTGAAAACCATTGATTTGCTGAAAAATAAAACAAGACTTTTGAAAAGTTTAGAAATTTAAAAAGTGTGTGCGGGTGTTGGTGCTATGTGATTGTGATATCGTAGAGTGCATGGTTTGTGTTTTATGTTGATGTCGTAAGTGTTATAGGGACCATTTTTAAACAAAACTCTGTCGAAATTTTTCAAAATTAGGAAAAGGTTGGAAAAGGTTTTGAAATAAAATATTTTTGAAGGAAAAAGACAGAAAACCCTTGAGATTTGACTTGAAGTTGGAAAATCAAAAGGTGTAAGAAATTCATTTTGACTTAGAAGTAGGAATTTAAAATCAAAATGTGTAGGAAATTCATTTTGACTTATCACATGAAATCTTTTATTCTTTGTTTATTTTTTGTTTGTTTTTATTATTTATTTCATTATTTTTTTCCTTTGTTTCTCTTTCCTCCTTTCTTACTTTTCATGAGTTATACTTACCTTATGTTAATATTCTTACCTCGATTTTCAGGATGGCGGACGTGATTTTGAGTCGACTGAGAGCTTGGCATGACAGTTATCCTCCAGATGAGTAGGATATCTTTCGCTAGTCCTTTGGTCGAGTGGCTTCACTCCTATCAGTGCAGCTTATTCTGGGACTCATGGAGGCAGTGATTCCCTTTTGGCAACCCAACTTATCTATTTTTCGCTTCGGGGAGTGCGAGCTTACCCCTACTCCTTACGAGTATCGTTTTCTCCTTGATTTTCAAGATGATTCTACCGATATCGTAGGACCCATCTTTCTTGGTGGTTGTATTACAATGGTCTCGTCTCAGCTTGGACTTCGACGCGCGGTTCTTTCGTCTTCTTCTCTGCCCTAGTTTCCTTACGTTCCGGCGGAGTTCCTCTTTTCTTGTTTTGAGTTCACGATGGGTATGTGAGTTCACTCAGGTGATTGGCATACTTCTCAGGACTGGTCTATTTCCCGCATGTTTGCTTTAGCCTTGCTTTTTCTGAACTACTTGGTGTTCCCACGAGGAGATGATTTAGTTGACTGCCGATTATGTGCACTGCTAGCCCATATTCGTACGGGGCATTCCTATGCTCCCATGGTTGTAGGGCAGACTGTTGACACTCATTTCCGGGGATGCGTTGCTCTCTTCCAGCTTTGGGCGATTGGGCACTTATTTGTTACTCCTCTATTCTAGCATACATGGTATCTCGAGCTCGACCATATACGCTCCTTGGCGAGATCTCAGAGAGCTATTGCGGATGAGGGGAGGTTTCAGCAGACCACTATAGCTTGGGCTGACTACCTTTATAGCATGAGGTCGGTCACGGTTAGGTAGTATTCAAGGTTGGTTGGTAGGTACTGCTTGAGAGTTCAGCCTTCCGAGAGAGCCTTCGTGCCCCTAGCAGGCTTACGGGGTATTGCCCCTTTCTTTGGAATTCAAGTTCTGCGACAGCTTGGTAGGAGTCAGGATATTCCTTATTTGGCATCTACGAATGAGTTCACTCTTGTCTTTGAGGGGTCGATCCCGAGAGCGTTGGTGGAGAGAGTTATGGATATATGGAGATCTCTGCTTGCTCATATAGACGACGACGGTCCATTCTCTATCATGCCTCTTGAGACTGATACCTATTACTATTGGCTTCAACGCTACGTTTTAGGTCCTAGCAGACTTGGGGATCTACTCTTTGAGACTCCTTTACCTCCGGTTGGGTAAACCGACTTCTTGATAGCTGTGACGGTTTAGGGGCGTCGACATAGGTAGCAAAATCGACGATTGATACTGGTATTGCATGATTGGCTGAGAGCGAGAGATGCTGAGGTAGCTTTTCTGGAGATGTAGCTAGCAGCGACTAGATCGACACATGATAGCTCATCCTTGAGTACTGCGAGGGGGTGTAGGGGGCCACGAGGCGTTCTAGACAGTTCCACTCCCCTAGAGGATGATGTTGTGGATAGTCAGTCTTTGCGAGAGGTTGTGGAGTCCCCTACAACTTGTGTCCGAAAAGGCGTGCCACCTTCCAGTTGAGATAGAACACATGGCATATTGGGCCATTCGCCAATTTAATGAGAATATGCATGAGGCAGGTCAACATAGGCGATTGTAACTCAATGAGCTGGATGAAATCCGTAACGATGCCTGTGAGAATGCTAAGATCTCTAAGGCTAAGATGAAATCCCTCCATGACCAACATATTCTTTGCAAATCTTTTAGGATTGGTCAAAAGGTCCTCTTATATAATTCTCGTTTGCATTTGTTTTTGGGTAAGCTTCAAAGTAGATGGTTCAGACCTTATGTTGTTAATGAGGTGTCACTTCATGCGGCCATTGAGATAGGAAATCCCACAAATGGTAAGAGCTTTAAAGTGATAGGCAAAGACTTAAGCCCATTTTGGAGGTAGATGTGGGTGAGGATGATTGTGTGGATCTTAAGGATCCACCATCTTTTGAGTGACTATTGTGCCATTCTTTTACAGTAGTGTAGTTTAGCATGTTTAGTGTTTTTTTTTTCTTTTTCTAGTTTTTCAAGTCTTCGTTCTCTCTAGTTTTTTTTGGGGGGGGGGGGGGGGGGGGGGGGGGTAGCCTTTGGTATTCTCGGTTGTTCCACCCTTCCTCTCGCGATTTTTCCTTTGGTTTCATTCTGATGCCTTGGGGACATTGCATGCCTTAGTTTTCCTATTTTTTTTTTTGGGGGAGGAGGGGGGGGGGGGGGGGGTGGGGGAGAGCTCTGTTTTTAGTTAGTTTTTAGTTTTTTTCTTCTTTTCCTTCATTTTTTTTAATAGATTTTTTGCTCTATTTTTAGTTTTTTTTTTTCTTCCTTTCCTTCATTTTTTTTAGATTTTGTGCTAACCATTCGAACAAAAAATAATACGTTTGAACAATGTGTTCGAACGCCACATCATCCGTTCGAACGGTATGACATCATCCTTCAGCCATTGAATGCGTTTGATATGCATTAGACGCACGTTCGAACAACCGTCTGATGCGATTTCTGTTTCTATAAATAAGACGTTTGATTTTGGGTTTGAACTCATTTCGAAATTGTAACAAGTGAGAATTTGAGAGTTTTTTGAATTTCTAAGATAGCGACGCTCTGTCGGAGCTCAAGCACGGGTTTACACTTCATCATCGTCCATTCCTGCCTTCTTAAGTATTCCTCTTGAAGTTCCTTTATGTTACTTTCCTACATTCTTAGAGTTATTTATTATTATGGCTGGTCGAGCTGGCTAGGAGGGTAAAAGTGGTAGAGCTGTTAGGGGGTGGGGTCGGGGCTTAGCATTGCTGTCTCCCCCAACGTATAATGTTGAGTGGTTTATCAATAAGGCTGCATCTGATGCTTTTACTAAGACTTGGAGTGTGAAAGGCTACCCAAGAGAGCGATAGTTCGCTCTCCATGCTTATAGGGGTGGTATTTATCAAAGGGAGGACTAATTTGTTGCTAGACAGTGGGCCCCATTGGATAGTTTTCAAGGGTTCTTGTGTGTTTATGCTAATCGTCAAGTTCATGGCAAACATTCATAGGACTGTTACCACTCTGGGGTAGGAGGTGATAGAGTCATGGGTTAGAGGGCGTCAAATTAGAGTTATATCGCGCACCGATTTTTAACAAAGTCCTTTCGACCTGGAAAAAAACATGGAACTCTATCATTAGAACTCATCCTCTTAGAAAGATGAGTGCGACTAGGTTTAAACTTGAAATCGATTTGATGAAGGGCTTTTCTAGAAAAATGAGAGTTGCCACCTATGGTGAGCTAGGTCACCTAAAACTAAGTATAATATGAAGATTAAACCTAGGATTTTTTTTTTAGATAAGTTTCAAAAATGTCCTTCTTAAGAAGGCTTTTAGAAAAAGTGTTTCAAAATGTTTTGAAATGTTTTAACATAACTCTAGGGAGTTTTGAAAGTTTTAAAAATTTGATTATGGACTTGAAAATTGGATTTGGAGTCACAAGAGCTCTTATGAACTTATCCTGAAATGATTTTTAAAAATAGTTTTCATATACCTTATGAAAGACTTGTTAAATATTTCACCACCTTTGAGAAGTTAGTCATTGAAGAACTAAACTCCTTTAGGGTTATAAGTTTTGAAGACATGTTTGAAAAAAGAGACTAGAGACTTCCCTTTGATTTTTTGAAACTTTAGGATTACAGAACCCTACTTGAATATCTCACTTACACTTGACCAATTCTAACCATGGAAAGATTAGGGTTGTTTCAAGAATGTGATATTTGAAAATTATTCTTGAAAAGAGTTTTTGAAAACTCTTAGGGTTTTGGAACCCTAATATAGACAACCTTGAAGGTAGTACTTAATATGTCACCTTCCTTAGAATCCTTTAACCATAAAGGGTTGGGGACACTTTAGGCTTGTGAGTTTTTGAAAATATTTTGGAAATAGTCTTTGGAAAAATGTTAGGCGTCTAGCCATCTTAGTTGGAACAAATTTAAGAGAACTTCTTGGAGGCATGGAGTCTGGGGATATTCGAAAAGGTTTTGGAATTGATTTTCAAAATCTTAAGAGAGTGGGATGTTTTGAACATATGTTATGAAAATGGTTTTTAAGTTGAAAGATTATTTGATAAGGGGTCTTTGAATTGGAATCTTGAAGCCTACTAACCTAGGTTGGGTTGACCTAAGGCTAACTAACTTGGATTAAGTTAACCTAGGGTTAAGGTGGCCTAAGGTTAACTAACTAAGGTTAGGTTAACCTAGGTTTTGGACAACTAAGGTTAAGTTAGACTAAGGTTGGATTGACCTAGGATTAACTAACTTGGGTTAGGTTGACCTAGGGTTAAGGTGATATAGGGTTAACTAACTAAGGTTAGGTTAACCTAGGGTTTGGACAACTAAGGTTAAGTTAGACTAAGGTTGGATTGACCTAGGATTAACTAACTTGGGTTAGGTTGACCTAGGGTTAAGGTGATATAGGATTAACTAACTATGGTTAGATTAACCTAGGGTTGAGGTGACCTAGGGTTAACTAGGTATGGTTAGATTGACCTAGGGTTAACTAGGTATGGTTAGATTGACCTAGGGTTTGGTTAACATAGGTTGGACAACTAGGGTCAAGTTAACTTAGGGTTGGAAGGTGATTTTGAACTAGGGTTTTATGCATTTTTAAAGGGGTTTTGAAAAACAAATCATGTTATGCAAAAGACTATTGTAAAGAAACCTTTTGAAGATCATTTTCATGAAAATTTACTCTAGTCAAGTATATGGTTTATGTAGTTGATGTTTGAAAACCATCCCGAATAAGATTTCCCTTAGGACCATTATAATCCTTATCTTGAAAAGAGTAGAAACTTTGGAAATCAACATAATAATGACAACTTTTGAAAGCCATGTATAAGAAGAAGGTCTTGAAAACCATTATTGGAAGAGGAAACCATTCTAATAAGTTAGGACTCCTATGGCCAATGATAGGGAAGACTACTCAAGAGAGGGTTCCATAAGGTCATTCCAACCACTAAACTTGTGAGAATATAAACCTTTGAAATCAAAGCATTTGAAAATCGTTTTTATACAAGAATAGAATGGGAAGGGAACCATTCTAACAAGTTAGGGTTCTTATGGCCAATAATAAGGGAGACCACTCAAGAGAGAGTTACATGGGGTCATTCCAACCACTAGACTTATAAGAATAGAAACTTTTCAAATCGATAAGTTTGAAAATCATTTTTATGCAAGTAGAAATGCAAGGATGCAAGAATATGAGCAAGGGATTAATAGAGGGCTTTTCTGGGGCATGATTACTTACGGTTTCATCCTAAACTTCAAGGGCCAACTCTTGAAACCACTTTGAAAAGAACATTGAAATAAGGAGCTTGAAAATGGCATGGAAAGGGGAATAGTGTAAGTTTTGGAAAACGGTTATAAACATGAATATAAAGCCAAGCACACAAACATGAACAAGATAGTCATATGCAAAAGGGGTCATGAATTCATACAAGGCTAGAGGCTACACCACATAATCAAGGTGCTCCAAGGCCATACCATCTTAAAGTAGGCTAGTGAGAGATCCCCATATACGGTGGTTCTCACTAGCTTTCCTCTAGGCATGAGCCATGAGCTCTCTTGTCTCAAGCATGTAAGAATGGGGGGTAGAAGATGGAGATTAAAATAGAGAATAGCCTAAGTAGGCTAGGAGGGAGAAGAGAGGAATGGGGGAAGACAAAAATATAAAAGAAAATATGACATTTTGCCTTTAAACACTCTCAAACTATATTAGATTGATCTTGGATGGACTTGGAAGGGGCTAGAATAAGGTCTTCTATGGCATAGAAGGCTTTGTATGTGAGGTGTATGGGCTAGAGTGAAATGGAATGCAACCTAAGTGTTTGGAGGGGAGAGATATATGGAGGATTTCAAATTTCTGAAACTATTTGTGCAGAGTTTCATCACAATTTTTGATTCTGGAATATGCAAAGGAGGAGGCCTATATTTATAGGCAACTTTAGAGAGACCTAGCGCATATAGTAAATGCGCGTGGTCAAAATTTCCCTTAGCGCATGTGCTACATGCGCCAGTTCTATTCCATTGACAGAATGCCACGTGGCAGTGATTGTACTAGCTGAATCTTAAGGGCTAAGCAAAGTTTGATCGATTTGAGCGCATGTAGCATACGCTCCGTTGCCGGGAATGTTCATTTAAACTTTGCCTCGATAATTGTGCCAACCGGGAAGGTTTCAGAAAAATCAATTGCATTCACGGTGTTCTCCTAGGGTTTCTCCTGAACTTCTGAGTTTTTGAAAAGCTTGAACGGTGTTTAGAAGTGTAAGATATCGTCTTGGGAAGTGTGCATAAATCACATTCTTGCAGAGCATCTGTGATACGCTCTGCAGGGATTCAAAAGTAACCATTTGTGTGCTGCATGATCAAGGCCTTCGAGAAGTGATCCCTCCGATCAGACCGTACCGATGGAAAGTACTTTGGAAATACTTTTGAGAATTTTCTAATTTATACCTTTCTCAAGTCATTTGACAGTGCGTTATAATTAGTGAATTGGAGAAAAAGTCAATCTTGGTAGAGCGTTTGTGAGACATTCCAAAGGTTGCTAAATTTAGCAGTTTTTGAGCCACGCGACGAGGAGCTTTGAGAAGCAGTCCATCCAATCGAGCCGTATCAATGGAAATACTTATGGACAAACTTTCAGGAATTCTTTAGTTTACGCATTTCTCAAGTCGTTTGACGATGCGTTATAGCCAAGGAATCCAAAGAGAAGACAATTTTGGCGGAGCATCTGGAGTCGCTCCAGAGGGACTTTCATTGAGTCGGGGGTATTTAGCATCGTGAGGTTCACCTCGAGTTAAATCAGGGTGTTCGATGGGATCTATCGTTCAATATTCTAGGACCGATGTAGTTTCAGGGCGCGTTTAGGTCGCCAGGGCCAAAATGGTCATTTTGATCGAGCTCGGTTGAAAAAACTATGAACGGGTTGGAGTGTTATGTTAAGCGTGCTGAGTCGTTCAGGGATGATCCTGGGATATTTTCTATTATTTGGTGGGATTTGTATTGCGCTGGGGCATTTAGGGGTAAAATGGTCATTTTGATCGAAATTAGTCGGAATGGGACCGGAGTTGGATAGAATAGCGGGTCGAGTATGCCTAACTATTTAAGATCACTTTGGAAAGGTGGATTTGTGGGCTTGAGGGATTTTGAACTTTCTCAAGACGTGCCTGGAGGCCTAAGGGGTAAGTTTGGTCATTTTTTACTGAGTCGGGCTAGCAGGCGCCGATGTTGACCTATGTGTTAGTTTCCTAGACTACTCGGTCTAGGAAAACTACCTGTACAGTGTTGGTCCCTGAGACCGCCCAGTCTCAAAGAGTTACCTGTAGGGTGGTGTTAGTTTTTGAGAACGCCTGGTATCAGAAAGCTACCTATGAGGGTGGTGTTGGTCTCTGAGAACGCCTGGTCTCAGAGAACTACCAAATGACGGACATTCTACATTGGCGGACTAGCAGGCGCCAGAAGTGAACCGTCTAGAATTTGATAAGGTGTTGGTCCCCAAGATCGCCTGATCTTGGGAAGCTACTTAGATGGCGTTGGTTCTTGAGACCGCCCGGTCTCAGAAAACTGCCTGGAATGCCTAGGGACATGATGATCGTTACAGTTTCAATTGGACCTTATGGGTCTGGAAAGTGACTAGTTGATTGGATTGGAGTTTGAAGGACCTGTCTTGGGCTCGTTTGTATTGTGGTGTTTGAAAAATGGATCTGGTTGACTGGAGACTACCGAGGGGGCAAAAATGGAGTGCTTAGAGCTGCCCCTCTTTTTCTGTCTTTGCTTGTTGAAGGCAAAAAAATAACAAAGTAAGAATCCCTTTTTGGTCATGAGGCGATCGAAGGGATGATAGCTTGGCAGGTTCAAAAAGTATCGGATTCCTGGTGGGTCGTTGTTCTAAAAAACTTTGAAATTCGAAAAACTTTCTGTTTCGAAAATTTTGATCAGGATTCGAGTTTTGAAAATGCTGATTTGATGAAGTTCTGCCCAAAATAAATTTTTAAAAGTTTAATTTTTGGTTTTTGAATGCCTCAAAAATGATTTTTGACTCTTGGAGGATTGAAAGTTGGTTTGGCGGGAAGTTGAAAGGCTGGGCTCATGTAGCTCATGCACCGATTAGATTTTCCTTTTGGCACATCTATTAAATGTGTCAGGCTGTGGGTTTTAAAACAAAGCAAGTTTGCATTTTTCATTGCGGGTCTTGAACATTTGGAGCGATTGGAGAGTTTAGTTAAGGGATTCTCGAGAGATTTTGACTGGGTGCTGTTGGGAGAGTATTGGGGAACGCCAGGTGTTTACTGAAAGTCGACATTTTCGCCGAATTCTTACCGAAAAACTCATTTCTCGCTAGAGAACCCAAAGGTTAGTTTTTTTAAACTTGGTCGATTTTCGATGCTTGTATATCCGTTTTTGGCAAATGATTAGTGTAAATCTATGCTTTAGGATGTTTAGAATGCAATGGGTGGATTGTTCTTGCGATTTGGTGAAGATTTGAGTGTGTTTTAGGGTGATTTTGCATATTTATGTAAATGGGTTTCCTACAGGATTGGAAAAATCGCTTTTATAGGCCTGGATAATGCGTGTTTATGCGTAATTTTTATACTAGATCTTTTGGCCATTGCTACCATCAGGGCGAGGCGCCACCAGAGACTTTATCGTGCCCGAGTGAGTGAGTTGGAGGCTCTATTAGAGGCCAGCAGGAGGCGAGTGAGTTATTTGGAGAGGTAGCTTGAGGCGGCTTTCAGGGTGAGAGACTACCCTTTGGCCGATGTTTCCTGGGGACTTGGGTGCCCTCAGGGGTCCTGAGAAACCCTCTCTTCAGTAGAGGCCGACCCACGGGATGAGTTCATAGTTCTATTGAGAGACATGGTACACACCCTTTCACAGGAGAGGGATCGCCTCCTTGATCGATGTCAGTGTCATAGACTGAGCCAGTTATCGATTTCATCTTTCAGAGACTCTGCCAGTTTCGACCCTTCTGGAGAGAGATTGGTGATGCCACCGTTTAGCAAGGCTGGTCCTTCATTTGTTGACCCTAATCCTGCGAGTCTTGCCACCAGGGGTTCGGATGAGGACTCATCAAACGAGGACGTGAACTGTTACATCGTGGCTCCACGTTCTTGATGCGATCTTTCCATTTTTTCTTCCTTTTCCCTTTTTGTTTGTATTATGACTAGCTTACCTCGAGATGTTTGGGTTTTCTTTCAAGATTCCCTCCATTTGTGAATATGCTTATATTAGCTTGATTCTTATGATTTTGCTATAATGGATTTAACCTTTCTTTCGTGGAGTGCTACCATCTATCTATTTCTGCACCACTTCCTTAGTTTGAACATGTATCATAGTAGGAATTATAGCAAGAATTACATCTATTTGAGGTAGGAATTACTTCCCTAGAATGGGATTCTCATCGAGGCGTTCTTGGCAGGGGCCCGTATTATTCTTTCTTCTTGGCCCATTGATTTTGAAAGAATGCCCTTTTCAACGATTACGATTTTCTTCCTTATCTTTTCCTGCCATGATCTAGGAACTGTTCACCTATTGATTGAGATAAATTTGAGAAAGGGACCAAAAAAAATTTTTTTTTTTTTTGCATTTTTGCCATCGGCGCCTTTGCAGGTTTTCACCAATCCCAGCTCTGTCATTTTTGCTTCTTGGTGCCCTTGTGGATTTTTACCAAACTGACAGGTTTGTATCTTGCCATGCCTCTATCTTTTTGCTCGCGATGCTCTTTCAAGTTTTTGCACCCCCCTTGGGGTCACGCTATTTTTTTTTAGCAACAAAGAATTCTCCTGTAATTCAGGGAGGACTTGCTTGTCAGGAATGGAGACCCGAGTATCTCGGATATTCGTCCCCATTCAAAAATCATCATCTTTCTGGCATTAGACTCAGTTTAGACTAAGTAGTTTTTATTGATCAGAAAGGACTTTTAAATTGGGTTTTAATGAGGCTAGGTTATGGGTTTTTTTTTTTAAAGGAAGGGTATTAAAGGCCCAAAGTGCTGCACTTCTTCTGGGTTTATTATAGACTGGTGATCACCCTTTCAGCATTTCTTCCTTTTTAGGTCTTTTCCTTGTTGGTTTTTCTCTGTTGGGTATTTGTCGTATTTTTACGCGAATTTTTACCCGTATAGAGTTCATTGTTTCTCTTACTTTTGGCCCAGCATTGCTATTTGCAATTGATTTCTTGGGGTGTCTCATCATTCACCCTTTTTTTTTTTTTTTGAGAATCATGTTGTTTCTCCTTTTCTTTGAATGCGAGAGGAGGCTCTCCTTTGCCTCAGGTTCCCTTTTCCTCTTTTTTCTTTCTAAATTTACTTTCGTCCATTGTGGGCGGTGATCACTAGGTCGGGTTTGTCAAAGAAACTTAATTGGCTTAAAATGGGTTGTAGCAAGGGAGGTGGCGTATAGGGTAAAATGAATTGATGGCCTCTCGTCATGTCAATTTAACCTACCTAGTATCCACGAGTTTTGCAAAATTTTGATGATTCAGGAAGTGAACGCACACATTTTTTCCTTTAATAAAAGAAATGTTCACAGGCCTCCCTTCATTGCAATGGACTTCTTTGTTGCTCAAAAGAAAATAAGAGTGCCCGATTCATACAAAGTAACGCTTGACTACGTCTGAGTTTAGAGGGTTGGGAAACTCTTGCCCAACCATCTCTGCTAATATGAGTGTCCCTCCTGTCAGGACCTTCTTGACTATGAAAAGCCCCTCATAGTTTGGAGCGAACTTTCCTCGGGCTTCTTCTTGATTGGAAATGATCTTGTTCAGCACTAAATCTCCGGCTTGAAAACTTCGGGGTCTCACTTTCTTATGAAATGCTTCGGTTAACCTCCTTTTGTAGCATTGCACGTGGTAAACAGTGGCTAGCCATTTTTCATCTAGCAGGCACAGTTACGCATATCGATCTTTAATCCATTCTGCCTCTTTTAGCTGAGTTTCTATTAGTATCCTCATGAAAGGAACTTCTATTTCGACAGGGAGCACAGCTTCATTGCTGTATACCAACTCATAAGGAGTTGCATCGGTAGAGACCCTCACCATGATCTGGTAGGCCATGAGCGTGAAATGGAGCTTCTCGTGCCAATCTTTGTAGTGGTCGATCATTTTTCAAAGGATTCTCTTGATGTTTTTATTGGCGGCTTCTACTGCCCCATTCATCTGTGGTCGGTAGCTCATTGAATTTTGATGGGTGATTTTGAAGTTTCGACACAACTGGGACATCAAGTCATTATTCAGGTTGGTAGCGTTATCCGTGATGAGTGATTCCAAAATCCCATACCGGCAAATAATGTGATTCTTGATGAATTTGTTGACTACCTTTTTGGTGACATGGACATAAGACGCTGCTTCAACCCATTTTATGAAATAATTAATGGCGACCAAGATGAATCAATGTCCATTTGAAGCTTTGGGGGAAATCGGGCCGATCATATCCATCCCTCACATGGAAAAAGGCCATGGGGCCATCATGGACTAGAGCTCGATAGGTGGGGATTTGATCATATCCCCGTGTATCTGACATTTGTGGCACCAGAGGACATATTAGATACAATTTGTCTCCATGGTGGTCCAATAGTATACCGTTTTGAGAATCTTTTTCGAGAGGGTATAGCCATTCATGTGGGCCCCATAGGTCCCTTCATGGACTTCTTTCATGATTTCCCCTGCTTCTGCTGCATCAATGCACTTTAATGGCCCTAGGGTGGATCTTTTGAAAAGCTCATTTCCAACTAGACAATATTGGGCTGCCATCCTCCGGATCATCTTCTTATCGTTCTGTATAGCTTGGATAGGGAACTCCTCAGTCTGCATATATCTTTTGATGTCATAGAACTAGGGCCACCTATCCAGTTCGGTGGAGGTGTTGAGGCAGTGAGACGGGGTATCTAGAACAAAGATTTGGAGGGCGGGAATTTCATAATCATCATCCACTTTAATAGTTACAGCCAAGGTAGCCAAGGCATTGGCAAAACTGTTTTCGGTTCGAGGAATATGGTAAAAATCTATTTTTTGAAACTTTTGACAAAGGTCCTTGACTTGCTGATTATAAGGAGAAAATTTGTCATCCCTAGTTTGATACACTTCCTTAGTTTGCTAAATCACCAGATCGGAATCCTCGAAGACCATCAGTTCCTCAATCTTCCTTTCAACTGCCAATCTCAATCCAAGAATGCAGGCTTCATATTCATCGAGATTGTTGGTGCAAAGATCAAACTTTAACTTAGATACAATGTGGTAATGGTTGCCTTTCTCGGACACTACGACTGCCCCAATTCCAGCTCGCTTGTTATTTGAGGCACCGTCAAAATACATCTTCCATCCCGGGTCTTATTGTTTCTTGGCCTCAGACTCGGTGTATAAGATATCTTCGTCGAGGAAACTAGGCTCCATAGGTTGGTATTCCTTGATAGGGTTTTTCGCCAGGTAATCTGCTATGACCTGTCCCTTAATTACCTTGGGGGTGGTGAAGACTATGTCAAACTTGGCCAAAATCATGTGCCATCTAGTTACCCTGCTAGAAAGAGTGGGTTTTTCAAACAAGTATTTGCTCGGATCCATCTAGGATATAAGGAGTGTAGTGTGATGCAGCATGTAATGCCTAAGCCGATGAGATGCCCATGCCAAAGTGCAACAGGTTTTTTCTAACATAATGTATTTAATCTCATAGGGTAAAAACTTTTTGCTAAGATAATAGATGGTTTGCTCCCATCTTTCAGTTTCATCATGCTGACCCAAAACGTATCCCATTGAAGTTTCGAGGACTGTTAAATACATTAAGAGGGATCTCCCCGGAGTTGGCGGTACCAGGATTGGAGGTTTTAGGAGGTATTCCTTGATCTTTTCAAAAACTTGTTGGTAGTCAGCGTTACATTCCTTCGGGGTATCCTTTTTTAGCAATTTGAAGATCAATTCACAAAGGTGAGTCATCTGATAAATGAATCTGCTAATAAAATTCAACTTACCCATAAAGGACCTAATTTCGGTTTCTCCCTTTGGGGGTGGCATCTCAGTGATCGACTTAATTTTGACAGGATCTACTTCTATCCCCATTTTGTTGACAATGAACCTTAGCATTTTTCCAAAAAAAATACTGAAAGTACATTTGGTAGGGTTGAGCTTGAGCTAATACTTGCGGAGTCGATCAAATACTTTCCATAGATTGATCAAATGGTCTTCTTGGGCTCTAGACTTGACTATCATATCATCCACATAGATCTCCCCTTCTTGTGCATCATGTCGTGGAAGAGAGTGACCACAGCCTTTTGATAGGTTGCCCCAGCATTCTTCAGTCTGAAGGGCATTACCTTGTAACAATATACTCCCCATGGGGTAATGAAGGTTGTTTTCTCCCAATCCTCTTTGGCTATCTTGATCTGGTTGTATCTTGAAAACCCATCTATAAAAGAGAACATCTCATGACCTATAGTGTTATCTACTAGGATATCTATATGAGGTAAGGGGAAGTCATCCTTTGGGCTTACTTTGTTGAGATCTCGAAAGTTGATACACATTCGAACCTTCCTGTCCTTTTTCAGAACCAGGACAATGTTGGCCAACCATTGAGGATATTTGACCACTTGTAGAAACCAAGCATGAAACTACTTAACCACTTCCTCTTTGACTTTCAAGCTCCACTCGGGTTTGAGTCTTCGGAGCTTTTTCGTTATGGGCCTGATCTGCGGATCCAACAGTAGTTGGTGCTCGACAATGAACTCACCCAATCCTAGCATATCCTGGTAAGACTATGCAAAGACATCAATATAGGCATATAGTAATTCCAGCATTTTTCGGCATTGCCAATGATCTAGTCCGGTTCCAATCTTGACCTCTTTAGGGGATTCTTTGCTTCCCAAATTAACTGCCTCTGTTTCTTCAATATTAAGAGTTTTGCGGTTATCATGCTTCTTTAACCACTCTAAAATCTCCTATGGGACCTCATCAATGTTGTTTACATCAAGTTCAATTCCCAAGAGCTAATAGTTAAATTCAATTTTGAAATCGTAATTAGTCAAAATAGGCATTCTTTCGATTAATTGGCCAAGATGTTGGATATGCGGGTTCATGATTAAAAACAACATGGAGAATCATTTAAAATAGGGAAGAAACTCTTTTATATATAGGTATTTCTATTACGATGTTTAATTGAAAATAGAAGCAACAATAGAAAGGCAAACAGATGACAAAGTTTTAAAGAGTCAGAAGTGCATGGAATGACCTGGTAGGCTTGTACCAAAACTTGCAGGCCCGAAGAAGGTCTTCACTGTCCCAGTTATTGAGAATCTCTCCAGGAAGAGCTGGCCTGATTGTGGTATTTTCTGGTACTCCCATGTTTGAGGGCAGAGGCACATCGTGTTGGCCCAAGTAGGCAACCCAAGAGAGGGGGAGGGGGTGAATTGGGTTTTATAGAATTTTTATCAAGAATTGCAACTAAAAACAGTTTATGAATTTTTTGCAATGATTAATCAAAGTGTAGATCAAGCAAATAAAGTATATATCAAAGTATGTATCTATGCAAGCATGTATAGAGAGCAAAACATAGACAAGAGAGAAAAGCACCAGATTTATAGAGGTTCGGCCAACCTTGCCTACGTCCTCTCTTCTTTGATCTTTTCGAAGGAATTTCACTATGTAATACTCCTTACACAGCTGCTGGTTTTGCCACAAGTGCCCAGCTCACTCTTACAAAAGCTTATTCCCAAGCTTTCAAAACCCAAGAGATTTTGTCCAAGCTTCTCTCAAACTTACAAGTGTTTTTACCCAAGAACACTCAAACTTACAAGTTTACAAACCCACCCAAGTGAGAATGAATAAAGGTTATACAAAGGGTAACTCTCCTAGTGAGTATATGAACAAATACAACTCAATGGATAACCTTAAATACTCAGCAAAAGTATATGGCAGTGAGGTACAGGTGATTTTCAGCTTCAAGTACTTGATATGAATGGTATAATTGCTTCTACTTCTTTGAAGCTGTATGTATCTTGTATATATAGGTATGGATCGATTCTAGCCGTTGGAGAAGTATGGGAGAAGATTTTGTTGTATATTTGCCCATACCGTCTGTCAGAAAACTAGCCGTTACTGTCTAGGGGTCGACTCTTTTTGCATTTTAGCAGTTTTTTTTCAAGTTACTGTCCAAATGAGTCGACTCTTTTGTCCCAAGAGTCGACTCTTTTAAGCTGTCTACAGAATTTTTGTTCTCTGTTGCAATGAGTCGACTCTTTTTGGCTAGGAGTCGACTCTTTTAAGTCTCTAGCACAAATCCAAGGCTCTGTTTGAATGAGTCGACTCTTTTTGCTTGAGGGGTCGACTCTTTTTACCAAAAATTATATTTTTGTAACTTTTTTTCATTCTTTTCCAAGGCTTCCAATCTCTTCAAGGATCATTCAAATAACCTTTTTAAAGCTTGCAAATGCTTCTTCAAGGTTAGATGACTTCAAGAACATTTTCAATCCATTCAAGATGAAGTTTCTTCATTTTCATCACTTGTAGAGCTCTTCTATCATCATAGCTTCATCTATTGATTCAAGTCTTCTTCAAGATCTTCAAGAGAGCTTCCATGACTTAGAATCTTCATTTCTTCAATTGATTTTCTATTCTTCTTTAAGCATCTTCATTTCTAGATTTCTTCTAGAATTCTTCAATCAATATAGCTTCTCCATGGACTTCAACAACTCTTCCAAGAAAGCTTTCCAAGTCTTGTGATTTCTTCCATGTCTTCAAGACATCTTCAAATGTTTCAAGAAAGCTTTTATGTTTTTGAGTTGGTCTCTTCTTCTTCCATTCTTGCAAGGTATCTTCAAGCCCTCAAAGTCTTCAATCTTTTCAATCAAGACTTTTAGCATTTTCATTCTTCTCCCTTGATATCCATTATCTTCTTATAATATCATCTTTGTGGAATACATCACCTCATCATGCTTTTCATTCTTTATTCAAATCTTTGCATCACAAATCCTCTATTGTGATAAGCTTCAAATCAAGATCTAATTAATAATTCATCTGCACACTAAGTAGAATTATTAGATCATTTAACCATGTTTTGTTATCATCAAAATCAAGGCATTGACTCGATACATCGATCATCAGGGTTTCTTGAAACAGATTTTTTCGGCCTTCAGTCTCCTCTTTTCGCCTCTTATGACTTTTGTTATCCTCAGTCAAGCGAAGCTCCTTGAGTTGGTGTGCCATTTCTTCCTCTTCTCCCCTACTTTGAGCGATCCTTTGCTGCTTTCTCTTCTGGGCCTGCCCCTTGATTTCCTTCTTTATCGGCTTGTATCCTAGGCCGAAAGCATGCTTTTAGGATGGTATGTCTAGAATTTCAAGAGTCTCTTGTAACCTTATCCCTAGTCCTTTTCTTGGCTGATATCCATTCTTCTGAAAATAACAGGCGATCGTCTATGCATTGTCTGAATATTTTGACTCAACTATATCTCCTTCATGTATTACGGTGACATACTCCAGGGATTGGAAATAGGATAGGGCAGCCAATTTGGTGTAAAGGACTGTGTTCATTTTGTAAATCGCAAATTCCTTTTCAGCGTAGATGGAAATTAGCTTAGCCTTGATAATGAATTTAACCTTCTAATGAAGATTGGATAGTACTGCCCCTGCTAAATGAATCTAGGGTTGTCCAAGCAACATATTGTAGGCCGAAGGTATTTGAAGAACTTGGAATTTGAGGGTGAAGGTGACAGGCCCTATTTCAATAGTGTAAGCACCCCATTTTTTACCGCTCGGCAGTCTACGGTCCGTCCAGACTTGTACTCAAGTCAATATGGACGTATTCCAATCGAAGTCAACTCTCTAAGTCTAATCCTGTCTATCCATCGCTTTGTGGGCCCACCAAGCCCAAATAGAGGCAAGATGACCAAAATGCCCTTAGGGGCATTATCGGTCCAATTCCAACATGCACGTCTTTTCAGAGACGATAAGTCCCCTTTCCAACAGGCACATCTTTTCGAAGACCCCTTTCCAATTCCAACAAGCACATCTTTCCAAAGACGGTAAGTTTCATTTTCAATTCCATCAGGCACGTCTTTCCGAAGATGGTAAGTTCGCTTTCCATATTCCATCAGGCGTGTCTTTTCGAAGACGGTAAGTGCCCTTTTAACTTATCGACCGGGATGAGACCCTAAGTCTCCTAGATGGTAGAACGGTCCACCTTTGGCGCCTGCTAGCCCACCAATGCAGAAATGTCCGTTTCGGCATGCCTTCCAAGAAAGTTGACTTCTCATGCGCTAAGCCCCTTTAGTAGCTTCCCGAGATCAGGCAGTCTCGGGAATGATCGCGAACCGTTAGAGTAACGGAAGTACTCATAAACATTGCAACTGTTAGAGTAGCGGAAATACTCATAAGCAGGTCGATATAGAGAATTGCCAACAAACCCCTGTGTCACGAAACTGCTGTCAGAGTGGCGAAAACACTCAAAACCCAGGTTAACACCACTGCCCCTAGAGCCATATTCTGACACGTTTCTCGAGAACACACCTGAGTCCTCAAAATGGTAAGTCCACCCCTTCCAAGCTCGTCTTAGAGACGACTTGGCATGATTGGGTGCCTTCTAGTAAGTTTCGGGCCAATTTCGAGACTTTTCGATCAAGATGACCATTTTGCCCCTAGGCATCCAAACGTCCCGGGGACCACACCGGCTCTGGGTATCAAACCGGTAATCTCCCGAGAATGCTTCTTATAGTGTTCTCAACCTTCTGTTATCTTTACGTAGCATTCCGAGTCAGTTCCGGTAAACCCTGTGCAAAATGGTCATCTTACCTCTGGCGGGTTGGTCGCCTTTTTCTAACCACACCGGCTCTGGGTATCACACTGGTAATCTCCTGAGAATGCTTCTTATTGTATTCGCAACCTTCCTTTATCTTTTCGAATCATTCCGAGTCAATTCCGATAAACCCAGTGCAAAATGACAATTTTGCCCCTAGTGGGCCGATCACTTTTTTCGACCACACTAGCTCTGGGTATCAAGCCGGTAGCCTTTGGGAATATTCTAAATAATGTTTCTAAATCTCAAGTCTTCTTTCGGGACATTCTGAGTCCGTCCCGACAGCTTTCCGATCCAGTTGACCGTTTTGCCCCTAATGGCCTAGTCAACCCTTCCGACAAATCTTATCATCCTTTTTCAAGTCCATTACCTCCGGGACTCTATTCTAAGGGTTCCTGCTCTTTTCCGGCCTTCTAGGCCCTTCCCGGTCCCTTAAGTCCTTCCCGGACTTTCTAGAGTCACTTTTAGTGAAGCTAGGCTAAAAATTACATGGTAGTCACTAGTACAGGCGCCCAAATCTTCCAAAGATACGTTGCTTGCCAACTTAATGAACTTTTCTAAGCTAAAAAATGGCCTGGTGCCACTCCTAGTCGCTCCTAGAGAAAATTTGCCCTGGCACCACTGCAAGAGGTGCCAGGTGATTCTATTCTCTATAAATACAAAGCCTCTTCTAGTGTGTGGGGGGTCCGCAAACTCAGTCTAAAAACCCTACTTTTCGATATACAGAGCTCGTAGCCTCTTTAAACCCTAGTCTCCTTAGGTTTTCCAAACCCTAGCCTCCATACACAAACCCTAGCCTTTAACCGATGGTCCCTGATGACTATGAACAAGAGCGAAAAGGAAAGCTTCAAGAAGTATGCCTTGAGATGGAGAGAAGTTGCCGTACAAGTCAATCCCCCATTAGAAGAGAAAGAGTACGTACAACTGTTTGTGCACACTTTTCAAGGTATATACTATAAGAAGCTCTACACAAGTGTAGGAAAAAGCTTCTCCGAGCTCATCATACAAGGGGAGATGATAGAAAACGGCCTCAAGACAGGAAGGACTACAGACCCCTATGCTAAAACTGGAGAGTATACTGCCAACATAGCCAAGAAGGTGGCTACTACAAAGGGAACAGTCAGTAAAGAAAGCGAAGTGTCTGCCATCTTGCCTGGCTAACCACCCTAATACCGTCCACCACTATAATCATACCCTATCCTGCCGTTACCCACCTTAACAATGCCTGCACCAACCTCTAACTATGGCCCTGCTGGGGCATGACCCAACTTTAATAGACCCACTCGACGCATCCATAACATCGACACCTTTACCTGCACCCAAACTGAAGCCTCCCATAACTTGCTAAAGAACAATATCCTAAAGCCCATACCAACTTGCCTATTGCCAAGCCCTCTACCCCCAACCTTTAATGCCGCCGTTACATGTGAATACCATTCGGGTGGCCAAGGGCATGACACCGAAAACTGCTTCTCCCTCAAGTACAAAATCCAAGACTTGATCAACAATAATACCATTGATCTGCAGCCGATACAACTTGCTCCGACCCCAAATGTGACCACTAACCCTCTGGTGGATCACACCGTCAACATGATATTAGTAGAAATGGAAGGCGAGGGAGAGTTCGACGAGTTTGAGGCCGAAGGTTATGAGGACGATTAGGAGACCAATGAAGAAGATGACTGGGAGAAGGATTTCCCATTATGCCCAATTTATCTCTATAACCCTGACGAGGTGCCTAATGCTTCTGACTGGCCCATTGAGAAGCCAATATTCCCGAAGGAAGAACATATTGAAAGCATAATTGCCGATGGATGGGGTGATGAGTTTCTAGACCCGAAGTATTCAGCAGCTGAACATCACTTACTAGAGAAACCTTGGCCCGCGACTGAGTACAATTATGAAGAAATAAGCTGGGGGTAGAGAAGCCAAGAGCGCAGACAGAACCGTTTGAGTTAGAGGGGGATGAACTGGCCACCCTATTTCCAGAAGAACCTCTTGCAAAGAACAAGAAAGAGATCAATGAAGCTACCAACTGCACCATCACCGTCAACATGTTCGGAGCTCTAGAAGAAACCTTTGCTTGTCTTGCCTTGGCTGAGGACCCGGATCCTGAATGGAGCATCGAAGATGTGGGCATTATCCTAAATCCTTAATGAAATGGGTTCCCTTCAAGAGCATGCAAGAAAGGCATGTTTTCACCCGCTTTCTTTCTATCCTTTTACCTTTTCGTCTTAAATTAGTATCTGCATTTCTTTTTCTTTCAAATAAAAACTATATGCTTTTCACTGATATTATAGAATGATTAAGTCTTTTTACTCTCTGCTGTTATCTTATATGTCTCTTGGGAATGATATCTACTTCCTATGCAAAGGGGTATGGTCTGTCTCATGGAATTATTTGACAAAGGGATGATAGCATGAGTTAACCACTCACCAAATGATCAGCTTTCCAGAGAAAGAGAGGATAAGGATAAGTGAGGATACTACCCAAAGGCAGCACTTACAAGACACCGAAGCTAAGCGATGTGCGGCCAGATTGTCAAAATGAAGGGGAGCCACCTTTCATTTCCCTATGCCAAAGAATAAATGCTTATATTCCCTTTGCTTAACTCCTAGTGCCTAGCGAAAAGTGAAAATTTTCTTTGCCAACCCTAATCTACCAATTGTCCTCCCCACACTGGGGCAGACAATAGTTGAGAACTCTAGGAATGTTGTCCACCTCTATCATGCTAGGATAATGTCGAAAGCTCTATGGATCAAGCAATCTAATTCAAAGTGAAGAGAGACCTTCATTTCATTTCCCATACAATCAAAAGCAACCCCTTACCAAACCTATTGAGCCATCTATCTTTTCTCAACAAAACCCCAACCTAGGGATCACTGCCCACATTGGGTAGATTGAACTACCAAGGAAAAGGACTAAGGAAAAAGGGTCGAAGAATTATTCATTCCATAAAAGAAAAGAAAGGGCAAAGTAAAGGAAAAGAGTTTCCAAGGGGCAAAGGGACACCAAAAAAAAAAAAAAAAAAAATCCAAGGAAGGCCTAGAGAAGACCATGATTAAGTCATCTTCAAAATCATAAAAGAGAAGGGAGTCATGTTTCTCTCAAAAAGCATATGAAAAGGGTGAAAGAAAAGAGTCATTTTCACCTTGAGAAGTATATAGTCAAAAGCAAGAAGGAAATTTAAAGGTAATCCTAGGTTACAAAGAAACGCAGTAGAAACAATAGGTTCAAGCCTTTACCCTTTCTTGCAATACCCTGAAACCATGGCCTACATTACAACCCTACTCAAGTCCACTCTGATTGAAAATGGCTTACTTGATCTAAATGAGCTGGAGACGCTGCCGAAGCCAAAGAAGGACGCTAACCCTACTGAAAATTAGTCAAGGATGGCATGGATCTAAACCATACTGAAAAGATATCAAATTTGAGCCTGCATATCCCGTTGTTTCTAAAACCCCATAACTTAGCCTACATTACGGTCCTAAACAAAGTGTCCTCGGATTGAAAGGACTGGTCGCTTATTGCTTTGCTGAAGGTCAGTTAAGTTGTTGCTAAAACCTCGAGAGTCGAGAGTTTCAACCCAATAATCATATACACTAACCCCGAGGCAGAGAGTCGGAGGCGATCAAAAGATTGAGAAAGGTACAAAATGCTATCATCCAATCAAGGTAAAGTCAAGCCAGAGGAGAGGCCAAACTCTCGAAAAGAAAGGAGTTACCATTCCAAGGATATTGCGTTAGACAGCACCCCTTGTCAATCTATTAGTTAATGTATTTCTAATATGTGCATAAAAAATAAAATAAAATAAAAAATATATAAATAAAAATCACATGAGCTTCACATAGGATATAACTCCATGTAAAAATAGAAGTCACCAACATCAACTCATGTAATAGATACACAACATCATCATTTCTACACATGCATTGAATCATATACTTAGCAAAATAAAAAATAAAAAAATAATCATAAATGTCTTTACCTATCCATGCATCTAAATGCCATAAATATCTATCTTTGTACAAAACTTACAAAATAAAACTGTCTAACATAAATACATCTCAAGAATAAGGGCAAGAGAAGATCAGAATCTCCACAAGGGGCATCTATTCAAAGGTCAAAGTCGATGTCATCTAGATCAAAATCCCAGAAACCCCGCATTGGAGGAGGCGGATAACTACTCGAAGCACCGCCATCCTACAGGGAAGATAGAACCGAAATTAGCTGCAAGAAAGAAGAACTAAACAACATCAGAGTAAACAAAAGAAGCCAAGAAAGAATAATATACCTCGTCACCACCCAGCTGAGATAACCGAGCTGTCAGGGAAGCTACCTCGGCCTGGTACTGATCCCTCTTGTCTCTCACAGTAGTAAACTCAACCTGGGGCACATATCCTTCGGCTCGGCGCCACAAGTCAACCACCTCCTGGCCTACAGCGTACCTGTCGACTACTACCTCAAACAGGGTGAAGGCACCTACAGAATGAGCCTCGAAGTGTGCAGCGTAGTCTGTATCTAGAGGAAGTAAGAACCCGGCACCCGGCTGCCGCTCCTGATAGGGGATAGGTACCCCCGCCACCAAAACCCCAAACATATACTCTGGCAGAGCTCCTACTGATTGGAACTCCTCATGAAACTGCCGCTAATGTCGCTTTCCCAGATAGGACTCCCAAGTATCATTATTGAGAAAAGCAGCCCTCGACAGGGACAATAGGACCAAGTACTATACAGTCTCATAATGAACTGATCCAATGAAGGGCCGCTAAGTCACATCTCTCGCCTCAATCAACTCCAAGTTCGCCTGTAGCATCACAAAATCAGTAATCTTCGATCGTTGGGCCACCCGGTCACGAGCCCACCTCAAAGCACGAGGATAAAGGTCGTCCTCGACAACTGCAGGGCGACGAACAAGAAGGTACTTGTAGCTCCACCAGACAAGAAAGGGCCAGAAATTAGTTATGTTACCCCAACAGAAGGAAGTCTGAATCCGCATCGACTGAAGGAAGCAGCCAAAGGAGAAGGACCCCCAATCCAGCTCAGACAAAGCCCCAAGATCAACTACTATACTCACTAACGGGAAAGGCACAAGCGACTTGTTGTTGTTGCAGAAGCAGCTAAAGATGATGCACAAAACAGGTCGTCGTCTCATAATGTCCCGCCTAGCAGGCGATGGCTTAGCAGCAAAGGTATGGTCATCTTGACTAAGCCAAGAGACTGGGAAGGCAAAACGCTTAAGAAGAGGCAAGTCCAGCAGAATGCATGTCTCATCTCTACTGACTGACTGTAGAGTGATCCTCCGGCCAACGAAGGAAAGCCTTGTGATGATCGCCCAATCTAAGGGAGTGGGACCTAACTCGAAGCCGACAAAGTGGCAGGTCCCGATCTCTTCAAACCACCTCTCAACAGGTGCCAGTACCAAATGCTGGTTCAAGCAGTTAGCCTGTAATCCCATGAAGGCTCTAAATCCGATCTCAGCCAAGAAGGCACGATATGATGGGGTAGCCCGCTACATAGTCACAAAGACCTAATGAACAGCTCCTTTAAAAGTTGTATGTACCCACGGAGGGGGCAAATGCTGTTTAGAGTACACACTGGGGTGATAAGCTAGATCCCAGAGTGGTGGGACATTCGGTATCTGCAAATCTTCTAAGTCAACATCCGTCTGCCTGTGCCTGGAGGAGGCTCTCTCATAGCTAGTGACCTGGTCGCCCAGACCCGGTACCTCCTCTTCTGCACCAATCTCCTCGACGAAGGCCTGCTTAACCGGAGGAAAAAGATCGACAGGTGGCCTACTCCCCCGACTACTCTGGCTACACGGCGTCTGCCCCGTAGATAATCGACTACCTCTGGATCAGCTAGAACCACCGGTGGAATCTGTCCGAGCCGCCTTCCCCGAGCGACGTCTCCTCTTAGAACCATCATCACCCGTTTCTGTCATCCTGAAAAAGGTAAGCCAAGGTAAGTGGTGTTAATACATGGTACATGCAAAAAAAATAATAATAAAAAAATTTCGAATGACAAGTCAAAACGAAATTCCTACACATTTTGATTTTTCAACTCCAAGTCAAATCTCAAGGGTTTTCTGCCTTTTTCCTTTAAAAAGATTTTATTTCTAAACCTTTTCCAACTCATTCCCCTAATTTCTAAAAATTTCAACAGAGTTTTATTTAAAAAAAGGTCCCTACAACACCTATGACATCAACACAAAACACAAACCGTGCACTTCACAATGCTATAATCACAAAACGTCAACACCCACGCACACTTTTTAAATTTTTAAAATTTTTAAAACACATGTTTTATTTTTCCAATAATTCAATGGTTTTCAAAAATATCCTAAAATTCCTCAAAATCATTTGAAATGTTTTTTAAAATATTCCTACTTTTTTCAAAATTTTAAGCTAATTTTTCTAATTTCATCAATTTCCTAATTTTTCTAATTTTCTAAGTATTTTTCTATTTTTCAAAAATAAAAAATTCACCAAGTTTTCAAAAAATTACGAAACTTCACACAGTTGTTAACCCCATTTTTCTAAGGCACGTTGCACAAAAATCTAGCCAAAAAAACCCAATGCCCAAGCTTACAGGAACAAACCCCCAATTCCTGCAGAAAACCCTCTTCACATAATCATGTAAAATCACTCAAATTCAATCAAACAAGTACCAAAATGTAAAAATAATATCACCACAGTATTCAAAACATATCAAAACATTGATTTCTTTTATTCACATGATTCAAACGAAGTTCTACACATCAACATCAACAAAAATTTGAAAACTCACTTTTTGGAGTTCTCCGGCAAAATCTTCTCTTCCGGCGACTTTTTCGGCGACGTGGTCTCCTTCCGAACATCACCCGTGATCCCCAAGAAGTGCTCCTTCAAGGTTCAAGTCAATTTCCCCACGAACACTCTCAACTTTCGAAAAACTCTCCAAATATCGCAAATATTCGAACCAGAATTTTTCTAGTTTTAATTCCAAGCCTGGCGCCACTAACAGAGGCACCAAGCCTTTTCTACCAAAGGCACCACTCCTAGTGGCGCCAGTTGCCAATTCTGGGCAGCTTGGCCCTTTTTCTCCCCAAAACTCATTTTCAGAGGCCTTTTGGGCCCAATATCCATTTTCGAACCCTCGTTGTCGAAAAATTCCCAAAGTCCATCCCTCCGACTGCCTCACGATCAACATAGGACTCTTACTCTATTATTTTCTGTCTTTGACAAGCAAAGACAAAAAAAGAGGGGCAGCTGTAAACACCCCATTTTTGACCGCTCGGCAGTTTACGGTCTGTCTAGACTTGTACTCAAGTCAATAGGGACGTATTCCAATCGAAGTCAACTCTGTAAGTCTAATATCATCTATCCATCGCTTCGTGGGCCCACCAGGCCCAAATAGAGGCAAGATGACCAAAATGCCCTTAGGGGCATTGTTCGATCCAATTTCAACAAGCACGTCTTTTCGGAGACGATAAATCCCCTTTCCAATAGGCACGTCTTTCCGAAGACGATAAGACCCCTTTCCAATTCCAACAGACACGTCTTTCCGAAGACGATAAGTCCCTTTTCCAATTCCATCGGGCAAGTCTTTTTGAAGATGGTAAGTCCCCTTTCCATATTCCATTAGGCGCGTCTTTCCGAAGACGGCAAGTCCCTTTTAACCTGTCGACCGAGATGAAACTCCAAGTCCCCTAGATGGTAGAACTGTTCACCTTTGGTGCCTGCTAGCCCGCCAAAGCAGAAATGTCCGTTTCGGCACGCCTTCTGAGAAAGTTGACTTCTCAGGCACTAAGTCCCTTTAGCAGCTTCCCGAGATCAGGCAGTCTCGGGAATGATCGCGAACCGTCAGAGTAGCGGAAGTACTCACAAACATTGTAACCATCAGAGTAGCGAAAATACTTACAAACAGGTCGATATAGGGAATTGTCAACAAACCCCTGTATCACGAGACCACAGTCAAAGTGGCAGAAACACTCAGAACCCATGTCAACACCAGTGCCTGCTAGTCCACTTCGGTGAAAAATGACCAAATTGCCACTAGGGCCATTTTTTGACACATTTTTCGAGAACACACATGAGTCCTCAGAATGGTAAGTCCACCCCTCCCAAGATCGTCTTAGAGACGATTTGGCATGACTAGGTGCCTTCTAGTAAGTTTCAGGCCAGTTCCAAGACTTTTTGGTCAAGATGACCATTTTACCCCTAGGCATCCGAACGCCCCGGGGACCACATCGGCTTTGGGTATCAACCCGGTAACCTCCCGAGAATGCTTCTTATAATATTCTCAACCTTCTATTATCTTTTCGGATCATTCCGAGTTAGTTCCGGTAAACCCGGTGCAAAATGACCGTTTTGCCCATGGTGGGTCGGTCACCTTTTTCTGACCACACCGGCTCTGGGTATCAAACCGGTAATCTCCCAAGAATGATTTTTATAGTATTCTTGACCTTTCTTTATCTTTTCGAATCATTCCAAGTCAGTTTCGGTAAACTCGATGCAAAATAACAATTTTGCCCTTGGTGGGCCGGTCACTTTTTTCGACCACACCGGCTCTGGGTATCAAGCCGGTAGCCTTTGGGAACATTCTAAATAATGTTTCTAAATCTCATGTCTTCTTCCGAGACATTCTGAGTCCGTCTCGGCAGCTTTTCGATCTAGTTGACCGTTTTACCCCTATGGCCTGTCAACCCTTCTGACAAATCTTGTCATTCTTTTACAAGTCCATTACCTCCAGGACTCTAGTCTAAGGGTTCCTGCTCTTTTCCGGCCTTCCAGGCCCTTCCTGGTCCCTTAAGTCCTTCCCGGGCTTTCTAGAGTCACTCCTAGTAAAGCTAGGCTAAAAATTGCGTGGTAGTCACTAGTACAGGTACCCAAATCTTTCAAAGATAAGTTACTTGCCAACTTAATGAACTTTCCTAAGTTTTTGGCGCTACTACTAGTGGCGCTAAGCCAAAAAATGGCCTGGCGCCACTCCTAATGGCACCGAGAGGAAATTTGCCCTGGTGCCACTGCAATAGGTGCCAGGTGATTCTGTTCTCTATAAATACAAAGCCTCCTCCAACGCGAGGAAGGTCTGCAAACTCAGTCTAAAAATCGTACTTTTTGATATACACAGCTCGTAGCCTCTTTAAACCCTAGTCTCCTTAGGTTTTCCAAACCCTAGCCTCCTATACACTCACATACAGTTCTATACACTCATACACTAACCTCCTTGGAAGACTGGAAGTGCTGCAATCTGAAGCTTTGAAGATTGAAGACAAACTCTTAAAAATTGAAGTGAAGACCAAAGCAAGACAAGTAAAGTAAAGCGCGCAAAGCTAAGCAAAATAAAGATGACACAAGGTAGGCTTTCTCTTTAAGTTTACGCATCTTCCCCCTCTCTTCACTCACCTAACTGTTACACCCAGATTTTTCGCACTCGAGGAATACACACACAAACGAGAAAAATATTGTACTCTCTCGTTAGAACTCACCCTCCTAAAAGAATGAGTGCGACTAGGTTTGAATTGAAAATAAATTTAAATAAAGGGCTTTTACAAAAAATTTGGAGTCGTCACCTAACTTGATTAAAGTGAGTTAGGTCACCTAAAAACTAAGCATAATCTGAAAACTACACTTGGGGTTTTGGAAAACGATTTTGAAAGCATCTCCTCAAGAGAGGGTTTTTAAGAAAGCAGGTTGTTTGGCAACCTTTGGAAAACATTTAGTCCTTTTTTGAAAATAACTCCGTTTTTGGTCTTTGAAAACAGTGATTCTTGGTTCGGAGGTTGGTTAAGTGTAGGGAAGACGCACTAAGCCATCACCCTAACCCGCCCTTTCGGTACCTACATATCA
The DNA here is from genome assembly GCA_033060915.1 of Euryodendron excelsum. Classification (NCBI taxonomy): domain Eukaryota; kingdom Viridiplantae; phylum Streptophyta; class Magnoliopsida; order Ericales; family Pentaphylacaceae; genus Euryodendron; species Euryodendron excelsum. The sequence continues at coordinate 45,564,818 of CM065377.1, read as the reverse complement.
ATCTACCCTAGATTCACCTATGAGAGTCTTTAACTAACTAATGTTCAATCCTATCCACTTTATAAAACAATGTTTAAAAAGATATGATGCATGATATGCAAGTGCAAAAGAAAACTTGATTTGAAAATAGATTTGGGAATAGAAGAATTTGATTTGATTTTAGAAGAGAGATTTGAAAGGATAGATTTGAAATTGAAAAGTTTTAGAAATTAAGAATAGAGATTTGAAAATAGATTTTTGGAATTGGATATTGAAGAAGATTGTAGAATTGGAGATTTGAAAGAGGTTGTGGAATTGAAAATTTGAAAAATGTGGAGACCGCACCCATGAGGGTTGCCTACGTATCCCTTTGGAGGAATCAGGTCAGTCGTAGTTCAGACAAGAGTCCGGTTAAAAATAGAAGAGTTGATTTGGAAAAGAGTTGAAATTTGAATTTGGATTGGAATTGGAAAAGTAGAGAAATTTGGACTTTGATTGGAAGATTTGGAAAGATTGGTCTTGAAAGACTTGGTTTTAGGAAACCTAGACTTAGGAAAAACTTGAAACTTAGAAAAGATTTGACTTGACTTGGAAGGATTTTAGAAAAGATTTGACTTGAATATTGGACTTGGAAGATTAGGAAACTTGGAATTAGGAAAGATTCGAATTAGGAAAGTTTCAAAATAGGAATGTGTCATTTTAAAAAAGTTTCGTTTTAGGAAAGTTTTGGTTTAAGAAAGGTTTTGAAATAGGAAAGTATTGAATTTAGAAACGTTTTGAATTAGGAAAAGTTTAGTTTAAGAAAGGTTTAGAATTTGGAAAGTTTCAAGTTAAGAAAGTTTTGAATTCGGAAAGCTTAGAATTTTAGAAAGATTTTAAATTAGAAAAGATTTGTATTTAGAAAGCTTTAGGAAGTTTAGGATTTTTGGAAGATTCAAAGTTTGAGTTTTAGAAAGATTTGAAAATCTAGATTTGGAAAGCTAAGATTTGAAAATGGATAGAATTAGGAAAGGGTTGAATTAGGAAAGATGCGAAAGTTGAATTTTAAAATTTAGGAAAGATTTTTATGTTCAAGTTTTGGAAACTTAATGTCGTGCCCAGATTTTTCGTGTTCGAAGAATACTCACACAAGCGGGAAAAACACTGTACTCTCTCCTTAGAACTCACCCTCCTAGAAGAATGAGTGCAACTAGGTTTGAATTGAAAATATATTTGAATAAAGGGCTTTTAAAAAATATTTGGAGTCGCCACCTAACTTGATTAAGGTGAGTTAGGTCACCTAAAAACTAAGAATAATCTGAAGACTACACTTAGGGTTTTTGTAAAAGATTTTGAAAATATCACCTCAAGAGAGGGTTTTTAAGAAAATAGGTTATTTGGCAACCTTTGAAAAACATTTAGCCCTTTTTAGAAAAATAACTCCTTTTGGTCTTTCGAAAACAGTGATCTGGGTTTGGAGGTTGGTTACATGTAGGGAAGACGCACTAAGCCATCACCCTACCCCCCCCCCCCTCTTTCGGTACCTACATGTCAATCTACCCTAGATTCACCTATGAGAGTCTTTAACTAACTAATGTTCAATGCTATCCATTTTATAAAACAACGTTTAAAAAGATATGATGCATGATATGCAAGTGCAAGAGAAAGACTTGATTTGAAAATAGATTTGGGAATAGAAGAATTTGATTTGATTTTACAAGAGAGATTTGAAAGGATAGATTTGAAATTGAAAAGTTTTAGAAATTAAGAATAGAGATTTGAAAATAGATTTTTGGAATTGGAAACTTGAAATAGACATGGAATTGGAGATTGAAGAAGATTGTAGAATTGGAGATTTGAAAGAGGTTGTGGAATTGAAAATTTGAAAAATGTGGAGACCGCACCCATGAGGGTTGCCTACGTATCCCTTTGGAGGAATCAGGTCAGTCGTAGTTCGGACAAGAGTCCGATTGAAAATAGAAGAGTTGATTTGGAAAAGAGTTTAAATTGAAATTTGGATTGGAATTGGAAAAGTAGAGAAATTTGGACTTTGATTGGAAGATTTGGAAAGATTGGTCTTGAAAAACTTGGTTTTAGGAAACCTAGACTTAGGAAAAACTTAAAACTTAGAAAAGATTTGACTTGACTTGGAAGGAATTTAGAAAAGATTTGACTTGAATATTGGACTTGGAAGATTAGGAAACTTGGAATTAGGAAAGATTCGAATTAGAAAGGTTTCGAAATAGGAATGTGTCATTTTAGGAAAGTTTCGTTTTAGGAAAATTTTTGTTTAAGAAAGGTTTTGAAATAGGAAAGTATTGAATTTAGAAACGTTTTGAATTTGGAAAAGTTTAGTTTAAGAAAGGTTTAGAATTTGGAAAGTTTCAAGTTAAGAAAGTTTTGAATTCGGAAAGCTTAGAATTTTAGAAAGATTTTAAATTAGGAAAGATTTTGAAAAGGTTTGAATTAGGAAAGTTTTAACTTACGAAGGCTTTGAATTAAGAAAATTTTGAGTTTAGAAAGCTTTAGATTTAGAAAGATTTGAAATTTAGAAAATTTAAGATTTAGAAAGTTTTAGAGTTTTAGTTTTAGAAAATCTTGAGATTAGGAAAGGTTGAGTTTAGGAAAGATTTGAAAACTAGATTTGAAAAGTTAAGATTTGGAAATAGATAGAATTAGGAAATGGTTGAATTAGGAAAGATGTGAAAGTTGAGTTTTAAAATTTAGGAAAGGTTCTTATGTTCAATTTTTGGAAACTTAAGATTTAAGAAAGTAGAAGATTAGGAAAGAGATGAATTTGGAAAGATTTAGATTAGGAAGGGTTAAGATTCCTATTTCCTAAAATAAGGGATTGGATTTTGTTTTTTAAAAGGGAAGATTTGATTTTGTTTCCAAAAACAGAGGATTGGATCTAGTTTCCCAAAAGGGAGGATTGGATTTGGCATGAATTTGGGAAGGGAAGTTTCTAGAAACCCTAGATTTAGAAGTGTATAGTTTTGACGTACAAAATAGGTTTTGGAAATATGTATAGTTTTGATGTAGAAAACAAGAGGTTTTGGAAACCTAGGTTTTAAGGCAAGTTTGAAAACCATGTTTTTGGAAAGAAAATTAGGGTTTCCTAATTGTGGGTTCTAGGGCTTGACTTAGAGATCAAGGAAAAAGTTTTTGGAAAGTGCATTTTTGGAAATGAAGATTTTGGAGGAAGATTCTAAAGAAGGATTTTTTTTTTTTTAAGAAGCGTATTTTGGAAAGAATTTTAGGAAGGAAGTTTTTGGAAAGTAAACTTTTGAGAGAGTTTTAGAAACAAGATTTTGGAAAGAGATTGTTAAAAAGAAGTTTTAGGAAAGAGATTTAGGGAGTGTTTTCTAAGAAGGAAATCTAGGAAATGTTTTTAGAAAGTGGATTTTGAGGAGAGCGTTTTTTGAGAAAGAGATGAAAAGAGAGTTTTTGAAAAATAAATTTTTGGAAAGAGTTATTGAAAATAATTTTGCAAAGGAGATTGGAGAGAGTTTATGGAAGGCATGTTGGAAAAGAGATTTTTAGAAGAAAATTTTTGAGAAGAGAGGTTTTGGAAAGTATAAAAACGTCTCATTTTCCTAAAGCGATCCTAACCATAAAAAGGTTAGAACCACTTTAAAAAAGTGGTTTTGAAAACAAGGAGTTGAAAATATAGACCATATTGGTCTATTTAAATGTAACACTTTCCTAAAGCAACCCTAGCTATGGAAAGGCTAGAATCACCCTAGGATTGTGATTTTGAAAACAAATTTTGAAAAAGGAGATTTTGATACAATTTTGAACGCAAGTTTAATGCAAACTTTGAAAACGAGTTTGAAAACGATTTTTGGAAGAATGCAAGATAATGATATGCACAATGCAAATTGGGGTCGTGAACATATAAGGTTAAGGCTTCACCACATAATCAAGGGGGTTGAACGCACGTGGTCTCCGGCTAGACTAAAAGAAAGCCCTCGACATGGTAACCCTCCAATAGTCCAATCCTACACATGGACCGGGAGTCTCCTTGTTTTAAGCATTCAAAGAAAGGGGGGGAAAGAGATGGAGGATTAAAATAGAGAAAGCCCAAGTGGGTTAGGAGAGAGAAAAAAGAGGGGGGAAGTGCGGAAATTTAAATAAAAAGCTTACCTTGTGTCTTCTTTATTTTGCTTGGCTTTGCGCGCCTTGCTTTTCTTGCTTTTTTTCTGTCTTTGCTTCACTTCAGTCTTGATCTTCGAGGGCTCATCTTCGGTCTTCAAATCTTCGTAGTTGTAGCAATCCAAGTCTTCAACGGAGGGTTGGAGGCTAGTGTATAAGTGTATAGGGTTGTGTATGAGTGTATATAAGGCTAAGGTTTGTGTATGGTGGCTAAGATTTGGAGAACCTAGGGAAGCTAGGGTTTTGGGAGTGTATGAGCTCTGTGTATCAAAAATTAGGGTTTTTAGATTGAGTTTGTGGACCCCTTTCACGCTGAAAGAGACTCTGTATTTATAGAGGTGGGATAGACCTAGCGCTTGTTGCAGTGGTGCGAGGCCAAAATTCCTCTTGGCGCCACTGCTAGTGGTGCCAACTAATTAAGAAAGTTTTAATATCAGCAAGCAATGTATCTTTGAAAGATTTGGGCGCCTGTACTAGTGACTACCATGTAATTTTTAACCTAGCTTCACTAGGAGTGACTCCGGAAAGTCCGGGAACGATTTGAAGAGGCCAGGAATGACCCAAAGAGCCGGATAAGGGCAGGAATACTTAGAATAGTGTCCTAAAGGTATTTGACTTAAAAAATGAGGATAGGATGTGTCGAAAGGATTGACCGAGCCGTTAGGGGCAAAACGGTCAATCGGGTTAGAAAGCTGCCGGGACGGACTCGGAATGTCCCGAAAAAGACTCGAGAATTGGGGACATTATTTAGAATGTTCCTAAAGGTTGCCGATTTGATACCTAGAGCCGGCGTGGTCGGAAAAGGCGACCGGCCCTCTAGGGGCAAAATGGTCATTTTGTACCAGGTTTGCCGGAATTGACTTGGAGTGATCCGGGAAAGTAAAGGAAGGTTGGGAATACTATAAGAAGCATTCTCGGGAGGTTACCGGTTTGTTACCCAGAGCCGGTGTGGTTCCCGGGGCATTCGAATGCTTAGGGGCAAAATGGTCATCTTGACCGAAAAGTCTCAAAATTGGCTCGAAACGGACTAGAAGGCACCTAATCATGCCAAATTGCTTTTAAGACAATCTTGGAAGCTTGGACTTACCGTTTTGAGGATTCAAATGTCTTCTCGAGAAACGTGCCGAAAAATGACCCTAGGGGCAGTTTGGTCATTTTTCACCGAAGTGGGCTAACAGGCACTGGTGTTGACCTGGGTTTTGAGTGTTTCAACCACTCTGACGGCGGTCGCGTGATACAGGGGTTTGTTGGCAATTTCCTATATCGACCTATTTGCAAGTATTTTTGCTACTTTAACGGTTGCGATGTTTGCGAGTATTTCCGTTACTCTGACGGTTCGCGATCATTCCTGAGACTGTCTGATCTTGGGAAGCTGCTAAAGGGACTTAGCGCTTGAGAATCAACTTTCTCGAAAGGCGTGCCTAAACGAACATTTCTACAATGGCGGGCTAGCAGGCGCTAAAGGTGGACCGTTTTACCATCTAGGGGACTTGGGGTCTCATCCCGGTCGATAGGTTTAAAAGAACTTACCGTTCCAAACAGGCTTTCTTCAAAAAACGTGCCAGACCGTCTCGAGAAATAAACTGTCTCAAGAGAGTGATTGGATTTGGAATTGGACTTGGAAAGGGGACTTACCGTCTTCGAAAAAACGTGCCTAACTGAATAGATTTATCGTCTCGAGGAACCAACTATCTCGAGAGAGGGATTGAAATTGGAATTGGAAAAGGGACTTACCGTCTTCGGAAAGACATGCCTAATTTGAATAGATTTACCGTCTCGAGGAATCAACTGTCTCGAGAGAGGGATTGGAATTGGAATTGGAAAGGGGACTTACCATCTTCAGAAAGACGTACCTGATTTGAAATTAGAACAAATGATGCCCCCAAGGGCATTTTGGTCATTTTGCCTCTATTTGGGCCCGGTGGGGCCCGTGAAGCTATGAATTGACGGGATTATATTTAGAAAGTTAATTTGAATTGAAATATGCCCACAATGACTTGAACACAAGTCTGGATGGAGTGGAGACCGCCAAGCGGTCAAAAATGGGGTGTTTACACTTAAGATTTAAGAAACTAAAAGATTAGGAAAGAGTTAAATTAGGAAAGATTTAGACTAGGAAGAGTTAAGATTCCTATTTCCTAAAATAAGGGATTGGATTTTGTTTCTAAAAGAATATTTGATTTTGTTTTCAAAAACAGAGGATTGGATCTAGTTTCCTAAACGGGAGATTAGATTTAGTGACCTAAAGGGAAGATTCTTAGAAGAAGATTGTTGGAGAGAGTTTTTTAGGAAAGTGATTTAGGGGGAGAGTGTTTTTTAGAAAGTGAATTTTGAGGAGAGTATTTTGGAAAGGAATTTAAAAAAAAGAGTTTTGAAAAATAGATTTTCGGAGGGAGTTTTTAGAAAATAATTTTGGAAAGAACAGTTTTTGGAAAGCACATTGAAAAGGAGGTTTTAGAAAAAGAGATTTTTGAAAAGAAAGTTTTTTGGAAAGTATAAAGACGTCTCACTTTCCTAAAGCGATTCTAATCCTAAGAAGGCTAGAACCACTTTAAGAAAGTGGTTTTGAAAACAACAAGGAGTTGAAAATATGGACAATGTTGGTCACTTTAAATGTAACACTTTCCTAAAACAACCCTAGCCATGGAAAGGCTAGAATCACCCTAGGATTGTGATTTTGAAAACAAATTTTGGAAAAAAAAATTTTGATATAATTTTGAAAACAATGTTAATGCAAGTTTTGAAATGAGTTTGAAAACGATTTTGGAGAGATGCAAGATTATGATATGCACAATGTAAATTTGGGGTCGTGAACATACAAGGTTAAGGCTTCACCATATAATCAAGGGGGCCGAACCCACATGGTCTCCGGTTAGACTAAAAGAAAGCCCTCAACACGGTGACCCTCCAATAGTCTAATCCTACATATGGATCGGGAATTCCCTTGTTTCAAGCATGCAAAGAAAGGGGGGAAAGAGATGGGGGATTAAAATAGAGAAAACCCAAGTGGGTTAGGAGGGAGAAGAGAGAGGGGGAAGTGCAGAAACTTAAAAAGAAAACCTACAGTATGTCTTGTTTATTTCGCTTGGCTTTGCGTGCCTTGCTTTTCTTTGGTCTTCGCTTCACTTTAGTCTTCGAGGGCTTGTCTTTGATCTTCGAGAGCTTCGAGTTGCAACAATCCAAATCTTCAATGGAGGGTTGGAGGCTAGTGTATAAGTGTATAGGAGTGTGTGAGTGTATAGGAGGCTAGGGTTTGTGTATGGTGGTTAGGATTTGGAAAACCTGGAGAAACTAAGGTTTTGGGAGTGTACGAGCTCTGTATATCGAGAAGACTGAGTTTATGGACCTCTTTCACGCTGGACGAGACTCTGTATTTATAGAGATGGGATAGACCTGGCGCCTGTTGCAGTGGCGCTAAGCCAAAATTCCTCCTAGTGGCGCCATCCAGTTAGGAAAGTTTTAAGGTCGGCAAACAACGTATCTTGAGAAGATTTGGGCACCTGTACTAGTAACTATCATGCAATTTTTAGCTTGGCTTCACTAAGAGTGACTCCGAAAAGTCTGGGAATGATTTAAAGAGGTCGGGAATGACCCGGAGAGCTGGAAAAGGGCAAGAACACTTAGAATAGCATACCAGAGGTATTTAACTTGAAATATGATGATAGGATGTGTTAGAAGGGTTAATCGGGCCATTAGGGGTAAAACGGTCAACCGGGCCGGAAAGCTGCCGAGATGGACTCAGAATGTCCCAAAAAAAGACTTGAGATTTGGAAGGTTGCTGGTTTGATAGTCGGTGTGGTTTGAAAAGGTGACCGGCCCACCAGGGACAAAACGATCAATTTGCACCGGGTTTGCCAAAACTGACTCGAAATGATCCAGAAAGATAATAGAAGGTTGAGAACATTACAAGAAGCATTCTCGGGAGGTTACCGGTTTGATACCCATGGCCGGTGTGGTTCCCGGGGCGTCGGATGCCTGGGGGCAAAATGGTCATCTTGACCGAAAAGTCTCGGAATTGACCCGAAACTAACTGGAAGGCACCTAATCATACAAGATAATCTCTGGGATGATCTTGGAATGGTGGACTTACCGTTCTGAGGGCTTAGGTGTGCTCTCAAGAAACACGTCGAAAAATGGCCCTAGGGGCAGTTTGGTCATTTTTCACCGAAGTGGGCTAGCAAGCACTGGTGTTGACCTGGGTTTCGAGTGTTTCCGCCACTCTGACGGCGATTGCGTGATATAAGGGTTTGTTGGCAATTCCCTATATTGACCTGTTTGCGAGTATTTTTGCTACTCTGACGGTTGTGATGTTTACGAGTATTTTGGCTACTCTAACAATTCGTGATCATTTCTGAGACTGCCTGATCTCAGGAAGCTGCTAAAGGGATTTAGCACCTGAGAATCAAGTTTCTCGAAAGGCGTGCTTGAACAGACATTTCTGCATTGGAGGGCTTGCAGGCTCCAAAGGTGGACCATTCTACCATCTAGGGGATTTAGGGCCTTGTCCTGATCAATAGGTCTAAAGGGACTTACTGCTTCGAAGAGATTTTCCTTGAAAATGTGTCGGACCGTCTCAAGGAATCAACTGTCTCGAGAGAGGGATTGGAATTGGATTTAGAAAGCGGACTAACCGTCTTTAGAAAGACGTGCCTGTTAGAATTGGGAAGGGGACTTACCGTCTACGAAAAAACGTGCCTGAATTGGAATTAGAAAGAGAACTTACCGTCTTCGGAAAGACGTGCCTGTTGGAATTAGAAAGGGGACTTACCATCTACGAAAAGACGTGCCTGAATTGGAATTAGAAAGGGGACTTACCGTCTTCGGAAAGACGTGCCTGTTGGAATTGGAAAGGGGACTTACCGCTTTCAGAAAGACGCGCCTGATTTGAAATGAGACCGAACAATGCTCTCAAGGGCATTTTAGTCTTTTTGCCTCTATTTGGCCCTGGCAGGGCCCGCGAAGCAATGAATTGGTGGGATTAGACTTAGAAAGTTGATTTTTATTGAAATTCGTCTATATTGACTTGAGTACAAGTCTAGACAGACCGTACACTGCCGAGCGGTCAAAAATGGGGTGCTTACACTAATCCACTTGGGTTTTCTTCTATTTTAATCCATCTTCTTCCCCCCCTTCTTGCATACTTAAAACAAGGAAATTCCCGATCCTTGTGTAGGATTAGGCTATTAAAGAGTCACCGTGTCGGGGGCTTTCTTTTAGTCTAACCGGAGACCACGTGGGTTCGGCCCCCTTGATTATGTGGTGAAGCCTTTAACCTTGTATGTTCACGACCCTCTTTGCATTGTGCATATCATGATCTTCTATTCTTCTAAAATTTGTTTTCAAACTCGTTTTCAAAACTTGCATTAACATCGTTTTCAAACTTGCATCAAAATCTTCTTTTCAAAACTTGTTTTCAAAATCACAATGCTAGGTGATTCTAGCCTTTTCATGGTTAGGATTGCTTTAGGAAAGTGTTACATTCAAAGTGACCAATATAATCCATATTTTCAAAACATTGTTGTTTTCAAAACCACTATCTTAAAGTGGTTCTAATCCTCTTATGGTTAGAATCGCTTTAGAAAAGTGAGACATTTTATATACTTTCTAAAAACTCTTCTTTTCAAATCTCTCCTTCCAAAACCTCTCTTTCAACATACTTTCTAAAAACTCTCTCCAATCTCCTTTTCAAAAACCTCTCTTTTCAAAAACTCTTTTCCAAAAATCTCTTTCTAAAAACTCCTCACTAGGACTTATTTCCAAAAAAAAAAAAAACTCTCTTCTTCTAAAATCTTCCTTCTAGAAACTCCTCTCTAGGATTTTCTTCCAAAAATGTCTCTTTCTAAAAACTCACTTTTCAAAAATCCCTTTTTTTAAAGTCTGAATTAAGCCCTAGAGCCAACAATTAGGAAACCTTAATTTTCCTTCCCAAAAACATGATTTCCAATCCTTTATTTTGGCCTCAAAACCTAGGTTCCCAAAACCTCTTGTTTTCTACATCCAAACTATGTATATTTCCAAAACCTCTTTTCTACGTCAAAACTATAGTCTTCCCAAAACTAGGATTTCTAAAAACTTCATATTTCCAAATTCATGCCAAATCCAATCTTCCATTTAGGAAACCAGATCCAATTCTCCGTTTTTTGAAACAAAATCAAAACACCTCTTTTAGAAAAGAAATCCAATCCTTTATTTTAGAAAATAGAAATCTCAATCCTTCCAAACCCAAATCTTTCCTAAATTCAACTCCTTCCTAATTCAGTACTTTCCTAAACCTTAGGTTTCCTAAACTTAAACTTTTAAATCTTTCCTTAAACATTAAGCTTCCAAATCTTTCCTAATTCAACCCTTTCCAAATTTCAACTTTCCAAATCTAAGTTTTCAAATCTTTCTTAAACTCAAACTTTGAGTACTTCTAAAATTCTAAACTTTCCTAAACTTCAAATCTTTCTAAATCTTCTAAACTCAAAACTTTCAAAACTTTCCTATTTCAAAACATTCTAAATTCAAAATTTTCCAATTCCAATACTTTCTTAAAACGAAACCTTTCCTATTTCAAAACCATTCTTAAAATGAAACTTTCTTAATCTAAAACTTTCCTAATTCGAAAACTTTCCCAATTCAAAACTTTCCTAAAATGAACCTTTCCTAAAATGAAACTTTTCTAAAACGAAACTTTCCTAAATCGAACCTTTCCTAATTCGAACCCTTCCAAAATCCAATCTTTCCTAATCTTTCAAGTTCAACACTCGAGTCGAATCTTTCCTAAATCTCAAGTCATTCTTAAGTCTAGGTTTCCTAAAACCAAGCTTTCCAAAATCAAATCTTTTCAAATCTTCCACTCAAAATCTCTTTCTTGCAATCACACCTTCTATTTTCAATCGGACTCTTGTCCGAACTACGACTGACTTGATTCCTCAAAAAGGATACGTAGGCAACCCTCATGGGTGCGGTCACAACCTTTTTCAAATCTCAAATTCCACAACCTTTTTCAAGTCTCCAATTTCTTAATCTCTTCCAAGTTTCCAATTCTAAATTTCTATTTTCAATCTCCAAAACTTTCTTTCGAAATCAATTCTATATTTTGAAATCAAATCAATTTCCTTTCAAATCTCTTTTCCAAATCTATTTTCTAAACTCTCTCTTTCTATTGCATTTACATATCATGCATCATATCTTTTTAAACATTCTTTTTCTAAAGTGGATAGGATTGAACATTTGTTAGTTGAAAACTCTCATAGGTGAATCTAGGGTAGATAGACATGTAGGTATCGTAAGGGCGGGGTAGAGTGATGGCTTAGTGTGTCTTCCCTACACATAACCAACTTCCAAACCTAGGATCACTGTTTTCAAAAGACCAAAATGGAGTTTATTTTCAAAAAGGGCTTAAATGTTTTCTAAAGGTTTCCAAACAACCTGTTTTCTTAAAAACTCTCTCTTTAGGATGTTTTCCAAAATCATTTTTCAAAAACCCTAAGTGTAGTCTTCGGATTATGCTTAGTTTTTAGGTGACCTAACTCAACTTAATCAAGTTAGATGGCGACTCCAAATGTTTTCCAAAGCCCTTTATTCAAACTAATTTTCAATTCAAACCTAGTCGCACTCATTCTTCTAAGAGGATGAGTTCTAACAAGAGAGTATAATGCTTTTCCCGCTTGTGTGTGTATTCCTCGAGTGCGAAAAATATGGGCACGACAGATAGGTATCTCAATTTCCCCCATTGTTTCTCTTCTAGACCCCTCAAAGGCCCGTATGATGATACTTGTGTGGTTCAAGTGAGATTGGTCCATCCCAAGCCTTTCCAAGATTGAGTATAGGCAAATATTCATCCATTGTCCACCAATACCCTTGATACGATCATCCCTTTAGTTTTGACTATCACATGTAGGGCCTGTGTATGTCCAGTCCCGTCCGTGAGGATCTCATTGTTAATAAAAGTGATGATATTTGGTGCCATGATGAGTCCTACCATACTTTACAGATTTTCAAGGGTGAAACTGTCTGGTACATGGGCTTCTTTAAGAACTTTAAGCAAGGCATTGCGATGAGTTTCGGATGTGAAAAGCAGTCCCAACATAGAGATATGGGCAGAGGTTTTCTTGAGTTGTTCCATTACATCGTAATCATTCTTCTTTAGTGCTTTGGCAAACTTAGAGATTTCCTGCTCTGCCAATGGGTTGGAAAATTCTCCCTCCTTGTCTTTCCCTTTCCTTCTCCTCTCTACCTCCTCTAAAGTGTAGCATCGGCCAGATCTAGTCATTCCCCTTATTTCTGTAACAGATTCCTCTGTGGTTTGGGTAGAAGTTATAGGGTAGTTCCACAGTACCCTATGCAGGTCAGTGACAAGCGATTGGGATAGTAGTGGTAAGGTCATCTTTCCAAGTATTGATAGGGAGAAGGGTTCAGGTTTTTCTATTTTGGGGAAGATAGGTAGGGTGACGGGTGACGGAGGGGTGGTTGGAGGTGTGGGTGCATATATAGGAGGTATGGCTCTCATGGCCCATCGAGGGTCTATATGTGGGATGAACCTAGCCATTGCAACCAAGGGCTTTGGGGCTTTTGGTTCTTGGTAAGGAATAGGAATGATACGGAAGTATAGAGGGTGGGGTAAGGCTTCAGTGGTTAGGATTAGACTAGCCTACATAGGCTGAATAATCAAAAAAGGTTATAGTGATTCGTCCGTTCTTGCTGCAACCCTAGGAAGGTTAGCCCTTTGAATTTTGACCGGGAGGGTGGTCCCTTTAGGGATGAGGATTTCTTAAAGACTTTTGGATGGCTTCTCCAGAACCGGCCAAGCTTTGTCAAGGCTCCATCCTTTTCTATCATCCTAGACTATTTTTAGTAACTTGTCTGCCACGGCTTTCAATGTTGTAGAGATATCACCCAACTTCCTCTCTACCTTTCTTGGGTCGATGGCCCGATCAGCTAGCGGGAGAGTCACTGTTTCCACGGGATCCATTATTTCTTGCACTGGCCTTTTCCCTCGTTTTATGGCGAGGATCCTTGTCGTGCTTTCCATACTGCTTTATTGGTCAGGAATATTACTTTCGCTTGTCATTTGTACTGCTTGTTGTTGGGTAAGGGCTGGTGTTTAGAATATAAAAGGCACTCGTGTTCCTCTTTTTCCTTTTCTGGGAGCAATGGTGACCTAAAATGCAAGCAGTCTCACTAAAAACTATTACTAGTCTTTTGATGAGACGAGGGAGAATAGAAAATAAGGAAAAACAAGAAAGAGATCATATGTTAGGTTCTGGATTAGAAAGATTTTATGCAATGCATGACATAGTGTAAGCACTCCATTTTTGACCGCTCGGTAGTCTACACTCCGTCCAGACTTGTTTTCAAGTCATTGTGGCCATATTCCTATCGAATCCAATTCTCTAGGTCTAAATTCCGTCTTTCCATTGCTTCGCGGGCCTGTCAGGCCCAAATAGAGGTAAAATGACCAAAATGCCCTTAGGGGCATTGTCCTTTCCTTTCTAATTCCAATCCCTCTCTTGAGACAGTTTATTCCTCGAGACGGTTCCAATCCAGGCACGTCTCTTCGGAGACAGTAAGACCCCTTTCCAATCCCTCTCTCGAGATAGTTTATTCCTCAAGACGGTTCCAATCCAATCACGTCTCTTCGGAAACGGTAAGACCTCTTTCCAATCCCTCTCTCGAGACAGTTTATTCCTCGAGACGGTTCCAATCCAGGCACATCTCTTCGGAAACAGTAAGACCCCTTTCCAATCCCACTCTCGAGACAGTTTATTCTTCGAGACGGTTCCAATCCAGGCACGTCTCTTCGAAGATGGTAAGACCCCTTTCCAATCCCACTCTCGAGACAGTTTATTCCTCGAGACGGTTTTAATCCAAGCACGTCTCTTCGGAGACGGTAAGACCCCTTTCCAATCCCACTCTCGAGACAGTTTATTTCTCGAGACGGTTCCAATCTAGGCACGTCTTTTCGGAGACGATAAGTCCCCTTTCCAATCCCTCTATCGAGACAGTTTATTCCTCGAGACGGTTCGAGTAGCGAAACTACTCACAAAACCGTTAGAGTAGCGGAAATACTCACAAATAAGTCGATATAGGGAATTGGCAACAAACCCCTGTATCACGACGACTGCCGTTGGAGTGGCGGAAACACTCAAAACCTAGGTCAACACCAGTGTTTGTTAACCCACTTTGGTGAAAAATGATCAAACTGTCCTTTGGACCTTTTCTGAGATTTTCCCGTCAAGATAACCATTTTGCCCCTAGGCATCCGAATGCCCCGGGAACCACACTGGCTCTGGGTATCAAACTGGTAATATTCTGAGAATACTTTTTATAGTATTCTCAACCTTTCTTTACCTTTCTGGATCATTCCGAGTCAGTTCCGACCAACCCGGTACAAAATGACCGTTTTGCCCCTAGAGGGCCGGTCTCCTTCTTCGACCACACCGACTCTGGGTATCAAACCGATAATGTCCCGAGAATACTTTTTATAGTGTTCTCAACCTTTCTTTACCTTTCCGGATCATTCCGAGTCAGTTCCGGCCAACTAGGTACAAAATGACCGTTTTGCCCCTAGAGGGCCGGTCTCCTTCTTCGACCACACCGGCTCTGGGTATCAAACCGGTAATGTCCCGAGAATAATTTTTATAGTATTCTCAACCTTCCTTTACCTTTCCGGATCATTCCGAGTCAGTTCCGGCCAACCCGGTACAAAATGACCGTTTTGCCCCTAGAGGGCCGGTCTCCTTCTTCGACCACACCGGCTCTGGGTATCAAACCGGTAATGTCCCAAGAATACTTTTAATAGTGTTCTCAACCTTCCTTTACCTTTTCGGACCATTCTGAGTCGGTTCCGACAAACCCGGTACAAAATGACCGTTTTGCCCCTAGTGGGCCAGTCTCCTTTTCCGACCACACTGGCTCTGGGAATCAAACCGGCAACCTCCAGGAACATTCTGAATAATGTTTCCAGATCCCAAGTCTTCTTCCGGGACAATCTAAGTTCGCCCCGGCAGCTTCCTAGTCCGATTGACCGTTTTGCCCCTAAGGACCCGGTCAACCTTTCCGACACATCTTATCCTCACTTTTCAAGTAAAATACCTCCAGGACACTATTTTAAGTGTTCCTGCTCCTTTCTGGCCTTCCGAGTTATTCCCGGTTCCTCCAAATCATTCTTGGACTTTTCGGAGTCACTCCTAGTGAAGCCAGGCTAAAAGTTGCATGGTAGTCACTAGTACAGGCGCCCAAATCTAGTCAAAGATACGTTGCTTGCCGACTTATAAAGTTTCCTAAGTGGCTGGCGCCACTAGTAGTGGCGCTAAGCCAAGAATAGGCCTAGCACCACTCCTAGTGGCGCCAAGAGAAATTTTGCCCTGGCGCTAGGTTTGTCCAACTTCTATAAATACAGAGCCTCATTCAGCGTGAAAGGGGTCTGCAAACTTAACCTAAAAATCCTATATTTCGACATACAAAGCTCGAGCACCTCCTAAACCCTAGCCTCCCTAGGTTTTCCAAACCCTAGCCACCCTACACCAAACCCTAGCCTCCTATACACTTATACACTCCCCCATACACTCATACACTAGCCTTCAACCATTCTTTGGAGATTTGAAGAGCTGTCATCTAAAGCTTGAAGACAACCCTTGAAGGTTGAAGAAGAAGATCAAGATGAAGACCGAAGATTGAAGACAAGCAAGGTGCACAAAATAAAGAAGACATACGGTAGGTTTTCTATTTAAATTTCCGCACTTCCCCCCTTTCTCTTCTCTCTCCTAACCCACTTGGGTTTTCTCTATTTTAATCCCCCATCTCTTTCCCCTCCTTTCTTTGCATGCTTGAAACAAGGGGGTTCCCGGTCCATGTGTAGGATTAGGCTATTGGAGAGTCACCGTGTCGGGGCTTTCTTCTAGTTTAACCAAAGACCACGTGGGTCCGGCCCCCTTGATTATGTGGTGAAGCCTTAACCTTGTATGTTCACGACCCTAAATTGCATTGTGCATATCATAGTCTTGCATCTTCCAAAAATCGTTTTCAAAGTTGTTTTTCAAAACGTTTTCAAACTTGTTTTCAAAACTGCATCAAAATCTCTTTTTCAAAAACTTGTTTTCAAAACCACCATTCTAGGGTGATTCCAGCCTTTCCATGGCTAGGGTTGCTTTAGGAAAGTGTTACATTAAAAGTGACCTTTTTGGTCTATATTTTCAAATCTTATTGTTTTCCAAAACCACTTTCTTAAAGTGGTTCTAGCCTTCTTATGGCTAGAATCGCTTTAGGAAAGTGAGACGTTTTCATACTTTCCAAAAAGCTCTCTTTTCAAAAATCTCTTCCTAAACTTTTTCAACATACTTTCTTAAAACTCTCCTCTCCAAAATTGTTTTCAAAAATTCCCTTCCAAAATCTATTTTTCAAAACCTCATTTCTCAACTCCTTTCCAAAACGTTCTCTTCAAAATCCACTTTCCAGAAACACTCCCTAAAGATCTCTCTAAAAACTCTCTTCTCAAAATCTTCCTTCTAGAAACTCTCCTTTAGGGTTGTCCTTTTAAAACTTCGTTTCCAAGAACATGCTTTCCAAAAACTCCTGTTCTTTAAAAATCTCTTTCCAAAAACTATGATTTCTAAAAATTCTTCCCTCTAGAAACTCCCCTTTAGGATTTCCTTCCAAAACCTTTGTTTCCAAAAATACACTTTCCAAAATCCTCTTTCCTTAGAGCCCAAGTCAAGCCCTAGAGCTAACCATTAGGAAACCCTAATTTTCTTTCTAAAAACATGATTTTCAAACTTTGCCCCAAACCTAGGTTTCTAAAACCTCTTGTTTTCACATCCAAACTATACATGCTTCCAAAACCTATTTTCTACGTCGAAACTATAATTTTCCAAATCTAGGGTTTCTAAAATCTCCCTTTCCAAATCCTTGCCAAATCCTATCTTCCCTTTAGGAAACCAAATCAAATCTCCCCGTTTAGGAAACTAGATTCTATCCTCCGTCTTTGGAAACAAAATCAAACCTTCCCTTTTAGAAACAAAATCCAATCCCTTCCCAATCCGAATCTTTCCTAATTCAAATCCTTCCTAATCTTCTACTTTCCTAAATCTTAAGTTTCCAAAACTTGAATATAAAAATCTTTCCTAAATTTTAAAACTCAACTTCCACATCTTTCCTAATTCAACCCTTTCCTAATTCTACCCTCTTTTCAAATCTTAACTTTTCAAATCTAAGTTTTCAAATATTTCCTAAACTGAAAACTTTCCTTTTCAAACCTTTCCCAAAACGAAACTTTCTTATTTTCAAAACTTCCTTGCTTTCAAAACTTTCCAAATTCAAAACTTTCCTTTTTCAAAACATTCCAAAATTCAAAACTTTCTTAATTTGAAACTTTCCAAATTCTAAACCTTTCTCAAACTAAACTTTTCTTAATTCAAAACATTTCTAAATTCAATACTTTCCCATTTCAAACTTTCCTAAGTTGAAACTTTCCTAATTTCAAAATTTTCCTAAATTCCAAACTTTCTTAATTTGAAACTTTCCAAAAATGAAACTTTCCTAAAATGGACCTTTCCTAATTCGAACATTTCCTAAAGTCCAATCTTTCCAAATCTTCCAAGTCCAACATTCCAATCTAATCTTTCTTAATCTCAAGTCTTTCCTAGGTCTCCTATCTTTCTTAAGTCTAGGTTTCCTAAACCTCCATCTTTCCAAAACCAAGTCTTTCCAAAATTAATCTCTTCAAATCAAAGTCCAATCTTCTTAATTTCAATCTCCAATCTCCTCTTCTAATCTCAAATCGAATCCAATTTTCAATTCAATCTCTTTCTTCCAATCCAATCTCTCTCTTCAAATAAATCTATTTTCAATCGGACTCCGGTCCGAACTACGACTGACCTGATTCCCCCAAATGGATACGTAGGCAACCTTCATAGGTGCGGTCACAATACTTTTCAAACTTTCAATTCCACCCTCATGGGTGCGGTTTTCAAAATCTTTTCAAATCTCAAATTCCCATCTACTTTCAAACTTTCTATTTTCAAATTTTCAAACTTTCCAATTTCAATTCTATTTCTTCAAATCTATTTTTAAATCAAATCAATTTCAAATCAATCTCTTTTCAAATCTATTTTTCAATTCTCTTAACTTGCACTTGCATATCATGCATCATGTTAGTTTTCAAACATTGTTTTTCTGAAGTGAATAGGGTTGAACATTTGTTAATTAAAGACTCTCATAGGTGAATCTAGGGTAGATTGACATGTAGGTACCGAAAGGGCGGGGTAGGGTGATAGCTTAATACGTCTTCCCTACTCGTAACCAACCTCCGAACCTAGGATCACTGATTTCAAAGACCAAAAGGAGTTATTTTTCTAAAAAAGGGCTAAATGTTTTCCAAAGGTTGCCAAACAACCTGTTTTCCTAAAAATCCTCTCTTGAGGAAATACTTTCAAAATTGTTTTCCAAAAACCCTAAGTGTAGTTTTCGGATTATGCTTAGTTTTTAGGTAACCTAACTCACCTTAATCAAGTTAGGTGGTGACTCCGAATCTTTTTCAAAAGCCCTTTATTTAAACCAATTTTTCAATTCAAACCTAGTCGCACTCATTCTTTTAGGAGGGTGAGTTCTAACGAGAGAGCATTTTTCCCGCTTGGGTGAGTATTTCTCGAGTGCGAAAAATCTGGGCGCGACACATAGGGATGCCCCTGCCTTTTGAGGGGAACTAAGCATGATGCCTTGGCTCAAATTTTGAAGATAGGGGCCTACCCCTATTATGCAATTCTATACATGTACCTGTGGCCATTCATTCATACCTTCATTCATTCGATAGAAATAACAATTTTATTGAGATGAATTCTCTTTGTACATAGAATTTTTAAAAAATACATTAAAACGGGAAAGGGGGAACATCTTCCTTGGGACTTCTGCCTATTCTATCTTTACATTTGGGATCCTAAACTACTCTTGAGTCTTCGAATTCGCCTTCTTAGATGGAAGTTGGAGAGAGACCTTAATTTTGAATTGTCCCTTTGTCTTTTTGGCAGCCCTACCTCCGTGAGCGAAGAAGGATTAGGGCCGCTCTTTATGAGATGACTTTGATGCATGCCATGAATCCTTAGGGTCTCTGGGTACCTTTAGGAGTTTTGGTTGGCTTGATTTAAGCTAGAAGGTCTTTGGGCCTTTCTCTGGGGG
This sequence comes from Euryodendron excelsum, assembly GCA_033060915.1. Taxonomy (NCBI): domain Eukaryota; kingdom Viridiplantae; phylum Streptophyta; class Magnoliopsida; order Ericales; family Pentaphylacaceae; genus Euryodendron; species Euryodendron excelsum. The sequence goes on along the minus strand of CM065377.1, from coordinate 45,545,549 downwards.
TTAATTAGATATATGGAGATACAGTGACTTGAGTTACTTTAGAAACTCTTATCTTGAAATGAATTTCGATGCATGAGCAGTTATGATGCGAAAAGATGTATACATAACATAATGACGAAGATTAAGCATCATAATAGCATGAATTGAACATAAAATAAAGGAAAGTAAAGCGGTCGCCCTTTCCTCCTTATTTTTGAAATTGACGCATGTGTCCTAAATCCGGCAGAGGTTTGGCTATGCATGGGGTGCTACATGAACATGAGGTTAGGGGTTTATTAATGCTTCCTAAAAATCTCGATTCTTGAACCTTCAAACCTCTAGCATCCATCTCTGAAAGGGTGAACTCCATCTTTGGTGGTGGTTCGAGCGGGAGAACTATCAAGAGACCATAAGCTAAGAAACTGACACGGCATTCGCTCACAGTCAATATATTGTTCCCCCTTCCATCTAGAAGGATAGTAACCAGGTAATTATGCAAAATACAAGTGCAAGTGATCTTACCAAGTGTGTGTGAAATTTTTGAAAATGGAGGAAAAGGCCCAACAACACACATCACATCCTGTTCATTCATCACATACATGGCAATTAGTTATGACAAAAAATAAAATGTGAACAAAGGTCCACCTACAAAAGAAAAATGCGAAAAGTTAGCAACTTTTCAAAAAACTTAATGCAAGATAAATGGGATGGTTAGTACAAGAGCATGAATGTAAGCAATAAATGTAAGTAATGACACTTGTTTGAAAATTATGATTTTGAAAAACTTTTTAGGAACCTAGAAAAATTTTGAAAAGTGGATAAAACTGGACAGAGTAACCAAGGATTTTGGGTGAGTGAAGGGTGAAGAGACATGATAATGGCCTAACCCTCTAAATGTCCCCAGTGGAGTCGCCAGCTATTGCACCTTGGTTTTTGACCAAGTCATTTTTAGCTCAAAAAAAACACAGAACTCTATCATTAGAACTCATCCTCCTAGAAAAACGAGTGTGACTAGGTTTAAACTTGAAATTGATTTGATGAAGGGCTTTTCTAGAAAAATAGGAGTCGTCACCTAACTAAATTACAGTGAGTTAGTCACCTAAAACTAAGTATAATCCGAAGATTACAGTTAGGAATTTTTTTTTTGAAAAGTTTTGAAAATGTCCTTCTTGAGAAGGCTTTTTAAAAAAGGGTTTTTAGCAACCTTTTGAAAATATTTGTAAAGCCCTTTTTGAAAACGTGACTCCAATTTTGGTTTTCGAAATAGAGATCTATGGTCCTAGGGTTGGTTACATGTAGGGAAGATATCCTAAGATCATCACCCTATCCCGCCCTTTCGGTACCTATATATCTAATCACCCTTTTGTTCACTCATTAGAATAACCGATTACTATTATCCACTTAATATCCACTTTAAAATTTTGAAAACGGGGTTTAGTCATCACTTTTTAGATGAATGATGCATGATGCAAGTCTGGAGGAAAAATGTTTGAAAACATAGAAACTTTGAAGGATTTTGAAGCAAGGATCTTGAATTGATAGAGAGTTTTGAAAAAGGACTTGAGTTGAAATAAGAGTTATGACCACACTATTTTAAATTGCCTATGTATCTCATTTGGCAAGAATGAGGTCATTCGTAGTTCGGGCAAGAGCCTGATGAAAAATAGGCCCATTAGGGCCTTTGGAATGTTTTGAAGACACATTGAAGTCTTTGGATAGATATAAAGACACTTTAAGGTCTTTGGAAAAAAAGAGCTTGAGAGTTTTGAAGTTGGATGTTGGAGTGTTTTTGGAATAGAACTTGAAGGCTTTTGAAAGTGCTTTTGAAATGGGATTTTGAATGGTTTTGAAATATTTTTGAACATAACTCAAGGGAGTTTTGAAAGTTTGGAAATTTTGATGATGGAATAGAAAATTAGATTTGGAGTCACAAGAGCTCTTATGAACTTATCCTGAAATGATTTTTGAAAATTAGATTTGGAGTCATAAGAGCTCTTATGAACTTATCCTGAAATGATTTTTGAAAATACTTTTCATATACCTTATAAAAGATTTGTTGAATACTTCATCACCTTTGAGAAGTTAGTCATTGAAGAACTAAACTCCTTTAGGGTTATAAGTTTTGAAGACATGTTTGAAAAAAGAGGCTAGAGACTTCCCTTTGGTTTTTTGAAATTTTAGGATTATAGAACCCTACTTGAATATCTCACTTACACTTAACCAATCCTAACCATGGAAAGATTAGAGTTGTTTCAAGAATGTGATATTTGAAAATCATTCTTGAAAGAGTTTTTGAAAACACTTAGGGTTTTGGAACCCTAACATAGACAACCTTGAAAGTTGTACTTAATGTGTCACCTTCCTTAGAATCCTTTAACCATAAAGTTGGGGACACTTTAGGTTTGTGAGTTTTTAAAAATATTTTGGAATTAGTCTTTGGAAAAATGTTAGGCGTCTAGCCATCTTAGTTGGGACAAATTTAAGAGAACTTCTTGGAGGCATAGAGTGTGGGGATATTCAAAAAGGTTTTGGAGTTGATTTTTGAAATCTTAGTAGAGTGGAATGTTTTGAACATACGTTATGAAAATGATTTTTGAGTTGAAAGATTATTTGAAAATAGGTCTTGGAATTGGAACCTTGAAGCCTACTAACCTAGGTTGGGTTGATCTAAGGTTAACTAACTTGGATTAGGTTAACCTAGGGTTAGGGTGACCTAAGGTTAACTAACTAGGGGTAAGTCAACCTAGGGTTTGGACAACTAAGGTTAAGTTGGACTAAGGTAGGATTGACCTAGAATTAACAACTTGGGTTAGGTTGACCTAGGGTTAAAGTGATCTAGGATTAACTAACTATGGTTAGGTTAACCTAGGGTTTGGTTAACATAGGTTGGACAACTAGGGTCAAGTTAACCTAGGATTGGAAGGTGATTTTGAACTAGGATTTTATGCATTTTTAAAAAGGGTTTTCAAAAACAAATCATGTTATGTAAAGGACTCTTGTAAAGAAACCTTTTGAGGATCATTTCCATGAAAATTGACTTTAGTCAAGTATATGGTTTATATGGTTGATGTTAAAAAACCATCCCGAAGAAGGTTTCCCTTAGGACTATTATAATCCTTATCTTGAAAAGAGTAGGAACTTTGAAAATCAACATAATAATGACAACTTTTGAAAAATTATTTTTAATGAACTTTTGAAAGCCATGTTTAAGAAGAAGGTCTTGAAAACCATTCTTGGAAGAGGAAACCATTCTAACAAGTTAGGATTCCTATTGCCAATGATAAGGGAGACTACTCAAAAGAGGGTTCTATAGGGCCATTCCAACTACTAAACTTGTGAGAATAGAAACCTTTGAAATTGAAGCATTTGAAAATCATTTTTATACAAGAATAGAAAGAGAAAGGAACCATTCTAAAGAGTTAGGGTTCTTATGGCCAATAATAATGGAGACTACTCAAGTGAGAGTTCCATGGGGCCATTCCAATCACTAGACTTATAAGAATAAAAACCTTTGAAATCGATAAGTTTGAAAATCATTTTTATGCAAGTAGAAATGTAAGGATGCAAGAATATGAGTTAAGGATTAATGGAGGGCTTTTCTGGGGCATGATTACTTACTGTTTCATCCTAAACTTCAAAGGCCAACTCTTAGAACCACTTTAAAAGAACATTGAAATAAGGAGCTTAAAAATGGCATGGAAAGGGGAATAGTGTAAGTTTTGGAAAACATAGTTATAAACATGAAAATAAAACCAAGAACACAAAACATGCACAAGATAGTCATATGCAAAGAGGGTCATGAATTCATACAAGGCTAAAGGCTACACCACATAATCAAGGTGCTCCAAGGTCATACCATCTTAAAATAGGCTAGTGAGAGATCCCCCTAAACGGTGGCTCTCACTAGCTTTCCTCTAGGCATGAGCTAAGAGCTCTCCTGTCATAATCATGCAAGAATGGGGAGTAGAAGATGCAGATTAAAATAGAAAATAGCCTAAATAGGCTAGGAGGGAGAAGAGAGGAGTGGGGAAAGACAAAAATATAAAAGGAAATACCACATTTTGCCTTCAAACACTCTCAAAATTCATTAGATGGCTGGACTTGATCTTGGATGGACTTGGAAGGGGCTGGAATAAGGCCTTCTATGGCATGGAGGGCCATGTAGGTGAGGTGTATGGGCTAAAGTGAAATAGAATACAACCAAAGTGTTTGGAGGGGAGAGATATATGGAGGGTTTCAGATTTCTAGAGCTATTTGTGCGGAGTTTCGTTACAATTTTTTATTCTGGAATATGCCAAGGGGGAGGCCTGTATTTATAGGCAACTCTAGAGAGACCTGGCGCATGTAGTGCAAGCACCCCATTTTTGACCGCTCGGCAGTCTACACTTCGTCCAGACTTGTTTTCAAGTCATTTTGGGCATATTCCAATCGAAACCAATTCTCTAGGTCCAAATTTCGTCTTTCCATCGCTTCGCGGGCCTGTCAGGCCCAAATAGAGGCAAAATGACCAAAATGCCCTTAGGGGCATTGTCCTTTCTTATTCCAATTCCAATCCCTCTCTCGAGACAGTTTATTCCTCGAGACGGTCCGAGTAGCAAAACTACTCACAAAACCGTTAGAGTGGCGGAAACACTCACAAAACCGTTAGAGTAGCGGAAGTACTCACAAAACCGTTAAAGTGGCGGAAACACTCACAATCCAGGCACGTCTCTTTGGAGACGGTAAGACCCCTTTCCAATCCCTCTCTTGAGACAGTTTATTCCTCGGGACGGTCCCAATCCAGGCACGTCTCTTCGGAGACGGTAAGACCCCTTTCTAATCCCTCTCTCGAGACAGTTTATTCCTCAAGACGGTCTGAGTAGCAAAACTACTCACAAAACCGTTAGAGTAGCGGAAGTACTCACAAAACCGTTAGAGTGGCGGAAACACTCACAATCTAGGCACATCTCTTCGGAGACGGTAAGACCCCTTTCCAATCCCTCTCTCGAGACAGTTTATTCCTCGGGACGGTCCCAATCCAGGCACGTCTCTTCGGAAATGGTAAGACCCCTTTCCAATCCCTCTCTTGAGACAGTTTGTTCCTCGAGACGGTTTCAATCCAGGCACGTCTCTTCGGAGACGGTAAGACCCCTTTCCAATCCCTCTCTCGAGACAATTTATTCCTCGAGATGGTCCGAGTAGCAAAACTACTTACAAAACCGTTAGAGTGGCAGAAACACTCACAAAACCGTTAGAGTAGCGGAAGTACTCACAAAACCGTTAGAGTGGCGGAAACACTCACAATCCAGGCACGTCTCTTCAGAGACGGTAAGACCCTTTTCCAATCCCTCTCTTGAGACAGTTTATTCCTCGGGACGGTCCCAATCCAGGCACGTCTCTTCAGAGATGGTAAGACCCCTTTCCAATCCTTCTCTCGAGATAGTTTATTCCTCGAGACGGTCTGAGTAGCAAAACTACTCACAAAACCGTTAGAGTAGCGAAAATACTCAACCCAGTCCGAGTAGCGGAAATACTCCCAAATCATCAACCCCATCCGAGTAGCAAAAATACTCAACCCCGTCCAAGTAGCCGAAATACTCCCAAATCATCAACCCCGTCCGAGTAGCTAAAATACTCACACCGTTAGAGTGGCTGAAACACTCAAAACCTAGGTCAACACTCGTGTCTGTTAGCACACTTCGGTGAAAAATGACCAGACTACCCTTAGGACCTTTTACGAGACTTTCCGGTCAAGATAACCATTTTGCCCCTAAGCATCTGAATGCCCCGGGAACCACGCCGGCTCTGGGTATCAAACCGGTAACCTCCTGAGACTACTTTTTATAGTATTCTCAATCTTCTTTTACCTTTCCGGATAATTCCGAGTCAGTTCTGGCCAACCCGGTACAAAATGACCGTTTTGCCCCTGGTGGGCCGGTCTCCCTTTCCGACCACACCGGCTCTGGGTATCAAACCGTTAATGAGCCGAGAATACTTTTTATAGTGTTCTCAACCTCCCCTTACCTTTCCAGATCATTCCGAGTCAGTTCCGGCAAACCTGGTGCAAAATGACCATTTTGCCCCTAGTGGGCCGGTCTCCTTTTCCGACCACGCTGGCTCTGGGAATCAAACCAGCAACCTCTGGGAACATTCTAAATAATGTTTCCAGATCCCAAGTCTTTTTCCGGGACAATCCAAGTTCGCCCCGGCAGTTTTCCGGTTCGATTGACTGTTTTGCCCCTAAAGGCCCGGTCAACCTTTTCGACCCACCTTATCCTCACTTTCCAAGTCAAATCCCTCCAGGACACTATTTTAAGTGTTTCTGCTCCTTTCCGGACTTCCGGGTCATTCCCGACTCCTTCAAATCATTCCCGGACTTTCCGGAGTCACTCTTAGTGAAGCCAGGCTAAAAATTGCATGGTAGTCACTAGTACAGGCGCCCAAATCTAGTCAAAGATACGTTGCTTGCCGACCTTAAATCTTTCCTAATTGGCTGGCGCCACTAGTAGTGGCGCCAAGCCAAAAAATGGCCTGGCGCCACTCCTAGTGGCGCAAGTGTAGAATTTGGCCTAGCGCCACTGCAACAAGCGCCAGTTTTGTCCAACTTCTATAAATACAGAGCCTCATTCAACGTGAAGGAGGTCTGCAAACTTAACCTAAGAATCCTATATTTCGATATACAGCGCTCGAGCACCTCCTAAACCCTAGCCTCCCTAGGTTTTCCCAAACCCTAGCCACCATACATAAACCCTAGCCTCCTATACACTCATACACACCCCCATACACTCATACCCTAGCCTTCAACCATCCTTTGAAGATCGGAAGAGCTGCCATCAAAAGCTTGAAGACAACCCCTGAAGGTTGAAGAAAAAGATCAAGACGAAGACCGAAGACCGAAGACAAGCAAGGCGCGCAAATTAAAGAAGATACAAGGTAGGCTTTCTCTTTAATTTTCTGCACTTCCCCCCTCTCTCTTCTCTCTCCAACCCACTTGGGTTTTCTCTATTTTAATCTCCCATCTCTTTCCCCCCCTTTCTTTGCATGCTTGAAACAAGGAGACTCCCGATCCATGTGTAGGATTAGACTATTGGAGAGTCACCGTGTCGGGGGCTTTCTTCTAGTCTAACCAAAGACCACGTGGGTCGGGCCCCCTTGATTATGTGGTGAAGCCTTAGCCTTGTATGTTCACGACCCCAAATTGCATTGTGCATATCATAATCTTGCATCTTCCAAAATTCGTTTTCAAAGTTGTTTTCAAAATTGTTTTCAAACTTGTTTTCAAAATTGCATCAAAATCTCTTTTTCAAAAACTTGTTTTCAAAACTACAATTCTAGGGTGATTCTAGCCTTTCCATGGCTAGGGTTGCTTTAGGAAAGTGTTATATTAAAAGTGACCTTTTGGTCTATATTTTCAAACCTTGTTTTCAAAACCACTTTCTTAAAGTGGTTCTAGCCTTCTTATGGCTAGAATCGCTTTAGAAAAGTGAGATGTTTTTTTTTATTTTTCCAAAAACTCTCTCTTCAAAAATCTCTTCCTAAAAATCTCTTTTTCAACATACTTTCCTAAAACTCTCCTCTCCAAAATTGTTTTCAAAAACTCCCTTCCAAAATCTATTTTTCAAAATTTCCTTTTTCAACTCCTTACCAAAAACTCCCTATCTTTAAAATCTCTTTCTAAAAACACTCCCTAGAGTCACTTTCCTAAAAACTCTCTCCAAAAACCTTTCTAAAAAACTCTCTTTCTAAAATCTTCCTTCTAGAAATTTCCTCTATAGGATTTCCTTCCAAAATCTATGTTTCTAAAAACACACTTTCCAAAAACTCCTCCCTAGGATTCCCTTCTAGAAAACCTTCGTTCCCGAAAAACGCGTTTTCCAAAAAACTCTTTCCTTAGAGCCCAAGTCAAGCCCTAGAAACCACGATTAGGAAACCCTAATTTTCTTTCCAAAAACATGATTGTCAAACTTTGCCCCAAACCTAGGTTTCTAAAACCTCATGTTTTCTACTTCCAAACCATACACGTTTCCAAAACCTATTTTCTACGCCGAAACTATAATTTTTCAAATCTAGGATTTCTAGAATCTCCCTATCCAAATCCTACCCAAATCTTACCTTCCCTTTAGGAAACCGAATCAAATCTCTCCGTTTAGGAAACTAGATCCCGTCCTCCGTTTTTGGAAACAAAATCAAATCTTTTCTTTTAGAGACCAAATCCAATCCCTTCCCAAATCCAAATCTTTCCTAATTCGAATCCTTCCTAAACTTCCACCTTCCTAAACCATAAGTTTCCTAAAACTTTCAACTTCAACCCTTTCCTAATTCTACCCCTTTCCAAATCTTAACTTTCCAAATCCAAGTTTTCAAAACCTTTCCTAAATTCAAGCCTTTCCTAATTTTAAGACTTTCTAAAATTCAAACTCTAAAACTTTCTAAATCCTAAACTTTCCAAATTTGAAATTTTTTCAAATCCAAAGTTTCCTAAATTCAAAACTTTCTTAAGTTAAATCTTTCTAAACATCCAAGCTTTCTAAATTCTAAATCTTTCCAAAACTTCAACATCTTTCCAAATCCAAAACTTTCCTATTTTCAAAACTTCCTTATTTTCAAAACCTTTCCTTTTTCAAAACCTTTCTTAAAATGGAGTTTTCTTAATTCAAAACTTTCTAAACTCAAAACTTTCTAAATTCAAAACTTCCCAATTTTCAAAACTTTTCTTTTTCAAAACCTTTCCAAAAATGACACTTTCCTAATTCGAAACTTTCCTAATCTAAATTTTTCCTAAATTCCAAGTTTCCAAACCTTTCAAGATCGTTCCAAATCCAACATTCCAATCTGATCTTTCTTAATCTCAAGTCTTTCCTAGGTCTCCTATCTTTTCTAAGTCTAGGTTTCCTAAAACTAAGTCTTTCCAAAATCAATCTTTCCAAATCAAAGTCCAATCCTCTCAATTCCAATTTTCAATCTCCTCTTTTAATTTCAAATCAAATTCAATGTCCAATGCAAGTTCCTTCTTCAATCCACTCTTCTATTTTCAATCAGACTCCGGTCCGAACTACGACTGACCTGATTCCCCCAAAGGGATACGTAGGCAACCTTCATAGGTGCGGTCACAACACTTTTCAAACTTTCAATTCCACCCTCATGGGTGCGGTTTCCAAAATCTTTTCAAATTTCAAATTCCAATCAATTTTCAAATTCCAATTTCAAAATTTCTATTTTCAAATCTCTACTTTCAATTTTCAAACTTTTCAATTTCAATTCTATCTCTTCAAATCTCTTTTCAAATCTATTTTTCCATTCTCTTTCCTTGCACTTGCATATCATGCATCATGTTTTCTAAACATTGTTTTTCTAAAGTGAATAGGGTTGAACATATGTTAATTAAAGACTCTCATAGGTGAATCTCGGGTAGATTGACATGTAGGTACAGAAAGGGCGAGGTAGGGTGATAGCTTAGTGCATCTTCCCTATATGTAACCAACCTCCGAACCTAGGATCACTGATTTCAAAGACCAAAACGGAGTTATTTTTCTAAAAAGTGCTAAATATTTTCCAAAGGTTGCCAAACAACCTGTTTTCTTAAAAACCCTCTCTTGAGGATGTTTTCCAAAATCGTTTTCCAAAAACCCTAAGTGTAGTCTTCGGATTATTCTTAGTTTTTAGGTGACCTAACTCACCTTAATCAAGTTAGGTGGCGACTCCAAATCTTTTTCCAAAAGCCTTTTATTCAATCCAATTTTCAATTCAAACCTAGTCGCACTCATTCTTCTAGGAAGGTGAGTTCTAACGAGAGAGTACAGCATTTTTCCCGCTTGGGTGAGTATCCCTCGAGTGCGAAAAATCTGGGCGCGACATGTAGAACATGCGCCTGGGCAAAATTTACCCTAGCACATATGCTACATGCGCCAGTACTGTTCCATTGGCAGAATGCCACGTGGCAGTGATTGTACTGGCTGAATCTTAAGGGCTAAGCGAAGTTTGATCGATCTGATCAAAATCTGGATGCATGTAGCATACGCTACGTCATTGGGAGGGTTCGTTTAAATTTTGCCTCGATAATTGTGTCAACCGAGAAGGTTTTGAGAAAATTGGTTGCATTCATGGTATTCTTTTAGAATTTCTTGTGAACTTCTGAGTTTTTAAAAAGCTTAAACAGTGTTTGGAAGTGTGAGATATCATCTTGAAAAGTGTGCATAAAATCACATTCTTGCGGAGCGTTTATGGTAGGCTCTGCGGGGGTTCAAAAGTAACCATTTTTGTGCCGCATGATCAAGGCATTCGGGAAGTGATTTCTCCGATTGGACTGTACCGATAGAAAGTACTCTCGAAATACTTCTGAAAATTCCCTAATTTACGTGTTTCTCAATTCGTTTGACGATGCGTTATAATTAGGGAATTGAAAAAAAAGTCAATCTTGGTGGAGTGTTTGTGAGATGCTCCAGGGGTTACTGAATTTTGTATTTTTGAGCCATGTGATGAGGAGCTTCGAGAAACAATCCATCTGATCGAGCCGTATCGATGGAAAAACCTATGGATGAACTTTTGGGAATTTCCTAGTTTACGCATTTTTGAAGTCGTTTGACTATGCATTATAGCCAGGGAATCGGGGGAAAAGACAATCTTAGTGGAGCGTCTGCAAGACGCTTTAAGGGGACTTTCATTAAGTTGGGAGTGTTTAGCGTCATGAGGTTCACCTCGGGTTAAATAGGGGTGTACGATGGGATTCACCGTTCAATATTCTGGGACCGAAGTAGTTTCGGGGCGCGTTTGGGTTGCCAAGGGTAAAATGGTCATTTTGACCAGGCTCTGTTGAAAAAGCCATGAACGGGTCGGAGTGTTGTGTTAAGCATTTTGAGTCATTCAGGGATGATCCTGGGATATTTTCTACTGTTTGGTGGGATTTGTATTGCGTTAGGGCATTTAGGTGTAAAATGGTCATTTTAACCGGAGTTAGCCGGAATAGGACCGGAGTTAGACAAAATGGCGGGTTGAGTACACCTAACTGTTTAGGATCACTTTGAAAATGTGGATTTATCATCTTGAGGGATTTTGAACTTTCTCAAGACGTGCCTGGAGGCCCAAGGGGCAGGTTTGGCCATTTTTTACCTAGTTGAGCTAGTAGGCGCCGGTGTTGACCTAAGTGTTGGTTCCCTTGACCGTTCGGTCTAGGAAAGCTACCTGTACGGTGTTAGTCCCTGAGACCGCCCGGTCTCAGAGAGCTACCTATAAGGTGGTGTTGGTTTTTGAAAATGTCTGGTCTCAAAAAGCTACCTGTAAAGGTGGTGATGGTCTTTAAGAATGCCTGGTCTCAGAGAATTACCAAATGACGGGCATTCTATCTTAGAACGCCTAGTCTCGGAAAACTACCAAATGACGGGCATTCTACATTGGCGGGCTAGTAGGCGCTAAAACTGAACCATCTAGAATTCGATAAGGTGTTGGTCCCCGAAATCGCCCGATCTTAGGAAGCTACCTGGATGGCGTTGGTTCCCGAGACCCCCCGGTCTCAAAAAACTACTTGGAATGCCTAGGGACATGATGATCTTTACAGCTTCAATTGGACCTTGTGGGTTCGAGAAGCGACTAGTTGACTGGATTGGAGTTTGAAGGACCCGTCTTGGGCTTGCATGTATTGTGGTGTTTGAAAACTAGATCCGATCGGACCGAAGACTGCCGAGCTGGCAAAAATGGGGTGCTTACAAGTTACCCCTGTCACTTTCGCCCAGATTTATCAGCTTCCTAGAGTTCTTGATGTACAATTTGGGTTTCCATATAAAGGGGCACCAGATTTTGATATCGTGGTTGCAGAGGTATGCGTTGCTAAGAAACATTAGATAGGTCACTGATAGCTGCCGATGAGGGTACTCACACCACGTTACCGGCAGGTATTTGTATTTTCATGTCATTCGCTCTTTCCTATCACATATTATACTGATGCAAATCAATTGATAGCATCTCGTCTTTAGGCCATAGGTACGGGTAGGACTATTGATCTTCCGCGATATATGTTCATGGCCTTGCACACTGAGTATAAGCATTCTAGAGCGCAGGTATCTATTCCTTACGGTTGTTTGCTTACCTATGTTATAGAGAAGGCTGGGGTCAGTCATATCCCTAGATTACTTTGTGTTCAGCAACAGTCAGTTATAGATACATCGACTGTGAGACGTTCAGAGGGACATTTACCTACTCTACAGCCACCACCAAATACTGCACCACCACAACAGCTGGCAGAGGGTCCTCTACCTACACAGCAGCCAGAGTAGCATCTAGATCATATTCATAGTATTTAGACTCTTTTGGAAAAACTTAAGTAGCAGTCTCAGACATGGGCAGCACATGGTGTCATTTTAGAACGGCAGAGTCAAACCCTTATTCAGCAGGGACTTGCAATTGAGAGGATTGAGGTTACCATGGAGGCGAGAGTAGTAGCACAAGAGGTGTATACGGATCATTTTAGTATGCTAGAGGGTTGTATTCGTGCTTAGCAACGTACACTTGATCAAATGATGATTTTGGTTCTTCGCATAAATCGATGTATGCAGCCACTGCCTATCGATGATGACGAGCATGAAGAGGGGTAAAGTTTAGATATTGTGTCATTTTTGCATGCACATATCATCTTATGTATCTAAAACTCGGTTGCACATTAGTAGATATATTTCATGTTATTTTGTTTATGTGCTTGATATTTTGTTGTTTCAGTTTATTGTAAGCACCCCATTTTTGACTGCTCGGTAGTTTACACTCCGTCTAGATTTGTGTTCAAGTCATTATGGGCATATTCTAATCGAAACCAACTTTCTAATTCCAAATCCCATTTGTCCATCACTTCGGGGGCCCACCAGGCCCAAATAGAAGCAAAATGACCAAAATGCCCTTAGGGGGTATTGTCTTTTCTAATTCCAACCCCTCTCTCGAGACAGTTGATTCCTCGAGACGGTTCTAAAATTAGGCACGTCTTTTCGAAGACGAAAAGACCCCTTTTCCAATTCCAATCACTCTCTCGAGACAATTTATTCCTCCAAACGGTTCCAAATCAGGCACGTCTTTACAAAGATAGTAAGTCCCCTTTCCAACCCCTCTCTCGAGACAGTTTATTCCTCGAGATGGTTCCAAAGCAGGCACGTCTTTCCAAAGACGGTAAGTCCCCTTTCCAACCCCTCTCTCGAGACAGTTTATTCCTCGAGACGGTTCCAAATCAGGCACATCTTTCCAAAGACGATAAGTCCCTTTTCCAATCCCTTTCTCAAGATAGTTTATTCCTCGAGACAGTTCCAAATCAGGCACGTCTTTCCAAAGACGGTAAGTCCCCTTTCCAATCCCTCTCTCAAGACAGTTTATTCCTCGAGATGGTTCCAAATCAGGCACGTCTTTCCGAAGCCAGTAAGTCCCCTTTCCAATCCCTCTCTCGAGACAGTTTATTCCTCGAGATGGTTCCAAATCAGGCACGTCTTTCCGAAGATGGTAAGTCCTCTTTCCAACCCCTCTCTCGAGACAGTTTATTCCTTGAGACGGTTCCAAATCAAGCACGTCTTTCCGAAAACGATAAGACCCCTTTCCAATTCCAATCCCTCTCTCAAGACAGTTTATTCCTCGAGACGGTTCCAAATCAGGAACGTCTTTTCGAAAACAATAAGACCCCTTTCCAATTCCAATCCCTCTCTCGAGACAGTTTACTCCTTGAGACGGTTCCAAATCAAGCACGTCTTTCTGAAGACGATAAGACCCCTTTCCAATTTCAATCCCTCTCTCAAGACAGTTTATTCCTCGATACGGTCCGGCACATTTTTTGAAGAAAATCTCTTCGAAACGGTAAGTCCCTTTAAACCTATCGACCGAGATGAGACCTCAAGTCCCCTAAATGGTAGAATGGTCCACCTTTGGCGCCTACTAGCCCACCAATACAGAAATGTCGGTTTAGACACGCCTTTCAAGAAAGTTGACTTCTCAGGTGCTAAGTCCCTTTAGCAGCTTTCTGAGATCAGGCAATCTCAGGAAATGATCGCGAACCATCAGAGTAGCGGAAATACTCGTAAACAGGTCGATATAAGGAATTGCCAACAAACCCCTGTATCACGCGACCGCCGTCAGAGTGGCGGAAACACTCAAAAACCAAGTCAACACCAGTGCCTGCAAGCCCACTTCGGTGAAAAATGACCAAACTGCCCCTTGGGCCTTTTCCGAGACTTTCCGGTCAAGATGACTATTCTGCCCCCAAGCATCTGAATGCCCTGGGAACCACACTGGCTCTGGGTATCAAACCGGTAACCTTTTGAGATTGCTTCTTATAGCATTCTCAACCTTCCTTTACCTTTCTGGATCATTCCGAGTCAGTTCCGGCAAACCCGGTACAAAATGACCATTTTGCCCATGGTGGGCCGGTCTCCTTTTCCGTCCACGCCGGCTCTAGGTATCAAACCAGTAACTTTCCGAGAATGCTTTTTATAGTATTCTCAACCTTTTTTTACCTTTCCGGATCATTCAGAGTCAGTTCCGGGAAATTTGGTACAAAATGACCATTTTGCCCCTAGTGGGCCGGTCACCTTTTCTGACCACACTGGCTCTGGGTATCAAACCGGTAACCTTTGGGAACATTCTGAATAAAGTTTTCAAATCTTAAGTCTTCTTCCAGGACAATCCAAGTTCGTCCCGGCAGCTTCCCGATCCGATTGACCGTTTTGCCCCTAAAGGCCCGGTTAACCCTTCCGACACATCCTATCCTCATTTTTCAAGTCAAATACCTCCAGGACACTGTCCTAAGTGTTCCTGCTTTTCCCCGGCCTTCCGGGTCATTTCTGAACTTTTTGGAGTCACTTCTAGTGAAGACAGGCTAAAAATTGCATGGTATTCATTAGTACAGGCGCCCAAATCTAGTCAAAGATACGTTGCTTGCCGACTTACAAACTTTCCTAACTGGCCAGTGCCACTAGTAGTAGTGCCAAGAGCAATTTTTCCCTAGCGCCACTGCAACAGGCGCCAGGTCTGTCCTATCTCTATAAATACAGAGCTTCTTCCAGCGTGAAAGAGGTCCGCAAACTCAATCTAAAAATCCTATATTTCGATATGCAAAGCTCGCACACTTGCTAAACCCTAGCTTCCTTAAGTTTTCCAAACCCTAGCCACCATATACTAAACCCTAGCCTCCTATACACTCATACACACCCCCATACACTTATACATTGGCTTCCAACCCTCCTTTGAAGACTTAAAGAGCTGCAATCTGAAGTTTGAAAATTGAAGACAACTCTCGAGGATTGAAGACGAAGATCAAAACGAAGATCAAAGACAAGCAAGGCGCGCAAAATAAACAAGACATACAGTAGGCTTTCTATTTAAATTTTCGCACTTCCCCCTCTCTCTTCTCTCTCCTAACCCACTTGGGTTTTCTCTATTTTAATCCCCTATCTCTTTCCCCCCCCCCCCCCTTTCTTTGCATGCTTGAAACAAGGGGACTCCCGGTCTATGTGTAGGATTAGACTATTGGAGGATCACCGTGTAGGGGGCTTTCCTTTAGGCTAACCGGAGACCACGTGGGTTCGGCCCCCTTGATTATATGGTGAAGCCTAAATCTTGTATGTTCACGACCCCAAATTTGCATTGTGCATATCATGATTCTTGCATTCTTTCAAAAGTTGTTTTCAAAGTTGTTTTCAAAATCGTTTTTAAACTTGTTTTCAAAGTTGCATCAAAATCTCCTTTTTCAAAACATGTTTTCAAAATCACAATCCTAGGTGATTCTAGCCTTTCCATGGCTAGGGTTGCTTTAGAAAAGTGTTACATTCAAAGGGACCAATATGGTCCATATTTTCAACCCTTGTTGTTTTCAAAACCACTTTCTTAAAGTGGTTCTAGCCTTCTTATGGTTAGAATAGCCTTAGGAAGGTGCGACATTTTTATACCTTCTAAAAAACTCTATTTTCAAAAATCTCTCTTCCTAAAAACTCCTCTTTCAACTTGCTTTCTAAAAATTCTCCTTTTCAAAGTTGTTTTCAAAAACTCCCTCCAAAAATCTATTCTTCAAAACTCCCCATTTCAAATCTTTCTCAAAACGCTCTCTTCAAAATCCACTTTCCAAAAACGTTCCCTAGGTTTCCTTCTTAGAAAAACCTCTTTCTAAATCTCTTTCTTAAAAATCTCTTTCTAAAAAACTCTTCACTAGAATTTCTTTCCAAAAACTCTCTTTCCTCAAAATTCACTTTCTAAAAATACTTCCTAAATTCACTTTCCTAAAAACTCTCTCTAACAATCTCCTTCCAACAATCTTTCTAAAAAAACTCTCTTCCCAAAATCTTCCCTCTAGAAATTCCTTTCTAGGATTTCCTTCCAAAAACTTGTTTCCAAAAAACACACTTTCCAAAAACTCTTTTCTTAGAGCCCAAGTCAAGCCCTAAAACCAACAATTAGGAAACCCTAATTTTCTTTTCAAAAATATGGTTTTCAAACTTGCTTCAAAACCTAGGTTTCCAAAACTATATCAAAACTATACATATTTCCAAAACCCCTTTTTTACATCAAAACTATACACTTCCAAAACTAGGGTTTCTAAAACTTCCCTTTCCAAATCCTTGTCAAATCAAATCTTCCCTTTAGGAAACCAAATCAAATCTTCCCGTTTAGGGAACTAGATCCTATCCTCCGTTTTTGGAAACAAAATCAAACCTTCCCTTTTAGAAACAAAATCCAATCCCTTCCTAATCCAAATCTTTCCTAGTTCAAATCCTTCCTAATCTTCTACTTTCCTAAATCTTAAATTTTCAAAACTTGAACATAAAAATCTTCCCTAAATTTTGAAACTCAAAATCTAAATCTTTCCTAATTCAACTCTCTCCTAATTTCCTACCTTCCTAAACCATAAGTTTCCTAAAACTTTCAAATCTTTCCTTAAACATTAAGCTTCTAAATCTTTCTTAATTCAACTCATTCCTAACTCTATCCCTTTCCAAATCATAACTTTCCAAATCTAATTTTTCAAACCTTTCCTAAATTCAAACCTTTCCTAATCTCGAGATTTTCTAAAACTCTAAAACTTTCTAAATTTCAAACCTTTCTAAATCCAAAGCTTTCTAAACTCAAAACTTTCTTAATTCAAAGCCTTCTTAAGTTGGAACCTTCTTAATTCAAACATTTTCTAAATCTTTCCTAATTTAAAATCTTTCTAAAATTCTAAGCCTTCCAAAACTTTCTTAACTTGAAACTCTCCTAATTCAAAACTTTTCTAATCAAAACTTTCCTAATTAGAAACTTTCCTAAACCGGACCTTTCCTAATTCGAATCTTTCCTAAATCCAATCCTTTCCTAAATCTTCCAAGTCCAACATTCGAGTCAAATCTTTTTAAACCTCTAGTCTTTCCTAAATCTCATCTTTCCTAAGTCTAGGTTTCCTAAACCTCAATCTTTCTAAAACAATTCCAATTTTCAATATTCTATTCTAAGTTCAAATCAAATCATTTTTCCAATCAAAATCTCTTTTTCAAATCATACCTTCTATTTTCAATCGGACTCTTGTCCGAACTACGACGGACCTGATTCCTCCAAAAGGATACGTAGGCAATCCTCATGGGTGCGGTCACAACATTTTTCAAATTTCAATTTTCACAATCTTCTTCAAATCTCCAATTCTACAATCTTCTTCAATCTCCAATTCCATATCTATTTCAAGTTTCCAATTCCAAAAATCTATTTTCAAATCTTTATTTCAAATTTCTAAAACTTTCCAATTTCAATTCTATCTCTTCAAATCTCTTTTAAATCAAATCAATTTCTTTTCAAATCAATTTCCAAATCTATTTTCCAATTCTCTCTTCTATTGCACTTGCATATCATGTATCATGTTAGTTTCTTTTCAAACATTGTTTTTCAAAATGGATAGGATCGAACAATAGTTAGTCAAAGACTCTCATCGGTGAATCTAGGGTAGATTGACAAGTAGGTACCGAAAGGGCGGGGTAGGGTGATAGCTTAGTGCGTCTTCCCTACACATAACCAACCTCCGAACCTAGATCACTGTTTTCAAAGACCAAAATGGAGTTATTTTCAAAAAAAGCTAAATGTTTTCCAAAGGTTGCTAAACAACCCATTTTTCTTAAAAACCCTCTCTTGAGGAGATATTTTCAAAAATCGTTTTCCAAAACCCTAAGTGTAGTTTTCAGATTATGCTTAGTTTTTAGGTGACCTAACTCACCTTAATCAAGTTAGGTGGCGACTCCAAATCTTTTTCAAAAACCCTTTATTCAAATCTATTTTCAATTCAAACCTAGTCGCACTCATTCTTCTAGGAGGGTGAGTTCTAATGAGAGAGTACAGCATTTTTCCCGCTTGTGTGAGTATTCCTCGAGTGCGAAAAATCTGAGCGCGACATTTATTATATTTCAAACCTTGTAATGTTTTACGAATCAGTTTCAAGTGTTGCATTATATTGACTATCTTTCAGACATTTAAGTTTTTTGATAAAATGTTTGAGTATCTTATGGTTTGGGCATCATGGTTTGTTTCTTTAGCACATTTATCCGTGTTGTCATTGGTTAGTCATTATTCATGATGGATGAATTAGAGAGCATCTTTGTAAAAACCATAGCAATATTCATGTCAATGCACTTATGATGTTAAGGATATTTTGAGTTATGCATTGGACTAAGTTTGAGTTAATTGTTGATTCACCTTGTTATTATGATGCATTGTAAGTTTTGTTATCAAATCATTATAAGAGAGATATTATATTATTGTGTACTAGCATGCTATATGACATTTTATTTTGATATTTTATGCATGCATATCCTTAATAGGTGAAAATTTTACCTTGTAGCCATGTTTGTTTGGGGGATTAGAGTAAGGGATTGGATTTGTTATCCGTGGGCCCCATCTAATCCCATGTTTGGAAACAAAAAGAGATGGAGGAGATGTAATCCCTTCGGACTATTAATCCCTCAAAATGAGGGATAAGTAATGTCATGGGGGAGGTGGTATTACTTATCCCTTTCCATGGGATAAGTTCAGAAATGACATTTTTAATAGGTTAATAAAATATTAAATAGCTATATTATAATTTAAAATTAATTTTTCTATTAGTTTTTTTTTAACGTGATATTTTAACAAAATAATATCACTTATCCCATGATAATCCCATCATATCCAAACGTAGTATGAGTAATCTCCCATCACATCAACTATTACTTATCACCCATCACCATCTTTCTAATCCCATAATATTACTTATTCTCCATTTTCTCATCCTGCAAACAAACGGGGCCTGTGAGTTTTAGAGCCAATTTATCTTCTTTTGGAGTTGATATACATTTACT
This sequence comes from Euryodendron excelsum, assembly GCA_033060915.1. Taxonomy (NCBI): domain Eukaryota; kingdom Viridiplantae; phylum Streptophyta; class Magnoliopsida; order Ericales; family Pentaphylacaceae; genus Euryodendron; species Euryodendron excelsum. The sequence continues at coordinate 45,526,290 of CM065377.1, read as the reverse complement.
CAAGGTTATTTTATTGATCTTCCATTCTTTCAATAGCTTCATTATACTTGATTTTGATTTATACGTTAGGTAATGGTTGGAGATATTGACACTTATACTATCTTGAATTTTAACTTGATGTATTTCAGATATTAGGTTGAGGTCATTCTAGCCCTTCTAAGCTATTTATGTCTAGTTTTTTTCTTTTGATACTCATACACATATGATCATTGAAAAAAGCATATCATTGTTGAAATACTTTCCATGATAAAGAACTTGATATTATTGCTTATGAGATTTTGTAAAAATGGAAGATGTATAGAGTTAAAAAAAAAAAAGAAGAGAAGAACATATATATATATGTGTGTGTGTGTGTGTGTGTGTGTGTGTGTGTGTGTGGAAGGAAGAGGAAGAAAAAAAGAAAAAAAGAAGAAACAATATAGAAGTGGAAGAAGAAGAAGAAAACAAAAAAGAAAAATCTTGTTGAAAAGTTGAAAAATTACAAGTGTATGCTTATTGACCATTTTATGTCGTGCACAATGCATGTGTTGAGTTTTACTATCTCTTTCTTTTCTCCTCATTTATGACTCTTCTTTCGCATGGCCTTAGGTTATCTGGAATATACATAAGTTGATAATTCTTTTGAGTATAAGTCATTATATGTCAATTCTCTAGTTAATGCTTAAATTGTAGACATTCTTTCATGAAACTATGCTAAATCGATACACTTACATATTTGTATTTTTTTTTTATATTGAAATTACTCTTTTAATGTTTCATTGACATTTACTCTATTGATGAGCTTTCCATTAAGAGATTCATGAGTTCCATGTTCTTGATGAGTGTATGACTAATGAGATTTGAATCGAAGCATAAAGGATATAAATGCATGATCTTAAGACAGTTAAGTTATATGTCATTACTAGTACACTCTTACGTGATTCTTTCTTAGATGATTTATGCCTTTTCCTTGCATGATTCACAATTTAGGGAGGATTGAGGATTTTCTTGAATGGAGTTATGTATGCCTCATGTATTCTTACTATCTTTCACATGACATAAATAGATGTTTATGGATACCATCACTAGAAACCCTCACGAGACACCACTTGTCCACTAGGGGTTGAAAGGCTTTGTGCATATGCTAAATGCACTCATGACCCCTATGAAAGTGCAGATATCTTATAGTTTTAGTATTTTGTTAAGGGCTAGCAAAAAGTTAATTTGGGGTGTGATTGCACTCTAAAAGTGCAATTAATCACACTCTAAAAGTGCAATCTAAATGCCTTAATTAGTTCCTTGTTATACCTAGTTTAGGATTACTTATGTTGTTTTAGTCTTATTTTAGTTACTAACTCAATTTTATGCATCTTTTCAATAATCCCATGCTAAAAAGGGCAAAATTGTGCAGACGTGTAAAAAGGAGTTGGAACGGTGTCGCGCCCAAATTTTTCGGACTCGAGGAATACACACACAAGTGAGAAAGATGCTATACTCTCTCGTTAGAACTCACCCTCCTAGAAGAATGAGTACGACTAGGTTTGAATTGAAAATAGATTTCAATTAAGGGCTTTTCGAAAAAGTTTGGAGTTGCCACCTAACTTGATTAAGGTGAGTTAGCTCACCTAAAAACTAAAAATAATCCGAAGACTATACTTAGGGTTCTTAGAAAAGGATTTTGAAAATACTACCTCAAGAGAGGGTTTTTAAGAAAATAGGTTTTTTATCAACCTTTGGAAAACATTTAGCCCTTTTTTTGAAAATAACTCCATTTTTGTTCTTTGAAAACAATGATTCTAGGTTCGAAGGTTGGTTACGTGTAGGGAAGACGCACTAAGCCATCACCCTACCCCGCCTTTTCGGTACCTACATGTCAATCTACCCTAGATTCACCTATGAAAGTCTTCAACTAATAACTGTTCAATCCTATTCACTTTGAAAAAGAATGTTTAAAAAGACATGATGCATGATATGCAAGTGCAAGAAAAAGAGAATTGGAAAATAGATTTACAAAAGAAGAATTGAAGTTTGGAATTGGAAAGAAAGTTTAGAAATTGAAATTGAGAATTGAAAATATATCTTTAGAATTGGAAGTTGGAAATAGAACATAGAATTAGAAACTTGAAGAAAATTGTAGAATTGGAGATTTGAAAAGAGTTATGGAAATAGAAGTTTGAAAAATGTTGTGACCGCACCCATGAGGGTTGCCTACGTATCCTTTTGGAAAATCAGTTCAGTTGTAGTTCGGACAAGAGTCCGATTGAAAATAGAAGAGTTGATTCGAAAAAGGATTTGATTTGAACTTGGAATAGAAGATTGGAAATTGGAATTTAAAATTTTGGAATGGAGAAGATTGGACTTTGATTTGGAAAGATAGAATTTAGAAGAAAGATTTAGACTTGTTTTGGAAAGATGAAGATTTAGGAAACCTAGACTTAGGAGCTTAGAAAAGAAATATTGGATTTAGGAAGGGTTCGAATTTGAAAAGTTCTGTTTTAGGAAAGTGTCATTTTAGGAAAGGTTTTGAATTAGAAAAGTTTCACTTTAGGAAAGTTTTAAAATGAGGAAAGTTTCATTTTAAGAAAGGTTTTCAAATAGGAAGGTTTCGAAAAAAAGGAAAGGTTTCACTTTAAGAAAATTTCGATTGAGGAAACTTTTGACTTAAGAAAGTTTTGAATTTGGAATGTTTTGAAATAGCGAAGTCTTGAATTTGGAATGTTTTGAAATAGGGAAGTTTTGACAGTAAGAAAGTTTTGAGTTTAGAAAGTTTTAGACTTGGAAAGATTTGAAGTTTAGGAAAGTTTAGAATTTTAGAAAGATTTAGGTTTAGAAAGTTTTAACCTAAGAAAGCTTTAAATTTAGAAAACTTCAAATTTGGAAAGATTTAAAATTTAGAAAGTTTAGGATTTAGAAAGTTTTAGAGTTTTAGAAGTTCTTGAGATTAGGAAAGGTTTGAGTTTAAGAAAGACTTGAAACATAGATTTGAAAATAGATAGAATTAGGAAAGGGTTGAATTAGGAAAGATGTGGAAGTTGAGTTTTAAAATTTAGGAAAGATTTTTATGTTCAAGTTTTGAAAACTTAAGATTTAGGAAAGTAGAAGATTAGGAAGGAGTTGAATTAGGAAAGATTTAGACTAGGAAGAGTTGAGATTCCTATTTCCTAAAACAAGGGATTGGATTTTGTTTCTAAAAGAGAATATTTTATTTTGTTTCCAAAAACGAAGGATTGGATCTAGTTTCCTAAACGGGAGATTGGATTTGGTGACCTAAAGAGAAGATTGGATTTGGCATGGATTTGAGAAAAGAAGTTTTAGAAACCCTAGATTTGGGAAGACCATAGTTTTGACCTAGAAAATAGGTTTTGGAAATATGTATAGTTTTGATGTAGAAAATAAGAGGTTTTGGAAACCCAGGTTTTAAGGCAAGTTTGAAAACCATGTTTTTGAAAAGAAAATTAGGGTTTCCTATTTGTTAGCTTTAGAGCTTGACTTGGGTTCTAAATGAAGAGTTTTTGGAAAGTGTATTTTTGGAAACAAGTTTTGGAAGGAAATCCTAGAGAGTTTCTAGAGAGAAGATTTTGGAAAGAGAGTTCTTAGAAAGATTTTTGGAAGGAGATTGTTGGAGAGTGAGTTTTTAGGAAAGAGATTTAGGAGGGGCGTTTTTAGAAAGTAGATTTTGAGGAGAGTGTTTTGGAAAGGAGTTTAAAAAGGGAGTTTTGAAAAATAGATTTTTGGAAGGAGTTTTTAGAAAACCATTTCGAAAAGAAGAGTTTTTAGAAAGCATGTTGAAAAAGGGATTTTAGAAAGACAGACTTTTGAAAAGAGAATTTTTTGAAAGATATAAAACATCTTACTTTCCTAACGCAATTCTAACCATAAGAGGGCTAAAACCACTTTAAGAAAGTGGTTTTGAAAACAACAAGGAGTTGAAAATATGGACCATATCGGTCCCTTTAAATGTAACACTTTTCTAAAGCAACCCTAGCCATGAAAAGGCTAGAATCACCCTAGGGTTGTGATTTTGAAAACAAGTTTCTGGAAAAGAAAATTTTTAGGCAATTTTGAAAACAAGTTTTAATGCAAGTTTTGAAAACGAGTTTGAAAACGATTTTGGAGAGATGCAAGATCACGATATGCACAATGCAAATTTGGGGTCGTGAACATACAAGGTTAAGGCTTCACCACATAATCAAGGGGGCCGAACCCACGTGGTCTCCAGTTAGACTAAAAGAAAGCCCCCGACACGGTGACCCTCCAATAGTTTAATCCTACACATGGATTGGGAATCCCCTCGTTTCAAGCATGCAAAGAAAGTGGGGAAAGAGATGGGGGATTAAAATAGAGAAAACTCAAGTGGGTTAGGAGAGAGAAGAGAGAGGGGGGAAGTGCGAAAATTTAAATAAGAAGCCTAACTTGTGTCTTCTTTATTTTGCTTGTCTTTGCGTGCCTTGCTTTTCTTCGATCTTCGCTTCACTTCAGTCTTCGAGGGTTTTGTCTTGGTCTTTGAGAGCTTTGAGTTGCAGCAATCCAAATTTTCAATAGAGGGTTGGAGGGTAGTATATAAGTGTATTGGAGTGTATGAGTGTATAAGAGGCTAAAGTTTGTGTATGGTGGCTAGGGTTTGGAAAACCTAAAGAAGCTAGGGTTTTGGGAGGCTACGAGCTTTGCATATCACATGTTAGGGTTTTCAGACTGAGTTTGCGAACCTCTTTTACGCTAGAAGAGGCTCTGTATTTATAAAAATGGGATAGACCTGGCACCTGTTGCAGTGGCACTAAGCCAAAATTCCTCTTAGCGCCACTGCTAGTGGCGCCAGCCAATTAGGAAAGTTTTAAGGTCGGTAAGCAATGTATCTTTGGAAGATTTGGGCACTTGTACTAATGACTACCATGCAGTTTTTAGTCTGGCTTTACTATGAGTGACTCCGGAAAGTCCGAGAAGGATTTGAAGAGGCCGGGAATGACCCAGAGAGTCGGAAAAGGGCAGGAACACTTAGAATTGCGTCCCAGAGATATTTGACTTGAAAAATAAGGATAGGATGTGTTGGAAGGATTGATCGGGCCATTAGGGGCAAAACGGTCAATCGGGCCGAAAAACTGCCGGGATGGACTTGGAATGTCCTAAAAAAGACTCGAGATTTAGAAACATTATTTCAAATGTTTCCAAAGGTTGCCGGTTTGATACTCAGAGCCGGTGTGGTTGGAAAAGGCGACCGGCCCACTAAGGGTAAAACGGTCATTTCATACCGGGTTTGTCGGAACTGACTCAGAATTATCCGAAAAGACAAAGAAATGTTGAGAATACGATAGGAAGCATTCTCAAGAGATTACTGGTTTGATAACCAGGGCCGGTGTGGTTCCCGGGGCATTCGAATACCTAGGGGCAAAATGGTCATCTTGACCGAAAAGTCTCAGAATTGACCCAAAATGAACTAGAGGGCACCTAATCATGCCGGATCATCTCTAGGATGATCTAGAAGGGTGGACTTGTCGTTCTGAGGACTTAGGTGTGCCCTCAAGAAAAGCGTCGAAAAATGACCCTAGGGGCAGTTTGGTCATTTTTCACCGAAATGGGCTAGCAGGCACTGGTGTTGACCTGGGTTTTGAGTGTTTTCGCCACTCTGACGACAATTGCGTGATACAAGGGTTTGTTAGCAATTCCCTATATCGACCTATTTGCGAGTAATTTCGCTACTCTGACAGTTGTGATGTTTGCGAATATTTCCGCAATTCTGACGGTTCGTGATTATTCCCGAGACTGCCTGATCTCGGGAAGCTGCTAAAAGGACTTAGCGCCTGAGAATCAAATTTCTCGAAAGTCATGCCTAAACGAACATTTCTACATTGACGGGCTAGCAGGCGCCAAGGGTGGACCATTCTACCATCTAGGGGACTTAGGGTCTCGTCCCGATTGAGAGATTAAAGGGACTTAGCGCTTCGAAGACATTTTCCTCAAAAAATGTGTCGGACCGTCTCGAGGAATCAACTGTCTGGAGAGGGGGATTGGAATGGGAGTTGGACTTGGAAAGGAGACTTGTGTGTCTTCAGAAAAACGCACCTGTTGGAATTGGAAAGAGGACTTACCGTCTTCGGAAAGACGTGCCTAAATTGGAGTTAGAAAGGAGACTTCCTGTCTTCGGAATGATGTGCCGGTTGGAATTGGAAAGGGGACTTACCGTCTTCGGAAAGACGTGCCTGAATTGGAATGAGACCGAACAATGCCCCCTAGGGCATTTTGGTTTTTTTGCCTCTATTTGGGCCCAGCGGGGCCCGCGAAGTGATGAATTGGTGGGATTAGACTTAGAAAGTTGATTTTGATCAGAATTCATTCATATTGACTTTAGTACAAGTCTGGACGGACCGTAAACTGCCGAGCGATCAAAAATGGGGTGCTTACAGCTACCCCTCTTTTTCTGTCTTTGCTTGTCAAAGACAAAAATACGATAAAGTAAAAGCCCTATGTTGACCGCAAGGCGGTCGGAGGGACGAACTTTGAAAATTTTTCGACAATGGGGTTCAAAAATGGTTATTGGGCCCAAAAGGCCTTTGAAAACGAGTTTTGGCGGGAGAAAGGGCAAAACTTTCCAGAATTGAAAATTGGCACCACTAGGAGTGGTGCCTTTAGCAGAAAAGCCTTGGCGCCTCTGCTAGTGGCGCCAGGCTTAGAATTAAAACCAAAAAAATTCTGATTCGAACATTTGCAACATTTTGGAAAGTTTATTGCAAATCCGAGAGACATTGCAAGGAAACCGACTTGGACATTGAAGGAACACCTCTTGGAGACCACGGGTGATTGCCGGAAGGAGACCATGTCGTCAGAAAAGTCGTCGGAAGAGAAGATTTTCCCAGAGAACTCCAAAAAGTGAGTTTTCAAATTTTTGTTGATTTTTATGTGTAGAATTTCGTTTGACTTGTGTGAATAGGGAAAATTAATGTTTTGATATGTTTTGAACACTATGGTGATATTTTTTTTGCATTTTGATGGTTGTTTGATTGAATTTGAATGATTTTATGCGATTATGTGAAAGGGGTTTTCTGCAAGAATTGGGAGTTTGTTCCTATAGGCTTGGGCATTGGGTTTTCTGGTTAGATTTTTATACCATGTGCCTTAGAAAAATGTGTTTATCAACCGTGTGAAGTTTCGTGATTTTTTGAAAACTCGGTGAATTTTTTATTTTTTTTTTAAAAAAGAAAAATACTTAGAAAATTTAGCAAAATGAGAAAACTCAAAAAATTGATGAAATTTTTAGAGTTTAAAATTTTGAAAAATGTAAGAATATTTTTAGAAAACATTTGAAATGATTTTGAGGAATTTTAGGACATTTTTGAAAAAATATGTTTTGAAAATTTTAAAAAATTGAAAAGTGTGCGCGGGTGCTGATATTATGTGATTGTAACATTAAAAAGTACACGTTTTGTGTTTCGTGTTGATGTCATGAGTGTTGTAGGGGCCATTTTTTAAATGGAACTCTGCCGAAATCTATTAGAAATTCAGAAAATGGGTTGGAAAATTTTTGAAATAAAATCTTTTTGAAAGAAAGAAAATATAAAACCATTGGAGATGGGGCCTTTTTGGCGGAGAAGGCATGAGAAACTCGGGGGCCTTAGAAACTATTGGAAGAAAAATTTAGGGAGACTTTGAAAAAGAGGATTTGGAGACGAACATATTTTGGAAGAGTTGAAAATTGATTTTGACTTTTAGAAAACTCAGGGTTTTCGATGGGATTTATGAAAGATTTGAAAAACTTGGGAAAGAAGAAAAACCTCCTAGAGGATGAAGCTTTAGAAAACTCAGATTGGAATAAAAAGATTGGGTTGAATTTTGATTGAAAAACCGTGGAATTTTGATTTAGAAACCATTTGAAAATTTTGGACAAAAAGTATAGGCAAATTGCTTTGACTTAGCATTTGAAATCTTTTATGTCAGTTGTTTATTTTATTTTACTTTAGTATGTTATTGTTTATCTACATTTAACGTATATTAACATCTCTTACCTTGGCTTACCTTTTCAGGATGGCGGATGCAATTTTGAGTCGACTTAGAGCTTGGCATGACAGCTACCATTCGGATGAGCAGGATATCTTTCGCCGGTCCTTTGGTCGGATGGCTTCACTTCTATCCGTGCAGCTTATTCCCGGGCTCATGGAGGCAACGATTCCCTTTTGGCAGCTTGACTTATCTCTTTTCCACTTTGGGGAATGCGAGCTTACCCCTACCCCTCACGAGTATAGGTTTCTTCTTGGTTTCTGAGATGTTTCTGCTGACATTGTGGGACCCCTCTTTCCGGATGGTTGTATTACAGTGGTCTCGTCTCAGCTCAGACTCAAACGCGCAGTTCTTTCGTTTTCTTATTTGCCCCAGTTTCCTTACGTCCCAATAGAGTTCCTCTTTTCTCGCTTTGAGTTTTCCACGGGTATGCGAGTCCATTCAGGTGATTGGCACACTTCCCAGGATTGGGTTGTTTCTCATATGGTTACTTTAGCCTTGCTTCTGTTGAACTACTTGGTGTTCCCATAAGGAGATAATTTAGTAGACTGTCGACTATGTGCACTGCTGGCCCAGATTCGTAAGGGGCATTCCTATGCACCCATGATTGTAGGGGAGACCTTTGTGAGTCTTATGAGATTCCAGCAAACCGTTGACACTCGTTTTCATGGATGCGCTACTCTCTTCTAGCTCTGGGCGATTGGGCACTTGTTTGGTACTCCCTTATTCCAGCATACATGGTATCCCGAGCTTGACCATATACACTCCCTAACGAGATCTCAGGGCGTCATGGCAGATGAGGGGAGATTTCCGCAGACCATTGCATCCTGGGCTAACTACCTCCAGAGTATGAGGTCAGGCATGGTCAAGTGGTATTCAGGACCGGTTGGTAGGTATTGCTTAAGAGTTTGGCCTTCCGAGAGGGCCTTCGTGCCCCTAGCAGGCCTGTAGGGTATTACCCCTTTCTTTGGGATTCAGGTTCTGCGACAGCTTGGTAGGAGTCAAGATATCCCTTATTCGGCATCTGCAGCTGAGTTCACTCTTTTTTTTTAGGTGTTGATCCCAGGAGCATTGGTGGAGAGAGTTATGGATGCATGGAGATCTTTGCTTCCTCACGTTGACGATGACGTTCCATTCTCTATCATGCCCCTTGCGACTGAGGCCTATCATTATTGGCTACGACGCTACGTGCTGGGTCCCAGTAGACTTAGGGATCTTCTCATCGAGACTCATTTACCTTCCGTAGGGTACACCAACTTCTTGATAGCTATGATTGTTCAAGGGCGTCGTCACAGGTCGGAGAACAGCCAACTGATACAGACATTGCATGACCGGTTGAGGATGAGAGACGCTAAGGTAGCTTTGCTGGAGATGCAGCTAGCAGCAGCCAGATTATCGCATGATAGCGCACCTTTGAGTACCGCGAGGGGACGCAGGCAGCCACGAGGCGTTCTAGACAGCTCCACTTCCCTGGAGGCTGATGTGACGGATAGTCAGTCCTTGCGGAGGATTGTGGAGTCCCTGACCCGAGAGAAGGACGTGCTTTTGACCAGATGTGCAGACTACGAGCAAGGCCAGCCTGGATCATCGACAGTGGGTACCTCTTTAGGTGCTCCTCCTGTGGTTGGCGAGCCAGTGGATCTCTGCATAGCTAATTCCTCCTCTGATGATGATGGGGACCGATACATTTTTGCCCCTCGCTCTTAGATTTACTAATTTCTGCAGTTGTAGAAAAATATACTTTGTTTAGTATTGCACCCCTTTTTGCCTTGTGAACTCATGGCCACCCGTACTTTTAACATGATTTTCTTGCATGGTTAGTATAGCAACAAACTAGAGGAAAATTGAATGAAAGCCGCAGTTTAATGAAAAATAACTCGCTTTTGTTTGATACTCTAACTAACTGAATATCCCGCGAAAGGAAACCCCTACTTCCTTTAACCTTGACTGGGCTAAGCCGGAGAATGCCTTTTGAGATGTCTTCTGACTTTTACACTGTTGCTCTCATACATATAACTTCTGGGGAATGCTGTAGTTTGGGTTATTTCTTACATCTAAATCTCTCCCCCATTCCATTTTTTTTTTTTTTTTTTTTTTGCTTTTTTTTTGCTATTTTTACTACTAGTGCCCGTGAGGGTTTTCACCAGTCCCAGCTCTGTCATTTTTACACCAAGGCGCCTTTGCAGGTTTTCACCAAGGTCGACAGTTTTGTATCTTACCACATCCCTACTTTTTTACCTACGGCGCCCTTTCAGGTTTTCACTGCATCCTCAGAAATGCACTTAATTTTTTTCCCTTTCTTTCTCTCTCTTTTCTCAGCTTGGTCTCTGGTTTCTGTTGAGAAGCTACTATCCTCCAGCAAATAGCATATTTTAGTAAGATTATTTGGACCAATCAATTTAACTCTAATCTGAAAGGACTTTTAGGGTTTGTGGTGTGGGTTTTTTACTTTTGAAAGAAAAGAAAAAAGCTTAAACCTACCATTCTACTAGTGATCACCGTTAATGATTTTTGGTCTTAATAGCAATTTTTCTGCGTATTCCTATCTTTCTTTGGGTATCTCATCACCCCCTTTTTTCTTTTTCTTTTTTTAACTAAAGATGTTAACAATAATGTTTGTGCGAACTTAAGGTAACACTTCAAGGGATTTTTTTTTTTTTTTATGTACGCATATCTCCAGTGCTTCTAATTTGACCTAGCATGATCACTTTGTTGGGGAATGTTCCTCAAAGAAAGTAACGACAAAGGTTATATATACATTTTAATTGTATAGGAAATGAAACGAGGGCCCTTCATCATCTCGGAATTAAATTGTTTAGTCGATAGAGCTTTACCACTGAAACACTACCCTATTGATTAGTGGAGAACGTAAAGAGTAGATTTTATTACTTCTGCACAGAAACCAAAGATCTAACTTTCGGAATCATATGTAGTAGTGTTTGATAGCTTCTGAATTCAACGGACTAGGGAATTCTTGGCCATCCATTTCCTCCAAAACAAGAGCTCCTTCAGACAGGACCTTTTTATCACGAATGGCCCTTCATAGTTTTGAGCAAATTTCCCCTGCGCTACCTCCTGATGGGGAAACACCTTCTTGAGCACCAAATCTCCTGGCTGGAACGACCGAGGCCGTACCTTCTTATCAAACGCCCTAGCTATTCATCTTCCATAGCATTGAGCGTGATAAACCACGGCTAGCTGCTTCTCATCTAGCCAGCAAAGTTGGGCATACCGATCTTCGATCCATTCTGCTTCATCCAGTTTGGTTTCTATTAAGATCCTTAAGGAAGGAATCCCAATCTCGACGGGGATGACGGCCTCGGTGCCGTAGACCAGCTCGAAGGGAGTGCTTCCAATGGAGACCCTTATAGTAGTTCGGTAAGCCATCAATGCAAAAGGAATTTTCTCATGCCAGTCTCTGTAGTTGTCAATCATCTTTCAAAGTATTCTCTTAATGTTCTTGTTGGCTGCTTCCACTGCTCCGTTCATCTAAGGTCGGTAGGTGACCGAATTCCGGTGAGTAATGCAAAATGTTTGGCATAGCTTTGATATCAACTCGTTGTTCAGATTGGAAGCATTGTCAGTAACGAGTGACTAGGGAATCCCATACCGGCAAATGATATGATTTTTTATGAACCTTTCCACGACCTTCTTGGTGACATGAACATAAGAAACGGCTTCCACCCATTTAGTGAAAAAATCAATTGCGACAAGGATGAAGGGGTGGCCATTGGAAGCTTTAGGAGTGATAGGGCCAATCATATCTATCCCCCACATAGAAAAAGGCCACGGGGCTAACATGGAATGGAGCTCAGTATGTAGTGCTTTAATCTTATTCCCCTGTATCTAGCACTTGTGACACCAAAGAATGTATCTAGTACAATCTGACTCCATTGTTGACCAGTAATACCTTGTTCAGAGAATCTTCTTTGCAAGCGTGTGGCCATTCATGTGGGGACCGCAAACTTCTTCGTGCACTTCCTCCATGATAACTTTGGCTTCGATGGCATTGATGCGTCTTAAAGGTCCGAACCATGATCTCTGGAAAAGCTCATTTCCAGCTATGAAATACTATCCCGCCAAACGACAAATGGTCTTCCTATCTCGTTGTGACGCTGCATCGGGGAATGTCTTGGCTTGGATGTACCTTTGGATGTCATAAAACCACGGCTTCTCGTTGGGTTCAACAGTTGTGTGTAGCAATAGGAAGGGATATCCCTAGTAAAGATCTGTAGAGGGGGTATTTTAGTGCCCCTGTCGACCTTGATTGCTATAGCTAATGTAGCTAAGGCATCGGCAAAACTGTTCTCTACTCGGGGTACATGATGAAAATTCACGCTTCTGAATAGCTGACACAAATCTTTGACCTATTGATGATACGGGAAAAGTTTGGCATCTCGAGTTTGGCATACATCCCTGGATTGTTGAATAACCAGATCTGAATCACCGAAAATAACCAATTCGTCAATCTTCATTTCTAATGCCAGTCTTAATCCCAAGATACAAGCCTCATATTTGGCGATGTTATTAGTGCAGAGTTCAAATTGTAGTTTAACCACGATAAGGTAATGACTGCCTGTTCTTGACACTACTGTAAGCACCCCATTTTTTACCGCTCGGCAGTCTACACTCCGTCCAAACTTGTTTTCAAGTCATTTTGGGCATATTCCAATCGAAACCAATCCTCTAGGTCCAAATTCCGCCTTTCCATCGCTTCGCAGGTCTGTCAGGCCCAAATAGAGGCAAAATGACCAAAATGCCCTTAGGGGCATTGTCCTTTCTTATTCCAATTCCAATCCCTCTCTCGAGACAGTTTATTCCTCGAGACGGTCTGAGTAACAAAACTACTCACAAAGCCGTCAGAGTGGCGGAAACACTCACAAAGCCGTTAGAGTGGCGGAAACACTCACAAAGTCGTTAGAGTGGCGGAAACACTCACACCGTTAGAGTGGCGGAAACACTCAAAACCCAGGCACGTCTCTTCGGAGTCGGTAAGACCCCTTTCCAATCCCTCTCTCGAGACAGTTTATTCCTCGAGACGGTTCCAATCCAGGCACGCCTCTTCGGAGACGGTAAGACCCCTTTCCAATCCCTCTCTCGAGACAGTTTATTCCTCGAGACGGTTCCAATCCAGGCATGCCTCTTCAGAGACGGTAAGACCTCTTTCCAATCCCTCTCTCGAGACAGTTTATTCCTCGAGACGGTCCGAGTAGCAAAACTACTCACACAACCGTTAGAGTAGCGGAAATACTCACAGAGCCGTTAGAGTAGCAGAAATACTCAACCGTTAGAGTAGCGAAAATACTCACAGAACCGTTAGAGTAGCGGAAATACTCACAGACCCGTTAGAGTAGCGGAAATACTCACAAGACCCGTTAGAGTAGCGGAAATACTCACAGAACCGTTAGAGTAGCGGAAATACTCAGACCCGTTAGAGTAGCAAAAATACTCACAAGACCCGTTAAAGTAGCGGAAATACTCACAAAACCGTTAGAGTAGCGGAAATACTCCCAAATCATCAACCCCGTCCGAGTAGCGGAAATACTCAACCCCGTCCTAGTAGCGGAAATACTCAGCCCCGTCCGAGTAACGGAAATACTCACAAATCATCAACCCCGTCCGAGTAGCGGAAATACTCACACCGTTAGAGTGGCGGAAACACTCAGAACCTAGGTCAATACCCATGTTTGTTAGCTCACTTCGGTGAAAAATGACCAGACTACCCTTAGGACCTTTTTCGAGACTTTTCGGTCAAGATGACCATTATGCCCCTACGCATCCGAACGCCCCGGGAACCATACCGGCTCTGGGTATCAAACCGGTAATGTCCCGAGAATACTTTTTATAGTGTTCTCAACCTTCCTGTACCTTTACGGATCATTCCAAGTCAGTTCCGGCCAACCCGGTACAAAATGACCGTTTTGCCCCTAGAGGGCCGGTCTCCTTTTCCGACCACACCGGCTGTGGGTATCAAACCGGTAATGTCCCGAGAATACTTTTTATAGTGTTCTCAACCTTCCTTTACCTTTCTGGATCATTCCGAGTCAGTTCCAGCAAACCCGGTACAAAATGACCATTTTGCCCCTGGTGGGCCGGTCTCCATTTCCGACCACTCCGGCCCTGGGAATCAAACCGGCAACCTCTGGGAACATTCTAAATAATGTTTCCAGATCCCAAGTCTTCTTCCGGGACAGTTTGAGTCTGTCCCGGCAGTTTTCCGGTCTGGTTGACCGTTTTGCCCCTAAAGGCTCGGTCAACCTTTTCGACCCACCTTATCTTCATTTTTCAAGTCAAATACCTCCAGGACACTATTTTGAGTGTTCCTGCTCCTTTCCAGCCTTCCGGGTCATTCCCGACTCCTTCAAATCATTCCCAGGCTTTCCGGAGTCACTCCTAGTGAAGCCAGGCTAAAGTTTACATGGTAGTCACTAGTACAAGCGCCCAAATCTAGTCAAAGATACGTTGCTTGCCGACCTTAATTGTTTCCTAAATGGCTGGCCCCACTAGTAGTGGCGCCAAGCCAAAAAATGGCCTGGCGCCACTACTAGTGGCGCCAGTGTATAATTTGGCCTAGCGCCACTGCAACAGGCGCCAGGTTTGTCTTCCCTCTATAAATACAGAGCCTCGTTCAACGTAAAAAGGGTCTACAAACTTAACCTAAGAATCTTATATTTCGATATACAGAGCTCGAGCACCTCCTAAACCCTAACCTCCCTAGGTTTTCCCAAACCCTAGCCACTATACACAAACCCTAGCCTCCTATACACTCATACACTCCCCCATACACTCATACACTAGCCTTCAACCACCCTTCGAAGATTTGAAGAGCTACCATCCAAAGCTTGAGGACAACCTTTGAAGACTGAAGGTGAAGATCAAGACCGAAGACCGAAGACCGAAGACTGTACGGCGCGCAAAATGAACAAGAAATAAGGTAGGCTTTCTCTTTAATTTTCTGCACTTCCCCCCCCCTCTCTCTTCTCTCTCCAACCCACTTGGGTTTTCTCTATTTTAATCCCCCATCTCTTTCCCCCCCTTTCTTTGCATGCTTGAAACAAGGGGATTCCCAGTCCATGTGTAGGACTGGACTATGGGAGAGTCACCGTGTCGGGGGCTTTCTTCTAATCTAACCAGAGACCACGTGGGTCCGGCCCCCCTTGATTATGTGGTGAAGCCTTAGCCTTGTATGTTCACAACCCCAAATTGCATTGTGCATATCATAGTCTTGCATCTTCCAAAAACCGTTTTCAAAGTTGTTTTTAAAAATCATTTTCAAACTCGTTTTCAAGATTGCATCAAAATCTCTTTTTCAAAAACTTGTTTTCAAAACCACAATCCTAGGGTGATTCTAGCCTTTCCATGGCTAGGGTTGCTTTAGGAAAGTGTTATATTAAAAGTGGCCTTTTAGTCTATATTTTCAAACCTTGTTTTCAGAACCGCTTTCCTAAAGTGGTTCTAGTCCTCTTATGGCTAGAATTGCTTTAGGAAAGTGAGATGTTTTTACACCTTCTAAGAAACTCTCTTTAAAAATCTCTTCCTAAAAATCTCTTTTTCAACATACTTTCCTAAAACTCCCCTCTTCAAAATTGTTTTTCAAAAACTCCCTTCCAAAATCTATTTTTTTCAAAACTCTCTTTTTCAACTCCTCTCCAAAACCTTTTCCTCAAAATTCACTTTCTAAAATCACTCCCTAGATTCACTTTCCTAAAAAAATCTCTCCTAAAAATCTTTCCAAAAACTCTTTTTTCTAAAATCTTCCTTCTAGAAATTCCCCTCTAGGTTTTCCTTCCAAGACCTTCGTTTCCAAAAACGTACTTTCTAAAAACCCCTTTTCCTTAGAGCCCAAGTCAAGCCCTAGAACCCACAATTAGGAAACCCTAAATTTTCTTCCCAAAAACATAATGTTCAAACTTTGCCCCAAACCTAGGTTTCTAAAACCTCTTGTTTTCACATCAAAACCATACATGTTTTCAAAGCCTCTTTTTACATCAAAACTGCAATTTTTCAAAATTAGGGTTTCTAGAATCTCCTTTCCAAATCCTTACCAAATCCTATCTTCCCTTTAGGAAACCGAATCAAATCCCCCCGTTTAGGAAACTAGATCCCATCCTCCG
Source organism: Euryodendron excelsum (assembly GCA_033060915.1). Classification (NCBI taxonomy): domain Eukaryota; kingdom Viridiplantae; phylum Streptophyta; class Magnoliopsida; order Ericales; family Pentaphylacaceae; genus Euryodendron; species Euryodendron excelsum. The sequence continues at coordinate 45,510,211 of CM065377.1, read as the reverse complement.
TTTTTGAAAACAAAATCCAACCTTTCTCTTTTAGAAATCAAATCCAATCCCTTCTTAATCCAAACCTTTCCTAATTTAACACCTTCCTAAACCATAAGTTTCCTAAACCTAAACTTCAAATCTTTCCTTAAGTTTCAAAATCCAAATCTTTCCTAAATTCGAATCCTTCTTAGACTTTCACTTTCCTAAATCTTAAGTTTCCAAAACTTGAACATAAAAATCTTTCCTAATTCAACCCTTTCTTAATTTTACCCTCTTTTCAAATCTTAACTTTTCAAATCTAAGCTTTCAAACCTTTCCTAAATTCAAACCTTTCTTAATTTCAAGATTTTCTAAAACTCTAAAACTTTCTAAATCTTAAACTTTCTAAATTTCAAATCTTTCCCAAATTCAAAACTTTCTAAATTTGAAACCTTCTTAAGTTAAATCTTTCTAAACCTAAAACTTTCTAAATTCTAAACTCTCTTAAACTTCAAATCTTTCCAAATCTAAGACTTTTCTAAATTCAAAACTTTCTTAATTTAAGACTTTCTTAAGTTGAAACTTTCTTAATTCAAACATTTCCTAAACTGAAAACTTTCCTTTTTCAAACCTTTCCCGAAACGAAGCTCTCTTATTTTCGAAACTTCCTTGCTTTCCAAACTTGCCAATTTTTAAAACTTCCCTATTTCAAAACTTTCCAAATTCAAAACTTTCCAATTTTCAAAACTTCCCTAAGTCGAAACTTCCTAATTTCAAAACATTTCCTAAAATAACACTTTCCTAAGTTGAAACTTTCTTAAACCTAAAACTTTCCTAAATTCCAAACTTTCCTAATTTCAAAACCTTCCAAAAATGACACTTTCCTAAATCGAGCCTTTCCTAATTCAAACCTTTCCTAAACCCAATCTTTCTTAAACTCTTGAGTCTTTCCTAAGTCTCATCTTTCCTAAGTCTAGGTTTCCTGAACCTCCATCTTTCCAAAACCAAGTCTTTCCAAAAATCAATCTTTTCAAATCAAAGTCCAATCTTCTTCTTAAATTCAATCTCCTTTTCTAATCCCAAATCAAGTCCAGTTTTCAATTCAACCTCTTTCTTCCAATCCAACCTCTCTCTTCAAGTCAATCTCTTTTCAATCAGACTCCGGTCCGAACTACGACTGACCTGATTCCCCCAAAGGGATACGTAGGCAACCTTCATAGGTGCGGTCACAACACTTTTCAAACTTTCAATTCCACCCTCATGAGTGCGGTTTCCAAAATCTTTCCAAATTTCAAATTCCAATCAATTTTCAAATTCCAATTTTAAAATTTCTATTTTCAAACTTCTATTTTCAATTTTCAAACTTTCCAATTTTAATTCTATTTCTTCAAATCTATTTTCAAATCAAATCAATTTCTTTTCAAATCAAATTCTATTTTCCACTTCTCTCATCTTGCACTTTCATATCATGCATCATGCTAAATTAGTTTTCAAACATTCTTTTTCAAAGTGAATACGGTTGAACCATTTAGTTAGTTGTAGACTCTCATAGGTGAATCTAGGGTAGATTGTCATGTAGGTACCGAAAGGGCGGGGTAGGGTGATAGCTTAGTGCGTCTTCCCTACACGTAACCAACCTCCGAACCTAGATCACTGTTTTCGAAAGACCAAAAGGAGTTATTTTTTTCTAAAAAGGGTTAAATGTTTTCCAAAGATTGCCAAACAACTCGTTTTTCTAAAAAACCCTCTCTTGAGGAGATATTTTCAACAAAGCATTTTCAAAACCCTAAGTGTAGTCTTCGGATTACTCTTAATTTTTAGGTGACCTAACTCACCTTAATCAAGTTAGGTGGCGACTCCGAATCTTTTTCAAAAGCCCTTTATTCAAATCAAATTTTCAATTCAAACCTTGTCGCACTCATTTTTTTAGGAGGGTGAGTTCTAACGAGAGAGTACAGCATTTTTCCCGCTTGGGTGAGTATTCCTCAAGTGTGAAAAATCTGGGCGCGACAACTACTACTGCCCCAATGCCAGCTCCCTTTTTATTAGCTGCCCCGTCGAAATACATCTTCCACCCGGCTCCTGCTTGCTCTTCAGATGCGTCAGTAACGCATAGTATATTTTCATCAGGAAATTGGAGCTCCATGGATTGATAATCATCAATAGAGTTCTTAGCCAGATAATCAGCTATCACCTGCCCCTTGACTACTTTACAGGTAGTGAACACGATGTCGAATTCTGACAGGATCATGTGCCATCGGGCAATTCTACTGGACAGGGTTGGTTTCTCGAATATATACTTGAAGGGATCCATTTGAGAGATGAGGAAGGTGATATGATAGAGCATGTAGTACCAGAGCCTGTGAGCTGCCCAAGCTAATGCGCAGCAAGTTTTCTCGAGATTCGAATACTTTGTTTCATACGGTAAGAATTTCTTACTGAGATAATAAATGGCTTGCTATTTTCTTCCCATTTCATCATATTATCCCAAAACACATCCCATGGAAGTATCTAACACTAACATGTACATCAACAAAGGACATCCCGAGGCTAGTGCCACTAGAACAGGAGGATTCCGCAGATATTCTTTAATCTTCTCAAAAACTATTTAACAGTTATCATCCCACTCTTTTGGAACGTCTTTCTTAAGGAGCTTGAAAATAGGTTCGCACAAGTGGGTCATTTGGGCGATGAATCTGTTGATAAAGTTTAATTTTCCTAGAAAAGATCGAACCTCCTTTTCCCCCTTCGGTGCCGGCATTTCGACGATAGACTTAACTTTGGCAGGATCAACCTCTATTCTCTTTTCATTGACTATAAACCCCAGTAGCTTCCCTAAAGATACTCCGAATGTGCATTTGACAAGATTTAGCTTAAGTTGATACTTACGGAGGCAGTCAAACACCTTCCGCAGGTTGAACAAGTGGTCTTTCCGCTGCTTGGACTTGACGATCATGTCATCCACATAGATTTCTACTTCCCAATGCATCATGTCATGGAATAGGTATCATGGCTTTTTAGTAGGTTGCCCCTGCATTGCGAAGTCCGAATGGCATGACTTTATAACAGTATACTCCCCATGGGGTAATGAAAGCAGTCTTCTCCCGATCCTCTTCAGCCAGCTTGATCTGATTATATCCCAAAAAACCGTTCATGAAGGAAAACATTTCGTGACCGGCTGTGTTGTCAACAAGCAAGTCTATAAGTGGGAGAGGAAAATCGTCCTTTGGACTGCCCCTGTTGAGGTCCCGAAAGTCAATACACATTCACACCTTGCCATCTTTTTTGGGTACTGGGACAATATTAACCAGCCATTGGGGATACTCTACTACTTGTAGGAATCCTGTCTGGAGTTGTTTAATCACTTCTTCCTTGATCTTCAAGCTCCATGCAGGCATCAATCTTCTTAACTTCTGCTTAAAGGGTTTCATCTGCGGGTCCAGGGGTAATCTATATTTAATAATGGATTCATCCAGCTCGGGCATGTCTTGATAGGACCACGCAAAAACATCCAAGTATGCACGCAATAGTTCCAGTAATTCTCTACGCTGCCATTGATCTAGGCCTGTACATATTCTAAGCTCTTTTAGATCCCCTTTATTCCCCAAATTAACGGTTTTCGTTTCCTTAATGTTTGGGGTATTACGATTCTCATGCCTTTCTATTTGTTCCCGAATTTCCTCTGGCACCTCCTCTGAATAATTTACGTCTTCTACAATTCCCAGTTGTTGGTAATCAAACTTGGTGTTTAAGTCATCATTTATCAGGATTGGCATTCTCTAGATTAGCTGAGTAAGACATCGGATGCAAGGGTCCCAGGCATGAAAAATAGTGTGCAATGAATCAAACAAGAAAGGAGTATTTTTCCATTAATAACTTGATTAAAGGCTAAAACAAGTAATTTAAAAAGACAAAGTTTGTTTATGGCATATCAGCTGCTCTGGGATCTCGCTCTAGTGAGCTTTGTACTAAAACTTGCGAGCACGGATGATGTCCTCGGTAGCCTAATTATGTAAATTTTTGCTTGGCAACATCGCTCGAATGGATCCATCTTGAGTTATTCCAATGTCGGCCGTTATGACAGGTGCTTCTTCCTGGACTTTCCTCCTCTTCTTATTTAATGTGGACATTCCTTTCCCCATGTCCAACTGCTTAAATTGACCTGAGAGTTCCATGACAGCTTTCCTATCAGCCTTTTTCTTCCGTACTGCTTCTATTTTCTCTTTTATCGTGGGTTCATACCCCAACCCAAAGGTGGGTTCGGCCGACGGTATTTCTATGACTTCAGGCCCTCCTTGTAAACATCTCCCTAAGCCTTTGCCTTGATGAAAACCATTTTCTTTAAAGTACCACACTATCATCTGAGAGTTTCGGGAATATTTCGGCTCCACTTGATCTTCTTTCTGTACAACAGTGATATATTCGAACGATTGAAAGCAGGAGGGCAATTCAATGTCAGATGCAACGATATCAGTTTTGTATACAGCAAAACTCTTTTTCAGCGAAAATAGAGATTAGCTTGGAGCCCACGATGAACTTGACTTTCTGATGAAGGCTAGAAGAAACTGCACCGGCCGAGTGAATCCAGGGTCGTCCTAACAGCAAATTGTAGACAGCCAGAATGTGCAAGACCTGGAACTTAATTGTGAAGGTTACTGGTCCTATCTTAACAGGCATCTCAATTTCCCCTATAGCTTCCCTCTGATAACCATCAAAGGCACGAATGATCATACCACTGTTTTTCAAGTAAGTTTGGTCCATTCCAAGCCTTTCTAGGGTAGAATACGGGCACACATTCAAGGCCGACCCGTTATCTATCAATACTTTGGCTACCATTTTTCCTCTTGTCTTTACAGCAATATGCAAAGCCCGGGTATGGCCTGTCCCATCAGCAGGGATCTCGTCATCGGAGAAGGTAATGATGTTTGGGGCCATGATGAGGCTCACCATGTTATGTAGGTTATCTAGTGTGAAACTCTCCGGCACATGAGCACCCTTCAAGATTCTCATCAAAGCATCTCGGTGTACTTCAGAAGTGAGCAACAAACCCAACATTGAAATATGGGCTGGGGCTTTTCTAAGTTGTTCCATGATGTCGTAGTCGACCTTTCCTAGAGCTTTGGTGAATTTTGACATCTCTTGATCTGTCGATTGGTTGGAGCATTCTCCTTCTTTATCCTTCCATTTCCTTCTTCTTTCCACTTCAGCAGAGGTGTAAAGGCGCCCTGACTGAGTCATCCCTCCTATTTCTGTTACGGGCTCTCTAGTGCCCCTATCAGGTGGGTAATTCCATGGGACGCTATGAAGACTGGGTATTGGCGGTTGGGTTACAATGGGAAGAGTTATCCTTGGATTTATGAACAAAGGGATTACCACAGGTGAAGGGTTGGTGAGGACGAGTAGGGTGGTGGGTACAATTGACTTTTTTGGCAAGACTAAAGGCAGATCAGGTCGTATGACTCCTTGGATGTTGGTTTGAGGTTCAGGTCTAGCCACAACGATCATAGGTTCAGGTTCAAATAATGGAGTAAGGGTACGGTGCAATGGGAAGGGTCAGGTGAGGTTTCTATGGTTAGGAATGAACGGCCTTGGTAGTCGGGGTCCTCTTGCGTATAAGTTATCCCTTCGGGAATTGTAGCAAGTAGACTACATAGGGTGTTTCTACTAACATTCTTGCTTTCCAATGGTATGTTCTCCTGAAGCTTGTGAACCATGGCCTTCACTATTATGGAAGATATTGGACTAGTAGTCATTTCCCTGGCCTATAAGAATATGGATAATAGTTGTAAGTTAGGGTTCGATTCTTGGAAAGTTCTATGCAATGCATGTCCTAGGGTGCCCCTCTTTAGGAGGGAAACTAATCATAATGTATGGGACCATTTTTGGAGATAGGGGATTTGCCCCTGTATGCAGATACCTTAGCGTCAGGTAGGAACCTTCAGCTATCCATGCATTCATTTCACAAAAATAAAGAAGTACATTGAATTTTGGGTTTAAGATACAAAGGAATTTAAATACATTTTAACAGGGGGAAGGGGAAACATTTTCCTTTGGACTTCCACCTATCTAGTTTTATAAAGGAAAAACCCAAACTACTCTTGAGTCTTGGGATTCGCCTTGTTGGATTTGATGTTGATGAGGTCGCTGTGAGACCTTGTTGATCAATTACCCCTTATCTTCTTGGCAATCATATCTCTGTGAGCATAGAGGGATTGGGGGCCCTCTTATGGAATGGATTGGTATGCATGCCATAAGTCCTTAGGGTTACGTGGGAACCCTTAGGGTTTGGGTAGGTTTAATACAAGGGAGAGTGACCTTGGTGTCACTCTCAATGGGTTGATCATATGCATGAGAATGAAGTGACTTGAGTTACTTGGAACTCTGGTCTTGACATGGGATATCGAATGCGTGAACATGGATATGTAAAGAGTACAAGGAGAGAAAATGCAAGAGCAAGGTAAACGTGTATACATGAGCAGTTAAATAGGCATTATAACAGTATGAAAACGGTCATTATAACAACAGGAAAAAGCAGGTATAAATGAAAGTAAGAGCAGTCGCCCTTTCCTCCATGGTTTTGAAAACGGTGCTCGTGTCTTAAATCCGGCAGAGGTTCGTCTATGCATGGTGTCTATATGAGTATGAGGTTGAGGGTTGACTAATGCGTCCTAAAAAGGCTCAGTCCCCAAATCTTCAAACCTAGGCCCACTCCCCGAGGTGGTACCATGATCAGTTGGTGATTCGAGCGGGGGAACCATCAAGAGGCCGTAGGTGAAGAAACTGACACAGCAACTTACCCACAACCAATATATCGTTCCCCCTTTCTAACTAGAAAGGACATATCAAGGTAATAATGCAAGTATGCAGAATGCAAGTACACGTGCAGTGTGTGCGTGATTTTTAAAAGCGGAGGAAAGAGCCCAACAACTCCTATCCATCCTGTTCATCACATTCATGCATAATAATTAATAAAATTTAAGTAAAAAGTACACCTACAAAACAAAAGATGCAAGAGTTAGTATGTGGATCACAAACTTAATACAAGATAATATGAATAAATGCATGTTTTGGTGAAAACAATTTTGAAAATTTGGTTTTGAAAATTTAAAGTGAATAGACTTGAACCAGTTAATTGAAGACTCTACATGGGTGAAGGGTAAAAAGACATGACTACAGCCTAACCCTTTAAATTTTCCCAGTGGAGTTACCAGCTGTCGCGCCTAGATTTTTTGCACTCGAGGAATACACACACAAGTGGAAAAAATGTTGTACTCTCTCATTAGAACTCACCCTCCTAGAAGAATGAGTGCAACTAGGCTTGAATTGAAAATAGATTTGAATTAAGGGCTTTTGGAAAAAGTTTGGAGTCGCCACCTAACTTGATTAAGGTGAGTTAGGTCACCTAAAAACTAAATATAATCCGAAAACTATACTTAGGGTTTTTAGAAAAGGATTTTGAAAATACTACCTCAAGAGAAGGTTTTTAAAAAAATAGGTTTTTTATCAACATTTGGAAAACATTTAGCCTTTTTTTTTAAAATAACTCTGTTTTTGTTCTTTGAAAACAGTGATTCTAGGTTCGGAGGTTGGTTACGTGTAGGGAAGACGCACTAAGCCATCACCCTACCCCGCCCTTTCGGTACCTACTTGTCAATCTACCCTAGATTCACCTATGAAAGTCTTCTACTAACAACTGTTCAATCCTATTTACTTTGAAAAAGAATGTTTAAAAAGACATGATGCATGATATGCAAGTGCAAGAAAAAGAGAATTGAAAAATAGATTTAGAAAAGAAGAATTAAAGTTTGGAATTGGAAAGAAAGTTTAGAAATTGAAATTGAGAATTGAAAATAGATCTTTTGAATTGGAAGTTAAAAATAAAACATAGAATTATAAACTTGAAGAAAATTGTAGAATTGGAGATTTGAAAAGAGTTATGGAAATAGAAGTTTGAAAAATGTTGTGACCTCACCAATGAGAGTTGCCTACGTATCCTTTTGGAGGAATCAGGTCAGTCGTAATTCGGACAAGAGTCCGATTGAAAATAGAAGAGTTGATTCGAAAAATGATTTGATTTGAACTTAGAATAGAAGATTGGAAATTGGAATTTAGAATTTTGGAATTGAGAAGATTGGACTTTGATTTGGAAAGATAGAATTTAGAAGAAAGATTTAGACTTGTTTTGGAAAGATGAAGATTTAGGTAACCTAGACTTAGGAGCTTAGAAAAGAAAGATTAGATTTAGGAAGGGTTCGAATTTGGAAAGTTCCGTTTTAGGAAAGTGTCATTTTAGGAAAGGTTTTGAATTAGAAAAGTTTCACCTTAAGAAAGTTTTAGAATTAGGAAAGTTTCATTTTAAGAAAGGTATTGAAATAGGAAAGGTTTCGAAAAAAGGAAAGGTTTCACTTTTGGAAAATTTCGATTTAGGAAAGTTTTGACTTAAAAAAGTTTTCAAAATAGGAAAGTTTTGAATTTGGAATGTTTTGAAATAGGAAAGTTTTGAATTTGGAATGTTTTGAAATAAGGAAGTTTTGAAAGTAAGAAAGTTTTGAGTTTAGAAAGTTTTAGATTTGGAAAAATTTGAAGTTTAGGAAAGTTTAGAACTTTAGAAAGATTTAGGTTTAGAAAGTTTTAACCTAAGAAAGCTTTGAATTTGGAAAACTTCAAATTTGGAAAGATTTGAAATTTAGAAAGTTTAGGATTTAGAAAGTTTTAGAGTTTTAGAAGATCTTGAGATTAAGAAAGGTTTGAATTTAAGAAAGATTTGAAAACTTAGATTTGAAAAGTTAAGATTTGAAAATGAATAGAATTAGGAAATGGTTGAATTAGAAAAGATGTGGAAGTTGAGCTTTAAAATTTAGAAAAGATTTTTATGTTCAAGTTTTGGAAACTTAAGATTTAGGAAAGTAGAAGATTAGGAAGGAGTTGAACTAGGAAAGATTTAGACTAGGAAGAGTTGAGATTCCTATTTCCTAAAACAAGGGATTGGATTTTGTTTCTAAAAGAGAAGATTTGATTTTGTTTCCAAAAACGGAGGATTGGATCTAGTTTCCTAAACGAGAGATTGGATTTGGTGACCTAAAGGGAAGATTGGATTTGGCATGGATTTGAGAAGGGAAGTTTTAGAAACCCTAGATTTAGGAAGACCATAGTTTTGACCTAGAAAATAGGTTTTGGAAATATGTATAGTTTTGATGTAGAAAACAAGAGGTTTTGGAAACCTAGGTTTTAAGGCAAGTTTGAAAACCATGTTTTTGGAAAGAAAATTAGGGTTTCCTAATTGTTAGCTTTAGGGTTTGACTTGGGCTCTAAAGAAAGAGTTTTTGGAAAGTGTGTTTTTGAAAACAAGTTTTGGAAGGAAATCCTAGAGAGGAGTTTCTAGAGAGAAGATTTTGGAAAGAGAGTTCTTAGAAAGTTTTTGGAAGGAGATTGTTGGTGAGGGAGTTTTTAGAAAAGAGATTTAGGGGGGGGCGTTTTTAGAAAGTGGATTTTGAGGAGTGTTTTGGAAAGTAGTTTAAAAATGGAGTTTTAAAAAATAGATTTTTGGAAGGAGTTTTTAGAAAACCATTTTAGAAAGAAGAGTATTTAGAAAGCATGTTGAAAAAGGGATTTTAGAAAAACAAACTTTTGAAAAGAGATTTTTTTGGAAGATATAAAACATCTCACTTTCCTAAAGCAATTCTAACCATAAGAGGGTTAGAACCACTTTAAGAAAGTGGTTTTGAAAACAACAAGGAGTTGAAAATATAGACTATATTGGTCCCTTTAAATGTAACACTTTCCTAAAGCAACACTAGCCATGAAAAGGCTAGAATCACCCTAGGGTTGTGATTTTGAAAACAAGTTTTTGGAAAAGAAGATTTTAAGGCAATTTTGAAAACAAGTTTTAATGCAAGTTTTGAAAATGATTTTGGAGAAATGCAAGATCATGATATGCACAATGCAAACTTGGGGTTGTGAACATACAAGGTTAAGGGTTCACCACATAATTAAGGGGGTCGAACCCACGTGGTCTCTGGTTAGACTAAAAGAAAGCCCCTGACACGGTGACCCTCCAATAGTCTAATCCTACACATGGACAGGGAATCCCCTTGTTTCAAGCATGCAAAGAAAGGGGGGGAAAGAGATGGGGGATTAAAATAGAGAAAACCCAAGTGGGTTAGGTGAGAGAGGAGAGAGGGGGGAAGTGCGGAAATTTAAATAAGAAGCCTACCTTGTGTCTTCTTTATTTTGCTTGGCTTTGCACGCCTTGCTTTTCTTCGGTCTTCGCTTCATTTCAGTCTTCGAGAGCTTTGTCTTGGTCTTCGAGACCTTCGAGTTGCAGCAATCCAAATTTTCAATGGAGGGTTGGAGGCTAGTGTATAAATGTATAAGAGTGTATGAGTGTATAGGAGGCTAGAGTTTGTGTATGGTGGCTAGGGTTTGGAAAACCTAAAGAAACTAGGGTTTTAGGAGGCTACAAGCTCTATATATCAAATATTAGGGTTTTCAGACTGAGTTTGCGGACCTCTTTCACGTTGGAAGAGGCTCTGTATTTATAGAGATTGGATAGACCTGGCGCCTGTTGCAGTGGCGTCAAGCCAAAATTCCTGTTAGCGCCACTAGGAGTGGCGCCAGGCCATTTCTTGGCTTAGCGCCACTACTAGTGGCACCAGCCATTTAGGAAAGTTTTAAGGTCGGCAAGCAACGTATCTTTGGAAGATTTGGGCGCCTGCACTAGTGACTACCATGCAATTTTTAGCCTGGCTTCACTAGGAGTGACTCCGGAAAGTCCGGGAAGGATTTGAAGAGGCTGGGAATGACCCCGAGAGCCGAAAAAGGGCAAGAACACTTAGAATAGTGTCCTAGAGATATTTGACTTGAAAAATGAGGATAGGATGTATTGAAAGGATTGACCGGGCCATTAGGGGCAAAACGGTTAATCGGGCCAGAAAGCTGCCGGGATGGACTTGGAATGTCTCGAAAAAAGACTCGAGATTTGGAAACATTGTTTAGAATGTTCCCAAAGGTTGCTGGTTTAATGCCTAGAGCCGGTGTGGTTGGAAAAGGCGACCGGCCCACCAGGGGTAAAACGGTTATTTCATATCAGGTTTGCCGGAACTGACTCTGAATGATCCGAAAAGATAAAGAAAGGTTGAGATTACTATAGGAAGCATTCTCGAGAGATTACCCGGGGTGGTTCCCGAGGCATTCGAATGCCTAGGGGTAAAATGGTCATCTTGACCAAAAAGTCTTGGAATTAACCCGAAACGGACTGGAGGGCACCTAATCATGCCGGATCATCTCTGGGACGATCTAGAAGGGTGGACTTATCGTTCTGAGGACTTACGTGTGCTCTCAAGAAATGCGTCGAAAAATGGCCCTAGGGGCAGTTTGGTCATTTTTCATCGAAATGGGCTAGCAGACACTGGTGTTGACCTGGGTTTTGAGTGTTTCCACCACTCTGACGGCGATCGCGTAATACAGGGGTTTGTTAGCAATTCCCTATATCGACCTGTTTGCGAGTACTTTCGCTACTCTGACGGTTCAGGATCATTCCTAAGACTGGCTGATCTCGGGAAGCTGCTAAAGGGACTTAACGCCTGAGAATCAACTTTCTCGAAAGGCGTACCTAAACAGATATTTCTGCATTGACGGGCTAGCAAGTGCCAAAGGTAGACCATTCTACCATCTAGGGGACTTGGGGTCTTATCTCGATCGCTAGGTTTAAAGGGACTTACCGCTTCAAAGAGATTTTTCTCGTAAAATGTGCCGGACCGTCTCGAGGAATCAACTGTCTCAAGAGAGGGATTGGAATTGGAATTGGACTTGGAAAGGGGACTTACCGTCTTTAGAAAGACGCGCCTATTGGAATTGGAAAGGGGACTTACCGTCTTCGGAAAGACGTGCCTAAATTGGAATTAGAAAAGGGACTTACCGTCTTCAGAAAGACGTGCATGTTGGAATTGGAAAGGGGACTTACAGTCTTCAGAAAGATGCGCTTGAATTAGAATTAGAAAGGGGACTTACCGTCTTCGGAAAGACGCGCCTGAATTGGAATTAGAAAGGGGACTTACTGTCTTTGAAAAGACGTGCCTGAATTGGAATGAGACCGAACAATGCCCCCAAGGGCATTTTGGTCTTTTTACCTCTATTTGGGCCAATGGGGCCCGCGAAGCAATGAATTGGTGGGATTAGACTTAGAAAGTTGATTTTGATTGGAATTCATCCATATTGACTTGAGTACAAGTCTGGACAGACCGTAGACTGCCGAGCGGTCAAAAACGGGGTGCTTACAAACGGCTAGAGATGCATTCAAACGTATGACGACAGCATGATGCAGACCTTTTGAATAGAGAACAATAGCGTTTGAATGGTTCGTCAGACAGTGTCACATTAAAAGCAGGTCTGAAGTGCGCTTGATAGATTCAGAAAGCTATTTTTCCATTCGAAGTGCGTACGATGATGCGTTCGAATGGTAGTACGGTGCGTTCGAATGGTAGTGAAGGGCGTGTGAATGGTTGTTCGGGAATGCATCTTTTTGGAAGTTTATAAAAACTAGGGTTATTGTTGTTTTTAGGGTTGGCTTTTTCATTATTGTTTTAGGAGTGGCAACAACAGTAGAAAGAGAGTTTATTCGTGTTTTTAGTTAAGTTTTCATATTTTTTTCTTAATTCCTGTAATCAGATTTTCATGTTTTCATTCAATTCAATATGTTTTTATACTGTTGTGTCTTTACTATGGAGATGAGTAGCTAAATCTATTCTTGGGATTGATTGAGAAGATCTTGGATGAACAATAGAGGTAAATTGGTTTTCAATGTTTAAATCTTCCTATTCTTAATTCTTTAGAATCAAACTCTAGATATTTATGAAAAATTTGATGTTTGAATATGTTCAGTAATATTTATGCATAAACTCTTGTTCAGTATATATATTGCACGAATCGATAGTATGTATCTATAATTCTAAACTTGATTTATTCTACATTTGATTGTTAAAGAATAATTGTTTTTATCACAAAATCTTCCGAATCAAAGACTCACGGCATAGTCAATGATTTAAGTTATCAAAAACCTCCATTAGAATTCCAAGTGAAGCAGTTGGTTGGATCAATTGGTTTCAAGACCTTCCTTTTATTAAATACAAATCAGTTTTCTTAGTTTAGTTTAGTATAAATAATCTCACTTTCAAGTGATAATTTTTTTTGTTTTAGAAGTAATAAGCAAAATTTTTGTGTGATTTGAGAGAGTAATCTAGTCGCTTCAGCTTGTCAAATTGTTCCCTGAGAATTTGACCCTAGACTCATCGGGTTTATACTGTTTCGCCATCCTGCGCTTAGGATTATCTGAAAACACTATTTGGTACAAGTCACTCAACACCAGCCTATCCATAATGTAACGGACAAGCTGAAATATCCAACAAGATAATGCTAAACAGAATAAAAAAGAGGCTAGAAAAAGCTAAAGGGATAATTTTCTAGAGAGCTGAAATGCTTTCGATCTTCATCTTCTTCAAAGCTCCTTACCAGCCTTTCGCAAAGATAGACTGAGATAGATTAATCATCTGTTGAGCAAAGTCTTGGACATTATCAGCCACGCCTGTTTATAGCTTGCCTCAGCCTCAGCCTCAGCCTCAGCCTCAGCCTCAGCCTCAACCTTAGCCTTGGCGAGAGCGCCTTTAAGCCGCACAACTTCAGTCTTTGCTTTGTACAAATCTATTGAAAGCACAACATTATCATCCTCCAACTTGGACAAGTCAGCACTCTTTTTATTAAGATCGGCCGTAAACTTAGTGAGAGAAATCTTCGCCTTCTCAACCTCTTTTGTCGCCGTCAGCTCAACCTTCTTTGTCTCGATCCACTCTTCCTTAAGCTCAGAATGTTCCTGTATCAGCTCTTTGTGCTCATCGCAAAGCTTAACATGCTTCTTAGCCATATCAGAAGTTTCATCAACTAGATTCCGATAGCGGCGCATGGCCTCCAAAGCATTGAGCGAGCCCTGAAAATAGAAGGACTTGTCAAAATAGATACTAAACCAACACAACAAAAAGGAGTAAAAGTAGAGAAACTTGCCACAAAAGAGTCATAAAAGGCCCTAGGAAGATTGACATATCATTACTGCTTTTTAATGTGTCAATATCCACCTGTTGGATAGCACTTTAGACTACGCCCATCGCAACTTTTGCCGTATTAATCAAAGAATCATGTATCGTCATGCAGTGGTCACAAATATCGGGTTTTATAACTACAAAGTCGGCATCATCAGTCGCAACACTAAAGCCCGCACCAGGATTAGTCGGCACGACTTTTAGTTTCTTCACCACCGGCTCAACGAGAGTATCCTCTGGCGCCGACTTCTTCTTCGAAAACCTCATAGCCATCTTCTTCTTCTCGGGTTTTGGGGCACTGATCTCTACAATAGCGGGAGGATGGGCTATAGGCTTCGAAGCATCGGTCTCTAGCTTTCTCGATATTTTGAGCTGCTTTGTTGCCTTTTTTAACATCAACTCTTTCAGGATCATCTTGTCTGCAGGGTCGAAGTCTGAAGACGAAAGAAAGACTAGGTTCCGTTTTCACACAATCTTCACTCTAACTTGGCGATCGGGCACAGTGTATGGGGTGGAAGTTGATACTGAGTCAGAGAAAATCGACCGCTCGAAAGAGATATCCTAGATTGGATGACTCTTGCCACCAAAAATATTGGCAGGTTTGTCAATGGTGGTTGGAGGCAGTTCAAAGGACGTCCAGCTAGGAAAAACAACCCTTGAGGTCGTTGGCACATCAATTTCAAAAGTTTGACCTCCCGCACCTTTAACAGGAGGTGATGTATCAGCCTGCAGATCGACAACGGTCACTTGATCATCGAGATGCAGGCATTCAATCGTGATCCCTATAGGAATTTCCTCAAAATCACTAGTCGCACCCTCCTATGCTAATTGGGCAATCATTCCCACAGGAATTTCTAAAACAGCTGCGAAGGAAGAAACTCAAAGTGGGTAGTTAAGCAAAATATGGGGAGTCACTCAAAACCTTATGCAAGTCGCTCAAATTGACTCCCCATGTCGTCTTATTCGTACTCTTCCTACCAGACTCTGAAAAAACCCAAACAAAGCAGGTTAGAAGTGTATAAGTTAATGTGCGTTGAAGAAGAAAAGTTAGTGCCAAACCTAAGTCTCTAGGGGTTCTACAGCACCATATTGACGGCATTTGATCGACAGGAAGATTGCCAAACTCCCAGGGTCAAAAACCCAAACTCTGACATTATTGACACCCTTACCCGAATACGAGAGGCATTTCACTATCTCCTTACTCTTATCGGTCGCTCTAAGGTAAACTTTCCAACTATCACCCCCGACCTTACACAGAGTGTAGTAGTAGTTGAGCTCCGCGATACCTAGATCAATACCCAAGATTCGGTTCAACTCTAGCATCCCCATGACAATCCTATAAGCATTCAGGTGTACTTGGGAAGGAGACACATTATGGTGATGGAGGAATTTTGCTAAGAAATGGTGCAAAGGAAACCTAATGCCACCCTCTACAATGGCACTCATAAGGAATGACATCCCTTTCCTAGTCTTTTCCATCCTATGGTCATCAGGGGTGACTAATTCTTGGCTAACTTGGTTGACGATCATGTATCTAGTCTTAAAGGCAGCGATAGCCGTCGGACTACCCACTAGCTTCTTAAGACAAGCCGCCATCAGGGGATGACCACTCAAAGAAAACGGCAAGGTTGGAAGAACTTATAGTGGTAAGGGCAAGACCGTTCTCTCTCTCTCAACCAAAACCTCAAGCCAAGCAAGAATGGTGAAGAAGTGGAAAGAGATGCGCATTTTATAGCAGATATTGTCACCGGTTCAGAGGTCGAGAAATGGTAGTAGTCACGTCGTCCATCTCAACCATCACTTTAGCAATCAGTTCTTGGAAACCCTTCAGTTATAAGGCCAATCGTTCAGTTATGGCCAATGCAAGGTGGCCACATGGTGTGTAAATCATCCAAACAACGGGAAATGAAGAGGCAGGTCATAAATGCAAAAGATCAGCTCTTGTCCCCCAATTAATCTAGGTGGGGCACAATGGCTGGGGGGGGCAATTGTGGGCCCAATAAGAGTCAAACCCAACGCAAAGGATGATTAGCCTAGAAAGGTCGACCCAAGTCTACTGACCTAGTAGGCCGACCCTTCACCGACCTTGGACCAAATCCCAGGGGGACTGGCCCAAGGATTATAATCCAAATCCTATAAGGATTAATAGCTCCAATTGGTACAAGTCCCATTCCTAAGTGGACTAGGACAACAAAGGATGAATTCAATGCACTATAAAATCAACCCAAGAGTGGACGACTCCTATAAGGAGATTGATTACAACTCCGAGAGGGAATATGGCATTCTGATAACTATAAATATTCCATGCACTAATGAGGCAAAGTATGTTCACTTGTGTTCTAGTTGAGAGTGTGTTATTCAATTCATTATGATTAACCTTGCTAACTTAATCATCAGAGTGTCATTAACCCAAAGAGAGTTTACGCATTCTCATTGTCTTATTCTCTTGCAGATTATTTGTTCTTGTCAATTTGGTTCACGCATTGAATTAGGTCTTTCTAAAAATCTCACCTACAGTGTTATATTAGATGGGTTAAATGGGTGTTGCATATATATTTTTTTACATGGGCCAATGTTATTACATGGGCTATTGTTATTTGTTTACTTGAATTTGCCTATTTGGGTTGAGATTGGTTACAATTTAAAACTTTAACTTGACTTAGTTAATATATGCATTAAATACGTGACTAATGCTATACAAAAAGAATATTGTACAAGATTTTTGATACATAATGATGTAATGTCGTTTGTGATTCTTTCATTTCAAATCAAAATATCCACCATTATAGCTTATAAGTTAAAAAAATATCACCGCCATATTATTTTTATAAAATTTTTATATTTAAATTATTATTGAAATTCTATAAGAATATAATTTTTCTGAACACCTAGACCTTTACATCCTACTCTTAGTATCATGTTTGGAGTCTATTGGAGCATGTTGGGCTTACTACTTATTCTGGGCTAGGCCATTGAGAATTGTCCCACACGATTCTAATAGTGTTAGCCATGGACATGTTCTTCCAATATATATGTGTATACACATACATTGAGCATGTTGGGCTTACTACTTGTTTTGGGTTAGCCCAATGAGAACTGTCCCACACCATTCTAATAGATGTTAGCCATGGACATGTTCTTACAATATATGTGTATATACATACATGAGAGAGAGAGAGAGAGAGAGAGAGAGAGAGAGAGAGGGTGTAGTTTTAAATTGGGTAATCCTATACAAATAGAAAAATTTATATAAATTAATCACCAAAATAATGTAATTGGATAAGAGTCATTCACTTTAAAACAAAATACCTATAAGATAACCATTAATTACAGTAATGCCACCATTAAATTATTTTGGTAAAATTTTTCGTATAATTTTTTAAAAAAAATATCATTTTCCTTTTAGATTTCGACACACAATAAGGAGTGTTCCAACATCAAGGCCCTTCCAAAGTTGGAGTTGGAGACACAGAATTATGAATACTTTCAATACATTTTTTCAAGCCCAATATCAGCCGGGCCCATGCCACTATACCTGTTGTTGTTACGTAGGGGTAGCACACGAGGGGTGGACCAGGCGTGGCCTGACCCCCCATTTTGTAAAAAGCCCCTTAGATTTAACCCCCTTTTAGACCAAAAAACCCCTTCCAGAACGTTTTTATCTTCAATCATACACTTGCTCTTGGCCCCTCAACATTGAATCCTAGCTTCGTAACTGGATCTACACGTGACTCTCACACGAGCAATGAGCCAATGAGTGTAGGCATGTGATACTCTCATGGCGTGGGAAATGGTGCCCACATGTCAGCCATCAAATGGGGCACGCAGCACCAACATCTAAATACCAACTAAGGACCATTATCATACAAATATAATTATTTCATTTTATTTCAACATTTATTACATTTTGAGTTTCATTTCCATTTTCATTTCATCTCTACATGCAAAAGTTAGTCCATAAGAACTCAAAAACAAGTAATGCTTGGAGTGCAAGATACTAAGGGTTTATTTGGTAAAGCTTATTTTTCTAAGCAGAAAAGTAAAAACAAAAAAGTTAAAAAAAATTTTGACTTTTTTTATTTATAAGTCAAAAAAACAAAATAAAAAAACTTTATTAAAAAAATTGTACCAAACGTGCCCTAAACTTCAATTGCTCTATATCCTTCAATTTTATTTGTAAAAGATATGTTTTTATTTTTGCTTTCACATTTTAACTTTTTTTTTTTTTTGTTAATCAGGTATCAGAACCAGCTTGCGTACACCTTGACTAATTCTGAAGTTTGTGTAATCCCCTTGTTCCATGAAAATCAAATAATTGTCGGACCAAAGACCCTAAAAGTAACTCTAAAGAATTAATAATATCTCAGAGATTTTGAACTAAAAACCTTAAAGATAACAAATCTTAATCATTAAGTCAATCCCTTAGAATTTTTTCTTCACGTTTTAACCTGTGGCCTCGTTGTATGTCGTCATCTATATGGGCGAGATAACAGGTGCTCCTACAATCCATATTTCCTTTCTTTTTATGAAGGGCTAACTAACACGAACTACTGCAATACATATTCCCTTTTTTTTTTTTGTCAATCTGTTTTTCAATCGACCTTTATATTGACTCGTTTTGCAGACAAATCAAAGAATTATTTTCTTAGGCCAAATTAAAGTTTGCTTTGAAGTACTAATTATAACAATTGTTTCACTAGTAGCCGACATGAACCTCATACGTGCTGATTTTGAATCAGTACGTATCTGAGATTCAAATGGGGCAAAACTTTAAAACTCCATTTCCAACTTGCCACTAGGTATTTTATTTCTTTTATTTTGACCAAGCTAGGTTCCTTGGCCATCTTAAATTGAAATTCTTAATTTTGACGACCAAGTCACATGCATGGATGAAACTAATTTGAAAAACTTGTGGGCCCCTTGATGACCACCATTTATAGTGTTGGTGAGACATTTTGTGAGAATTAGGCGACGTTTGCTTTAGTAGATAAGCCACGTGATTAGATTACTAATTTTGTGCGTAACCTTATACCTATTTAATTGTGTAAAAGAGGATTAAGATAAGCAATTTCAATATTTGAGATTAAATGTCAAATTACAAAATTACCTAAAATGTTCTTAGAGCATCTTATCTTTTTTTTTTTTTTTTTCGGGTGTCCAAGCTACTTCTCTAAATTTCTTAACGAATCATATAAACTTCATACAATAATATCAATAAATGATTGATCAAAAAATCAAACTTAAGTTATCATCTTAGCGTAAAGACTAGCTCATCAATAAACCATCTCTTGTGATTATCTTGGAACTGCCTTAATTAAATAAAAAGTTCTAAGATGCTCTTATCCAATTGTGCCTATGTTTATTTCTTTTTTGATACATCAAAAATTCTTTATTTTGAGATGTTTAAATCACCTGATTATAAGTTATAAATTATAAATTATAAGTTCATTTTAAAATAATCAAATATAAATTATTTTTTAAGACACTTATTTAAATATATTTTAAAAAATATCATAAATATAAGACATAAACTACTAAATAAGTTTTAAAAAATTATCTATCATTCCACCGACCTCACTGCAAGGCTTAACTATCGGTGTGGGTCCTACCATGCTTAAAAGACAATTGGGATATATATGATTGATCACATGTCTGTGGGGACCCCATTGGATGACACGTAAGGAGAGAGTTGGAGAATATTCATGGGACTTTGGGGTTTGTTTCACTGTCACAGTCAAAACTATAGGGCCCACATATGAATTATTGGACCGAGGCTCTTTAATCCACTCCCTAATCAACATTGGCTGGCAGTTGCTAGCATCAGGCAATTGGTGAGTGACAGTTGATGTGGCGTGCGGGCTGACCATCAGCGCGCCGATGCTAGTGGTCCTCATCCACATTCAATCCCTTTTCCAGACTCTTTTGATAAGCAGGTCGGAGGGACATTTGGAAGTTCATCATTGAATAGGCATTATTTTGTTGTGAAAAAGACAAGTATGCCCTTGTATAATGTTCAAATCGTTTTTCATTATTCATGATTGGTGATGTAAATTGAAAATGGGAAACAGAGACGTGTCGTGCAATCCCATTTGAGAAAAGTCCAGTCTGATTATAGAAAGGTATTTTAAAAGTTGAAGCAATTGAATTCTCCACATAAATATTAAGGTGATTAATGAGTTATTTGCTATCGATTGAAAAAAAATGAAACAGAAAATAATTCTAGCAAATGAAAACTCGGTAGAGGAGGACAACGTAGGCAAGACTTGATGAAGGTACAAACAACCCTTTCTTTTTTGGTTTGACTGCAAAATCAACCATTTATTTCATTCCGTTAAGAATAATGATATAATAATAGAATTTTTGTACGTAATTTTTATATGAGTAATGTTATATAAGTAAAATTTTTATAAAATTTTTATTTATGCAAAATAATATGATTATTTATAATTATCTTATTTTAAATCAAAATACCATCTATTTCAAACACCATGACCACAAAATAAAATAAAATAAAAAAACTGGCTCATAGAGTTTTCTTTGAGTTAAATAAAAACTAGTTGCTCCAACGTATATAAGATGTTAGCTTCCTCAGTTGTTAATGTCCAATATAAATCCTACAACATGCCACTTGTATAAAGAAAACCATTGTCAAGTGCATAAATGGACAAAAAATGACTAATACGACCACGTTCTTTGCATTGATGAAGTACGTCCAAAACGACATATTAGAAGAAAACCCAAAATTTTCTACTCTTTTCCCCTCAACCCCCATGTCTATCTCCATATAAAAACCTTCATTTCCATAAGAACAAACCTCAACTCTCTTCTCTCTCTCTCTCTCTCCCCCCCCCCCCCCCCCCCCCCCCCCCCCCCCGCCCCCCCCCCCCATGGCTCCGGCGGTCCAGCCAGATAGCCCAAGAACCCCTCTTCTTCCCCTCCGCGACCCAATTAACCGGTCCCAGAGCTTCAACTCGACTCTCAAGTCCATTTTCACACCCAACAACTTCTTCATCCTCTTGGGACCTCTCTTGTGCGCCATTATCTGTCTGTTTGTTAGGTTCGACGACGGGCCGGTGACTGGTCGGAATATGCTGGCCGTCCTTGTATGGGTGTTCACCTGGTGGCTGACCGAGGCAGTGCCGATGCCGATAACCTCCATGGCTCCGCTCTTTCTCTTTCCCCTCTTCGGCATAGCTTCCGCGGATGACGTCGCCCATACTTACATGGATGATGTGATTGCCCTTGTTCTTGGAAGCTTTATACTTGCTCTTGCAGTTGAGCACTACAACATCCACAGGAGGTTGGCCTTGAATGTAAGTTTCTAATAACGATTTATAATTATTAATATATATATGTATATGTACATTATCGTATACCTTGGTCTTACAAAAACTATTAGTGTCATTTTTTATTACTTATAAATTAGTGAGTAATGTTATATATAATTTTTTTTTTTACTTTTAAACGCAAGGCTAAAGGACTCACATTAATAAATTTATGTGAGACCCATTTAGCTTGTGTTTAGAAGGGAGAGAAAAGAGATTGAAAAAAATATTATGTATAGCATTTTTTTAAATTAATATTCCTAGAAATAAATATGCTATTCACGTGTACTTTTCTGCTATAATAATTATTGTTGTAATATGTATTTATATATATTAATTATTTAAGTAATAGGAAAAATAATTACACCACTCATTGATTCCACAAAATATAATTAATTAATAAAGATTATTAAATTATAGAAAATTAAAATGTCTTATTTAATTAATAAAGATTATTAAGTTATAGAAAATTAAATGTCTTATTTCTATTTTTTATTAAGTAATTGAATGTCATTATTGTTGAAAATTATTGAAT
This sequence comes from Euryodendron excelsum, assembly GCA_033060915.1. Classification (NCBI taxonomy): domain Eukaryota; kingdom Viridiplantae; phylum Streptophyta; class Magnoliopsida; order Ericales; family Pentaphylacaceae; genus Euryodendron; species Euryodendron excelsum. The sequence continues at coordinate 45,488,303 of CM065377.1, read as the reverse complement.
TATAAAATATTAATTATAAGGGACTCTCTCTCTCTCTCACATATGAATTATTGGTAGTGGGGTCCATGACAAGAAGCATAACTTAAGTCAAAATTGATGTTTAAATTCCATGAATCATGCGCGTACGTGGGCCCATGCAGATCACTGTGTTGTTTTGCGGTGATCCACTCAAACCGCCACTTCTTCTCCTCGGGATCTGTGCCACCACGGCATTCGTCAGCATGTGGATGCACAACGTGGCAGCAGCTGTGATGATGATGCCCGTGGCTACCGGAATCTTGCAGCGTTTGCCATCTGGCCCCACCCAACACGACGTCGTCATCAAGAACTTCTGCAGGGCAGTGGTGTTGGGGGTGATATACTCTGCAGCAATTGGAGGGATGAGTACGCTTACGGGAACAGGTGTCAACCTCATATTGGTGGGGATGTGGAAGAGTTACTTCCCTGAAGCAAACCCCATCAGCTTCAGCACATGGTTCTTCTTCGGCTTCCCTCTGGCTTTGCTGATCTTCTTGGCTCTGTGGGGCATACTCTGTTTGTTGTATTGCTCAAGGGGCTCCGGTAGGGCCCTCTCTGCTTATTTGGACAAAGCCCATTTAAAGAGAGAGCTGGAAATGTTAGGTATGTCCATAATTTTTTTTGACAGCTAATTTTCTAATTCATGGCTGTGATTGATGGACACCCAATTAGTGGTGCTAGTATAATCTCTAAGCTTTCATACAATGAAAATGGGTGTAATTTGATTTTCGTCACTGCCCAACTAGGCTTTAAAATGAATTCAATTAGTTGAGCTCGATTTGTGTTCGATTTATTATAAATAGTTAAATTTAAATATATTTTAAATTTTATTTAATTTTAGAGCTCAACTTGATAAGTTTATAATTTACCGTTTATAAAAGCTAAGTTATTCGAACTCACTCATAATTAGCTTCATGAAAACTCAATTGAGATGGGTTCCAAAGATAAACAAAATCAAGTTAGAATGCTTTTTGTTTTGTCATATAAATGTCTCATAATTAGGCTAATTGCATTGTAACTTTTGTGTGGTGTTGGCAGGTCCAATGGCGTTTGCTGAAAAGATGATATTGGCAGTGTTTTCGGTATGTTTGGCAAACATACTTCAATTATGTTAAGCAATGTTAAAAAAGTTAGATATATATATATATATATATCCATATATTAATATGAGAGGTAGGTGCTGCAGATGCTAATAGTATTGTGGATGACAAGGAGCATAACTGATGACATTCCCGGATGGGGAGTTCTCTTCAAGGGGCGGGCCGGTGATGGAACAGCTAGTGTGAGTACTTGCCGTATGATACCTGCATCTACATGTGTATATATAGAGAGAGAGAGAGGCTTATACATAATGAGAGATATAAAATAATTCAAGCTATTTAAGCTATTTAAATTTGACTTTGTTCAACTCGTTAAAAATTCGTTTAAAATTAATTTCAAATGACTAAAAACATATTTAAAAATTTGTTAATTTTTTAGATTTGGCTCAAATTCAGCTCTATAATTTTATATGTACTTCAAAATTATATGAAAACTAAATTACCGAAACTCACGATTGGCTCAATTGAAAGCTCATTTGAGATCGGCCGAAAATTAAAAAAACACAGTTTGACTTGGCTCATTTTATTTTACTTAAAACCAATATTGAGTAAGAATTTAACAAGATTTCAATCTATGCAGGTGATGATGGCAACATTACTGTTCATAATTCCAAACAAGAAGCAAAAGGGAGAGAAACTAATGGACTGGAACAAATGCAAGAAGCTGCCATGGAACATCATATTGCTGCTGGGTGCAGGATTTGCCATTGCCGATGGAGTAAGGACAAGCGGCCTTGCCGATGTGTTGTCGAAAACCATAGATTTCTTGGAGGATGCCCCTTATTTAGCCATAGCCCCAATTGTGTGCCTCATCAGTGGGACAATCACAGAGTTCACCTCCAACAATGCCACCACCACACTCCTTGTGCCTCTGCTCATCCAGATTGCTCAGACAATGCATGTGAACCCATTGCTTCTTATGGTCCCTGGAGCCATTGGAGCCCAGTTTGCTTTCTTGCTTCCAACTGGAACTCCTTCAAATATTGTTGGGTTCACCACTGGACACATTGATATCAGAGACATGATCAGGACTGGGTTGCCTCTTAAGATTGCTGGAGTTGCTATACTCTCCTTTCTAATGCCTACTCTTGGTAAGTTGATTCTCAGCCTTCATATATACATATACATATATATATATATGTAGATTGGATTCAAAGTATGTTCATTTATGGAATTCTTGTATTTGCAGGAGCTATTGTCTTCGGGACAGATAGACAAGTGCAAGACTGGAGACTTCAAATGCGCCATTGCTAATGATTTTCAAGCTTTGGGTGCAAACCATGAATTATTGCCATCAATAGGATGAAAAGATTCTTGTTGTAAAATGAGGATTCTTTGTTGGATAGGTTTAGAGGAAGCAAATAATCAGTGGAAGCCAAGGAAATAGATATGATATGTTTATTTTTTTAGATGTACTTGAATCCTATATTCAATTTACACAGAAACTTTTCCATATAATCAAACTGGGTAAAAGTAGTTCTAGTTCACTCCTCTAATTGTACCCATCATCAACAGATGGATAATGGATGATGTTCCAATTCTCATCAACAGAGTTGGAACTTGGTCCATTATGGCCTAGATATTGATTTCCCTGGAACCAAACACTAGTTCAGAGTGACAGGAAGAGAGCAGGATTTTGCATTGGAATAGATAGATATAATTCACCCATATATAAATGGTAGGAAATGCATGAACCGTGTTAAACATGCGAAATTTGACAATTGAAATCATGGAGGATTTTATGGAATCAATCAATCCAACCAGATCACAAGACCATGATTCTTTCCCATCAATCCCATGAATCACTCCATTCACGGCAGATAACAAGACCATTCTTTCCAAATGATTCTTTCATTCAATCTCATGAATCACTCCATTCATGGGATTCTCTAATTAACAGTTGTCAGATCTCCTCGTTCCTTCTATAAAATTCGAACCAAACCCATGCACCACTCGCAGACAATCCCACGATGGCTCTGAAATTTCAATCCGTCCTCTTCCTCCTCTCTCTCTTGGTCCCATTCGTTCTCTCTGATGTTTCCGCCGCGGGTGGCGGCCGGAAGGCGGCGGATTTGCGCGGGTGGAAGCCTATCAAGAACCTGAAGTCACCAGAGGTGCAAGAGGTAGCACGATTTGCGATCGCCGAGCACAACAAGAAAGCCAATGCGAACTTGGAGTTCCACAGCGTGGTTCGAGGCGAGACCCAAGCCGTTTCCGGCAAGAATTACTGGCTCATCATAGAGGCTAAAGATGGCGCCGTTTCTGGCAAGTATGATGCTATTGTTTGGGTTAAGACTTGGGAGCATTATAAACACCTCAAGTCCTTCAAAAAGTATGGAGGGTACTAATATGAACAGTCACTGACTTGATAAAATGGGCTATAATGTAAAATCAGTACCTCAACTTAGATGATAATAAAAGGGTAACCGATATAGTTTGATCCCTTGTTTCTTAGAATTTTCTTACTTTAATGCTTGTTCTCTTATATTTATATATATACATATATTTGAATACATTAAGTTTAATTATATTGAGCAATTACATATTGTTATTACACGAACTTCGTCCGGAATCTAGTAGTTCCTAACTACATGTTTGAATCTTGGACTCGTCCGGAAAAATGAACATTGAAGGGAAAAGAAAATTTTTTTGAATGATTCCAAACATGGCATGGTTTAAGAAATGAGGAGTAAAATGATTGTATTGGTCAAAAAAAAAATTTTTTTGGGTTTATTTACTCATAGAAGTAAAAACTCTCTTTGGAATCGTTTTCGAATTTTCATTTTCGTTTCCAAATTATTCGAAGCATAGTTCTCATACTTGCAGACATCTAAACAAATCAAGACCATTCTGCACAAACATAACTAGAAGAATAAGACCAGGAAAGTCAGAAACTGGATAAGATTTCTGAGATCATTGTTCTTTGCTGTTAGACACCAGAGAGATTGGCAAAAAAAAAAAAAAGAACAAATTTCTGATGAAAGACTTTGAGAAAGTGACCTGCTTGACGAAATCCAGGGGTGATGGGGCATTGAAAGAGAAGAGAAAGATGAGTGTAAAGGTGGACTATGATACCATGTCGTTTTGTTGGTATGGTATTATAAGTCAATCAAATCATATCGAATAAACATGTTAAAATCCTAAGCACCATTACCTATTATTAGTTAGTGGATAGTTGAAGAAAACATTTCCTTAATTTTAGGTGATTAGATAAAAATTCATATATTTGACATGATTTAATTAATTTATGATATCACATCACCAAAATAACGTAACATTACCGTTGCATTGAATATTTTTTCGTAAAGGTGAGTGGTTGGTAAAAAATTAAATGAGTGGCATAGATGGAAAGGTGCCTAGTATTGGCTGGGTGGTATTGCAAGTGGGCTTCTAACTTCAGATGCATTTTCATAAAATAAGATAAAAAAAACTCCATAAAAGGAAATTCAAAGGCACACATTGGTGTAAAGGTCCTGAATCCTGACAGATAGTAGTCACCACTGTTCTTATTATAAAGTTGCTGCCTCATGGATCCTCCCAAAGGTTGCTGTTTCCATTTTTTATCTTCCCTTTTTCCATTTTTTTTTTAATGGCAAAAAACAAAGTGGTTCAAGCATTTGAGATTAAGTTAAGAACAAAATGAATATCACTTGACTTATAAGGATATTGGAATGTAACTACATACATAAATGTAGTGAGTAATGTGTGAACTTTAATTTGCACACTTTCACCAACTCTATTCTATCATGTTAAATCAGAAGGAAAATGATACGATGGTAGTATGTCTGTACTAGAAGTGGAGATATTCACTTCGTTGTTGGTTACCACTTGAAATTCAAGACACACCTCAAAAACTGAAATTGTTTTGTGAATCGTGAGTTATCTAAATTTGCAAATTTACATATTTGCACTTTTATACAAAGTAAAATATATCCCTCACCTAAATTAATATATGTTATACAGTGTGGTTTGGGGCGAGACCCAAGCAGTTTCTGGCAAGAATTACTGACTCATTATAGGGCTAAAGACGGCTCCGTTTTCGGCAAGTACGATGCAATTGTGTGGTTTAAGACTTGTGAGCATTATAAACACCTCAAGTCCTTTAAAAAGTATGAAGGGTACTAATAAAAAGGGCTAGAATGTAAAATCAGTATCCCAAATTAGATGATAATAAAAGAGAAGACAATAGAATTTGATCTCTTGTTTCTGGGAATTTTATTTCTTTAATGCTTGTTTTATATATATAATTGTATACGGTAAGTTTAATTTTGTAATTGAGCAATTATATATTTATATAAACTTAGTCGGGAATTTGCTAGTTCCTTGCCACACAGAAGGGAAACGAATATTTTTTTTTAAATGATTCCAAAGATGGTGTTGTTTAAGAAATGAGTTGTAAAATGAATGTATTTGTGGCCCAAAAAAAATATTTTTTTTTTTGGGTTTATTTATTCATAAAAAGATTAAAAAAAAAAAAACTAACTCTTTTTGGAATAATTTTTAGAATTTTTGTTTTCGTTTCCAAATAATGGAAGCAAAGTCTCATACGCAAACATCTAACGAAATCAAGACCATTATGCATAAACATAACTAGGAGAATAAGTCAGATAAGATTTATGAGATCATCTTCTGTGCTCTCAGATAATTTGGAGATGTTTAGATGCAGTTTTTTAGCAATTTATGATTTTTTTTTAAACTATACGTGTTTGACTTCCTACTAAAAAAAGCTACTTTTAGAACTAATTTAAGCTTTAAAAAATTATTTAAAAAATTACTTTTCAAAACTTACTTAAATTTTTGACTTATGAATTTTTTAAGCTGTAATCCAAATAACCCTACTATGTGCTGCTTTTGATAGAGTCAACCACTTGTGTATGTGTATGGAATGAAATTGTATAAAACTCCATATATTTGCCTTGCACAAGGTACATGTCTGAACATCTAGAAAAAGGACTTAAAAAAACTTTAAAAAGTTGGCTTGGTAGTTAAGATTAGGATTTGGGAGTTTGTTCTTTCCAATATCTCATATTTAAAATCTCTTAAGTCCTATCAACTTTTTGATTTCACCTTTAAGGTGCTTGGCTTAATAATTACTCTATTTGTGTGAGATGGATAAGATTGCTAGCTAGCTAGCTGATCTTACTCCAAAACTCAAGCTATATATGATTTGCTTGATATGCTGTAGGTATAATATGTATCTTTTTAGCTGATCTTTCTCCGAAACCCCTGCTAAAGGATTTTTTCTTGGTGTATCACAGTTATGATTTGTATAGATTCTCTTATTACTATCATTCATGTGTTTGAAATTTAGATTTATTCAGCAAAAGAAAAAAGTGAAGAGAAATATAATAAAATAGAGATTTTAAATTCTTATTTTTTTATATTATTTTATTCTTTATTTTCTCTAACAACCAAACATATAATGTAATTTAATATCATTTTTTTCCTCATCAAATCTTTGATTCGGAACCCGAATTTATTAAGGAAAAACAAAACAAAAAGAAGAATAAGAATAAAATGAGATATTCAAGATTTTTACTTATTTACTTTTTATGTTCTTTTATTTCTACTTTCTCTAACAACTAAACATACAATGTAATTTTATATTATTTTTTTGCTTTCCTTTATCCAAATACAGCATAAAATCACCATATGTTTGGTTTTAATGTAAACTTCAAAACATATCATAATATTGACTTAGATTATATGCGAATATAGGAACTTAACAGGAAACAAAACTGAATGCGGAAACTTACCTGTTTGCTCCATGGTTTCACGAATCTCTTTGGAGCGGCGATTAATCTCGAACAAGGCTTCTTGGAGGCTGGTCTTCCTCTCTGTACCCACTACTGTATGACGTAATTTTTATGGAAAACTGTCTGATGATTGTGGGAAGAGAGGGGACCTAGCCTCTATATATATAGGAAACCCTAGCCACATTGGGCCCTTCCATAAAAGGCTCAATTGGCTAATTAGGCCCACACTAATTACCGTCAACCCACATTGATAATAAATGCATACTAGCCCATGTATAATAGATCACAACCTTATTGGGCTTACCATGTTTGTCTCATCCAGACTTGGGTCCAACCCGTGTTTAGAAAACACCCACAAATAATGTGGGCTCAATCAAGAATAATCTAACATTCTCCCACTTGAGCCAACATTAATTGTAGAAACAAAATTTGAAAAATGACTCTCGGGTTAGAACATGAAAATAACTGTATGTGGCCACAATTTTAAAAAACCAAGTAGGATGAGAAACAACATCTAAAACAATCCGGTCCAACAAAGCTATCAATATCGAACCAAGGCAGTCATTACATTATTAGTCCATGTAAGACCACTCATGATTACAAACACTAATAACTCTATCGACATGGATCAAATGTGGTAGTGTGGTGGGAAAAAGCACTCCGTATGTGATCTGATAACAGTGCTAATCCTCAATCAGTCCTCAAATTCTCTTTAACTGTATGCTCATTCAATAAGCAAGAGAATTCCAATGGTTTCTAATGAAACCCATATGTCTTGCACAACTGTCTCGAGACAACTTTATGGGGAAAACCAAGACATATCCTGAATTGCTTAAGTCACACCAAACTTAAGACTATCAATAAACTGAATCATGAATACATTAATCCATATGATATGCAAGTATCAGAAATATATTCATGCATAAGTGGCATCAAACACAATCATAAAGATGACCATCAAATAAACAAAAAAGGTTTCAATACATAAGATCTGTCAAATAATGTAAAGAAAACAACTCCCACTAACCAAGCACATCAAATGACCCAATTACACCCATGTTGGAAACATGTCTACCAAAGGTAATAGGCCTGAGTCCCTTGGTCAAAGGGTCTGCCATCATCTGTTCTGTATCTATATGCTCAATGATGATGTCACCTTTCCTTACCAAATCCCTGACAGACAGATACTTAATCTCAATATGTTTAGACCCACTAGAAGTCTTATTATTCTTAGAAAAGAATACAGCTGCACTATTATCACAAAAGATCTTCAATGGTCTAGTAATGGAATCAATCACCTTAAATTCTGTGATAAAATTTCGTAGCCAAACAGCTTGGGTTGCAGCTCCAAAACAAGCCACAAACTCAGCATGCATAGTGGAAGAAGCTGTAAGAGTCTGCTTGACACTCTTCCATGAAATAGCTCCTCCAGCTAGCATAAAAACATATCCGGAGGTAAATTTCATGTCATCCACACATCCAGCAAAATCTGAATCTGAATAACCAACAACCTCAAGATTGTCTATTTTTCTATATACAAGCATATAATCTTTCGTTCTCTGCAAATACCTCATTACTTTCTTTGCAGCCACCCAATGGTCCAAGCCAGGGTTAGAAAGATATCTACCAAGAACTCCCACAGCAAAAGCAATATCTGGCCTAGTACAAACCTGAGCATACATAAGACTGCCAACTGCACTAGCATAAGGAATGTTCTGCATAGCTTTTACTTCCAAATCATTCTTGGGACATTGACTCTTACTGAACTTGTCACCCTTGGTAACAGGAACATCACCAGCTCTACAGTTCTGCATACTAAACCTCTCAAGTACTCGACTAATGTACCCCTTCTGAGAAAGTCCCAGCATACCACGAGATCTATCACGAATGATTTCAATACCCAAAACAAAGGAGGCCTCTCCAAGATCTTTCATATCAAACGAATTAGACAACAGCATCTTAGTCTCATCCAAAAGACTTAAGTCACTGCTGGCAAGTAGAATATCATCAACATAAAGAATAAGGAAAATAAATTTCCTCCTACTGACCTTGAGATATATGCACTGATCAACTTTGTTTTCCACAAAACCCAAGGAAGTGATAATCTCATCAAACTTCAAATACCATTGACGCGAGGCTTGCTTCAAACCATAAATAGATTTCTTCAACTTACATACCATGTGCTCCCTGCCTTCTTCCTTGAAACCTTCAGGTTGCATCATATAAATCTCCTCACTGAAGCTACCATTCAGAAAAGTAGTCTCGACATCCATCTGATGAAGCTCTAAATCATAATGAGCCACCAAAGCCATGACAATTCTGAATGAATCCTTAGATGAAACTGGAGAGAATGTATCATTATAATCAATGCCTTCTCTTTGAGTAAACCCCTTTGCAACCAATCTAGCTTTGAAACGCTCAACCTGCCCTTTAGAGTCTTTCTTTGTCTTGAACACCCATTTGCAACCAATAGCCTTACGGCCAATTGGAAGATTAACGAGCTCCCATACTCCATTATGCGTCATAGAACGCATCTCATCCGTCATAGCATCCACCCACATGCTAGACTGGGGACTCGAAATCGCACCAGCATAAGTCACTGGATCAATCACAGGACCTACATCATAGTCACTCTCACCAAGATAGACAATAAACTCATCAGATATGGCAGGTCTTCGCTGTCTCACTGATCTCCTCACAGGTACCTCTGGAACAGGCTCAACAGGATCAACAGGATCAGGAGCATTAGCAGCAATGGGTGCGTTAATCCCCAGCTGCTCCTGATCAATTCCATCCATAGGTGTAGGCAAGACAAAAGTCTGAACATTAGGCAAGGGGATAGGCACCACCTCACTTTGCCTATCAACATCAAGCTGTTGTGGGGTCTCCAAATCAGCTGTATCATGCTCCAAGAACTTAGCTGTCTGAGACTCAACAATCCTAGCACCAGGCGTAGGACAGTAGAACCTGTATCCTTTAGAATGATCTGGATACCCAATGAAGAAACAACGAGTGGTTCTAGGGTCGGTTTTTCTCTCAAAAGGGTTATATATCCTAACCTCTGCTGGACAACCCCAGACACGAAGATGGTTAAGGCTAGGCTTTCTACCAGTCCACAATTCAAAAGGTGTTTTAGGAACAGACTTGCTGGGAACCCTATTGAGAATGTACAAGGCAGACTTAATGGCATCACCCCAGAGATATGTAGGCAAATTACTCCTACTCATCATACTCCTCATCATGTCTTTAAGGGTGCGATTACGCCTTTCGGCCACACCATTCTGTTCAGGACTACCAGGCATGGTATATTGGGCAACAATCCCACATTCTTGCAAGTATTTGGCAAACGGTCCCATATGTTGTCTAGTGACATCATGTCTGCCATAATACTCACCCCCACGGTCAGACCTAACAACCTTAATCCTTTTGGTCAATTGATTTTCCACTTCTGTTTTAAAGATTTTAAACTTTTCAAGTGCATCAGATTTCTCTTTAATTACGTAAATATAGCCATAACGAGAGAAATCATCAATAAAGGTCAAAAAATATTTATTTCCACAAAAGGTAGAGGAATAAGGTCCACTAATATCAGTGTGTATGACTTCTAAAAGGCCACTACTCCGTGTTGCACTTTTCTTCCTAGTCTTAGTCAATTTTCCTCGAATACAGTCAACACAAGTGTCTAGGTCTCCAAAATCAAGTGATATAAGAATGTTATCTTTAATTAACCTTTGAATTCTTTCTTTAGAAATGTGACCTAGACGCTTATGCCATAACATGGAAGACTGGTCTTTAATTCTAAGTCTTTTGGATATACTATTTTCAACATGGAAGGAGGCATACTCATTATCCTGTTCTAATTTCACCCTGTATAATCCATCAGATAACAAACCATGTCCAACAATTTTGGAGTTGTAAAATAAATCAACCAAGCCATTTCGAAATTGAAAAACATATCCAAGTTTGTCCAAAGAAGAAATAGAAATCAAATTCCGTCTAAAAGACGGTACATAAGCAGTGTTTTCTAAAATAAGTTGAAAACCAGTTTCTAAATTTAAAATGGCATCTCCTATGAACTCGACCCTAACTATGCTATCATCTCCAACTTTAAGCTTGGTCTCACTCTCACTTGGCCTCCGCTTGCTTCTGAATCCCTGCAAAGATATGGCAACATGAACAGTTGCACCACTGTCAAACCACCAAGAATTTGATGGGACACTAACGAAATTAGATTCAAAGCAAGTTAAGGCAAGTGAGTTACCTCCTTCCTGTTTCTTCTTCTTTTCTAACCAGGACTTGTACCTATAGCAATTTTTCTTTATGTGGCCCTCTTTCCTACAGAAAAAACACTTGATGACCTTCTTGACTATGGCATTGGGACCTAAAGGATTGTTGGTCTGACCGTGACTTTTACCATGCCCTTTATAATCCTGACCTTTATGAGGGGTATTGGCACTAGGTTTTTTATGGTTCTTTCGGTTCCCATGACCCTACCCAGGAGTGATTTTGGAATGAGAAACAAGCAAGGCAGACTCAGTTTTCTCTCTTTTAAGCTTATCCTCCTCTAAGACACATTTGGCAATGAGGTCATTCACTGTCCAAGACTCACTCTAGGTGTTATAGGCAGTCTTTATCTGGCTGAACTCTGGTGGAAGGCTATTAAGAGCATGATGGACAATGAAATCATCAGGGAGAGTAACATTTAGACCTCTAAGTTTGGATTGGAGAAAAATAAGTTTCAAGACATATTCCCTTACCCCACTCTGGCTGTCATACCTCAAACTCGTGAGTTCATTCATCAGGGCTCCAGTCTCAGCCTTGCTAGATACTTGATATCTCTGTCCTATAGCCTCAAACAGTACTTTGGCATTGTTAGTCTCAGGCAGGCCAGTCAATAGGTGCTCAGGAATGGATCTCTTAATCGCTATAAGATTGAGTCGATTAGATCTATCCCACTTTGCATATAACTCCTTCTCGGAAACAGAGCTAGTATCAGTGATTGCAGCAGGTTCAGGTTCCCTCAAGGCCAAATCTAGATCAACAATACCCAAGACAAACTCTATATCCTGCTTCCACTTCTTAAAGTTTGAACCATTCAACAGCACAACGGTAGTGTTATTGTTGTTAATTGCAAAGGAAACTGTTTGGCAACAAAAGAGGCAACATATCAGTAGAATGAGGGCAGTAATTATATCAAGTATAAATAATAGGGATGTCTCAATGCATCATTGCCATCTCCCCTTTGGGCAGAGAGTGCAACATGCTATGAGGTCCCTCCCAGCCAGCCACCATATGAGATTGCCCAAGCACTTGAAAAAATAGTCCCCTTTGGGCAGACATGTACTTCAAAAGTTAGGCACTCTCGGATCCGCTGCTGAATCACATCCCTGTCATTAAAGCACACAATAACCCCCTTTGGGCAGGCGATTGTATGCAATAACACAATGGACACAGTCATATACCATATGCAAGAAAATTAGATTTAATGAGTGTACCCCTTTGGGCAGTATCACCCATTTCAATCCAAAATTCTTGTCATGACACTACTTGATGTAAAAGTGCCCTGTATCACATCCAAGCATATCAAAAAAGCTTGCAATCACATCCTTATGGGTACATAGCCAAAAGTACCCAGTGATCATATATGTATTGCCTAAGCCATGTAATAAAATCATATTTTGCAATTTTCAACATAAAAAATGACGATTTTAGGCACCTAAAAGGACTTACGGGAGAGAGTATAGTTTTTAGGGACCTAACTAGGGAGAGTACACACTACCAATAGATTCAGAAGGTTGAAAATAAGTTATCTATAGAAAATTACCCAAGATGTACACACAGTTTTCGAGAAAACGCAAAAAAATCCCCTAAAATGAGCCAAAAACGAACTCTAAATAGCAATTATTATTTTATGTATCAAACCAGAGAGAGTACAATATTCCATGATGTTTAAAAGGTTGAAAACATGTTACCTATAAAAAATCTTCAAAAAATTGCGCACGGTTTGTGAGAAAATGCCAAAAAATGCACTTTTTTAGCCTTAAAAAATACCAAAAAGTCCCTAAAAATTCTGGAAAAATAATATTTAGAATCTTCAATCCAAGAGGAACATTTTTCGTTTTTTGACTGACCCCAAAATATGTCTCACGCGCCCACACTCTCCATAGGCCGAGAGTGGGCTTTGTTTGGCTTCCCTTGACCCATATGGGTCATCTTCCTTACCCGCCGGGTCAAACCCGACCCGAAGTTCTGCAAAACAGACCCGTTTCGCTGGAAATCGATTTTCAGCCCCATTTTCACATCAAATTCGACATTTTAAGCAAGATTTTTGCTATTTTACTATACATACAATGTCTCTAAACATCAATAAATATGTTTATGATAATTTTAAGGTGAAAAACGCATGATTTTAGGGTTTTCAAGAATCCTAGATTTGGCCATGGCGGCTAGGGTTTCAAAACTCAATTTTTCTTGTACAAAACTTATACTAACAGATTCGTATGCCATACAGTAACAAGAATATGTAATATATCACAAGGATATGCATGAAAAATATCATATTCAATAATTTTACAAGAAATTTCAAGTTTTTTACCCAAAACTTTAAAAAATCATAACTTTCTCTACGAATAGAGTTAGGTTACGATCTTTATATCAAAACGTTCGTTGTTCAGAGAGGAACAAAAGCCCCTTATTAATTTTCTGAAAAGAAGTCATCTATTGTTCGGATTAAATCATGCAAGATTCGGGTTTAACAACTCATAATCGAGTTTAACAAGTTCAAATCACACAATAAGTCCCTAATCCACATATATTAGGCTCTGATACCACATGTAAACTTCAAAACATATCATAATATTGACTTAGATTATATGCGAATATAGGAACTTAACAGGAAACAAAACTGAATGCGGAAACTTACCTGTTTGCTCCATGGTTTCACGAATCTCTTTGGAGCAGCGATTAATCTCGAACAAGGCTTCTTGGAGGCTGGTCTTCCTCTCTGTACCCACTACTGTATGACATAATTTTTATGGAAAACTGTCTGATGATTGTGGGAAGAGAGGGGACCTAGCCTCTATATATATAGGAAACCCTAGCCACATTGGGCCCTTCCATAAAAGGCTCAATTGACTAATTAGGCCCACACTAATTACCGTCAACCCACATTGATAATAGATGCATACTAGCCCATGTATAATAGATCACAACCTTATTGGGCTTACCATGTTTGTCTCATCCATACTTGGTTCCAACCCGTGTTTAGAAAACACCCACAAATAATGTGGGCTCAATCAAGAATAATCTAACATTTAATGCAAGGATTGCCTTGTTTATCTTCTTGAGATCCACCAATGGGGTAATGGAGAGTAGCATACCAAACATTATTATGCTTAAATAATATGATTGCTAGGAGAAGAAAATACAGACCCTGGAGACATTGACAATAAAAAAAACAAGGGATTTCTCAAGAAAGATTTTGAGGACCTGCCTGGAGAAATCCAGAAGTGATGGAGCATTGAAAAAGAAGACAGATGAATATAAAGGTGAGGAGTTGGGGAAGAATTGAATGAGTGCATGGCATAGGCATAGGTGGAAAGGTGCCCACTCTTTGGCTGGATGGTTTTGCAAGTGGGTTTCTTCACATGCATTTCCAAGAAAAAATCTTTATAAAGGCTGTGTTTGAAACAATGATGGAAAAAAAAATATCTAAACAAGAATTATTTGATTTATTTTTTTTCTAGATAAATTCAATTTCCAGGCAAAAACAAAATTCAAAGGCGTACATTGATGTACATGTCCTGATAGGCAGTAGTCACCACTGTTAATAAGTTTCTGCCTCATGGATCCTCCCAAAGGTTAATGATTCAGGGAAAAAAGTCTCAATAGCAGGTAGTACAATATTGTTCGTTATTAATATCTATAAAATTTTTGTCACGTGTCATTTATTTTATTAAAGGTCTCTATTAATAAAATATTTATATTACTGATGTAATAAAATATTTCATGTTATTTAATAGAGATGAGTAATAAACCCTCATATTATTTGACTATTAGACTTTTTTCTCTGTCTAAATGTTATTTTTTTTTTTTCAAATTTTTTTTAATGGCAAAAACACATAGTAGCTCAAGCATTTTCTTTATGTTTTTATAGAGAGTAGCTCAAGCATTTGAGATTAAAGTTATGAACAAAATGATCGTCATTTGATTATAAGAATTTTGGAACGTAACTATATACATAAATGTAGTGAGTTATGTGTGGACTTTAAACTATTAGGAGGCATGAGAGGTTCAAAAACTAAAGCAGTTTTAGAGTTATTTAAATTTGTAAGTTCACATATTTGCCCTTTTAGTAATTGGAGGCAAAAGTTGTTTAAATATAGAAAACTTAATTTTTTAAAATAAAAAGAAAAATATCGACATGGCATTAAGAAGATGGGAATACCAAAATATTGACATAAGTTAAAAAAATCTTTTATTTTGGTTGTAAATATCAATTATAAGAGAGAAAACAAAGTAAAAATGAAATATTCATGATTATTTTATTTTCTTGTATTGGATGAATTTATCACTCTAATACTTAAATATAAGGGGCATAGTTGATGCTACTGTACTATTGAATATTTGTAGTAAGTAATTGCCTATAATTAAATTACATGTATTATTGATGAGAAGATTATTTTATTTTGATTGGATAATTAATGAACAATAATGAATAGGGAATAAAATTATTGAAATCACAAAATTATTTTCCAGAAATAAAGAAACACCTGATTATCTAATGTCAGAATCTGCATGTGTGGGTGAGAGAGACAGTATATAGTAGTCTATACATATACATATACATACATATAGATTGAGCATTTGAACAATTGAATTATAGATCGAGTCGTTCCCTTCTTTGCCTGAGAAATCCCAAATTGGAGGAAGAACTGAATCCCTACTAGACAAGAGTCCCAAAAAAGATTAGAGCTTTTTTCTCTAATAACAGGTTATGGGTTTCGAGAGAGAGAGAGAGGGGCAACAATACAATAGGTAGCTGTTTGTCATCACGCGGAACCCCGGCTCCGGTGCGCAGAGCGTCGCCGTCACCGGTGGTGGTTCGGAGTCTCTCGTCACCGGCGACGGAGGCGGCGCTACCAGAGAAGGGGGAAGGGGACAATAAGAACATGAAGAGTCTCTTCAAGTCCAAGCCTAAGACGCCGGTTGACGTGGTCCGCCAGACCCGCGATCTACTCATATATGCTGACCGAAATTCGGACAATCGCGAAAGCAAGCGGGAAGAGAAGGTTCCTTCGTTGTTCTCAATTTTCGATCCGATTTTATATGGAACGATACAGATTTTCACTGTTTGGCTCTGTTTTGTTCGGAGTTGTATCAATAGTGTTCTATATACGCTTCTGATTAATATATTTTTTTGGTTACTATATGATGAAAATTTGATCTTTATCAGTATTTGTTTGCGAAATTGAGTTGAAACTTGGAATGGATGAGCAATTCTAGAAAGAAGGAATTACTGATTAGAATCTAACAGTGCGAAAGGAGTGTGCTTGTCGTTTATGGAACTAAATAAAATTAGTTTTTTTCCTAGTTTTGCGCTGCTTGTTTTTCAGTTTTAGTGTTTCTATCGGACGATAATTGTCCTTTGTGTCAATGCCAGTGCTTATTTGGCTATTTACTTAGATTGGTTTGCACTTATTGGTAATGGTAAGGCCAAGTGACCACTTTGTAATGTGTATAGCAACAGTTATTATTATGACTGCCAATGGATTCCTAAAACATATGCCCGTGGATGCTGATACAATTTTGATTACAAATTTTCTACTGTAAAGAGGACAATAAAATTATTAATTTTGAAACAAGTTGGAAGGTGTCCATAGTTAGCTGAACTTTGTCTACTATCTTGGTGTGCTAACGTAGATTTCGAGTGGATTTTACATTTATTTGTGTCGGGGTCTGGAAAAAGATGTATATTTGTGGATTTGAGAAATATGATTGCTTTTGTGGGGATTTTTGCAGTTGTGCATACTTATATGTTATGTACTAATTTTTTATCTTTTTGGTCCCTACCTGCACTGTCTGCAGATGTTGGAGTTAAGTAAGCTGATTCGGGAGCTGAAGTTGATTCTTTATGGAAATAGTGAAGCTGAACCAGTCTCAGAAGCTTGTGCACAATTGACCCAGGAGTTCTTTAGAGAGAACACACTGCGTCTATTAATTATGTGTCTTCCAAAATTGAACTTAGAGGTAGTATGAATTCCTTTTCTTGTTTAGTACTATAAATTAGATGGTCTACTATATTAAACTGTCAGATTTTTCGAAGTGTGTTGCTCTCCAGTTTCATGTGCTACAGCCATATTTCTGTGTATTCTGACCTTTACCTTCATTGTATTTATCATGGCAATGATCAACTTTTGTAGGCCCGCAAAGATGCCACTCAAGTTGTTGCAAATTTACAAAGGCAACAAGTTCAGTCACGGTTGATTGCTTGTGATTACTTGGAAGCAAACATAGACATAATGGATATTTTGGTATCAGGGTAAGCTGCTACAGGGAGAGATTGTGATAAATTGTCATTATCATTCTATATATTGATTAATATGCAGCTTAACTTCTACTTTGGTGGTATTTGGAATTTTTTTATTTGTCATTCTTGGCTTTGTTTTTCCTCGCTGCATATTGTTGGGCTTTCTATGTGGCAAGACAGGATTATGTAAGTGACTTTTTTGAGTCTATCAGATGTTTGAACCAGATACTAATTACCGTATTGCAGACTACTTTTTGGAGAATGTAATGAATCATTTTTTCTTTTAACATTTGATTCATCAGATTCAACAAAGAATAAAATTTGTGAATACTGATGAGAATTTACTTTCTTTTGTAATGGTACAAGTTTAGGCCAAGAGATAGACACAGACAGCTCTTTACATGGGTGTAAAGAGATTTTTTAGACATTTCTTCTTCATTTGTTTGGAAGTTTTATCTGAATGATTAGTTCATATTCCACGCTATTTTGTAGCATTTCTAAAGTTATCGCATGATATTTTTACATGGTTGATGCACTGTTTGGGAGTATCTCTGTGTGGACAGATTTGTTTAGGCCCTTTTTAACCTTTTATGTTTGGGGGCAAGAATAGATAAAGAGGATTTTTTAGGGCTTTGACTGTGTTCTTTATACTACATGTCATGTTGATCAGCTTTCTGATGCTCTGTTTCTGGTTCATTTAGTTATGAGAACATAGACATGGCTTTACATTATGGTGCAATGTTGAGGGAGTGCATACGCCATCAAAGTGTTGCAAGGTGAGCCAAATGAACCAGGTTGCCTCTTTTCTTGTGATTTGAGTACACGTGGGTCAAAGATTAAAAAAATCAGTAAATAAATAATACGAGTGGGTAATTAATGTAATTTCTTTCGTGATTGCTGACTGTCTGGAATTGAAAATTGTTTCCTGTCTGAAGGATGAAATTGTGTGTTTTGTCCTTGAAGAGGTAATCATCTACATAACATTCTTACAAAAGTATGATTGTTATTTCAGTAAATCTTCACCTTAAGAATTGATGCTTGTTAATATGCCAAAATTTCTGTTTACCAGATCTCATTTCCTCTAATGTTATCTACAGAACTGATAAACCATAGGAAGAGCGAGAAAGAATAGTAGCAATATCTAGAATTTCCTTCATCTATTGTAAGGCGTTGTGCCTTTGTGAAGCCTTTGTATTCGTAATTTGTTGCATGTAAACTATATATATGCACACACTACACATATAGTTGAGTGCCTACAGTGCTGGTATATATTTCAATTCCTGGTGGTTATGCCCATGCTCACTTATCTTCCCTATTTGGAGATTACTAACCAAATTAATTAAAAATAACCATGTCTCTTTGTTTAGTACAAAGTTATTGGATTATGGTTATAAATGCCGTAGTGGGTTTTGTCTAAAGATTTGTCAAACATATTGATCCATGAATTAATTTTTACGTATATGTGTCCTAATTAAAACAGTTATTTAACTGTTATTTTATGTGGTATTGCTTCATATGTTGTTAACTGCATTAATCTTTATCTGGTCTGTTTCGCAGATATGTTCTGGAATCAGAGCATGTGAAGAAGTTTTTTGATTATATACAACTTCCAAATTTTGACATTGCTGCAGATGCTGCTGCAACTTTCAAGGTTGAGTATGGTTGACAGTACTAGTGATCAATTCTCTGTCTCTTTCTCGCACACATGCATGCACACATGTGCACCTTAATGCCTCTGTTCAAAATACAGGCAATCTGCGATTAGAAATTTGGTTCTTGTGTGTGCTGAATATGTTTCCCCACTTAGAGCTGCCTGATGCCGTGATCCTTTCTTTAAAATGAAAATTGCATTACTGCATTGTGTGGTTTTTTAGATTCCATAAATTCTAAGAAACTGTTGGATGAACTGAGTTCCTTTCCCTGTCTGCATTTGGAAATCTATCATATTGGTGTTAAGTAATGTTTTCGTTTTCTTGACCTTATATCTATCATCTTTACCTATAATAAGGGACACTATGGTGTGGAAGGCCCCAGTGTAAGGGTTCTCTTATAATAGTTGAGTGAATATGTCTACGTGGATTGGAAATGGCAATTGTCTGCTGTTTTGTCATTACATGCATTAACTCTGGCATTATTGTGACTCAATTGGAACATTTTGTTGCAGGAACTCTTGACGAGGCATAAATCAACTGTAGCTGAATTTCTTTCTAAAAATTATGACTGGGTAAGTGATGTTATGAATATTTCTGTATATATGTATATCAGTTTTCGTGCATGTATGTTCACGCACACTTGTTAAGAAGCTTTATGATGTGCTTGATGAAAAAGCATATTAAATCTACATGGAAATGAAGTCTCATTTTACCCAAAAGAAAAGGAAGTAAAGTCTCATTTGAAGCATCTAAAATGTAGATATTTTGTTTGTTTTATAATTTTTTTTTCTTTTTTTATTTTGTTGTGTGTGTGGGTTGGGTATAAATTATACGGCTTATTTTATCTGTATTGATGTTTTCATAACTTTGACCTCCTTTGGCTTGCAGATGTATGCAAAGAAACATCTCCTGTGAAATCCTTTTCAATTGCTAATTAACATCGTGCTAATGAACCACCGATTTATTATGACAGGCTTTATTAATAATGACGGAACCATGTGAATCATCTGATACATGTTTGAAGTACTGACATGCTTGAGAATTAGTCAATATGAGTGGAGTAGTGGGTGCTATTTGATGAGGTTTAAACTAACATGTATAAGTATCTCTTACACTCCACTTGTATACATGTGACCACATCTGGTATGGTAGACACACCAGAGAACATCAATTTTTGCCGGTGGTTATTTGTTTATGAATTTAGTGTCGTCATCATCATCATCATCATTATCATTGTTGTTGTTGTTGTTTAATTTGGCTTTTGGTTGACCAGAATTTGATATTCTCCACAACATTTGTGGTTTTAGTTTTTTGCAGAGTATAACTCAAAACTGCTGGAATCTACCAATTATATTACTAGACGGCAAGCTATCAAGGTAGGATGCAAGGTTAAGATTTTGCTAGAAAAAATGTGTAAATAATAAATAATTTTGACATTTGATCCTATGGAATGATATTCTCTCTCTAGAATTTGTACCCTTCATGGACGTTATGTATTCGTTTAAATAGTCTGAAAATGTATCCTTTTGTTTTCCTTTTATCTTTTTGTTGTAGTACAAATGCAGGCTGGTTCCTTTTTCATCTCATATTTTGCATAAATTGGCATATTGCAATGCCAAAAATACATGTGTTTATTTGATATCTCTCATATACTAGTTGATTTTGTTTGCCAAATCATAGCATGACTATATAGAAGTTTATATTTAACATAGAGATTTGCTACTTATCCCCGAGCGACATGCTATTGTCAGATTATATTGTCACCCCCAAAAACCAATATGAATTGAAAATGGTAAATACTTTGAATTTAACTTTGAAGACATAATTTTTTTCATGGGATGAAAAATATAAGAACCTAGAATTTAATATTACTAAGTTAGTAAGTGGTCACTTTTAAATGAGCCTTGTTGGTGCTTATGGACTTGAGTAGGTCAAAAAATTCTATTCAAAAGGAGATGCAGAATGATGGTCCTGTTCAGGGTGTGGATGGAATCAGAGGATTGTTTGCAGCATATATGAAATCTCTGCATTTAACTTATGATATGGTCCTGGGAGGATGTGTATTGAGGGGGATGTCGGCATAATTTCCTTAAATGTTATGAGAACTGGTTCATGGAATGCGTTGGCTGATTACAATCATAGGTTTATCGCTTGGTAAAAAAGATGATTCTATGTCTTTGTTGAGCTTAATACTACTAGACTGATGCGTCTCATATGAGCTTTATATTTTTTTTCAGTCTCACCACCTTCATTACTCTTCTTGAGTGTGGTAGTTACTCTGTAATTATGTCATCATATTTTAATAAGAATGCCTCTTTTACTGTTACAGCTGTTGGGAGACATTATGCTGGATCGTTCAAATTCTGCGGTGATGACACGATATGCGAGCTCAAAGGACAACTTGAGGATTCTTATGAATCTTCTGAGAGTATGATATTCTTTCTGATTGCTCAGTGCTATGTCTGATACTCTTCCCCCACAAACCTCAACTCCCCTGGTCTACAAAAAGAGAAAGACATTAAAATTGCAATTAAAAATAACTTGAATCTAAAGATTTGCTGGTGGTTGATATGTCAATTATTATGATCGGTGGTTGATATGTCAATTATAATGAACAAGGATTTCTCCTTTCACATTTTTTAAAAATCAAATATAATCGTGTATTTGTTTTCCCTTTGCTGTTGTATACGACAGCGAGCTACCAAACATAACACTGCTTCCTTGGCTACATGGTATTCGGTTTCCACCTTATACTTAAGTTTTGTGGTTGAACTATCCATTTCCTTTTGGAATTTGTGGAACAAAATGCTCAACAACCCAAAATATGCAAAAAAATATATATTTAGTAGATCTGGACATTCTTTATAATTTGTTTTTCTAAACATGAATATGTTAAATGGTGATCTCTTTTATTTGTTTGCTTTTTCAGGAGTCAAGTAAGAGCATCCAAATAGAAGCATTTCATGTTTTTAAGGTATGCTTTCAAGATAAACCTCGGCTCCTATATTTCAAATTATTAAATTGTCAGCATGTGTTGGTTCTTACTAATTCTACGATGAAATGTTCCAGTTATTTGCCGCTAATCAACATAAGCCCCCGGATATTGTTAGCATACTCATTGCAAATAGAAGCAAGCTCCTTCGTCTATTTGCAGATTTCAAGACCGATAAAGGTAGAAATGAAATACACATTTGCGGTAAGCATTTGTATTAGCAGTCTTGGCAGTGTTTCTCAATTTCAGTTTCTTATCTGCAGAGGATGCACAATTTGAGGCAGACAAAGCTCAAGTTATTAGAGAAATTGCGTCCCTTGAACCCAGAGAAGGCCCATGAACTGGCTCTATTGTACGCGTAACTTCATTGAATGTTTTTTCCCCAAATTAATTTGTGTGAATTAATATGTCAGGATCATATTTGTACCTTTAGAACAGCTGTTTATCCCTCTTTTTTTGCTTCCTTCCTTTCCATTTTGTTTTTTTTCCCCATTTCTGTAGCATCTGTTACCAACCTTATGTATTTCAAATAGGAATAATGGCTTGGGAGATTGAAACAAGAAAGAGATGATGAGGAATTTAACTTGATGCCATTATAATACTGTACATGATGATGAAGAGAACTTTCCTCCATGATCTCTTTGGATTAATAGCAGTACATTAATATGCTTGGAAAATCAGGGCTACGTTCTTCATCTGGAACTCGAATGTTCGGGGCGATATTATTGTGAAAAACATAAAGAATTTGTGAAACCCTGTTCTATGGAGGCACGACCGTTGCTATTGCCCCCATCTCGGGGTATCGTTTCAATTATTTGGTGTTTGGTTTGATGGTGAAAAAGTTTTGTTAATGTTCTCTTCATTCTGTTTTGGTTCCCAAATGGAGAATAGTACTTTGAATGCTATTCAAGTAGATGGGAGTAATGGAATTTCAGAGGGAGGGAGAGAAAAACAAACAACAGGAGCTGATTTTGTTTTCTGTTTTAAGTTAATTCACTTCTTTTCAAATCACCCACAAGAGTACACAAATCCTGGACTCTCCTGTACATGTTCTGGAAATGGCCAATAATTCGATCACAGTGCTAATATTCCATCTTTGTTCACGGGAATGAAAGAAGCGAATAACTACCATATTGGAACATTCGAAGCATCTCTTTTGTGTCTGTAGACACTATTCTTTTATGGGTTAAAATGAATTAACTATTTGAGCTTGACTCATTAAAAATATGTTTGAGGTTAACTCATTATGTAAACAAATCAAATATGAAAAAAATATGAAATTTATTAATTTTCTGAGCTCGACCTGATATTTGCTCAACAAGTTTATATTTGCTAAAATCTCGTCTGAAATTTGTTTAAGAGTTAAACAAATTAAATTTGAACACATTTTAAATTAATCCGTTTCTCAACACTACTTGTCTCTTTGCAGCCCAAAGTCCGTTATAAATTTACACCCAATTGTAACTACAAGTCTTCCAAACGTCTAATCTGAATCATGTTCTCGCATATGGTACCTTATCATTTCAGAGATGCCTATAGGCTAAAAGCATGTCATGTAACTTCGATCTCTCAGCATCACCCGGGGGGGGGGGAGGGGAACATCACAGGGAGTGTTTGGATAGCCAATTGAAAATTACTTCAAGACCCTTTACGTGATAACTTAGAATAAAGCACATACAAAGAATATAGTAAAGCAAGCATCATTGCTTTTAGTATGTTGATTGGAACTCGAGCTATGGAGATTATAATTGTAAAAGTTGGTTGATAGTTTTTTTTTGGTTTTTCGCATTGATAGAGCAGTGAATTCGTGTGGTCTGTCACCAGGTTCCAGTGAGCTACTTCGGTTGATTGCAAAGGAAAACTAGATCAAGAAACATCGGTGTGGTACTTGTTAAGGACCCTCTGATGCCAAAGTTAGGTTTTAGAGGATAACTTCACAAAGTTTTTGTTAGGATTTTTTGGTTATCGTACCTTAGAGAATGAGGTTTCCTTTTATACATCCAAGGTTGTGGTCCCTACAGTGTCTGCAAATGGTTGGTAGAGGAATGATTATTTTTTCATATGGCTATACGTCATTAAGCAGTCAAGTTTTTAGCAAGGTAGTTGTGGAAGTGGTTGTCTCCCACACATGGCATTTTCTGAGACGCTTGTCAGACTAACGTGGACGCGTAGTAGGGAGGGTGGTTGTCCTTCACTTTCGTAAAAGTCACGAATGCATTTAGCCTATGCATCAAGCTTTTAAACCTCTAGGTTACCCCTAGTGGATGAGTGATATCTGATGAGGGCTTACAGTGATGAATATCCACAAACATCTATCCACGTAATGTCAATACGATATCAAAGAACATGAAACATGCATTAACCTCATTCAAGTCAAGTCTCAATTCACCTAAATCATGAATCAGTGTAAGGTAAAGGCATAAAGCATTGAAGAAATAGACTACATTGAAGTGTACTAATAATGGCATATAACTCTAATGTCTTATAACTCATACAATTATATGCTTTATGCTTCAACCCAAGTATCACAAAACATACACTCAACTTTGAACATGAACGCACAAGGTCTCTCAATGGAAAACTCATTTTTAGAGTAAATATACAAGACATGCAAGTAGAACAATTCTAATCATCAAAACTGATAAGTTATAGGTGTATCAACTTGGCATAGCTTCATAAACGAACATTTACTGTTTAAGCACAATTAGAGAATTAACATTGATGATCTATACACAATTGAATTAAAGATTCATGTAATTTCGAATATTCTAAGGCCATGTGAAAGAAGAGTCATGTAAGAGGATAGAAAGCGGTAATAGATTTCAACATATGCATGCACATTACACATGATGATCATTGAACATTCACTTTCAAACTTTTAACTTTTGAATAACTTTCGAACTTTTTTTTTTTTCATCTTTCTTCACTTCCTTTTCATTTGAATTTTTTTTCTTTTTCAACTTCTTTTCATCCCTTTCTTTTTTTTTTCATCTTTCTTCACTTCCTTTTCATTTGAATTTTTTTTCTTTTTCAACTTCTTTTCATCCCTTTCTTTTTTTTTCTTTATTTTTCAACTCCATACACTTTCAGCTTCACAAATATAGAAGCAATGCACTAACTCCAAAATTTAGCATTAATAAATTTTTAAGCTCATGTGTATACGAATATCGAGAAAAAAATATAGACATGAATGACTCAATGGAATGAAATGGCCTCTATTTTTATAATCCGAAAATCACATCAAATCAAAACTTCAAGAGTGTATAAGATGTCAATAAATCCAACTAATACTCAACATGTAAATCAAAATCAAGCATAATGAGACTATTTAATGAATGAAGATCAATAAAATAACATTGAATAAATGTAAATCACTCTCAAAAGGCGATAAATAGGCTCTAAAGCTCACAAGGTATAAAATCTCCACCTTATAAGAACATGCATGCATAAGAGAGAAATATAGAAAGATCATATAACATACTAATGCACAACACTGTAAACTCTCTCTTATAATGGTTTTATGACAAAAACTTGCAATGCATCACAACATCTGAGGCGAATTAATCATCAACTCAAACTTAGTACAATGCACGACTTAAAGTATCCTCGACATCACAAGCGCATTAACATGAATACAGATATGGTTCCTCAAGATAATTCCCAGCACTTCCAATCATAACAATAAACATAAAGAGTATATGGAAAAGTGTGAGAAATACAAATCAAAGTACCGAACCATATGATACATCAAACCTTTACTGAAGACTTCCAAGTGTCCAAAAGGTAGATCAATCATGAAATTTAACCTGAAAATTACTCAATAAAGTATAACAAGGTTTGATAGAATAGAACTATTTTTGGAATTTTTTTTTTGTATAAACAAAAAGAACAAAACAAAACAAAAAAAACTAATAGGCTCCCTTTCCCCCAACTAGAATGATGCAATGTCCTCAACGCATTAAACAAAAAGAAACAAAAATATGAATGCATGAAAAAGGGATGAAAAAACCCGGTGGAGCACACCCTCCTCCCAACTAGGGAAGAACTCAAAAAAAATAAAAAAATAAACAAAAGAAAGCAAAAACTACCTAACTACTCCTACACTACTAAAATACACAAGAGAGGACTATCCAACACTATATCGAGGGTGTTCGCTTGCATGGAGCCACTTACAACTTATCATGAGTAATGAATTCAACATTAATAAATATGCGTATTTACGAATATAATTAAGCCCAAAATCATACAAAACACTCATGTAAATTTGTACAGGATAAAGAATAAAAATAGAATCTTGCATGATAGGGATGTTAAGGCTCAAGTCATGTTGAATAGGAGTATGGGATATCTCACTCTCCATTACTTCTTCCTTGGTCACCTTTTCTTGTTGGGAGGCCTTAATCTTGGGCTCCTCTCTCTTGGGTTCCTCTCCTTCACTCTCCATTATTCCTTCCTCTTTCACCTCTTCTTTAGATATCACTTCCCTCAGTTCAGACACCTCAGGAGGAATAAGTACTTCTTCTTTAACCTCATCCTCATCATCATCCACCTTAAGAACGTCTTCCCTTGGATTAGACACCGCGAGAACATGGATGTTCTCTATTTCATGTTCAGTCTTAAGGGCGATAATAGAGAGACCTTGGTCATGACTATTCTCGTGAACATCTCATATGTAGGATCATCTTAAGGTTGAGCCGGAAGCTATTTCCTCTCGCGATCCATTGGCTCTTATGTTAATAGGGTCAATTGTTAAGTTAGTTCATCTAATTCCCGACGAATTTGTGTAAGAGTGTCAGCTTGTACTTCTGTATTAGTATCCCTGAACCTCAAGGACATACCTGTGTGATATGGCATGTAAGATGACTGCATGTTCTCTTGATTCTCTACCAAAGGTTGATAAGATACTGAAGGATATGTCTCGTGAAACGTGTAAAGTGAAGCAACATGTGTATATGAATTATAAGCATATGGTGGAGACGAAGGTGGTGCATGGTAGTACGGTTGTTGTGGTGGTTGTTTATAAGAAGCATGTGGTGAAGCTTGAGAGCTCCACTCCCAATAATTTGGAGGTGGATAATAGTTTTGTAGTTGTACCGTGTATGAATTAGGACTCGTAGAAAGAAAATTCCAATGATAATTCATGAATACAATACATGCAAGACCAGCCAACAAGTATATGAAAACAACCTATCCTCCCAATCCCACAACAATGATGCACAAACCTAATGTAACCAAAAGAAAAACAAAAATAAGTGCTCAAAGATAAAAGATGGAACGAAGTTATCCAAACGAGCTATTGAGTTCCCCCATGTTTGTAGAATGATGGTGAAGTGCTTCCTCCAAAATAAAATCTCCAAGGCTCGTCCACCAACGTAGAACGCAATTTCCCCGGCAACGGCTCTAAAAACTCGATCGCTCCCTAAAAAGGTGATACTTAACCGCAAGTGCACAGCTGCGATATAGTAATAATTTCTCGTAAGTATGAGGTCGATCCCACAGGGAAGATGGTTTACGTGAATAGAAAAACTTACCGTGGATCAAAAATCTTAGAAAAAACACTCCAATAAACAAAAACTAATTTTAGGTTAAGAAAAGATTTGTTATCTAATTTAAACTAAGAAATAAAGAAAAAGTCCTGGAATCAATTGATCCAATCAATTGCGTCTCTTGAAATTCTAAAGGAGATAATTTAATAACTCAAATCTTTCGACTACGTCGCGAGTCTCGGATTCAGAAGATTTAGCGATAAAACCAAGAGTTCTTCAAAACTTCAACTTCTAGAATAAATCGGGTTGTTAGAATCAAGGTCGTGCATCATCGGTTCATGCAGCATATACTGAACCCAAGGCAGCGTATATACTAAGTGTGGTATTTACGCATAAGTGTTACCGAACATAATAGGACGCCCAGGTTTTCGAAGGTTTCTAGAACGAAGAAGAAGAAGAAGAAGAAGAAGAAGAAGAAGAAGAAGAAGAAAGAAGAAAGAAGAAAGAAAATTTTAACTTTAAAACCCAAAATCTTACCTCCTTTGTTCATCCAAGATCTTCAATTAATCTTCCCAATTGATCCCAAGATGGAATCTAGCTGCTCATCATAATCATAGATATGCAAAGTTGTATTGAAAATATATTGAAAAGACTGAGTAATCTGATTACAAGAATTGAAAACTAAATGAAAACTATAAATAAACTACTCTAATCTACTCCTAAAACCCTAGAAAAATGTCAACCCTCATATCTCCCAATAATAACAACAATCCCAGCTCATATAGGCAGGAAAAATAATTGGAAATCCCGCCGCACCATTCGAATGGCCTTCGAATGGACTTCGAACCCCAAATTGACCGTTTGAACAGACTTCTGACGGTTTTCGAATGGCTTTTATGCTCTCTGAACCTATTGAACAGTCTTCGGACCTAATTTTGGCATGACACCGTTTAACGTACCATTTGAACGCACTTCGAATGCCACTATTCACCGTTCGAACTGTACTATTCATCGTTCGAACTCACTTCAGACGCACTTCAGACACCTTCTCCAATTTAGTGCGAATTTATCCTTTTTAAGCCCAGATTCATGAAAACATACTTAAAACTAAGTTAGTAACGAATTAGGACTAAAACAACATAATTAAACCTATTCTAAGGCTAACAAATAACTAATTAAAGCATGTAGATGGTACTTTTGGAGTACAATCAGTTGTCCCACCCTACGTTTTGTCCTTTCGGTAGTACACAGCTAGGCTTAGTGTCAGGCGTGGTTCCCATAAGTCAGTCATGGGAGATGGTCGGCATGTTCCTATTCGATATGCTCGGCCAAACCAGTCGACCATGGTATGCTCGACCAACTCCTATTCAGCACTGCCAGGGTGCTCCGTTATCCATGGTCACCCCGGTTAGCCCCTTACAGGAGTCCTGGTTAGCTCCCACCTGATCGTTCCCCATTAGTTGCCCCCAATTCCTCTAAGTACCCAGAGCGTGGTCAGGGAAATTCATACGGTGGGTGCGTCTTTGTGAAAGGAGGGGCGCATTTATAGTGTCGTAAGCACAATTATGGCGATTGTTGACAATGATTAGGTACGTTGCTCGACACCCTAGTGACGTGTAAACCCCTTATTGGGTTTCATTTTGTGATGTGACTTGACGATCACCGACGTTGGATCTGCGATTAATGAGTTAATCTGAACTGTTAATTTCGAACATGGGAATTTTAGGCTTGGCGGTTCCAGTCCTTGGTTGTCACTTCGCATTCTTCATGCTTAGGCAGTTTCTGGTTTTTAAAACCTCTCCTTCATCTTCCTTTCTGCTTCTTCGTGTTCATGCATTTGGAGATTCAGGCTTCTCTCTTCATTGGTAAGATCTAAAACCATTACTCTCTTCTCTTCATGCGGTTCTTCTTGGAGCGTTGGTTTTGGTATTACACCAAAGCAGGGACTGCCCCTTCTCTCCAAGGGTTTGTTGGGATCCCAGAGTTATTTGAGTTTGTGTGGGAGTCGGTTGGTAGTGGTTTTAAGTTGGTTAGGAGATTGCACTTAGTAGGCACTATGGTGGATCCTAAAGATGTATATTCTTCAGGTTTTGAGAACACTACTTCTCAGGATTTGGTTAGGGTTAGATCGGAGGTCCCTACTAGTGCTTCTGTGGGGCCTTCTGGGGCTTCTGGCGAGAGGCCATCCCTTGGGGGTATGTTCCTGGGCCCAAAGGTATGATAGTCCTTAGGGTCAGAGAGTTTAATTTTGCGGTTGAGGAGGTGTCCTCTGTTATTACGGAAAGGAGGGTTAAGAAGCTATGAAAGGATTATCAGTTTCCTCTTGGGTTGTCATATAGGATCCCTAAAAAGGGAGAGTGAGCTTGTTCTGTTCGTCCTGGGGAGGTCTGTGTTTATGAGGCTGCCCTGGCTAGTGGCCTCAGATTTCTTATTTCAGCCCCCATTAGAAGGGTTGTGAGTGTTTTGGGGTTAGCCCCTGGTCAACTCCTTCCCAATTCGTAGAGAATCTTGCTAGCCTGTGTTGTGTTGTGGCAAGCATCCAATGATGGTGAGAACCACCTTACTGCTGATGAGTTCTTGTACTGCTACAAGCTGACCGAGCAGGAGAAGGGCTGGTGGTACTTCTCGGCCAGGAGTGGTGACACGACTTTGGTGACAGATCTGCCCTCTTCCAACAAGAGGTGGAAGGACATATTTTTCTTTGTACATGGCGAAAGTTGGGAGCACCAACCTTGGGAGGTTATAGGTGATGATTCTGCTCGGGTTCCTCAATCATGGAATTTTCCAACTCAGAGGGGTATGTCCCTTAGTTTTTGTAGTTTTTAATTTTACTCAACCGTAGTTTCTAGATTTTTAGGGCTCTGACTTAGGTTCCTTGTGTCTGGCTAGCTTATGGTGCACCCACTTTGAACAAGGCCCAGAAAATCAGGGTGAATAGGGCCTAGGATTTTGGCGTCACAAGTGCCAACGCTCTGATGAATTTAAAAAACCTGAGTATGTACTTGTTGGGCCCTGAGCCTACAAGTGAAGCTCTGAGGGCAGAACGTGAGAGGAGTGAGTACAGTTCGCTCTCTTTTTTATGTGATAATTTTATTACTTGCAAGCGCATGAATCGGATTGAAGTATAAGAATGTGAGTGCGAGGTTAATCCCATAGGGACTTGTAAAATTTTAGAAAATAAATTAGAAGAAATCTAGTTCATCCTAACCTAGTTAAGAAATCTTGAGTTTGTTTAATTAATCTAGCAATGAACAAAAATAACTAAATATAAATAAATAAGTAAACAATTCATCTAGACAATAATAATAAAGAGACGAGAGATATCAAATTAAAATGAATAAGGTTTTAGAATCTACACACATGCATTATAATAACTTTTCATGTAATTTAAATTATTTTCCTAATTCACTTCACAATAATGTCGTAATCAAACTTGTTATTATGGAAATTATAACATTAAAATCACTTTAATAAATAAACTAATGTATACTCTTCCCAACCTTAATGTTCAAGATCAAAAATTTATATGTATCCATTCGAAAATAAATCACATAAGAAATCCAATGCTTGAAATTATACCAATAAATAACAGGGTTAATAATTAATCCAACAATCTCAAATCATGAACAAAATTCACATCCAAAATTATTGACTTTAATTAAATCTAGGCAAGAGTATTACACAATCAAAGCACGCGTATGAGAAATAAATATAAATCATATGTCAAGTCATTACAAAGCATGGAGTTTCATCCTCAACCCTAGTATGAAAACTTAGTCACTCATGATTTTAACATCCATTGAAAGTAAGAAAAATAGAATATAAAATCTGAACACGTAAAATAATAAGGCTTCAAAAACTTTGTATTCCAAGTCTTTGTCTTCTTCTTCCTCCTCCTTCTTTCTTTCTTTTTCACTTTGGCTTTTTCTCTTCTCTCTCGTTTCGGTCCGACGCTCGGCTTGTTGCAGCTGCTATTCTTCTCTCCCTTTAGGGATTTTTGTCCTTCTTTTTATACACTTGGCCGACCCCCTCCTTTTTGCTGTGGCTAGGGTAGGTTTGCTTTTTGTTTTTAACTCTTTTCCTTGTTTTTTCCTTGCTTCCCCACTTCACACGTGCACATGTATACATATTATATATATATATATATATATATATGAATATATATCTTTTTGCTATTCTTTAAATGGCTACCTTTAATAGTTGAAAGATTTTCCGTCTAAGTCTCATTGCTTGAATAAAATTGTTGAAGAATTTGATTCTTTAAGCACGTAGTTCCTATTTTAACTTGGAGTCTTCCTTTTTGCTTTTATTTCCAAATCTATAATAAAAATAATAATATAGATAAATAAATAACAACTAAATAATATAATTAAAGGGTGAAAATATATAAATTATGTGACTTGTCACTTTTTTCCCTTTATTGATTGCTTGTTGATATGTCCTTCCTTGTTGTTTTTGTGCAGACCAAGGAAAGGACCATTCTGACGAGGAAGGAGACATGGCCTTGAACAAGAAAATCTTAACAAAGGTGAAGCTCTCTTTAGAGCCTTCTATACTGGCCAAGCGTTTCAAGCTCCCTACTAGCTACAAGGCTGAGAGCAGTGGTAACAAGGACAAGGGGGTCGACCAAGGGGACCTCCCACCGCCCAAGGTCGCCAGTCCTCCTCCTGCACCATTGGTCACTCAGGAGCCACCACCAGCCGCAACTAGGCCTGTAGATGTTGCCGCCCCCCCCCCCCCCCCCCCCCCCCCCTCCTCACCAAGAGCTGTCAGCCTGCCTCCTGCAGATGCCCCAGCAATGCCCACCTTCTCCCTTTAAGATCTTTTTGCTTAAGGAAAGACCATATTTGAGAGTCCAAAGCTGGCATGGAGAAGGCTAAAGAGTGTGATCCATCTAAGGGATGGAGAGCAGTTGGCGAGCAATTCAACACATAAACTGACCAGTGACATCGATCAGAATTTGCTTCAGGTAAATTTTACAAGTATTGTTACTTGGTTCATTCTATCTTGTTTCTGATCTTACCCCTTTTGTTTGATCAGGCTACTACCAGGCTCTCTGTACTGAGCGCCAGATCATCGAAGAGCGAGAAGGGTTTCTTGAAGCAAAGGCACAAAGCAGACCAGGCCTTAGCTGATGCAGTTTCTTTGAAGAAGAAGCTAAAGGAGGTCTGCTCATAGAGGGATAACTTAAAAGGTAGGGTGCTGGCCCTGCAAGAGGAGAAAACAAACTGGTGGGAGATTTGGCCAACGAGAAAAGTGCAAAGGAATCTATGCGTGAGAAGTTCGCTGTTGAGAGAGCTGCCCTAAGGGCTACCCATGCTAAGATAGCCGCCTTTCCCGCTCAAGTTGAGGCAGCTATTAAGAAGGCTTTTGAGGAGTACCATCAGGGAGACTTCCATCAGCTGGCGTTGGGTGGGGCCTACATGTAAGGCTTCACAAAGGCGAAGAAGATGGTCACCCAAGTCTTCCCTAACCTTGACCTCTCTGCTATCTAGGCTATCCCTGAGGATGATACAACCTTTGTGGCTGTCGAGAAGAGCAAGGCCGGGAGTAAGGATGGGGCAACTGAGAAAGATGACGCCCAATCAAAAGCTTCTACCCAGCCAAATGCCCCTTCGACTACTAAGTAGCCTTTTTTTTTTTAGTAGATCTTTTTGCCTTTCCATTTTACCCTCGCAGTGATTTCAAATATAACACTATTTGGGTTGTGTTTGTACATATCACCTTTCATTAATGGAAAAAATGCTTCCCCATTTGAATTTGCGACTGTAGTCTTTGCTTAAGTTTCTGTAGGTGATTTGTCTTTCCTTTGTTGGGTAAGGCATTTGCCCTTCTCTCTCTCTCTCTCTCTCTTGTTTTTTTTTTTTTTTTTTTTTTTGCAGTTTGTTAGTTTTTAGACTAGACACTTTGGTCTGGACTTCTGTAGGTGATCTGCTCAGCCTTGGCCTGAGCAAGACTTTTCTTGAATAGGTATACAGCCTTGGGCATATAGCCTGGGACACAAAGCCTCTGCCTGCTCAGCCTTGGCCTAAGTAGGACTTTTATTGAGTGGGCATAAAGCCTTGGGCGTAAAGCCTCTGCCTGCTCGGCCTCGGCCTAAGAAGGACTTTTATTGAGTGGGCATAAAGCCATGGGCATATCACCTTTGGGTGTATTGTCTTTGCCTGCTCGGCCTTGGCCTAAGCGGGACTTTTCTTGAATGGGCATAAAGCCTTGGGCGTATACCTTTTCTTGTTCCTTTTACAAAAAAAAATGTTTGAACATTCATAAAAGCATAAGGAGAATTGTAGGCAAGTCTATGTAGGCTATCAACTATTTGACTTTTCACCTATACTTTTACATCTGGTGATAAAAAGAGTTGCTTACACATAGTACTTTCTGAGGTGCTCAGCATGCCATGGGTGAGGTAGCTCTTTACCGATTAGGTCCCTCAATCTGTAAGTGCCCTTCCTAGTGAATCCTAATACCTCATAAGGTCCTTCCCGATTCGGACCGAGTTTCCCGTTCTGAGCAATTCTGGTAGATTGGTTGGCTTTCTTTGGAACTAATTCCCTTGGCTTAAAGTCCCTCCATCGCACTCGACCATTGTGGTACCGGCGCATCTATTGTTGATATGAGGCCACTTTGATTGCTGCCTGTAGCCTCTTCTCTTCTAGCAAATCTAGGTTAACTGCCAGGGCCTCGTCATCTATCTCGAAGTTATAATTTTAAGTTCTGGGACTCGGAAGACTAATTTCTAGTGGTATTACTGCTTCTGTTCCGAATGTGAGGGAGAAAGGGGTTTGCCCTGTAGAGACTCTCTTAGTGGTTCTATAAGCCCATAGGATGCTGGGGAGCTCCTCTACCCATAGTCTTTTGGCTTTCTCTAGTTTGGTTTTGATGATCTTGAGGAGGGACCTGTTGATGACCTTCACTTGCCCGTTTGCTTGGGGATGCTCTGGTGATGAGAAGTGGTAGCTAATTTGCAAGTTTGAGCACAACCCACCGAACTGCTTTCCCTTGAATTGCTTCCCATTGTCAATGATGACCACCTTTGGGATCCCGAAGCGGCATACGATTTCTTTCACAGGAAGTTGTCATTTTCTGTTATGTGATGGTGGTGAGGGCCTCTACTTTGACCCACTTCATGAAGTAATCGATAGCCACTATTGTAAACTTGTTTTGTCCTCCTCTTAAGGGCAATGGGCCCACGATGTCGATCCCGCCTTGGGCAAAAGGCCACAGGCTTTGGATAGGAGTCAATTCCTGTGTAGGTTGTTTGGGGATATTGGTGAACTACTGACACTTGTCACATTTCTTCACAAACTCCTGCAAGTCTTTACTTATTATCGACCAGTAGTATGCTGCTCTAAGAATCTTATTAGCTAGGGAATGTCCTCTAGAGTAGTTCCCGTAAATTCCTTCACAAATCTCTCTCATAATATATGCGGCCTCCTCATCTGTAGCACACCTGAGGAGGGGGGCAATGTGCCCTCTTTTGTACAGGATGCCATCAAGTATCACATAGTGGCTAGACCTGAGCTTGATTCTCTTTACTTCCAACTTATCTTTTGGGAGGGTGCTGTGCTCCAGGTAGTCTCTGATTGGTTTGGCTCATGAGGCTTCTGTCTCCAATACATTAACTTCTAGGGTTTAGATGCTCAGGGAATTGAAGATCACCAAGGGTACTTCAGGGTCGAGCTGCTCTGAGGATGTTATCCTTGCCAGTCTGTCAGCTTTTTTGTTCTCTAACCAGGGAACTCTTTGTACCAGTACCTTTGAGAATTTCCTGACCAAACTTCTGACCATCTGGCAGTACTCTTTCATCTTGTCTCCCCTTGCTTCGTATTCTCCCTGGACTTGTTCGATTACAAGCTGCGAGTCTGTCCTGACCGTTATCTGCTCTGCCTCCATTCTCCAAGCAATCCGAAGCCCAACTAGGAAAGCCTCATACTCTGCTTCATTGTTGGTGGTCGGGAACATGAATCAGAGGGCATACTCTACTTTGTGGCTGTCTGGGGTGACGAGAACAACGCCTACTCCACTGGAATGTTCGGTCCAAGAGCCATCAACGTTCAATATTCAGTTGTTCTTCGTATCATCGATCTTGAGTGGGGAGTTAGGTAGGGTTGTAAACTCTGTAATGAAATCTGTTGTTGCTTGTCCTTTGATGGCCACTCGTGGTCTGTATTGGATGTCGAACTGACTGAGCTCCACCGACCACTTCATGAGTCACCCTGAAGTTTCAGGCTTGTATAATACTTTCTTCAAGGGTTGGTTAGTCAGTACTATAATTTAATGCACTTGGAAATAGGGTCTGAGTCTCCGTGTTGATATTACCAGGGCGAAGGCCAGTAGCTCCATCTTCAAGTATCTCTCATCAGCCTCTCTTAGGGCCCTACTGGTGTAGTAGACTGGTTTTTTGGACCCCTTAGTCTTCACGGACAAGGGCTGAGCTCACTATTGTTGCCGAAATAGCCAAGTATAGAAAGAGTTCTTCTCCGATAACCATTCGCCTAAGCAGAGAAACTGAGCCCAAGTATTGTTTCAACTGTTGAAATGCCTCTTTATACTCGTCTGTCCAATGGAATGCTCTTCTTAGTGTCTTGAAGAAGGGGAGGCATCTGTCAGTTGACTTGAAAATGAACCTGTTTAGGGCTGTTACTCTGCCCATCAGCCTCTGAACATCTTGGATTGACTTTGGTGCTTGCATGCTCAGTATCGAGCTGACTTTTTTCAGGTTGGCCTGTATCTCTCTCTACGAGACCATGAATCTTAGGAACTTTCCAAATGCCACCCCAAATGTGCACTTGGCAGGATTCAGCTTCATGTTGTAGGCCCTGAGGGTCTGAAAAGTCTCCTTTAGATCTTTGAGGTGGTCCATCACCTGTTTACTCTTCACCAACATGTCGTAGATGTAAACCTCCACATTCCTCCCGATTTGGGCTTTGAACATTCTGTTCACCAGCCGTTGATAGGTTGCCCTGGCATTCTTTAGGCCAAAGGGCATGACTGTGTAGCAGTACAGTTCTTTGTCAGTGATGAAGGCAGTGTGTTCTTGGTCTCCTTCGGCCATCTTGATCTGGTTGTACCCCAAGAAAGTGTTCATGAACAAGAGCATCTCGTATCTTGCAGTGGAGTCCACCAGAAGGTCGATGGTAAGCAGGGGAAGCAGTCTTTGGGGCAGGCCTTGTTAAGGTCTGTGAAGTCCACATACATCCTTGATTTTCCATTGGTCTTCTTCACTATCACCACATTCGAAAGCTAGGTACAGTAATGGGTTTCTTTGATGAACTTAGCCTGGACGAGCTTATCTACTTCGTCAGCGATGGCCTCATTACGCTCTGGGGCAAAGTTCATTCTCTTCTATTTGACCGGTTTAGCTTCGGATGAGATGTTGAGGTGGTGGGTAGCAATCTTGGGATCAATGTCTGGCATATCCTCATGTGTCCAGGCGAAAACGTCAGTGTTACTTTTAAAGAAGTTTCTCAGTTCTTACTTTAGTGGCTTTGGGGCCGCTAATCCGATTATGAGCACTCTGGGCTTGGCTGGGTTGTCATCTAGGTCTGGTTTGTTGTTCTAGATTGGATTGTCGAGCAGGACTTATTTCAGCTCTTCCACTGGCTCTCCTCTCTTCATTTCTTTCTCGTCTCTGACTTCTAGCTCTTCTATTACAAAGGTTTCCTTGGCAGTGCTCTCCTTAAGGAACGCCCTGTAGCACTCTCTGGCTATTATCTGGTCACCCTTGACATTTCCCACTCCTTGCTCCGTCGGGAACTTCAATCGCAAATGGTAAGTGGATGTGACCGCTTTGAACCAGTTCAGGGTCATTCACCCTAAGATCATGTTATAGTTTGAAGGGCAGTCCACCACCAAAAAGTTGACCAGCTTAATGGCTTGCTGGGTCTCATCTCCCTGGGTAACCGGCAGCTTAATGGACCCTATGGGGGTAACCTTGTCCCCTGTGAACCCTACTAAGGGGGAGTTCATGGGCTTCAAGGTTTCTTTTTGTATTTGCAGCTGCTTAAAGGTATCCCAAAAGATGATATTTGTTGAATTGCCATCGTCGATAAGGATTCGTCTGATATAGAAATTGGAGATGACTGCACTGATAACTATTGTCACGCCCCATAACCAGGTATAGGATTTAGGGTACATGACCGGCCAGTAGCAAGGCTACCTGAGGCCGTATTACATAAACTGGTTGATCACCTGTGCATACTCATTTAAAATTTGCGGAATGGAAACTTTTATAACTTGAAATATAATCCGTGTCATGCATGATAGAGCTTTGCCTAATCCAAAACATAATATACATAAGGACCTAATCAAGGTCCACCGAAGTTATAGCATTATATCATTACAAAACATTGGGTCCAGCCCTCACACATAATACAAAACATAGGCCCGTAAGCCGTAGCTAAAAATCCACGTATAGCCTTGTTCTAGGACCTCCCGGATTGGCTACCTAAAAATCATTTGAGAAAACGTAAGCTAATGCTTAGTGAATAACAATGATGCATGAGCGAGAAAATATCATGGACTAGCAATTATATCCAACATACAAGGATAGATAATCATTTATGCATAAGCAAATAAGCTTTGGAACGTTTAAAGCGTAGACTTGGAATTCATTGGTAACGTAAACATCATTTGAAACGTTCAACATTTCAAAACATAGTATAATGAGAAGAGATGCAACATAACATTATTCTTGATATAACATTTCATATCTTGTCGTAAAACATGTGAACATATCATAGCTCTCAGTTCAAAACATAAGTGTGCTACAACTCAACATATGAGCTAAGCTCCATAGAAACTATGTAGGTCACGCTAAAGCTCTTTAGGCCAAGGACGTCTCCCAACATAGATAGTTTATTTCCCGTCCCCTATCGTAGGACTATCAGGCTAGATTAAGGTCTCACCATGAGAAGACCTGAGTTAGCATCATACATTGGAAACTTAGCATCTCTTCCATTTAAACATTATAGTCCATGGTTTTCATTCATTACATAAATATAACTTGAATGCATTTGAAATATGACATTTGTAGTTGAACATAGCATTGATGCATTGAAAATGCGTGGAAAGCATTGCATGATATGGAGGTGAATTTAAAACGTTTGGAAATTAATAGAGTTTTACTCATAGCATATCGTTACTCACCTCTCTCCGATAGAATGAATGGTAGACAATGTTTCCTACACAAAATGCACGTAGAAATATGAAAATATCAATACAAGTCTCCAAGGCAAAGCAACAATGTAAAACGAGAACATAAGGTTGAGGTTTGAACATGAAAGCCGGGACGTCAACTCCTTCATTGCATCTCAACCACTTCACAAGGAAGGGTTCACACTCTAGGTTAATTCCATTTGAAAATAGGCTTAAAGGGTTTTAATTTGATAGGTCATGGGCCAAAAACACATTTTAAATGAAGAAGTTATTTTCTATAGAAAAGAGACTAAAATTTTGGAAGGAGAATGTTATTGACAGAATTTTGAGTCAACTTCAAAATTCTATATCTCTCATTCTATAAGGAATTAGAGTACAAACTTTGTATGGATACAAAGGTCTATGAATTTACTATCTAATGCTTTATACAGTGCATCAATCCAAGTTTTCTAGAGAAAGTTATGCGCATTTTACAAAACAGTGTCTGAGCTGAAAAGTGAAACCGGGGACTGGACAAAAGTGTCGACTCCATAGATTGGGGAGTCGGCTCCTGAGCCAAAAAAAAAAAGAATCTGGGAGTTCATTGGACAAAAGGGTCGACTCCGGAGACTAAAGAGTCGCCTCCTGAGCTGAAGAAATGAATCTGAGAGTTTACTGAACAAAAAGGTCGGCTCTAGAAGCAAAAGAGTCGCCTCCTGAGCTGAAGAAACGAATCTGGGAGTTCTCTGAGACAAGGAGTCGGCTCCAAAAACAAAAGAGTCATCTCCTGAGATGAAGAAACGAATCTGGGAGTTCTCTGGGACAAGGAGTCAGCTCCAAAAACAAAGGAGTCAACTCCAAAGCTAAAAACCCAGATGTCTACCCGAAAATCCCCAAATCTCACTCAAACCAAAATCAAAGTCAATCAAAACTCTCACAAACTCTTCCAACGCTTCTAGGATCCAAAGATTGACCCAAGAAGACCACAATAACACAAAATGAAACACTTTAAACAAGTAAAACGAAGAGATCTAGGGTTTTAGGAATCGAAGCCCTAACTTGCATAAGTTGGGGATTTCAATCCCAAACTCTCAAATCTTTCAATGGGGCTTACAACACTCTATACTTAGCCAATTTGGGACTCCAAAGAGTCATCCACAATAACCAAACAACACAACCCACAAAGATAGATACATACACATATACAATTGGAGAAGAAAATGAAACCTTACCTTTCTTCAAGCTTGGTTAAGTCTTCCATTGGCTTCAAACTCTTCCTTCATGCTTCTTCCTCCTCTTCCTCTTCTCCTCCTCTCCCTCTCTTCCCTCTCAATCGGTTGAAATGTGTGAGTTATGTGCACATAAGTGTATATAAGGTGATACACATGGGAATAATCTCATGTGTCTCACCCATAGGCTTAAGTTATAACATAAACTCCCATTGGTCATTTTTTACCAAAAAGAAGAAATAATTAACATTGAACATTGCATATACTAGAAATTCTCATTAATATAAATAAATAGAGGTTTGGGATATCACAACTATAGCATCATCATGAGGATGGCTCAGCTCCGCAACTTCCTCTTCTGTGGACACTATATCTGGAACACTCGAGCGGGATTTCTTGCTCGGTTTCTCCACTATGAACACCTTGGGTTGCTTTGCCTACCTGCTATTATTCTTCCTTGCTGACGAGGACTCACTGCCACCTCCAAATCCTTTGGCGATGACCTTTATCTCTCTGATCGGTCACTGGTGTGCTGAAGCTCCATCTGGGCCTCTTCGTTCTGTGGCACGTGACTTATCAAGCTCATGGCTCGCTACGAATCTTCCCAGTCGATCCTAACTTATTAGGTTTTCGATCTG
This sequence comes from Euryodendron excelsum, assembly GCA_033060915.1. Classification (NCBI taxonomy): domain Eukaryota; kingdom Viridiplantae; phylum Streptophyta; class Magnoliopsida; order Ericales; family Pentaphylacaceae; genus Euryodendron; species Euryodendron excelsum. The sequence goes on along the minus strand of CM065377.1, from coordinate 45,447,768 downwards.
CTACTTCAGATCTATGCAGTTGTCAGTGTTGTGGTCGTGGTCCCTGTGGAACCGACAGTACTTCCTCTGGTTTCTCTACTTTGGGGGGCTTCTCAATCTCCCAGGCCATTTCAACTCCGGATCATTCTTGATCTCGTTTAGGACATGCCCCACCGGTGCCTTTAGGGGGTGAAATTGTGATCGAAGCCAGCGAACCGGCTCCTCATCCCCTCTACTCGGGTTGCTGGTCTGTCAACCCTTGAGGTCGTCTTTTCTCTGTCTTTCCTGTTGTCGTTAGTTGGCCTTTTGTTCTTCTCGGGGCGAGAGCCAGTGTCCCCATCTCGATCGCGCCTCGCGTTCATAGCATCTTCCGCATTCATATGCTTTTGGGCTCTGATCATAAGATCAACCATGGTCTTCGAGGGTTCCTTGGCTAACGAGAACAATAACTTGTAGGTTTTTATACAGCTCATGAAGGTCGTAACCGTAACCTTGTCATCAACGTCATCCACTTCTAGGGTCTTTAGGTTGAACCTGGTGACAAATTCCCTTAGTGTCTCCTCATTTTTCTACTTCACATTGAGTAGGTAGGTGGCTAGTTTCCTTTGCCTCTAACCCCCAATATAATGTCCTACGAACAATTTATTAAGTTGGACGAAGGAGCTGATAGTGGAGGATTAGATCCTGCTGAACCACACCCTAGCAGCTCTTTTGAGAGTGATTGGGAAGGCTTTGCACATGATCTCATCTGGGACAACTTACAGCTACATCAATGCTTTGAATGTCTCCAGATGGTCCAAGGGGTCCTTGGTCACGTCAAACATCTCCAAGGCTGGCATCTTGAACTTCGATGGTAGGGGCACTCCCATCACCACCTAGGTGAAAGGGGAATTAGTTCTATTCCCCAACTCCTCTACGATATTGGGGGTTTTAGTCTTGACAACCTCCATGACCACTGTTAATTGGGCTTAGAGGGCTTTGATGCATTCATCCCAGGCGAGAGATTCTTTGCCCTGTCTCCCATAACTTCTGTATGCTGGGGATAGTGTTGCAGGTGTGAACTTGGGCCATGGATGTGGGCTTTCTTCAGTTGGGCCCCTCCATTCGGGGGCGGTGCACTGCCGCTTGGAACGATAGGATCTTCATTCTTGAGGCTAGCTTCTTCATCCCCCATTTCGTGTCTAGGTTGGGCTTCAGGCTACTGGCTTCCTTCCGGTGCAGTGGGAAGTCGCCAAAGCAACTCCTGGTTCTGGGTTATCAGCATCTGCATGTTGGCCATTACATCGGCCATTCAGGTCTCAAGGGCTGTAGCCTGGCTTGTATTCTGATCCTCCATGGTTTGTGGTAGGTGTAAAGCACCGGACCTGGTTAAGACCATAGAAATGACAGGAAGTCATTTCCCATAGACGGTGCCAGCTGATAGAGTAGTAAATTTGTATAGTCTGCCCCCAGGTTTCGGTAAGCTGCTTCGATTGACTGCAAAGGGAAACTGGATCAAGAAACATTGGTGTGGTGCCTGCCAAAGACCCTCTGATGCCAAAGTTAGGTTTTAGAGGATAACTTCATAAAGTTTTTGCTAGGGTTTTGGTTATCGTACCTTGGAGAAAGAGATTTCCTTTTACACATCCAAGGTTGTGGTCCCTACAGTGTCTGCAAATGATTGGTGGAGGAATGATCATCTTTTCACATAGCTATACGTCATTAGGCAATTAGGTTTTTGGTAGGGCAGTTGTTAGGTTTTTGGTCGGCATGTTCCTGTTCGATATGTTTGGCCAAACTGGTCGACCATGGTATGCTCGACCAACTCCTATTCAGCACTGCCAGGGTGCTCCATTATCCATGGTCACCCCGATTAGCCCCTTATAGGGGTCCTGGTCAGCTCCTGCCAAATCAGTCCCCATCACACATTAAAAAGAGAAAACTAGCCTACGATCACCTCAGAAAAAGCTACTTCAAAGGCATTTGCCTTAAGTAGTGGAAGTATTTGTCGAAAGGTTATTTGAGAACCCCCATGCTCTTTGGTAGCTTTATTATCACTTTTGTTTTTATAAAATTTTTATGAAGGGGTCCGATATTTATTAAGTTATAATAGTTGCTCTAATAGTCTCTTTGGAATAGAAGGCAAGAGAAAGGAAAAATGAAAGAAAATAATTGTTATTATTTTTTTTCTATTTAGTTTCTAGTTTAAGAGGGCAGCAAAAAAAAGTCTAAAGTAAAAAATAAGTTATTTTAATTCTCAATTCTCACTTTTCGTTCATTTTTTTTAGCTATCTTATTATTTTTCTCTTCTCCTTGAAATTCAGAAAAAAAACTAAAGCAAAAAAATTATTTTAACTCTCACTTTTCGTTCATTTTTTTTGCTCTTTTCTTTTTAATAGCTATCTTATTGTTTTTTTGCTCTTCTCTTTGAAATTTAAAAAAAAAAAAAGAAAGTTATTTTCTTTCCATGGTGTTCACAAAACTAAACAACAGAAAATAGAGCATATCTCTTTCCATAAGTTCCAAACAGGCCGCCAGGTACACGGTATGTCAGCATTTGTGATTCCGAGTAAATCGAGGGGCACTTTCATGAAAAGATTCCATAATTTTTGGACTCTTTTTTAAATTATTTTTGGTTGAATATAAATATATCGGCGCCCGCATGTGCAACCTGAAAGTTCAAGAACAAGCCGTGTGCTGCTCTCTCTCTCTCTCTCTCTCTCGCTAATCAGACAATTTTTGGGAAAAATGGCCGCAAAGGGTGAGACCCCATTAATCTCTCCCATGTCTGTATGTATATATGTATATATGCATGTGCATGTGTAAGCATGTATTTGTTCTGTGATATTTTCAATGCTTTTGTTTTCTGATAGAGTTCTATTGATTTCAGATTCACTCTCAGAGTTCCTCGCCATCGCAGTCGATGCAGCTAAGCAAGCTGGAGAGGTAGATCAAATCCGTAACCCAATTTCCCAGTGCTCTGGTTTCTTCATTTTCTTCATCAATTTGCCCAATTTTAGCCTTTGTTTTAACTTTTTTTTTTTAACAAAACATTTCTGGTTTACAGTTAATCCATAAAGGATTCTACCAAACCAAGCATGTGGAGCAGAAAGGCGAGGTCTATGCACTTCATTCTTATCTGTTTTCATACATGTTTTTATGTATAGATGTATTTGTAACAACTCATATATGTTCGCGCTGTTTTTGATATGGAAATGAAATTAAAATATAGAGGAAGAATCTTCTGTATCATCGCCTCATGGGGGATGTATATATTGGCCCAAAACGCCAATGCTGCATTGCTTTAGTTAGAACATCTGTGTATTAGTTTTAATTTTTATTGATGACAAGAGAAATTCTCAAAGTAATCAGTTTTGTTGTTTTAACTTAGATTTTATTCACATGGACGGTGAAGTTGATCGGAATTGTGTAACATTAGATGTAGGTGTGCCCTTAAGGAGTTCCATAAATTCTGGAAAATGCTTATGATAACACAATTCCTTTTTCATTTTTTTTTCTTTCTTTTTCTATTAATCACTTGTTGTACTCGAAACCAATATGGGCAACCTTTAGCTATGATACAAAATGATGGCTAATCTGCGCGCAAAAACATTTAAAATTAAACTTAAGCTGATTGGAAATTGTTTTGAGTTGAGAATTTGGTCATGGTAGTGTTGCCGTGCTGGTAGGGGAAAAGGGGAGATGGACTGGAAATGACTATTTAAGAGAACAAAAGTTTAATATAATAAATTGAGAAAGGAAGAAAGAACTGTCAGAATTACTAAATTCTATACAAAATAGTGAAGAACAAACATTGTTTGTCATGCACATAGAAGGCCAATTCTAGGACCATGCATGATGCCTATTATCCCAAAGTATGGGAAAAAGGTTCCAAGAAGCCTAGACAAGGAATGAGCTAAGAACATTAATGTACAAATTGAAAAGTAAGTGAAATTGCACAAATTATACAGATATTGAGCCCAGAACAATATTTGATCATTTCTTGGTGTGAATGGTAGAAGATACACAACTCATTATCTTCTATCTTTTTCCCCATTGCAGGTGGATTTGGTCACAGAAACTGATAAGGCATGTGAAGGTCTCATATTCAGTCATCTTAAGCAGCATTTCCCTAACCATAAGGTTAACCCTTGCTTCTTCTAGATACTTGCATATGTTAATGGGTGATTAGTGTGGTAGTGTTGAGCACTTTCACAGACCAGTTTCTCATTATTTCTTTAAATCACTGCTCATCTTAGTTCATTGGTGAAGAAACCGCTGCTGCTTGTGGCGTTACAGAGCTGACTGACGAGCCAACGTGGATAGTTGATCCTATTGATGGGACAACTAACTTTGTGCATGGGTAATTATCAAATTTTGATGTCAAGTTTGTAAGGATTTTATTCTTTTTTATACATCCAAGCCAACTGATTTTATTGCACTACACAATGACTTGCAGGTTCCCCTTCGTGTGTGTCTCTATTGGTCTAACAATTGGAAAGGTCCCCACAGTCGGTGTTGTTTACAACCCAATTATGGATGAGGTGAGAATTTTCATGCTCCAAGTGTGTCTTATTTGATGGTCGACCTTTTAAAACTCAGCCGTTATAGGCATGGATTAGACATGGGGGAGAGTACCATAAATTATGCATGGAGTACTGTCCAAGTTAATTGATACATTGCCTTGGTAGTCTTCTGGGTGTCACTCATTAGTGTGATCCTACCTACCCAGGGAGGCATTACTACTTCCTGCCAGCTTTATGTTATTGGGAGCATCCTTACACACACACTAGAATTCATGAATATTTTATTACCTATTTATTTTGAGTGATTTTGTACTTCTTACCATATTGTTCTGCTGAGGCTAGAGATTCTTATCAGCTACATGTGGATTTGATTGATTTAGTTATGGTGCTTTGAGAACTAATTAGTGGTTGAGTGGTGTAAGAAGTTTGGGTTTGCAATATGCAGCTTTTCACTGGCATCCATGGAAAAGGTGCTTTTCTGAATGGAAACCCCATAAAAGGTGATTCTTCTTTTTTATCAATTAGTCTGGCTTTTGTTTTTTGGTCCTGTGCCCCATGAACCAAACGAATAGTATGGCTGTTAGTTGATTGGGAATTCATGTAATGGATCTCTTACAATGGCATGCTATGTTTTGAGATTCTACAGTGTCTTCTCAGTCCGAACTTGTGAAGTCCCTCCTTTGTACTGAGGTATGTTTGCAGAAACTGTTTTCGCAATTACTGCAATGTAATCCTCTATTCAGGTTCTTGGCCTCGTCTTTCTGTAGCTAGTGTATGATACTGAAAAGGAACAGAGTAGATAACAAAAATTAAGTCTGATACATCACTCGCTATCGTCACAAGTGAATAGGACACTGAACTTCGGGTTAAATGTAGGTATCATGTCCTGCAAATTTTGTCTAATAATTCAATTTCTGTATCACATCATGCATAAATCTAAATTTGACCGAAAAAGCCACATGATCTTAGCTATTCTTATTTATAAGGAATATTCTCCAATTGATAAAATTTATGCTCAGTTCTTGCAGTTGAGTAAAATAGTCCTCTATTCTTCCATTTTGCCACCCTATTGGATTCCCAAGATAGTCACTCCTTAGTTGCCTCAAGTTGTTGTGGACTATCTTCCATATCTCAACACTGCTGCTCAGTGAAAGCATTTAGGGTATGCAAAACCCAATTCAATGCAGCAAAATTTACCTCCTTACATCCCTTCAAAGGATCACAATCTTGTGACATAGGGCCTTTCCAGCATACATTCTGTGGAATGCTATGTGGATTTCTTTAGAAATAAAGAGAATGTCCTGTCACATTCTTCCACTACTAACCTGTTTCTTTTCTGTAAATACTAGGATGAAGATGATTCCATCTGAGAGAAACTTCACTGCACTTTATGCTGACTCATCATCACACTGTATACCGAGTTACTTCCACTTCCTAGTGCCTTTGAAAAAGTATGTTTTGTGATGGAGGCATTGCACTGCAGTCGATGCTATCTATCAGAAGGGAGAAACGTCATGTGAAATTTGGCAAATTACGTACCTAGCTCCCATCTGTTGTATCTATGCCATATGGATCTTCTCACATTACACCTGAAAACCAGCTTCCTACATCTGAGAAGCACCTATTACATGCTTTCTGAATGTATAACAGATTTCCTATGCTGTAAATCTTGCACAAACACTTCGCATTTCATAGAAGATTTAGCTTATAGGGGGAAGACAAGTGAACTAAAGGACTAATATTACATATGAGGAACTAATGTTTTATCTGACTGAGAAAGCAGGATATTCCAGTACATGATAAGTTAACTGTGGATGCCTCTACAAAGAGAATTAATAGCTTGCTTTTCAAGGTAAAACCAGAACTTGCTGGTGTAAGTACTTGATTTTCAGTAAAAAGTTGGCAACCAGAATTAAGGGTATGACTTTCTTATGTGATCAGGTGAGATCCCTTCGGATGTGTGGCTCTTGTGTTTTGGACCTCTGTGGGATTGCATGTGGAAGGCTTGACCTATTCTATTTAATTGGCTTTGGGGGTCCTTGGTAAGGTTTTATCTTTAGTTCGAGTGAAGTAGGATGATACACATGGTTGACAATCTTCGCTCCTCTTGTTAGGGATGTGGCAGGTGCTGCTGTGATTGTTAAGGAAGCTGGAGGAGTTCTGTTTGATCCGTAAGAAACAAATTTAATTATGATTTTTTCAATCTTTATTTTCATTTTTCTCCTTTTCTCTGCTCTCCTAAACTTAACCACAAGGATATGCAAAGTTCCGGAGATAATTATTTTTTTTTCTTCTTTTTACACTAGGGAATGAATAAACATGCATCCATTTTGATATGAAGGCATTTGAAGATTAATTTCTTATGTTGACTGTCTGATTTTCACACAATTGCTGAACAGAATAAGTACACATTTTCTTACTCTGGAACTATGTTACATGGACTCTTTAAAAATGTATAAAGTACCTGTGTTGCACATTCAACACTTGGACTCCGATACTTGGTTAATAGTTTAGGTATGGGATAATTCTTTTTTGGGTAAGCCATGACCTCAATCATGGGTGGGGGCTCCACTACCATTGGGCTAACCCCTAGCCTCATATAAGTATGAGATATGCGTCCGACATGTATGGTTGGATATTTACCCTACAAAATGTTTAATAATTCAAGTTTACCATATAAAGATGTATAAAACACTCACATTACGCATTAGATGCTCTATAAGAACTTGTAAATCCTATGTTATCCTATAAATTAAAACAATTATGCTAAGAAGTATGAATATTGTGCCTCCTCCCATTGCCCTTAGACATGAGAATTAGATGACTCTGACATTTTGACACATCCGCACCAACACCCGTACCTAAGTCCATGAAACATAAATTTGGAAAATAGTAAAAGACACATACAAGCACAAAATTTGCTTAAAGCAGTTTCTTACGTCAATAGTATAATGTCTGTTGTGCATCAGTTCTGGTAAAGAATTTGACATCACCGCTCAGCGAGTAGCAGCTTCAAATCCACTTGTCAAGGATGCATTTATCGAGGCATTGCGACAATCGGAATGAAAGTTTATGGGAGCTGACAGCTTCATTTGAGCAGTTAAGTTCCGTTGTTACTTCCAAAAGAAACAAGCAATAGGCATCCTGACTCCATCAAAAATGGTTTCCAGAGATACTGTTAACCGAGAGGCTACTAGGCGATTCTAATTTGATGACTCGATCTTGCACACCACCTGTTACTGCATGAGCTCCTAAACCCGTGCATCTTTTTTTTTTGGAAGGAAATGTGTACCTGTATACAGCAGAGTAACAGATTTGTGAAAGGTTGCTGGTTTAATTTGATACCTTTGTTGTGAACTTTGCCTACATGATCTTTATGGATTTTAAACAGCATAGCTGTGCATGATTTTGCTTGGAAAATCATGGCTTCAGTCTTCATCTGAAGCCAGATATAATTGTGAAAAGCATCATGAATTAGCTAAAACTCAGTTCTTTTGAGCCCCGTATTGGCGCACCATTTAAATGTATTTGGGTGGTTGGTTTGATAAAGGAAGATTCAAATAGTAGGGGTAAATGGAAATTAGGAGGGAGAAAACAAAGAACGAGAAACAACCACAGAAGCTGACTTTGTTTTCCATTACTGTCTTTAAGTTGGTTTTGCAGCTATTCCTGTGAATCTCCAGCAGTGGCTTGCAGGATATGCCAGGAGCTTATTCAAAGTTGGTACATGAAAGCAAAATGCCATTCTAATTAAAGTTCAATGTTTGGCAGGACAATGATTTATTATTATTATTATTTTTAACCGATGTTTGAGTCATTTTACATGCACTTTAACTAATTCTGGAGCAGTCTTCTTTTTACACAAACTAAGATATTGAAGAGAGCAGATCTCAAATCTCAAGCTTGGGATTGGCAGGATCTGGCTTTGCTTGGAAATTATCCAGAAGCAACCGTGTAGGCTTAGCTAGGAGGACCATGTAAAGCAATTTTTTGTGAAAAGACAAAGCTGCCATTAAAAGGGAACAATTAATATATACTTATGCCCATTTACACAAACTTACACTGGCAAAAAATGATTCTTGGTTGAGGGACCACAAACTCGATAGGAATAGGAATAAGAATAGGCATGTTTCACAGACATGGAATCATGATAAACATGGAAAAGAGAGCAACCAACTTTATTCACGGGAGTGAAAATAAGCTAACAAAGAACCAGCGTAGTGTCATATTCCGCACATCTTTAGGTGCAAGGCAAATTCAAAGATGCCCACAGGGTAAAGAATCATGTCATAGAGTTTTCTTTTTCTTTCTTTATTTTCGTACTAGGAAAGCTTGAGATCTCGAAAAAGCTACTCCAGCAGCATGTGCCTTAAATAGGACAGCATTCCTTGAGGGCAATGAGGAGGTTGTTCCAAATGAGCTAATCAGTACTTCGTTAAAGTTTGAAACTTAATGAGTTTCAAAATATATTTAATTTCAACTGGTCTGTTTTTCAAGCCAAACTTAAACAAATTTTAATCGAGCATATCATGAACAGAGCTGACTGATGGACCGACATGGATAGTTGATCTTCTTTATGGGACAACTAACTTTGTGCACGGGTAATTTTCAAAATTTTTATGTCAAGTTTTTAGGGAATTTAAGATTTATCATGCATTCAATCCAATTAATTTCATTGCACTGCGCGATGACATGTAGGTTCCCCTTCGTGTGTGTCTCTATTGGTCTAACAATTGGTAAGGTCCCTACAGTCGGTGTTGTTTACAACCCAATTATGGATGAGGTGAGAATTTTCATGCTTCAAACCTTTTATAATCAATTCATTACAGGCATGGACTAACACATGAGGAGACTGGGAGCGTCCTTACACATAGAAGGGAATTTCATGAATCTTATTTGTTACCTATTGATTGAGTGATTAGTTGGCCATCCCTCTTTTGTACTCCTTCCCATATTTGGTATAACCATATCGATCCGCTTGTCAGAGAGCTTGATATGTATTGTCGGGACCCTCACTTAACAACTTAAGATTTTAAGTCAAGTAGTTACTTAACATGATATCGGAGTTTTGGCTTGGCTCTTACTTAACAGTTTAAGTTTTTAGGTCAAGTGGCTACTTAACACTGCAGAGGCTAGAGATTCTTATGAGCTGCATGTTGATCTGATCAAATAACAAAATTGTGTTTTGATAACTGTAAGTGGTTGAGTGAAGTAAGAACTTTGGGTTTGCGATATGCAGCTTTTCACTGGTCTCCACGGAAAAGGTGCTTTCCTAAATGGAAATCCCATAAAAGGTGATTAATTTTTTTAGTCAATTATTCTTGCTGTTGTTTTTTGGTTCTGAGCCCCATAAAAAGAAAAAAATATAGTATGGCTGTTCATTGACTGGGAAATCATGTAATGGATCTCTAACAATTGCAACCTATGTTTTAAGATTCTGCAGTGTCTTCTCAGTCTGAACTTGTGAAGTCCCTCATTGTTACTGAGGTATGTGCGTGCAAACAGTTTTTGCAGTTACTGCAATTTAGTCCTTTGTTCAGGTCTTGGCCTCTTCTTTCTGTAGTTTTTGTAGGATATTGAAAAGAAACAAAAATTTTCTGATACGTTAGTTGCTACAGTCACAAGTGAAGAGGACACACTGAACTTACAGATAATTCAACTTCATTTCCTTTACCACATGCATCAAAGTTTCTTCTATGTTGCTTTAAGATACATAAGTGTAGTATCACAGTTATAAAGAATGTTTTCTGTTACAGTCAGTGAAGTATTGGGCTACCATGTCCATGAGTGAAGGGTGGACTAATTGCACACCAAAGCACATATTAATAGCATGTTCCTTGCAAACTTGTGATTTATAATGGAGATATTGCATTACAGTTGATGCTGCTGAAAACGAGTTTCCTGCATCCAAGAAACACTTAGTACATGCTTTCTCAATGTATAACAGATTCCTATGTTGCAATTCTTGCACAAACACTTCGTATCTTCTAAAGGATTTAGCTTCACGGCTGATTGAGATAACATATAAGGAGCTAATGATGTTTTGTCTGACTGAGAAAGCAGGCTGGAACAAAACGGGATAAGTTAACTGTGGATGCCTCTACAAGGAGAATTAATAGCTTACTTTTCAAGGTAAAACCAGAACTTGATGGTGTAAGTTACTGAGTTTCAGTAAAAAGAAAGTGTTGGCCTATGTTACCTGGAGTTAGGTACAGGTGTCGTTCGGTGCGGGTACGTGTTCGGGTGTCGAATTCATCTAATTTTTATGTCTAAGGACATTTAGACATGGCTATATTTCATATTTCTTAAATACATATTTTGCATTTTTAAGGTAGAATGATATTTGCAAACTAAAATATAGTATTTCATACATCAAATGGAAGTCCTATGCTTAGTTCTATACTAAACTCAATTATTTATACATACTTGTTAGTTGTATATTTAACGAGTTATATCGGACACATATTTCATACCCTGAGGGTCAAGTGTTTGACATGAGTATTTCACAAATTGTTGGCCATTCGAACTAATGGTATCAACTTTCTTGCTTGATCAGGGGAGATCCCTTCGGATGACTGGCTCTTGTGCATTGGACCACCGTGGGATTGCATGTGGAAGGCTTGACCTATTCTATTTACTTAACTTCGGGGGCCTTTTGTATGGTTTTATCTTTAGGTCAAGTGAAGTATGGTGTTATATATGATTGATAACAATTTGATTTTTCAATTTTTATTTTTATTTTTTCTCCTTTCTCTGCTCTTCTTCCAAACATAACCGAAAGGGCATGGGAAGAATCAACTTGCATACATCTTGATGTGCAGGCATTTTGAGATTAATTTCTCATGTTGACTGTCTGAATTTTACACAATTGCTGACCAGAATAAGTATACTTCTTAATCTGGGAAATAGAAAAGACACCCATAAAAGCACAAAATTTGCTTAAAGCAGTTTCTTACATCGGAAGTCTAATGTTTGTTTTGCATCAGTTCTGGCAAAGAATTTGACATCATGGTTCAGCGAGTAGCAGCTTCGAATCCACTTGTCAAGGATGCATTTGTCGAGGCATTGCGACAACCAGAATGAAAATCTATGGAGCTGAAAGCTTCATTTGACCAGTCATTTGACCGATTCTAATGATTGTTCATTGGCTTGGGGCCTTAAGCAGTGCCAAATTCTCTGTAAAATCAACTTAATCTGAAAATTATCTGGTAAATATCGGTACAAGTTTGTGGATTGCTGTGATATAGAGGGTGTGTCAGCTTGGCTTCTATATATGTTATGGTTTGTGAATTACATTGTATCAAAGGACATGAACACTGCCTCTCTACATGTCGAAACTTACTATCTTCTAGACTTCAACCAATTACATCGACTCTTCGTGTGCTCCATCAATCTTTCCCCCTCTTGTCAACTTCTTCCAAACTGCTATCAGGACTGTCGTAAATATTAATGCCCCAAAGATAATGCCATTCCCAAGCATCCATTCTAGGTTTAGGGGCACATGTGCTCGATTCAATGGAAAGCAGATATATCAAACAATAGGTCCTACACTTGTCTAATATGCACGTGTTTCGGACCCACGAGATAATTCTCCCATTCCTTTGCAGGCTTCACAATTAATCATATTTTTTTACAAATTGGCCAAATTTTAAATCCTTCCATGGGATGAAATGGTCAAACTATAACTATATTTAGGCCAATGGAAGTTGGTAAACTGTTGTAATTGAAACTGCTTCTTCCAATGCTACTCGTATTTCCCCAAGTAGGATTATATTTATATTTCTTTATTGAGAGAGCAAGCTTTGGCACAATAGTAAGGTTGACAGCCTATTTGCACTAAGGGGTACAACTATGTATGTTTCGCCTATTCAACTCTGCAGTAGCGAAAGACTTGTGTATTGGGCTACTTTTTTTTTTCATTCAGCGAGCGGCCAAGAGTGATTTAATCATACCCTACCTCACCCAAATGGACATTTCAGAGGAAATTGGAGAAAGAGAATGAGGGTAGCCAAAGGAAATAAAGAGGGTAAAATGTAAAAGAAACAAATACATGTAGCTGTTCAGGCACAACTATGCTACAAATCCTGAAACAATTACAGCCAGCCATGAACTCCCCCAAACACCAGTTATCCTAAATACTCTCATTCACTATGTATAAATAATGGGTACTGCAGAAACATAAATAACATAAAACATGAATGAAACAAACCATGAGATCCATCTACACCCCATGCTGTGTCCTAGGACAATACCCATTAAACCCATTTCCTCCATTATTGCCCTGTGGGATCTTCTCAGCCCCGGCTGACTTCTTCCTCTTCACAACTATGATCCATGTATAAACTTCCAAGAATGCTGCAACCGCGGCCAAACCCACAATGGTGCCAACGTAAGCTCTCTCCCATTTCTTCTCCGGATTCAAGATGTCGAATCCTTTGAAAATGTTGATGATGCTGAGGATGATGACCGAATACCCAACCGAGTGGTGGTAGATGTTCCAGTATAATCTGTACTTATGTTCCCTCTTCGGCCTTACAAGCAAAGCAAACACCTAGATCCAAAGAAAACTTTTCCTCAGTATGCCACAATCATATAATAACTCAAACTATAATATAGATATATGTATTGATACCTGAAGGGTTGCAAGAGAGAAGAGGACAATGCCAAGGGTCCTGTGGGCAGTGTATTGAATTCCAGGGGACTGACTTCCTAGTTGGAGACCAGTTGCCCAGCCAGCAACGCCAATGATGTAGGCTGAGGTTTGGCAAGTAGCATGAAGGTAAAACCATGCCGGGTCTGCGGATTTAAACACCTTCAAATACCTCGCTATCACAACCCCAAGAGGCATCAGGACACCCCAGCTGACTGCATTCAGCACCCCGTGAATCTGGAAGTTCATTACCAACTAAACTAAGAATTCATATTGAATGATCATAAATCATTTGAAACAGGGGCGGAATCAGAAATTATGTGGAATGAGGGCTATGGAGGGCCAAGGTCAAATTTTTTGGTTTTGTTGTGGGGTTAAGATAAAAATTCTCTTGAATTTAGAAGGTCAGGATAAATTTTGTTAGGGGGCTATGGTAAAAATTATTGAATGTTGAAAGGTCAGAAGAAATTTTTTCAAATTTTTGAGGGGCCAATATACATTTTTCTTATGATAAATACTAAAGACTCATAAAACCTAAATAGAATTTCGTCAAAGCAGGGGGCCACGGCCCTACCGTCCAAGCCTAGTTATGTTCCTAATTTGAAATGAAAATTTCCTTTTTAAATCTACTCAAAAGGACATCTTAGAGTCCAATCAGAAGGGAAAATGCCATTGATTCTCTGAAAGTGGTAGAGAGAAAGGAGGATAGGAAATGGATTTTCTCATCCAATGAACAAAACTTGGTTCTTGAGAAGCAGAGTAAAACAGAGCACAAACCTGAACCAAGACGAATAAAGAAAACTAACCGAAAATATCTGATAATCGTAATCAGGGATTAAATTACTTACATTCTTTTTTCTGAGTTTTGAATTCGCTGCTCCACCTCCTGCTGTCCCGGATTCTCCCGAAAGAAGATTCAGCGTCGCCATTGATTGAATATTAGCACCAGAAGTACCATGAATCCCAGGAGAATCATTTGACACAGGGCCATCTTGCCAAACCTGGTTCACAGTAGTGATGTTGTTTGGCAGTTTCAAAGTAGCAAAAATGACAATTTCATTGTTTGTGTAGGTAGCCGATAAATCCGAGACAGGGAAACTCAAATCTCCTTTCTGCAATCTGGTAGAGTAACTAGAAACTGGAGATGTGTAAACGCTCATAGATCCATCTGATTTCTGGAAAGCCACCAGAGCCTGAGATCCAACCATGCCTTTAGCTGCCGGATTGATGGCCCATGCAACCCATCTTGAAGATGAAATTCCGGTGTGGCGGTAGGCAATTTGGACAGTTTGTGAAGATGGGTTGTAAGTCCAATGAAGAAAAGAGTTCAAATATGGGAGATCATTGCAGGTACTAAACACCTTGTTACTTGAAAAGGCATATTTGGCACATGATTGAGCAGAGGACAAGAAGAACAGAGAAATCAAAATGCAGCAAACTAACACAGGTTTACACATTCTAGCCATTTCAACTGATGGACAACTAGAAACCAATCCCAAACAGGGAATGAGAATCAAAGAGGAGAACAGACCCAGAAAATGTATTGGTATAAAAACTGATGATCACTACATTGAAAACAGAGGAGTTTGAAGAAGTGGATAAATTCAAGGACTTGTAAAAGGTCAATTGACAAATGCCTTCTTCTTCTTCTTCTGCTTCTATACTCAGCTATGAGAAATGAGATGGAGATTCAAGTACCAAGAAGATGCTGCTTGAGAGAGAAGGTTATGAGGAAATGAAAGAGAAACAGAGAGGGGGAGTTCTAATTATAGATGAATGGTGGGGTAAGGGTAGTTAAACAGTTTGGTATGGAAGGTTTCATAATATGAGAGAGAGAGAGCGAGAGAGAGAGAGAGAGAGAGAGGGGTTTGGTTTTTTTTATTGGACATATGTCACTTAATTCTAAAGTTCTTTTACCTCTATGCTTAGGTTGCAACAACCATCCCTCTTCACAAAAACCTGCCCATGTCTAACTTCAACTGCAATTGTACTATAATATTAGAGTTCTCATGGTATCTGAGCCATATCATTATTCATTCTGATTTTTGTTTTACTATTTATTTATTTTTATGCTTCATTCGATTAAGTTCAATTCCGCTCATATTTGTTTGCTTGCATATTGATCAAATTCGTCCATTATATGACATTTACCAATACAAGCAAGAGAGAAGACTTCAACTCCCATTGTTTGATTTTGATTGCTAGTTGTTGTGAGTCAATGTCTTGATTTTTAGGGGAAACATAGTTCTCAGCAAGCCAACAAAATTTTAGCTAATTTAGTTGTCAAAACAAATTGGCCACCAGTAATTGTTCTTAAAGTTAGTGGAATATGCTATTCTTTCTATTATTTTATAAAGAATCTTGCACCAAATGAGGTGATTGTAGCACTCTTGTAATTAAAGGCTATTTTAATAATTTCTTTATTTTTTTTTAGTTTTAAAGTGATAAGATCACAAAAACCTGCCCATGTCTAACTTCAACTGCAATTGTACTATAATATTAGAGTTCTCATGGTATCTGAGCCTAAGTCACATAATGCGCGTGCGGGGGCGGGAGCGGGTGCGCGAGAGCGTCATTTATTAGAAGGATTGAGAATGAGAGCGTCCCAGAGCGTGTATATATATTTAAATAAATATTATTATTTTATATTTATATAATACATTTAAGTCATTTTAATTTTTATGTTTTAATTTCTTGTTTGTAACTACTAAATACACAATAAAAGAAAAAAAAAAAGCATAAATGATACACAATTGTGTGAATGGTTCAGTGGCAAACGGGAGACAATTTTCCCCCACTGTAGCTTGGGGTTGCATGTACGAATCTCGTTACTAAGTGTTTTGCGTGGTTTCTAACTTCATAGGAAGCTTGGCTTTTGATTCGGTGTAGCAACACTTTGCATGTACATGCCACGTGGCAATCAAACATTGGCTGAAAATGCAATTCGTCTTGAATTCGCGGATTTGATTTGACCAAATCAATCCGCGAATTTGACCCGGTTTCAGTCCCAATTTGCGAATCCGCGAACTAGAGCGCGATTCGCCACCCTTGGTAGGCGGATTGTGTTACCTAGATCTGAGCCATATCATTATTCATTCTGATTTTTGTTTTACTATTTATTTATTTTTATGCTTCATTCGATTAAGTTCAATTCCGCTCATATTTGTTTGCTTGCATATTGATCAAATTCGTCCATTATATGACATTTACCAATACAAGCAAGAGAGAAGACTTCAACTCCCAGTGTTTGATTTCGATTGCTAGTTGTTGTGAGTCAATTTCTTGATTTTTAGGGGAAACATAGTTCTCAGCAAGCCAACAAAATTTTAGCTAATTTAGTTGTCAAAACAAATTGGCCACCAGTAATTGTTCTTAAAGTTAGTGGAATATGCTATTCTTTCTATTATTTTATAAAGAATCTTGCACCAAATGAGGTGATTGTAGCACTCTTGTAATTAAAGGCTATTTTAATAATTTCTTTATTTTTTTTTAGTTTTAAAGTGATAAGATCACAGTTCAACCATATCATTTTGAATTATTTTTTTATAATTTTTTCTGTACATATATCATCATCCAAAGTAAATACCCTACATTTAGTAATCACGGAGTATTACCTTGCTATGACAACCATATGAGTATTGGCAAAGAATATTCTTTTTGCAATCAATATGTTTATGATATTTTAGTTGTAAGAATCCTAAGATAATTAAGAAGTTAATATTCCCAACATTTTGATGAGTTTTGACACACTTTATAAAATATTAGGTACTTAAACCCTTATATCAAACAAGGTGCAATCTAGATTAGGTACTATGTTTCTTAAAAGTTGTACCAAAGATTTTGAATTGTCTCCCCACCTTCACTCTTTACTAAATTTGAAGAATTATTGTGGAAGGGATCGGTTATATATATACACATATACATATAGAAAAAGACCACCTTTTGTCAACGTATGGTTGTGATGGGTGACCAGAAACACATGAAACTATACCCAACCAAAAACACTGCCAAAAGTCAAACAATTCGGAGAGTCAATCAACTAGCTGTGGGTTGTGACTTGTAACCACTCTCAGGAGAGATCATTTCAGTTGGGTTAGGTGCATGGTAGCCCAGGGTGGAACCCCAGCGTGGTCTAACCAAATCCCTAACCCCTGCCGGCGTCAAAAGGTCAAACGGTTTGGGCTTTGTGGCCACATTGGGACCCACCTGACCGATTCTCTCGAGATTACCAGTTCCCACCCAGCATTTGTCTTCGTGTACCGCCGCAGTAGATTGACGCCACTGTCTTCGACTCTTCTCTCTCCACGTACCCTCCAACGTCACGCAACGTTCTTTGGAACCTTATCGAGGTTTAAATTAACAAAGTTTCATAAACATTAACGTCCGTGAATTGGATTTACGAGAGAGTAAGTGTTTGGATACAGAGATTCTCCCGCGGTTGGTATCGTTTTTATTGATTTGGATTTAGGAGGGTCTTAATACTTGGATACAAAATGGGTAAATTACACTAATCTTTCTTAAGATATTTAATAATGACAGATATTATTATATAATTTTAAAAATGACACAGAGCTCTTTTTTAATTTAATTGTCGGTTACAAATTCTTTGTTTCGTTAAGCTACCGTTACTATAAGTGACGAAAAAGCATGGAATTGGCTGATGTCATTTTTAAAATATTAAATTTGCTCTTAGTGTAAAATAAATAACTTTTTTTTATCATCTAATCATGCAGTGCCACCTTATGGGCCCATCATCACCACCACCACACCTTATCCTAACCCATCATCTCCATCAATCCCTTCCTCTTCAATCTCGCTCACTAATACCACCGTATAGCCATAGATCCATTTATAACCAAAATCAAACCCAAAACCGATTTCACGACCCATGGTTTCTAGTAGTGACCAACCCCATCAAAACAGTGAACACCGTTCACCCCCACCCGTGTTGGGTCTCTTTCTCTATACCCCATAACCCCTCCTCCACCACACTCCCACAAAGCAAAGGGTGAAACAGAGGGTAAGATCAATTTCTGCAACAATAAAGATCAACAATAACAAAAAAAAAAAAAATCAAAATTTCAACAATATAGTTCGAAGCACATTGTTTTCAAGTTTTACCATACATAATCAGATTAACAACAAAAACAAAAAAAGAAGGGACACATACCCAAAAAGGGCAAAGCTCTCTTACACTTGGCTGCTCCGATTTGAGAAAATTTCTACTTCATCTTTGAAATTGAGTGACACCACAAGGTACGTGATTCTCTACCTCTCTCTGTTATTTCTCTCTCTCCGAGAAATAGTCAAAATCTTACAATCCAAGCACCAGTAGTCATTTGAATTAAACCAACAACTTTGTAGTCATTTTTGGTAATCCGTATAGGCTACATTCATATATACATATATAAATATATACAGATGAATACATTTGAACACACCCTCATACACACATACATATTATATACACACACACACACACATATATATATATGTTAAGAAAATAGTGAAGGGTTTGCGGTTGGTACTGTGACGGTGGGTGTCGTGGTGGCTATGGAGGTTGGTTGGTGAGTTTCTTGTCGGGTTCAATTAGCAGAGAGAGAGAGAGATTCGGCCATGGTGCGTTCTGTCGGTATTTTTAGAGAAAAAAATGGACAGAAGGACAGAGAGAGAGAAATAATTGCCAGCGTTGGCATATATAGTTTGCAGAGGGGCATTTTGGTCTTTTCAATTTTTAACTTATGCAATTGTAAATTTTAATCATGTGAGGGGTAAATTGGTAAAAAGCCATCCACTGTTACTACCGCCAGGGGACAAATTTAATAGGTAGGTCAGTGTAATTTTGGTAACTACAGAAATATTATTTGTTATTGTCAGATGCCTCAAGAAGGTCAGTGTAATTTATTCATACAAAATTTGCCACGCTCTGTTTCTTTTTTGAGTTAATTACAAACAAACTCTCTGAACTATGACTCAATATTAATATACTCTCTAAACTTTAAAAACAAGTTAACCTCTAAACTATCAATTTGTATCAATTAACTTCTTCTATTAACAATATATTAGCAATCAGTTAAAAGAATAAATAAAAAATTATCATGCAACTTACACTTATTCATAAAAATTTATTTTATACCTAAATTATATTATTTGTTTGTAATGATTATCTAATAACTGAAATACCCTTAATATTGTCATTATATTTACATATCATTTCAGTTATTAGTTAATTATTATAACAAGAAAAAATCAATTTAGGTATAAAACTATTTTTTTGTGAACATGTACAAATCCAATAATAATTTTTCATTTATTTTTTTAATAGATTGCTAAGCGAAAGGGTTGATTGATACAAATTGATAATTCAAGGAGTTAACATTTTACGTTTTAGAGTTTAGAGAGTATGGTGATACTAAGTTATAGTTTAGGAGGTATATTTATAATTAACCCTTCGTTTTTTATTGACGTGGATTTAGGAGTGTTACCCGTTTGGTATTCTTTTTATTTCACTTTTAGTTTTGGTTTTTTTCGTGTTTTAGGAAAATAAATAATGAGAACTTCTCTTTTTTGTGCTTTTAGAAACAAAAAATTTTGAATTATTGTATTGTTTTTATTTTCGTATAAAAACTGTTTCGAAAACTTAAAAAATAATATCTTTTTATTCTTAAAACTGGGGTTTTTAAAAACAGCTCTTAAAATTGGTCTACTAAATACGGTCTGAAAATAATTTTTGAAACAGGCTTATGAATATGATCTCACTGATTTCCACAAAACCGGAGCCAAGATCGCAACCAAGGGTTTTGTAAAAAACTAGTGATTTATACAAACATATATGCATAACATACATTTTTATATGAACCATCCTATATTTAAATGCACCACAGCACCAAATGGGGCCACCACCGTCTTTAATTTTGCTTGCTTATGGCTGAAACAATGTGAACCGAAGATTAAGAAAGGCTACACAACCCTTAAGGAAGGTAATAAACAATTCTAGGTTTGACATGATGTTATATATATTGTATATATATAATATATATAATCTATATATGCTAGTCAACTAGTTGTTACGGCAAGTCATCTTGTTAAGGAAAAGAGCTACGTTTTTGTATTTATTAGATATGAAAATGCATGGGAATCTATCACAAAAATCCTTCTCTTTTTAAGGGGAAATGAAATCCCCAATGACAGGAGCAAGAAATTTTACTTGGACGACAGCCAAACGGCATAAACAAAAGGCTGTGAAACTTGGAATTATGAATTTCCACTTCGAGGTCTTTGTCATTCTCACTAACTCCTAGTGTGGAAATCATTCGAGTTTGCCTTTTTCTATTCTAAGCAAAATGCTTTTGACAACAATGTCAATGGCGCTTCTCTACATACAATGGTTATATGTATATATATACACTACAAGTAACTCCCTAGATCAGGAACACGTCTGCCGTCTACATCACGATTTAATCGTCTATTCTGTATTTGATCTAGTCTTTTTTTACCCTCACCATATGGTAATGCTATGTTTACATTTTTTATTTGTCAACGGAAATGAAATTATTTATACACATATTCATATCTTTATGGTAATTCCACATAATTATAATTTTTAACAAACTTTTGTTTGTATTATTCTTATTTTCTATCCCAATCAAATAAAAGAAAGAAAGTTACACCCTGTTTAAAACTTGAGGAAAGGAAGGGAAAATAATGAAAATTAATAATTTTTCTTCCTCTGTTTGGTTTTTAGTTTAAGAGGAAAGGAAAAAAAAACTCTAAAGAAAAGTAAGAGAAAGTTATTTTTCTTCTCACTTTTTATTCATTTTGTTTTCTTTTCCTTTTCAATAGTTACCCTATTATTTTATTTTATCTTCTCTTTGAGTTTTAAATTATAAAAAATTATTTTTCTTCTATTTTCTTCGCAAAACCAAACAAAAGAACATAATCATTTTTCCTACAAAATTTTCTCACTTTTTTTCCTTTTCACAAATTCAAAACAGGCCCTTTAATTTCGTTCGCTTTATTTTCTCCTTATCTTTGGCCATATATATATATATATATATATTTTCTCTATAAATTTAAGATTCAAACATAGAGTAAAGAAATTTCTGGGTTCATTGAGAAAACAAGTGTAGGATAGGAAATTAAACGACATTTCTATTGAAAATTAGTACCGATGCAGGTAGGATTACATGAGGTACCAACTTCCCCACTTCCATTGTTATTTAAAATATTTGATTAATTGCGTGCAAATTTGAACCAAAGAGTAGTATTTTTCACGTTGCGAGGGCGGCCGACGATCGCCTGCTCATGAAATATTCTTTTGTACTTTGTTTGATGATGCTGAAAACTCCAAAGTCATCAGAGAGCAGATGATAGGTAAAACATCAGTTCTTTTTCTTGGTTCCTTTTCTTACGAAGTGTATGAAATGAATGCATTTTTTTTAAAAGCATAAGATTTCGTGGCTTCGCTTAAATGTCAACACATAAACCACAAAGAAGAGAAACGTGTATATATATTTATATTTACATAAATATGTAGACATGTATGTATAAAATTGATGATTAGAATGAGTGTCATGGAAGCCTTAATCTTTCTCCCCAGGTTGGTGAGACTACGACTTCCATGGGTTTTGAGTAGACAATGAGAATCTAAGTTGAACTCAAAACAACAATGTTCTAACTTATATATATATATATATATATAAGCCCACTGCATACATACATAGAAAATCAAATTAGGTACACTAAAAAAAGGTTTGAGTTATTGTGTTGGGTTGGGAGGAAGTTCTACATTAACATCAAAGGATCTAAATAGGTTTTCGTGGAAGTCTTATGCATAATCTACCAACAATCTACTTCTTAATCTACCAAAAGACTCTTACTCCCCACCCACCATCTCTCTCTCTCTCTCTCTCTCTCTCTCTCTCTCTCTCTCTCTCTCTCTCTCTCTCTCTCTCTCTCTCTCATATTACCATACTAGCAATGAACAAGCACAGATCACAAATATAGAATTATAAGTTGATTTGTTAAATAAATTTTTGTAATTTTTTTTTACAAATTGTATATTTAAAATATGATATTAAATAATTAAACATGTTTAAAATATTGTTTATATCCTAATAGCCATAAAAAGAAAAAATGCAGAAAGAAAATTTACATCATAGCTCTTATAACTCACACTTTTAATATACCTTTATTTATTTGGAGCACTGATATGAAGTTTATTGGGCCATATTCAGGATTGAAAAGAAAGAAACATAAATTATATATAAAAAAAAAAAGAAGTTAAATCTGGGTCATCATTATATATTCATTCAATCCATTGATCTTACATATATATATCTAATATCTATCAAGAAATAGTCATTCAAATTAATAAAATAATATTATTACACTTTAATTTTTAAGAAATTATAAATTAATAACAAAATGAGATTAATTAAATTTTCATAAGGTAATTAAAATAAGTATACGTAAATCTTTTAATTCCATGCTAAAATAATGTAAGTGTCTAAAACTACTTAATAGAAAGTTTGAATACTTTAATAGTATCATATTTTCTAGAATTTTTATTTTTTGGTAATTTTTTAATATAATTAAATAAATGTATTAGGAAAAATCATTATTTATTTTTAGCAATGAAACATCACTAATCATTTTTTACCGTATATCTTACCAATTATTTCTTTTTTGTTATCTACGTGATCTGTAGTGGGTTTATTTTTAATAAATTTGTACTTAAACATATATGCAGGATCTTAACCATATTACAAGACATGTTAAAAAATCATAACGGACAAAGTGAAAATAGTTTATCTTTTTCATTAATTATTATTTGATAAACTTGTTAATCTTCTTTAATGTCATTTTTATTAAGTTTGCGTAAATCTAATCCACAAAAAAAATAACAAATATATAAAGTTAAAATGCTTTAAAAAAAGCATTATTTATAGAAATTATAACAGATTGTTAGATTTAGCCATTGATTATAAAGAATTCATGATGACATATTGATGTTTAGATTTAATATATTTTAATTATCTTAAATGACTTTTAAAGTTTCTATATTAAAAGGGTGACAATCCAAAAAATACTACTATATTAATTAAATAACCAATGGCTTTAGAATATTTATAGTTTTGTATTTTTTAAATTCAAAAATTTGAGAAAAATTGATCAAGACTTTGAAGCTCAAAAACTTGAAAATGTATTGGTATTATATATAGTATTAGCAGTGAACCTATGTTATGTATGGAATGTAGAGAATAAATTTAAAATTTTTAAATAAAAATAAAGAATTGATATTATGTTCTTAAACTTTATACAACTAATATGAGCTTTACTGAACAATAAATTACACTTATTATTTAAAGTTGAAGATTTATCCAAATCTATACATCTATATCATAAAAAAAATCTTCTCAAAATAGTTATAACATTCATTGCCAGTTTACCCTAAAACATTAAACTACATGAGACTTACATAATTAAAATACTTGTCATTTCTGTATTATTTATAGCAAACTTCAAAGTTTTGTTCTATTTTGATTAATTTTTTTTTAAAATAGAATATTCCAAAGCATTAAAAGTATAAAATAAAAAAAAATTCCTTTCATATTAACATTGGTAGAATTAGAAAATTTTTCTATGGATTCATTTCGATTATTAAGATTATCCAATTCAATCACTGTTAAATAATTAAAAATATATTTAATTGAGAAAAAATTTATATAATAAATTAAGTTTCATTGGAGCCTATCAAAATTTTGATTATTTTTGTTCTTACTTTTAAGAATATTTAAAAAGATGTTGTTGATGAGTATTTACAACCAAATGACAAATTTATCAATAATAAGATATTTCTATAAATAACAAAAAAAATAAATGATACATGATTAATAATTTTGTGATATGTGTACTTTCTATGGTTGAAATTTAAAATTATTTTTTTATTTTCATTAAAATTTTTGTGAAGGAGCATATTTGAAAACATCATAACCAATTGTTATAATATAGATTGATGGTTATAAAAGAAATTAAGATTGAAGAATGAAATTACAGATATTATTTATTTCGTTTGTAAATTATTTTTTTAACTAATCATTGAAGCCAAAAGATTAGACATTTTGGAATAGAGACATAAAATTAAAAAATAAAAATAAAAATTAAATGTTTCAATTTCAATGGTCTCATAGCCAATTCCAATAATATATACTATAGATTTATTTGTTTTTATATTTCTAAAAATAAAAATTAAAAGGATTTGAATAGAAAATTTTAAAGTTTTGAATCTAAGAAGAACTTTCTAAAATTATAATAGAAGAATTTAAAGAAATTCAAAATAATAATCCTAATATTATTTTAAAATTTAAGGAGGAGCTTCAAAAATTATAAAAAGAGGGATTTAAGGAAATTTAAAATAACAATTCTTTGTTTTAAAAAAATTAACGTAGAGAATAAATTTAAAAATTTTAAATAAAAATAAATAATTGATATTATGTTCTTAAAATTTATACTATTAATATAAGTTTTACTAATATGAAGTTTTGAAATGTTGTGGGAGGTCCCTGTAGTTTCGTAAATATTGTAAGGAGGTTAGTGTAATTTACACTAAAAATAATTATTTTTAAATTTATTCTCTATTTCTGTGTATAGCACGAGTTCACTGTTAGTTAATACTTAAAGCTGAAAATTTATTCAAATTTATATATCTATATCCTAAGAAATTCTTTATTAAAATTAAACTTACTTTTTATTTCCATTAAAAATTTTGTGAAGGAGCATATCTAAAGGAATTTTGATAAACTTGTCATATTGATTAAGAGTCAAAACAAAAAGAAATATAAATTAAGACCAATAAGTTGAAAAGTTGGATCAAGATTTTTAGTTTTCAAAACATCATAACCGATTGTTATAATATGTAATATAGTTTGATGGTTATAACATTTCTAAGAATTTGCGATTGAAGAATAAAAATTTAGAAATTACTTATTTCATTTATAAATTACTTTTTTAACTAATTATTGAAGCCATATAAGATTGGACATTTTGAAATTGGGACATAAAGTTAAAAAATTAAAAGATAGAGTTAAATGTTTCAACTTCAATTGTCTTATAGTCAATTGCAATAATAGATAATATAGATTTATTTGTACTTGTCTTTCTAAAAATAAAAATTAGAAGGATTTGAATAGAAAATTTTAAAGTTTTGAATCTAAGAAAGAACTTTTCAAAATTATAAAAGGAGAAATGAAGTCATAGGCACATAGATTCAGGGTTAGACCGACTACTCATATTGTTTTTAAATTTAATATAATCATAATGTTATTTTTAAATTTAAGGAGGAGTTTTCTAAAATTATAAAGAGAAATTTAAAAAAATTTAAAATAACAATTCTAAGTTTTTAAAAAATTAAGGAAAAACTTTCTAAATTTATAAAAAATAGATAAAATTTTTCAAAGTAACATAAGATTACTTGAGTTTAAGTAAAGATTTACTAATCATTCATAGAAAGTAAAATTTTCTATAATTAATCGTTAGATCAATGCAATTATGACACATATAAAATAATATATTTAAAAATTTTAAAAACTAAGAAAATTGCATTCAGTCTTTCAACTTCAAAGACCTCCTATCATTCTGCTATAATATATAGTATAGATGTGGATGCTTGGGTAATTTGTGACGCACTGAATTTTTCACACCCGGAGATTTCCAAGTGGCGCGACGTAGACCTCTCGCTAGTCCCACATCAATTGCATTAACCCCCCCCCCCCCCCATTAAGGGACCAACAGGTGGTCGAAATACTATAGTCTAAATAATAACAATTTTGGTCTTCAAAATAACTCAAATAACACACTAAACTCATACCTCATCACAATATCTCATTACAATCATCTGGTGACTCTGTACTGCTTAAATTAAAATCTAAATAGTTTTAAAATTTTACTGAACTGAAAAAAAAAAATGCTAGATCCTGGGGTTTCATTTGCGACCCTTCTCGAGGTACAACTTAGTTCCTAGAATGCCAAATGTTGTCCCTATCGTGTTTACTACTCTATCATCTGAAATGTTACTTATAAAATTGAGTAAGCTGCAAAGCCTAGCAGCAGTGTATTATCTAACATACAATAAGTTTAAGTTTTTTTATAAAACAGTGTTTAACTGGTTTCTAAGATAGCAGATGAACACATTCATTTCGAAATCAAGACAAGCGCTGCAATATTCAATAATATAAAAAAAAAATATACGATATATTCAAAATTTCAATACATGTCATGCAAAATTCGGTGAAAACAATGTTATCTCAAGAAGCAATTATTCATTTCTTTACTATGCTCAAATCACCCCTTTATCTCCCTTTTTCGCGTACCAATTTTTAATCCGGGTAGCATAGTTTTTTAACCCTATTTAAGGTTCAGGTCAGGACCAAGTTCGCATCGGTTTGGACTTAGGACCAAGTCCGCATAGGTCTGGACGTATGACTGAAGCTGCATCAGTCTAGACTCTCGACCAAGCTCGCATCGGTCTGGACTTCGGACCAAAACCTTCCAATTCATTTTCATAACCATACCATACTCATTCCAACAGTGACTAGTTCTTTTTGCTATCTCATGTATAACGGTTAAAAGCATATGATAATGTAGATTTAGAATAACGTAGAAAATCATGTTTTTTCAGTTCAGATATTTGCACAGTTCAAAATACATATATCACAATAAAATAGTTATATTGTTACTTTATATTGGTATCCCTTACCTGATCATCCGAGTTGACTTAGGTAGTCCTCTTGAATCCATCTCAGTTTACTTACAACTCTGGCACACACAGTCATCTATTAATAATAACTCAAGTATCTTGTTATATAATGTAAAGACTCTTAATTATCCTAATTTTATTCGTTGTGAGGTGGAATAACCAAAATACTCTTATGGCACATTCCACCTAATGGGTATGTTCGTTACCGTCTTTTGGTTTTGAAAATTCTACACACGTAAGGGTTTTCCACGTAAGGGTTTTCCAAAGTTTTTTGATAATATTTTATGAAATAACCTCTGGTACTTTAAATTTATTAGAATAAATAGTCCAGGTAATTTTTCGAGATTATCCGGATAATTTATGTCAAATTCTAGACAACTAAAATTTTTAGAAAATGCTAATTAATTTCTAAAATTATTATTCTAAAATATTAGCTCAAATGAAATTGTTTTAGTGGCTAACTTTCTTTAATTTTTTTATGTTATAATTCATACAGAAAACAAGTATTTCTTTATTTCAAATGTTCAAAATACATATTAATGAGTATATATTTTTAAAACTTATCTACTCTCCTTCTAGAGTTTGTTAATGGGTAAAATCAAGCCACAAAAAAATTGTAACAATCTAGAATTTGTAAAAAGAATTAATCGTTCAAAAGATGTTTCAATTAAAAATCAAGAAAGTATACAGGGCTTTTGGGCTGGGCAAAACAAAATATAAATGGACTCTACATTCCTTGTGAGACCCACTGGTCCAAACTACAATACAAAATCATGGTTGGGCCTTTTTTGGCTGTTGTACATATTTTAGCTCAATTTTGATACCCCTGAGTAAATCAGATTTTTCTCTCTCGTTCCTTAATGAAATCGAGCCATTCTTGAGCTTAGATCGTACTATTTGAAAAGTTCTACAACTTTCATGTTTTAAGAATTTCATTGGGGATCATTTAGTCCTCCAAAAACAACCTCAAATTGCATGGTGCTGCCCAGATTTTCTGGGCAGACCTGCAACTCTAATCTTTTCCTTTTTTCTTTCATTACCCTAGTTATTCCAAGACCATGCATAACTGAAATAATGTGTTTACTACTTAGCCCAACTAATTGAACATGGTTAATCAACCTAAAATCTACCAATACACATCATCTAATCGACATGCAAAGCAAATAAAACAATAACCCACTTCATGCAAACCGATTAATTAGCAATGTTTTAGAAAGAAAACATATAAATGGCTTGACAGCCATAGTGTGATGTTTTGGGTTTTTAAAGCCTCTATCAAATTGTGCAAAGGCCTTCTAAAAATCATCTCATCTAAACCAATGAAATCATGCATGGCCAGATTTATATTTTTCCAAGCTTTACTTGACTACTAGTGAACTAAACCATGGTCTTTGGCCATTTTTTGGCCATGGCAATGCATGCAATGCTTCCAATGTACATGTAAACAAATGAGGGTTTACAAGAAAAGGTAAATTATACCTCAGGTTTGTGAGCTTAGGGTTGATTTTGCTTCAGTCGTGATCCTCTGCCCTCCTCTTGTTCCTTGATCGGCAGTTCCCCACAAGCTCTCTCTCTCTCTCTCTCTCTCTCTCTCTGGTCTTCTCATTCTTTTTGTACGAATTTATCCTCTCCAATGCATTGGTGACACAATTGATACAATAAATTAAGAACTAGTGGTGTAAGAACTATGGACAAGTGTCCATGGTCATCTCACCTTGCCCCCCACTCCCTCATTTTTGCCTTTTTCCTGCACTTGCACACTAGCATGATTGTCCTCCACTTATATTTGCTTTGTTGCTCCTCTCAGTTTAATAAGCATGCTTCTTAGGGATCTTTTTTGTAGTTACTTTAGAAGACAATATGACACATGTCTCCATACAATTTGCTTTTGCCTTTTCTCTCTTTCTTCTCAATTCGGCTTTCCCTCTTTAGTCATTTGAATGATCATCTAACAACCTCCACTTATTTGTTTTTAATTAGTTTCTATCTCTATTCTTACACCACATGTTCAAGAATTGATTACATGTGCTATAGTTGCATGTAGAGAACTATTGTGTTTCTATCTCCATTCTATACCACATGTTCAAGAATTGATTACACATGCTGTAGTTGCATGTAGAGCATTATTGCGAATGTGACAACACATTTGAATAAGAGTGAGCTTGTGACACCTCATCTTAACATGCAAGGAAAAAAAGAGCATGATAGACAAGTGTTAAGTGCATGCATATTTTTGTGCATTCTATATTCCTCAACATAATTTGTACTATTTTAATTTGTTTATATCCTATGAAATTGGACTCTCCGCTCATCCTTTATCCTTCTTTTTGCACAAATTAAGGCTTTCTCTTTATCATTTTTTTTTATAAAAAAAATACTAGGTATTTTCTTAAAGAGGAATTTAAGAAAATTTAAAATAGCAATTCTAATTTTTTTAAAAATTAAGAAAGACTTTCTAAATTTATGAAAGATAGGTAAAAATTTTCAAAGTAACATAAGATTACTTGAGTTTAAGTAAAGATTTATTAATCATTCATAAAAAGTAAAAGTTTCTATAATTTATAGTTAGATCAATGCAATTATGACACATATAAAATTAGTTATTTAAAAATTTAAAAAACTAAGAAAATTGTATTGAGTCTTTCAACCTCAAACACCTCCTATTATTCTGTTATAATATATATTATAAATGTGAATGCTTGAGTAATTGACCTAACAATCTTTAGCATATGAAATTCTCTAACCCTGCCAAAATCACGTGCGGGCATACCCTCCCAACAGTCATGAGAATTAGAGCTGTTTGGTACATCTTATTCGGCCTGACTTTTTGACTTATAAATAAATATTTGAATTTTTAAAAATTCTTTTATTTTTCAACTTATGTTATCTTATAAAAAGAAAAACGTTAAAAAAAAACATCTAGTTTTTTCTGCTTATAAGCAAAAAAAAATAGAAAAAGCTAAATTTTGAGCTCTACCAAATGGAGCCTTAGTCTTGTTGCAAGGGTTTCAATTCAGTAGGTTTTGGGTAATTGAGTTTAGAGCTATTAAATGAACTAAGTTACTCTAACTCGGCTCAAGATCAGCTCATTATGTAAACAAGCCAAGTTTCAACATATTTCAAGGCTCAAAATTTTTTTGAGCTCGGTTCGATCAAAGCCCGTTTAAGCTTGGCTCAAAAGTGAAACAAACTAAACTTGAATATATTTTGAAGCTGGTTAAGATTATTAGACCAAACTTGAACAACTCAATATTCAACTGGGCTCAGTTCGGAATTGAGTCCAACCAAACCAAGTCCAAAGAAGGTCTCCAACTGAGATCTTTTTATGTAACCCCTCGGCCAGGTTCAAGACCAACAATGTCTAACTGGAAGGCCATGCCTTGGCCCATGAAATATTGATGGACCCCCCATTATTGGGCTGTCTCGGTCCAGTCTATCTCCGTGACCTGCAGAGGCCTAGTTTTATACAAGGTGGGCCTTGGGGACCCATCCTACTGATTGAACACCACCAACAGCTTGTTTGGAACGGAAAGAGAAATGGTAAGTAAAATAATTCAAATATTCTTTTTCTAGCACCATGCTAGAAATCAAACAGAGAAAGCAAGAAAAATTATTATTTTTTCTTATTTTCTCTTTATTTACTCAAATTTCACACGCGCATCAAATTTTTTTTTGGGTCTGGATGATAAGTGATGATCTGTCTGGAGGGTTGCAGTCTTGCAGATTCAAAGAATCGTGCATTTTTATTAGGTACATTGGGTACCACCAAACGTAACATGCCCTGGCTTGACTAGGAAAAAAATTTAGTGGTTAGGTAATACTAAGTACTCGGTAGTAATTCCTATTAAATGACGACACGTGATGTATGAATACTAGTTATAACCCGTGCCTATGGCACTCCCTCTATACAATTTTATAATTTTTAAAAATATAATTTGGTAAATTAAACAATCCCACTTTTTATTAAATCACATTATTCAACTCTTTGTACTATTAATTGACAGCTTAAAGATAGACCATTAGCAAACAACACATTATAGCACAAATTGGCAAGGCACAATTATCATCAAAGTATAAACCCAAAATATACCCAAAAATAAATTCAAGCTTATGGTAATGCATTTACCAGATTCCAAAATCAAAATAATCAAAGCAAGTTTAGAAACAATCCATTCAACGGACTACTGGAATTTTAAAGACAAAATTGGAAACAACAAAAAGGTAGTGAAATTTAAATTTGCCAAACCTTTTCGTTTGGCATATTCTAAAATTTAAATTTGCATGAACTTGATAGTGGGGTCTCCTTGGAGTTTAAAGAAAATGAATTTTGGAATATACCACCGTAGTCTTATGTTTTAATAGCCAAAAAAGAAAAAAAAAAAAAGAGATTTATGTGTGTAAGTTATACTGTCAAGACTTAAAAGGAATGCGACACACGGAATAAAAGAGAAAGAGAGAAGTAAAACTAAATCTACTCCAATAAATATCTTCTCTCTAAAAAACAAACATGTTAATTTGGAAATTCAGAAAACTTTTTTTAACTGATGATTAACAATGATTAATATACACACAATTGAAAGCATAAAAGCATGAAATTGGAAGCAACACAACAGAATCCTAGAAATTCATTAATAAATTGGTAAGAATTGATTCAATTGATAAGAAACAAAAACCTATCAATCAAAAAGCAAAATTGATTCAATTCAACCAAAACCAACAACAGAAGTGTACAACTAATTCAAAAATTGTGAATTGAAAATATACCCTTCAATCGAAGAGGTCCCCGAATGATTATTGGCTGGCCAGAAATTGGTAGTGGATTCAGCTTCAGCTTCGACAACATATCCACAATCTTGCATTTTGAATTCCGATTTTGAATCAGAGTCCGGGGCACCAATAGTCACAGATTCAGCGTGGATTTTGTTGCCATTAAGGAGACTAAGATTTTGTTGATGTCATGTTTTAATTTTTCAAAATACCTATTTTACCCATACCATTTGTTGTTCAACTTAGATAGTTCATTTATTATAAAACATTAATTCATACCATTTGAAGTATTTAGAATCGATGAAAATAAAGAATGAAATTCAGTAACCAGAAGAAGAGGGAGTGCTGATCTTGATATGTTAACATGGCAGCTTTTATAATTAAAGGACCTGAAACATGAACCAGAAGATTCAAAGACAAAAAAGAAACATATGGAAGATAAGAAAACTTTAAATTATATGGAGAGAGAGAGAGAGAGGCACACAATATATGTGTGTCTCAATTGTTAATAGTTTCCACTTAAAGCCAAAACCTTTGATGAAAAGGTTCTACATAGCCTAGCTTACCCAACTCAAAGTTCAAGCCGAAGGGTCCCATTCAAGGCTCAACTCATTGCTTATTTTTAGCCTAAGGTATGCTACGGTAACATTGAATTTGGGGAATTAGGCACTCTTCCATAAGACTAAAAAATAAATTTATTCTGATGCAAGAAAATGCAAAACCCATAAAACACTATAAATATAAAAATAAAATAAGCTAAAAAAATGTAAAGAAGAAGAAAATGACCTTGAATTCGATACCACCAAAAACCCAAAAGAGAAGAGAAATCATGAAAAATATTCTCCAACAACCTAAAACTTGCAATTAAGTATAGAAAAATGAAGGAAAATAACAAAGAAAATATAGCAAACCTCCAAGGATACCATGTTACTCCGATCACATTAAACATGTTCCCCACAGTACCTACACACCAAAAAAAACTAAAAATTTACACACAATCAACCACAAAAAATAACAAATTGAAACCGTAGCTCTGCAAGACCACAACCCACAACACACATCACAAATCTTATTAAGAAGATAAAAAGGTAAAAAATTTGTGAAACTCAAAAGCTCTACTTTTTAGCTTACAATCTCCATTAAATCTTTGGCTTTAGACATGATCGAAAGCCAACCTGACCTCGGTTGAAAATGGCTATTCAGCTTTGTTGATGGGACGGTGACCAAAGCTCTCTTCCTAGACATCAAGCAACTCAAAGAAGTTGGATGATCGGTCAAGAAGCGAACGGACGGTGAAGGAGGGGATAAGGATGAGGCAAGCCTATTCACATAATAAAATTACAGGGGGAAATAAACATAAATAAGAAAATACAATTTTAGAGAAATAACATTGTTACCGTGGCATACCTTAGCTCTGTGTTGCTAAAACTAAAATGAATCAGGTTATGTGAGGCCAAGTCTCAACGGTGGGCCTTGCCTTTTACCTCATTATAAACAACATTTTATGGAATAATGAAGAATCACAGAGTTACAATTGCTAGGGAAAACAAAAGCAGGAAGAAAATTAGCAGTAAAATAAAAAGGTCTATTACCTATTTTTTTTTATTTTTCTGGAATGAAAAATCAAGCCAAACTAATGAAATCTACAATAATGCATGCACAGAGGAGTTGAGAGAAAGTACTTACCAAAGTGAACATAGGAATTGAGAGAAATCAATGTACCATACCCTGTATTTGCTGATACCCAGACCTGTTTGACAAAAAAAAAAAAAAAAGAAATAAATAAAAAAATGGTCTATCAGAAAGTCACTGTTCAAGCTTAGCATTGTTGAGTTTCTCCATTAATGGCTCCATGGGTAAGAAACAGTAATATAGAGTAGAAGGTTATGGCTACGCCATGGTTGTGGCTGCGATTGGTTGCCATTGTCATGTAAAGCAAAGAGGTGTTGGTTCGGGTAGTGGGGTGTAGGTGAGACCACAGAGAGAGAGAGAGAATGTGTGTTGTGTGAAGGTGGGTCTTGGGCCGAAAAGGAAGGCAGGGATAAAAAAGTGGTGGTCGATCTTTGGCCATGGCCCATGGGTGTCTCGTAGAAAGCTCACACAAAAGAGGAGAGAGAGAGAGAGAGAGAGGTTCACTTATTGGGAGTAGTTCATTGTGCAGAGAGACCAATGTCTCTTTGTTGAGGTTGCAAAAGCAATTAACATGGAGTAACATGTTTGGGCGGGAGCTTGTAGTGCAAGCTAAGTTGAGAATTAATCTTAAACGTTGAATTTTAACTAAATTGAGTTCTATCCATTGGATCATACTGTCTCTCTTAGACATTTTTAAAATCTTGTGTATTTTATTAGATAGATCAGATGCAGTCGTAGTAGGAATCATAACTTCTATGTAGGAATAAATAAAAATAAAACAATTAACATTTCCTACTAATATTAAAAAAAGCAATTAACATGGAGTAGGAATAATACTTTTCAAAAAACCAAATAAACATTTTGGCTATGTATAGAACAAATACCTAAAGAAGAATTGTCTCAGCTTCTCCTCTTTCTCCCTCCCTTCTTCCCTCTTAGCCTAGAAAGCCAGAAAGTAGAAAGATAGAGATTAGCATAAAAAGAAGAAAAGAAGATAGTAAAGTGTGAGAAGACAGATAAGGGAACTTTAACTTATGGAGGTTTACCTTTCCCTTTATACTTTGCATCTAGTGTGAGAAGACTTCCTCTCCCAAGATTTGTCTCCATTTTGTTGCCTACTCGTATGTGATAAGGTAGGAGGTTTGAAATTGAAAAATTGATGGTAGAGGGACATTGGTTGAAAAAGGGAAGGAACCAAAGAAAACCAGTGCAAAAAAAAGGAAAAAACAGAAAGGAAGGAGAGAAAGGGGAAAGAAACAAAAGATGGCATTTAGACAGAGAGAAGGGGGGGGGGGGGGAGTCGTTCAAGTTGGAGAGATAGGAAAAAAGAAATAGAAAAGAAAAGAGATAAAAAAAAAAAAAAGATAAATGGAAAGGAAATGGAATCCAATTATGGAGCCTCCATACAAAACATCACAGATTTAACAACAAAGTTTACATAGACAAAAGGCTTTACAAAAACCATAAAAAATATAACAAAGTTCACATCCATGGTATCCATTACAAAAAGATGCTTTACAAAATATGTGTCTGCTTTACAAAAAAAAGTTTATGATAATATGTCCCTAAAATGTGTCTCCCATTCACTTCCTCAGACGCCTAAAGCCATGAATTTCCTTCATCACTTTCCAAAATGTCTTTGTATCAATTATTATGTACTTTCTCCAATGAGGAGCATGCACGATAATCTAGTAATTTATGAAAACACTTAAGTTAGTATAAATTATGCATATTGAAATAGAGAGAGACCGAAATTACCTTGTTGCATCCCCATCGAAGCAATCTAGTCTTTTTTATTCTTTTAAGCTCCATAGCTTTTTTAACCCAATCCTACAAAAATTCAATTAATACGTAAATTGTTTTTTTAATTTACAAAAAGGTTATCTCATCAACAGAAATAACTTGTGCAAAAATAATACCATTTGTTAAGTAGTGATTTTGCTAAAATTGAACATTACAA
Organism: Euryodendron excelsum; assembly: GCA_033060915.1. NCBI lineage: Eukaryota > Viridiplantae > Streptophyta > Magnoliopsida > Ericales > Pentaphylacaceae > Euryodendron > Euryodendron excelsum. The sequence continues at coordinate 45,412,519 of CM065377.1, read as the reverse complement.
CAAAACTTCAGGATAAACAATGTTTGTTGTGGAATTTAACCCATCCTTGGAGGGAAGAAGACATATTCGATCAAAGGATGTGCATCTGGATAGTGCCACATACAATTGCCCATGGCTAAACACCGGTATGCGCAAATCAACTCCAACGAATTTAACAGACTGTCCTTGGGATTTATTAATAGTCAATGCATATGCTAGTCGAATTGGAAATTGACGTCTTGTCATTCGGAAAGGCAATTCTGAAGATGACGGCGTCAAGGATATCCTTGGTATAAAGACCAAATCACCAGACTTTTCTCCAGTTAAAATTTGAGCTTCAATTACAAAAGTGCCACAATTGACAACCATCAATCTTGTGCCATTGCAAAGTCCATCCTTCGGTGCAATGTTTCTTAACAACATTATAGGACAACCCACTTTTAACTCTAACTTAAAAGGTGGTAACCCAGAAGGATCCAGTGAGTTCAAATACTCATTAGGATAGCGGTTTGTAATGGTGCGATCAATTTCATCATTTTCAAACATCTTATCTGCAGCTAAATAAGTAAACATCTCCCCCGAAAAAATATTCAATGCAGCAATATTGATGGCAGTGACATCATCATTTCGCGCAGAAAGAATTGTCCGTTCAGTTAAAAAAGTTGGACTGATTGTATCTACCTTATCTAGCTGTGGATAAACTGTAGACAGTAATTCATTCAAATCTTGGCATTTTCGTATTGTTGATGGAAGTTTTACAATTTCTTGTGGATTGCTCCCAATCTAAAATACCAAAATTAGAATCAGTAAAACATAGAGATGTTTAAGAATTGTATGAAATGAAAAGCAACAATTCATAAAGAAAGAGTTTGAAAAAGTATTACCTCCATCAAGAATTTTGCAAAATTAACATTTTCAGGGTCTGCATGATTTAAGCGCATGTTTACATCTAAAGTCAAAACTTGTACATCCTTCCATAAAAAAGAGTGCCTTAATGATGCATTTACAATTTGCTCGCGTACTCTTTTGGTTATAACTGGTAAGATTTGTCGAAAGTCTCCACCAAGAACAACAGTGATACCTCCAAATGGCTTCTCGTTATCACAAATATCTCGAAGTGTGCGATCAACTGCTTCAATACAATGTCTATGTTGCATAGGAACTTCATCCCATATTATGAGTTTTTTTTTTCTAAACAACTCTTCTTGCAATGATTGCTTGCTAAACCCACAAACTGAATTTTCTAGCACATCTAATGGAATGGAAAATGTTGAATGTGCAGTGCGACCTCCTACCAGTAACAATGATGCAATACCAGATGAAGCCACAGTAACAACAATATGTCCAAGGCTACGACATTTCAATGCAATTATGTTGTACAAAAATGTTTTTCCTGTTCCGGCACCCCCATTCAAAAAGAAAATAGTCCATTTATTTTCAAAGACTGACGAAGTGATTGCATTGTAGGCAGTGCGTTGAGCATTGTTAAGACTATCAATATTAACTTGTGCATCTGTTTGTTGTGCATCATTTTGGAGTTGTTGATGCTCCAATATCAGTCTGTTATGGACTATTGCACTCCAATTTCCAGTTGGTTGTGGCATGGGTGGAAAGTCAATTAAACTCTTGCCTGATTCTTGAAGCATTTGATTCAGAAGATATAAACCATAATCTTCAATTTGAGCCTCAGTTGGATTAGAAATGCCAAATAATGTGCGAATCTTGTGTGTAAGATCATCACATATATGCATTGAGAATTGATTCCATAATGCATATGGCTGTAACGGAGAGCATTGCGTCAGAATAATACTGAATAATCTCCTCAATTGGTATCCAGATTTCATAATTGCAGCTTCTTGAAGACATTGTATCCATTCTCCATCATCTTCTAAAAGTTTTTTTGCAACACATGCTAATTTGAACGTACTGTGCAAAACATGATTAACCGTGCGTAAGCATTCAAATGATTGTGGTCCTTTGACAACTATTAGTAGCAAACGCAGATAAAATCTCTCACCACAATTAGGGCTAGCAAAGTACATTCTACCAATTGCATATCCTTGTTTTCTTGGTGTCCATACCTTTGTTAACTTGTTCCAAACAAAATATTGCGGAAATTCTTGGTAAGTGAATTCACGTGCAGCCTCATTGGAAGCACAACATGCAAAAAAACCAGTTAAAGTTGACATCTGTTGCCCAGCTCTAGAAACAATAGTGTCCAATGACTCGGCAGGATTAAAAACAACACGATGCATTCCAGGTAAATGAAGTGCCAAACGTACAACTGTTGGCTTCTCTTCATGTAAAGTATGACCAAATATTCTCCAAGCAACTTCTGGCGGTCCAATATATCTCGCATCGAGATATTGTTGGATCTCATTTATCAATCCTAACACCATTGTTGTACAATCATAACCTTTGTAAATGTACTTGTGAATATATTTGACACATCTCACTCTTGCACAAACTTCCACATTTATATGACAATTGAACCGTCTAGAAAGATACGCATTGTATGGAACAACATCTCTATTATCAACTTCTTGCCCACTCACAATATATGTCCGACCATTATTGCGACGATGATAGATAGGATATCCATCTTGGTCCATACTTGTTGAGTCTGCAAAGGCTTAAGGATATCCTTTAGTGCATTTACCATTTTCCATACATGGTGCTTGTGGATTTCGAGCACCACATGGTCCATGTACCATGCAACACTTGACAGTCTCAAAAAGTATAGGATCATCTTCTGGATCTGGAAATTCTGCACAAACTACTTTATCTACTTTAGCACATGTTCGAATTTTATCTGGACCTGCAAGAAATAAAAGTGCATGCATATGTGGTAGGCCTCGTTTTTGAAATTCAATTGTAAAAACATGTGCAACTTTTTTACCAAACAATTTCATTGCTTCGATCTCTTTCATCAAAAATTTTCTCTTCAACTCAAAAACACGGACAACTAAATCAGGACGATCAATAGGTTTTTGATATGGTAATAATGCTGAAGTAATTTCTGGCCAATTGGGATTTGCAGTCATAGTGAGAAAAATATCTGGGTGTTGGTTATACCGCATGATGGCCATTGAATCTTGAAAGATTTCAAACATATGTCTAGGGCTACCAGTGAATGAAGATGGCAAAATAAATCTTTGTCCAATTTGATTAGGCCCCAATTCATCTGGATCAATATCTGATAGATCATGATAAAGCTCAACACGAAGTTTTTCCTGATTAAGCTTATAGTATGTCAACCGATTTTGCTCAGTGGCAGCCCATGCATCTACCAAAAACTCCTGGAATAGCTTCCCTGCTCTTAAAATTGTTGAATACTCTGTGGGACGTTCAAACATGCGATAACTATAAAATTGCAGCTGAGTAAGTCGATCAGTTGAAGGTCGACTATGTAGAACATCCCACTGTTTGAAATCTGGTTCTCATCCAAGCTCACGATATGGGAACAACAAAACATAATGCAATAGCAAATATGCTGGGTGGCACTCATTAATTTGCATCAGCTCATTATTTCCTCTTAGATGTAAAATAATATCTCTCATTCCACTAACCTCAGTTCCATCTCCTGGTATTACTACAGTAATCTCATCTGATGTTGGTAAATTATACCGTCGTCTATCTGTCGTTGAACTGTAATGAAGATGAGCAGGTATATTTTGACCTGCCAAGGCTAATTGATTTAGAATTGCATGAGCCTGGCGAAATTTATCTACAAAGGCATTAACTTGCAACAAACTATTTTGAATTGTTTCAAGAACATCCCTTCTCAAGTGAGGATTTCTGCGATTGCGAACTTCTAAAGCTGAGTCAGGGTCATAAATATACAGTTGAGCATAAATTACATCCTACCCTGGTTGTGGTAGTAGTGATCCTGTTCGATGTCGCAATTCTCCATGGATAGTGAACGATGTAGGGCCCCTCCCGGTAAGTACTCTTGGATCTAAAGTAGCACCCAGACTTGTAAAAGCATTGGCTGCATTATACACTCGCATATAACGGCGAAATGATTTTGATTGATCATCATTCCCATCATACAATGCTTAAAGTAGTGGAGGGGGTGTAATAAGCTGAGGTAGCCTAATTTTTCCTTGCAAGCAGCAAGTTCCAAATAGGGGACGCTTTACAGATGATCTTACCAATTTTTCATCCATCCAATGTAAGACTGAACAATAAGGACATAATACATCCATCTTGCCAAGAAAATGTTGACCTAGATTTATATCTACTCGAGTGTCAACCCCTGTACTTAGCATATTAATTTCTAAATCATCATCACTACACAAATCCTCTTGAAGGAATCGGCTTGTAGGAGTAGGCCTACAAAAATTTATCATACCCAATTCAATCTTACATAATAAAATTATAAAAATAAGAGTATAATTTTCAAGTAATTTAGACTGATCAATTTACCAATTCTATTGTGGAGCTGACGATGTGCTTGGCATAGAGGATGAACATATGGAAGGATGAGTAGCTAACGTTTGTTTTTTTGCAGATTGAATGACATTGATTGTGTTTGTTCTCTTTTCAAGGCAAGCACAACGGCGACAACTTGGTGTTAAAGAAAGAAAATATCTAGGTTGTTCAGGTTGAATACATTCTCCCGACCTCTCACGTTCTTGTCGCAAACGTTGTCCCCTTTGATATGCAGAGCATCCCTTTTCATTTTTTTCTCGTTCTCGCCATGCACGTTGGGCCAATGCAGCTTTAGAAATAACATTATCATTGGGTTCCTAAAAAGTAAATTATATATTATAGCATTGGGTGTGTAAAATCTTTCCTCATTATCAAGTACAAAAATGAATTATTTATTATAGCATTGGTTTACTGTTTCACTTTCTCCTTTCTTTTCCTTTCTTCATTTTTTTTTTGGTTATCTTGTTTCATTTAGGTATTTATTTTCTTTTCTTTTCTTTTATTCATTACAAAAGCTTTATACAATCCCTCAATAGAAACCATAGAAAACTCCAAATTCATTATGCATTTAAAGCTTTAAAAATAGTATGCACATCTTCACAAACTTTGCACTAAAAACAAACATATATGTTTACGAATTAGTTTATGAATACTCTAATAACAGAGTTTAAAAAATGCTTGATGAACCATACCACTTGGCATGCATTTTCCTTTCCCTTGCCAGCAGAACTTGTCTTTTCTTTCTCCTTAGCCATTGCCTTTTCTCTTTCCTTTTCCTTTAAAAAAGAAACATAGTATATGAAGATAATAAAAAAATGATAAGCAACGACATTATCATCCCTCACATCGTGAGCTTGAATGTAAATGACATTGTTGAGCTTACCTCACGGATACAAATTATATTAAAGTCTCGCTCATCACGGATTATAACACCAATATTTTTGTCTCGAAGACATTGAACCTACATACATATGAAGGCATTTAAGAGATAAAAATATTTTAAAAAAAATTAAAATCTAATAAGAAAATAAATATAAAGAGTTTAGCTTACAGTTCGCTTTAAGTCACCATCCACCTGTAAATTATATAAAATAAGTAAAAAATATACCTTAACCTATGAGAGACGTTGGAAGAACAAAAATAAATAACTTACATGACCAAAAATGGTTAAGTTGTCCATGACAGTGGCTTAAAAATAGAGGTTTCTCAACCTGGAAGTGCCTCAACCTTTAAAAAATAAAATATAACTATGAAATTTCATGATAGACATAATATGTAATCCAACTGAAATACCACACACTTCTCAATACCACACATATATGATTCAGTTGTGCTTGAATATAGATGTGAGTTTTGACTAAATAGGAAATACTGTCTAGTTACAAATTAATAATTTTATAGTCATTTAATTGAGTTTTAGTTGTAGAAGCCGGCTAGATTAGAAGAGGAAGTGATTCTGTCAATTACCATTTGTTGCCAATTAGCATTTTCCTAAAACTAAATTAAAATGGTTGCTAAAACTCCTACAAAAAAAAAAAAAATGCATGTCTATCTATGAAGCAAGGTAAGTGACAAAAAAAAAATAAAAGAAAAGCTTAACATTCAAATAAAACTATAACTTTCCTATTGAACTAAATAACTAAATGAGCTTCCCTGTTAGAACTACAAATCTTCAAGTCCGTACCCAAATGAGTTTTCGTCTTAAGGATGCTCTATCAAATAAATTATTGGCCAAATATAGACTTTGGAGTGGGGAATAAATATCGAATTTATATACCCTTTCTGCAATCAAGTTGTAGAGTAACACCACCACCTGCGTTGAATTATTGTAAATATTTTCCCTTCAAAGCAAATGCTTCATTTCTGGTATAAAAAATATTATTCTTTCAAAAAAATTATATAAAAAATTTATCAATAATTTTTTATCTAGAGTGTCATATAAATTTTTTTATCGTAGAGTGTCATCAATAATGTCATTCTTTTAGAATTTCTGTGTAAAAGTTTACAAATAACAATCTATCTAATTAAACAGCACTGACGGGCTCTAACTTAACCACGTTAGTTAGAACACATATTCTGTTTTAATTTTTTATATTATTTTCTCTACTTTTTCTTATGTGAAAAGGACACATTTGGTCCGTTTGGTAAGCTTTTTTAATTTAGTTTTTTTCAAGTTTATAAACAAAAAAAAAAAATTTTGAATTTTTTGCTTTTTGCTTATTGTATAAAAGCAAAAAAATTTAAAATTTTAATTTATAAGTCAAAAAAACCAAATAAAAAATAAGCTCTATGAAATGAATCGTAAATTAAAGCTGCAAAAGCCAAACAATTCAGCCTCATTTTTATCATAACTAACCTTTGGGAAAGTTTTATTCAATGCTTTATGTCCTTTGCAAAAGTCAAAAAATTGACCTCCTGGTGTTTTTAACATGCTAGAACACAACCACCGTATATAGGTGGTGGAGCCACCCAACACCCCAAGCACACCCACTGTCCAGTGGAATAAGTTTAATAATATGGATTCTTAATAACATTTTGTCATTGAGGTGCACTAAATGCATTCTATTATTTTGCATTAAATGAATAATCTTAACTTTATTTTTATATAAATGAGAGGAAAAGTGATAAGACACAAATAAGTTCTGAATTTGATGCGACAGATTTGAGGGGGATTTTCAAAGTAAAAGCGAAAATCTCAACCATAAATTTGTGAACAAATTTATTTCCAACCATTGGATTAAAATATGTCTCAGGGACATTTCAAAAACAATGAGCTGCTTTATTAGATAGAAGATACCCATACCCACAATATCTCAAGATACCCATACCCACAATATCTCATAGTGAGTAACACCAGATCCTCTTTGTGAGACTTTTCTTGAAGCTGTAACCCTACCGCCCCAAAATGGTACCACCAAGGTTCCCAAGGTTACCATTGATACCACAATGACCCATTTTAGATTTTCGGCAAATCAAAATTTGTAAACAATCACTGTAGCTAACTTCCAAGTAACCACAATTCACCATCCAAACTTAATTTTATCAAACATCTCATAAAAAATGTATTTATGGATCAGCATACAGAGTCACTAGTCAACTTTATATGAGCAACAATCAAAACTTGGAAAGCTCCATAGGACTCACATGCTTACTGCCCTAAGCCAAGTACAAAGTGGTTAGACTCAGCTCATTTCCTAAAGCATTACTCAATAGCCAATAACAATATCAGAAATCATGGTAAAATTTGATAATATCATATGGGCACAAAGAAATCTTACCCAATCAAGAAAAAGGGGACAACAATAAGCATATATAAATCAATAACTTAATGCCTAGCCCCACAAAAAATCAACTACTTAAAAGATAAGAGAAAGTGATTGTGCATATATGGCCTTTTAATTGCAGCAGGTATCATTATCCCCATCATTTTTCTGATTGCCCAAAATATAAAAGTCAGATTTTAGCTAAAAATTAAAAAAAGAAAAAAAGAAAAAAGAAAAGTGTAAGGCAACCCCAATCAGTGAAAGCAAAAACCAAAATTTCTCAATAGAAGCAGCATATGCCTTAAACCTGCTAATTTCTCAATAAATGGCAACACATGCCTTAAACCTGCTAATGGCGCATGGCAACCGGCAACAGTTTCCAGGAACATGAAAATGAAGCACAAAAAACGAATAAAATAAATTGTGAGTTCGTGTGATAGTCTTTACTGGTGATACCGCCTCTATCAGTTTCAAGCTCCACTATCTAGAAATCGACGCCTTCGACAGCGCTGCAACCGAAGACCTTGCTAGACCCCTGCTTTCTCACCGGAGACCTCGTCCAATCAAAAGAACCCCTGCTTTCACACTCTACCCCCTCAACCCCAAACGCACAGCCTATGGCCTAGGTGGGTTCGTGTGATAGTCCTTAGAGAGAGCAAAAGGGTGTAGAGATTAAGAGTGAGAATGTAGGAAGGAGGTGTAGTGGGCTGCCATGGTTTGTGTGGTGGTTCAGCAGTTGGGTCTCCAGTGATAGCAGTGCAATTAGGTGCTGCGGGAGAGGGAAAAACAGCTGGAGCTTGGGTGTGAGAGGTAGGAGAGTTGGGTGTGGCCGTGTGGGCTTCGGCTAACGACAGAAGAAGAAGAAGAAGAAGAAGAAGAAGAAGAAGAAGAAGAGGAGGAGGAGGGTTGTGGTTGTGGTGTTGCTGTCTATGAGATGAGATGTGATGATCAGAGTGACGTGATGAGAGACGTTGAATTAAAAAGCATTAATTGTGAGGGACGTTGAGCTGGATCACCGATTTTAAAGTTATATTTTTGAGCGGGATTTCAAAGTGCAAAGAGTTGAAGGGCTGATCTGGACCGTTGAAATAAAACCAAAGTAAATCTCTACCGTTAGATGCAATTGTATCTAATAGACATTTTCAAAAAGACTGAGCTGAAATATAAGATAGATATCAGTAACCTAAATTTATAGTGTAATAGGAAGACTTTTAAGAAAAAATATCACATGGCCAATTTTGATAGGATATTTTTTTAAAAGCATTTTCACTATATTATAAATTCAAGTTTGTGATGCATTCACTCATCACATGCCATTATTTAATAAGAATTATTATTAAACACTCAGTACGATCTAACCACTTTATTTTCTCGACCTAAGGGCCCAATCTTCCAATGGGGAGAAGGGCTTTCGATTATTTGCTTCAAAGCTTTACCTGCCCTGACCTAGATCTACTCGTCCCACTAGGGTCCCCATATTACCAGGGCAGAACATTTGTCTTTTTTTATTTTTTATTTTATTTTATTTGTCTTACGAATTGACAAAATTACTCTCGATTTAGATTCTTGATATATTACAAGATGGTATTTTGGTTAATTTATTAAAGACTGTCTTAACAAAAATTAGAACTGCCTACCAGCAGGACCACCCTTCCTACTAAAGAAAAACAGTCTTCATACATGTGTTTGCTAATTTCTTAGATTTAGTTTCAACACGATGAATTATGAAAGGGTATTTCTGTCAATTCACAGAAAAACAGTCGTAGGAGTCAGGACTGTCCTATGAAATAGGCCACCCCATGTTACCACCCAAAAACAAAAAAAAAAAAAATAGGCCACCCTTACTAAGGAGGAAATAGTGATCCATTCTTAGCTGTGGTAATTTGCTTGAATTTAGTCATCTTTTCTTCTTTCGGTTCCAAAGCTTAATTGCATTACTGTGGGGGTGGAGAGCTGACAAACAGACTTAATTTTGCCTTTCTCGTGAAACATTAACAAGCAATTGATGTCTCATCATGGTAAGGTCTGACCATAGTAGTAATTGTACCAACTTGAGAGTTTGGTGAATCTACGGCAACACCTAAGGATAGCCGGATTGGCCCAGTGAATAAAGGCGACCCACCCACATCTCCGAGTTTGACTCACCTCTCATCTTTCCTCTATGTGCTATTCTTTTTTAAGTCTTAACTTTTATCAAAATAAAAAATAAAAAAGTAACTTTGCATTTTGCATATAAGAATCCCAGTTCTACAATTTCTACGATTTTTGGGAAGAAACAACAATTTTTTTTTTTTAACAATTTCTCTTTCATATGCTTTTCATGTCCATCCATTTTCCTTCCACTAAGTTCCAAAAAAGTTCTAACTCTTCACCAAGCCTTTTGTCTCGTGAAAATTTTGGGTCGTGTTTCTTTTTTTTCTTGACATATGTATTGATTTAACTAGAGAACCACCTTCCCCTATCGGATCCATGAAGTCGTGTTTTGTTTACAAATAAATTTAGCACAACTTTGTTGTTAGGGCATTATGGTCTAAAAAATGTTCTAGTTTTCACCTTTCTCTTTATATTTTTATAGCTATTAGGCACAAGCAAATAGAGATTTACATGATTTATTTAATGTGGATCCTAACATATTGTGTCTAGTAGTGTAATAATGAAAATACAGTAAAAAAAAAATGTGAGGTAAAAAATGCCTTCATATTGTGTCTTTCACATTTTTTCTGAGCAAAAAAGTAAGCATTGTCTTTGGTCATCCATGTATCCTTCTTGGTCATTATTCATGATACTTCACTCTAAACTCTGATTCATGTAGTTAGGCACCTAAACAAGACGAGTTGAATTGAGTCGTAAATTGTTTAAATTTGATTTAAAAAATTAATGAGTTTAAAAATGTGTTTGTTTAAATCACTCGTCTTTCAAGTGAATCTCAAACAAAATTTTAAGCTATAGTGAGTAGTGTAAGCAAAATACTTATGACGTGCTTAGCTGACTATGGAAAAGCAGATAATGTCGGGTCAATTGCATGAATATTTATATGTGATGACCACATATTCAAATTTTTGTGACGTAAATCCATGAGTATGACTTTCCAACTAAATTTTTAATTCAAAAACGTTAGCTTAGTTGTGTTTGATTGTGACACTAAGTATTTAAGGGATTGTTACAATGAAATTTTGAATATAAATGTCAAGTAGTCTAGATCCTAGAAGGGCCTAAACATATGACTACTTCTTTTCTTTTTTTTTGACTTGTGCGGGATTTTTTTTTTTTTTAGTGATTTTTATTGTTTATTTTTTTTATAACGAAAGTCAAAATTTCTTTGTGAAGGGTTTGTAATCCATCTCAATCTAACTTTATTAATTGAAAAATTATTCATTACTCTTATAGCACCACGTTATCCTTACTTCACCACTCATATAGTGGTGGAGTTTTCCTATTACGTGAGGTCAAACATCCCATTAAGCAAGTCGAGACTCATTCCCCATATAAGTGAAAAGGCATGGTCAAGTGACGCTTTAGAAGCACTGAATATTTTTTCCTAATAATTAAAGCTCACACGCATTTGTAAATTAAAACCCTAAATTCTTTGATTTCAAATCTATATATCCAAACAAAGCCTAAGTTATTAATTAAGGTAAATGATACAAAGGGTTGGTTTAGAAGTACTAATTAATTAAGGTCAATGATGTAAGGGTTTGGTTTAAAAAGTGGTGAAACAATAGAAGGGACGATTTTGAATTTGTAATGAGCAATGGGCCCTACAAGGATACAAATTGGTCTTATGACTTTTTACCAAACCATGTATCTAATATGGTAGCTGGGTGGTTCTAATGGCTACCATCCTAACATTTAGCTTACCTAATTCATGGATTAGTTAAGCCTCCTTAGTTGTAATCCATTACTGTGAGTAGGGGCAAACTCAAAAATTTTATTCAGGGCCAAGGTAAAAGAAATTTAAATTTTAAAAGGTTAAAGTAAAATATTTAAATTTAAGAGGGCCAATACACTTTTTTTTTTAATCATAAATACACCAAAAAAATAAATAAAATTCAGAGGGCTAAACGGAAATTTGAAAACAGAGAGGGCCCGGCCACTCTTGGTTTGAGTGTAGAGCTGCCATTGTCCGCGAGTAAGCCAATCCTAAATTGTTATTTTTTTTAATAGATATTAATGATGCTTAGTAGGTATTAAAGAGTGCTAAATTGCATGTCAGAAACCTAATTACAACGACCTTAAGTACCACTTTTTTTAGATTAACATGTAGTGACTAACTACGTCTTTGTCAAATGCTTGTCACAACTCGATATTTTTAAGTTCAAATAATATATAAATCCTCTCATGTTGGATGGTAATAATGAAAATCATCACCATCGCAAGAAAAACAACTATCAAAGTATGATTATCAAAATCGAACCGAATTGACCAATTTAAATAGTTGGTAATTCGGTTTGAGTTGTTATTTTTTAGCTATAGAGTCAGGGAAAATTATCTAAATAGACCAGCTTTTTTCCGTAGAAACTAGAGTAATCCAATCATCTGTCAGAGTTGATGATCTGTTCGGTTTTAATAACTTTACCTTTAAGTTTAGCAATTAAGTGGGATGTATTCTTCGTATAAGTCAATGAAAACTTATCTTGTCCAATTCTAAAAGTCAGAATCCTGTAAATGGTCAATTACTAGCTTGATGAATATCAAACTTTGTATTATTAGATATGTCACCATCATGTGATGGTTTTTATGTGTGGCTAAAGCAAGGTGGGTCCTACAGTTTACCCACAGGTTTAAAATAATATTATAAAACAGCAAACAGGGACAAACATTATCTTTTTAATCTTCATTAGAGAATGGGATTGAGTTTGGTAAACAACTCAGAGCATGTTGCATTAGAGAAGAGCATGGCACTTAAAAAACAAACTGTGTTTTGCCATTGTTTGTGAGTACTACCTTATGTACTCTTCATTTAATTAAATGAATGGGTTGTTTTCTATACTATAAAGTGCAATTGTATGTTAATGAGACATTTTAATTTAATATTGTCCTACACACTTAATGGTGTCTGAAGGATTAGTTTATGTGACTAAACAATTGATTCTATAATATCAGTTGTCTCTGAATAGAGTTTGTTTTTATATCAATGTAATGCCATATAACATTACAAACAACAAAATTGTATTGAAAAGCAATACAGAATGGCCCCATTTAAGGTCACTTATGTTTTTAAAAATATTTGAATTAAAAATTTTATATAAAAAAGACAGTATTTTAACTGTGTTTTGAACAAACGACAGCGTCATTAACAACCCTTCAATTAAAAAATTGCCTACTTAAACGAGGATGGGTGGTATAATCCGCCTTAATTTTGAAGAGCTGTATCCTGCTGGCAGCCACGTCTGCTTCTTGAGTAAGCACTAAAAAAAAAAGCCGAGAACACGTAGATCTAGACACGGCACCCGTGTCCACCACCGTTGATCTGGCATATTTCTCGAAAACGATGAGATACATCACACGGTAAAAAGGCATGCCAATATGGAGGGTCACATCATCCACAAAAATCCCGTGTTCTTTCAGCGTCAGCGTTTCTTACGCCTTCACTATGTAACACGCTAAAAATTTCTCTAATAGCCACACCTGATCGGCCTGTCAGGAACCCAAGTTGGCAAGTGGCAACACGTGTCACTCCTTTTCAGGCTTTCACTCTCTGATCTGACCTGACTCGTGTCGTAGACCTTTAACCTCACAATTACAGCATGGACACAAAGGTAATTATGCCGTAAAAGAAAACGACGACGTTTCAGCTGCAACGCCGACGGTCCGCCCGACAAACCAAAAGGCTAAGCTAGAGGCACCGCCGACAGAGAAAGGTGTTGACATCACTACCTTTGCTCAAGCCTCCATCTTGGCTTTTTGTATGGTCCGTGACGATGTTGAGTAGCAACAAGCTGTCACTCTATCCTGATCTCAACCAAACTAACCAAAACCACTTATATTTTTAATCCTATGAATCTATTCCTCTACTAAATCCACCATTAATCTCAACCTTAAGAGCTGTTCGTGCCACTCATTTGTTCCTCACCATGAAAATTTCTTGGACCCATTATCTCTCACTTCACATATAGATAGAGATTCAATTATATAGATATATACATACACTATATATATATATCTATAGAGTATAAACTACTCTTTGAGCTTGGCTTCTGCCTTCGACAATGGTTTCTCTGGAAGATTCTCACTCCAATTTCGGTCGCTTACCCACGACGCGAACCTTTCACAGTCTATCTTCTGTGTCTTCTACTAAGATTCAGAGGTCTTTGGGCCGGTCCATGCGGACCATCAGGTCCAACATCTACCAGACCGAAAATAGTTGCTCCTTCTCCGGCTCCGTCGCCGAGAAATCGGCCTGTGTCTCCGAGAACCTTACCGACTCCGTCATCGACTTGCGGCTTGGCGAGCTCGCGGCTAGGAACAACCAGTCGGTAAAGTCCTCTTCTTCCGACGATGAATTTTTCGAGCTCTCTCAGGCCTTCAGTGACTTCTCGGCGTGTAGCAGCGACGTCTCCGGCGAGTTGCAGAGGCTCGCGAGAATTCCGGTGTTGGAAAATGCCTCGGATCCAAATCCGGAACCCGAGGCAGAGCCATGTACGGGGTTTCTAGAACGCGAGACCTTCTCGACTGAGATTATCGAGAGTATATCGCCGGAGGATCTGCAGCCGACTGTCAAAATCTGTATTGACGGCCTCCAATCGCCGTCAATTGCCGTGAAGCGATCGGCTGCGGCAAAACTGAGACTCCTAGCTAAGAACCGTTCGGATAACCGAGCGTTGATCGGCGAGTCCGGTGCTGTTCCGGCCTTGATTCCTCTGCTGAGGTGTAGCGATCCGCGGACGCAAGAACACGCCGTCACGGCTCTGCTCAATCTCTCACTCCACGAACACAACACGACTCTAATCACCGGCGCCGGAGCTGTCAAATCCCTAATCTACGTTTTGAAAACCGGTACCGAGACGTCGAAGCAGAACGCTGCTTGTGCATTGCTCAGCTTATCGTTGATCGACGACAATAAAATGTCAATCGGCGCGTGCGGAGCGATTCCGCCGTTGGTTTCGCTGCTGATAAACGGGTCGAACCGGGGGAAGAAGGACGCGCTGACGACGCTGTACAAGCTGTGTTCGGTGAATTTGAACAAGGAGAGGGCGGTGAGCTCCGGCGCGGTGAAGCCACTGGTGGCATTGGTGGCGGAGCAGGGGATGGGGCTGGCGGAGAAGGCGATGGTGGTTCTGAGTAGTCTAGCGGCGATTCGGGAGGGGAAGGAGGCGATTGTGGAGGAAGGGGGTTTTCCAGCGCTTGTGGAGGCGATTCAAGATGGGTCGGCGAAGGGGAAGGAATTCGC
Organism: Euryodendron excelsum; assembly: GCA_033060915.1. NCBI lineage: Eukaryota > Viridiplantae > Streptophyta > Magnoliopsida > Ericales > Pentaphylacaceae > Euryodendron > Euryodendron excelsum. The sequence continues at coordinate 45,397,453 of CM065377.1, read as the reverse complement.
AGTATTGACATTGTTGCAGCTTTGCACTGATAGCTTGAGAAACAGAGGATTGCTTGTGAAGGAAGGTGGGATACCCCCTCTGGCGGCGCTTTCGCAGACCGGCAGTGCAAGAGCCAAGCACAAGGTGAGTTATATTGTTCGAGTTCAGTTAGTTGCTCAGTGAGTTTGATTTATATGTTAAGCCTGCTTAGTAGTATCAAATTATCAATGTTACTAGTCTATATTTCTTGCTTAGATTAGCTTAAATATGGAATTAATTAGCTTAATTTGCATGTCAATTGGTGTGGTGAAATGGATGTCTACCAATTTCTAGTTCCTATACTTAATCATATAGCTTGCCAGTGACTTTCATAGAGTTTATGACCAAACAAGAGTCGTTCTGGACTCATTTTTTTAATTCAGGTGGTCTTATACTTATTTACACTACTTCTGGCCTGAAATAGTGTGTATTCAAAATATGACTTTAGGCCTAAATTGTGTTTTGAAAACACAATTGGAGATTTAAATCACAAAAATTGTGTGTTTTGAAGACAACTCGAGGCCACAGAAGTTGTGTTTTAAAGGCAGGCCTGATTCTTGAATAACTTAGGTTTTGGTAACTAAGTTTTGAAGTCACCAGAAATTGGGAAATAAGTTTCAAAACAACTCTTTGTTTGGTAATAAACTTGACTTTCATATGCCATTTTGGTTTGTTTTGGGGGATTAAGTTTTTGGGAAATAAGTTTCAAAGCACCTTTGTTGTTAGGTACTACTGTGAGTCCGCCGGATTATTTTTACCTTTCACCATTCGTATCTGAATGTGTAGTTGATATTACATCTCAATCATTATTCAGGCAATAATACAATATATGAAATTATGCAATATATGAAGTTTAAATAGTGGGTTGGTTCGTATAGACGGCAAGACAAAAAAAAGAAAATGTAAATAAATAATCGCACTCTACTGTATACCTTCCACTGATTTCTATGTATTGGCGGCATCTATGTTTAAATGACTCTTTTGTATAAAGTTTACCTATAAATTACCCATTGTGATCTCTATCTGTGACTGACTTTTAATGGGTGATTGGTTGGTTTTGCAGGCTGAAGCGCTGCTTAGGTATTTGAGGGAACCAAGAGAAGAAGCTTCTACTTCGAGTCCGTAGAGGGATGTGTCTCATATGAGATTAGGTTTTATTATTATACTGAAAGTGTATGGTTTTTTACCGTGTATAGGAAGTGTTTGGATGGTTTGTACAGAGTCGTTGAGAAATTTGGAAGTTTATGATAGAGAGTGAAAAAAGTTAGAAGCTAGTGAGGAGAAAGCTGACCTTTTTAGTTGCTTGATGATTGGCTAGGTTTTTGGAGGTTTCTGTTTTCTCTTTTTTGACTACTGTTTTTGTTGGAAGGGAAAAACTTGCTTGCCTGGTGGGTTTTGGGTTATGTTTTGATTGGGTGATCCAAATTCTCTTGAAAAAGATTTTAATTATTTGGTTTTACCTTTTGGAGGGGGAAAAAAGATCGGAGAGATTGTTCTCTTTCCAGTGCTAGCTACTACTACTTGAGCTAAGAGAAATGAGATGGTGTACAAAGATAGTGTTCGCCAAGTATTGAGCCATGTAGCTCATTGGTTTGAAATCTCTCTTCAGACATTACCTGTTTGGAACTTGAGAAAAGAAAGAGGAAAATGAAAAAAAAACAATTTTCTTTGCTTCTCCTTTTTTATTGTATTTAGGAGAAAGAAAAAAAAATAAAAAGAGAAATTTAAAGAGATGGGCTCATCAGGGAAATATTTTTTTTTATTTTCGTTTTATTTTTGCAAAATTAAATAGGGGAAGAAATCACTTTTTTTTTTCATTTCTCTGTCATTTCTTTTCGGTTTTCTTTCCACAAGTTCCAAACAACATCTTTGTGTTCTCAAATCCTTGAAATTTGACTTGGGATTTTAACCTAAAGAAAATTCACAGACCCGTTAGTAAGGATTTGAGAGTAACTTTTCATCATTTCTTTTCCGTTTTCCTTCCACAAGTTCCAGACAGCATCTTTGTGTTCTCAAATCCTTGAAATTCGACTTGGGATTTTAGCCTAAAGAAAATTCAGAGACCCGTTAGTGAGGATGTGAGAGCAACTTGTCATCAAGGCATGTGAGGCTGAGTGATAATTCTACTGAAGTTCATATGTTCCTTCACGCGGTTGTAATTTTGAAATTATTTGCGGTAATAGTCTTCGTAAACTAAATACTTCGACGGGGTTTTTTGCCAATTTGCATTTTGGTGGGGCTAAATTTAGTCATGGTTCACTCTTTTTCGAAAAGTCTAGTGAAGTATGAACTGCTATGATCACATTCAAGCATATAGTTATAATCACATTCAAGCATATAGTTATATTGATCGCCCTTTTACCCTTGTTTACACTAGCCAAAAAAACAAAAAAACAAAAAAAATTTTCCATGGTTTTAAGCTGGCCATGCAGGAAGGCGATGATGGAATGTAGGGTCCCATAACCTTCAAGTCTATGGTGTAAACACTGTAAAGTAGTTTCATCCACTGTTTTCTGCGTCCTACTAGGCATGCTTGTATATATGTATATACATATGCAGCCAGAGCTAGCCAGCCCGGCACGGCCCCCACCACAGGTGACGGTAGTAGTTGCCAATGCCATCTTTATCTTTCTTTTTATTTCCCCCTTAGCCTTATTATTAGTGCATTAGCTGGCCCAACTTGGATGGGTACGTAATGGATGGCTAGCCTTTTTTGAACTTTGCCCTGAGTCATTGAACACTCCTACTCGAAGAAGAAGTGTCGGTGTCTTTAATGGTAGGTGTTTTTGTGCTTGGATGGATTATCTGTATTGCTGTTTACTACTTAGGATCCTTTGTTAGTCGTAATTTGGACCATTAAATGTCTAGTTTTGTGTCACTAGGAAGGGCGGGCGAAGGGTAATTGCTTCAACAACTGTTGAAGTGTCCTTTAGTGTTGGTGACCTCTCTCTCTCTCTCTCTCTCTCTCTCTCTCTCTCTCTATTGCTGAACTAGCAATGTTGAAAGTGAGTTGATACTACTTGAAGACCACTCATGGGGTTAGCCCCAAATTGGATTGACGTAAAGGCCCCCGTTATTCCTTGAACATCAAAATAGTCCAATCGTCTCGGTTGGTTCTTATACTAAAACTGTGTTTGGTATAGCTTTTGAGTTGGCTTTTTAATAAGTTTATAAGCAAAAAAGACAACAAAAGTTAGTTTTTTTTTGTTTTTTTTGTTTATTTTTATCTAAACTAATATCAGAAAAGTAAAAAAGTTAGAAAAACTTAACTTTTTTACTAACAAACTTAAAAAAAGTCTGGCTTTTAAGTCCTACCAAACAAGCACTAAGTACAAATTTTCTCAAGTTTACTTGTGGCCAACCATCATTATATGAATGTATGAAGTTTACATAGTTTGTATGGACAGTAACTCTGCACGAGCGCGAGCGCGGAAGAGTAATTGTTCGAAAGTTTGGATACTACAACCAGAAAAGATAATAATAATAAAAAAAAGCAACACATATCATCATGACCCACAAGATGATGGTTCCTTTGAGTTTGAATGAACTTAATGGGGCATGGATGAGAGTTCCCAAGGGGAAATACTTAGCAAGGGTTTCACAAGGGTCAAACCCATCACAACAGCTGCCTGGGTACTTGGTATTTTGAAAATTCAATATCCAATCCAGGTCATGGGTAAAATGGGCCTCAATTTGATTTGGGTCAGTAGCTTGCATTGTAGTAATGGATTTACTTCAAAGTCCAAAGAAAGTATAACTTTCGAAATAAGAATAGAAATCACTTGCTGCAATTCAATTTCTTTTGCCATGAAGATAATGAAGCTGACACTTTAATTCTACGCATGGCTAACCTAAATCATTTCATATGCAAGCATGTTCCCTGGGATGGGCGGATTATGCCTTATTCCAGGCCGGCACAGACTTAACATATATAATCTCTTGACATACAATGCAAGCCAGGCCTGAGCCGGGCTGGCCCATGACTGTAAAATTCCCAATGTATAGCAAGGTTTAAGAGGGGTATTAGGTAGGAAATTTTAGTTCCCTTTTAGATGCTCAAACTAATAAAATGAAGCAATAGACTGGTTGTGGTAAAATGATAAATGCAGAGCCACATTGGGGAGGTCAGTGGTTGGCTTGCCTTCATGCCAAACAAGAGGTTTTAGGTTCAATCTCTCTCTTCGTCCTTGTGTGGCCTGTTATATATCATTCATACAATGTATAAAATTTATATTTTTTTGTGTGAATGTTAGTTTGTATGAGCTTAAAGGAGTAGTCAATTGAATGTCTAAACACCTTGTAGAAAAACGACCAAAAAAAAAAAAAAATGATGCATAAGATGGAACCCATTTAGGGCAGCCATAGGGACCTCCCACTACAAAGGGGACTGAATCTGTTCGGTGTACCTTAATGCAAGGAGGATATATACTTGGGCTCCATAAAGACAGACAACCTGGCTTTGCCATTGTCATTGCATTTGGCTTTGTTGGGTGTTGCCATTCCTATCAGCATGGATAAGGCACTGCAAACTGTTGGATGATGATCAACCCACTATATCTTTAATCATCAACTGTCCCTCTCCCGTTTAAAAGCATCGCAGAACTGGCCTAAAAAAAATAAAAAAAAACTCCTTGTTACGTCTCATCAGAAAGATTAACGCTAGCTTTCCCAAGGGTTTGTTTGCTTTCCAAAATTAGGACCCTAGCCATCACATACCCAGAAGCTATCCCTAAAAGCATGAATTATGCTGTGGGATACCTTGAGGTCCTCTTGAGTTAAGGAACACCTAATTTTGGGGTGACATATATGTCATGTGGTCACCCCTAATGTTCTATAATTGAACAAAATAGTTGCGGGTAGGGAAAAAAAAATTCAGTACCTATGCTTTTAGGGTATTATTTCCGTTATAATTTTTATCCCGATATATTTAATAGGTTTTTTACTGTAAGTTCTTGAATCTATTGGCAATAAAAAAAAAATGTGTACATGTGGCAGGTTCTTAATGGCCACCTACACTACTACACCTTTATTTTTTTTTACACACACACACACATATATATATATATTTATATATGTGTGTGTATATTTATATAGGAGGGTGTATGCATTTATTTTGGGGGGGTCTTCCCTTATGATGACGTTGGAGTTGCTGTTCATTTCGTATCACTTTTCCCCATATTAGCCGATAGAGAGAGTGTGTCTTTGTGGACATTGGGCCAAGAAGCCTGCTGGTCAAACTGGCCCGCCAATTCAGATCAGGTCCAGTCCTGGCCCATTTTCCGCAGGCTTTTGTTTGTTTGTGCGTAATTCTGTGTCGTCCCTCTCTCTCTCTCTCTCTCTCTCTCTCTCTGCTGTGTGTCCTCGTCTTTTCTCCTTGAATGGCGAAACCTAACCCTAATCTCTCGCGAAGACAGAACCGTTAAACCTCTAGGATCCTCGATTTTGGGTATTTTCTTTGGTTGGTCGTCGAATTAACTCACTATCGATTGTCTCTGTTGATCGATCCACATTTTGACGGTTCCGATTTCGTCTGTGATTTGATCACATGCTTGCGCGAGAGAGATTATAGGGAAAGGTTGCATTCGATACTCAAACAGGTAGGCATTTCTGCAGTCGTACAATCTTTCGTTTTCGATTTTGTAGCATTTTGTATGAATTTGGGTTTTTATGTGCAGCAATTCTCCGTTTTTCGCGTTTCTGAGCTCTTGAAATCATCAGTGTTTGTTTGTATGAAATGATGAAAATCAGAGTATTTGTGTGCTTGTACGTTAATTGAGAAATTGAAATGTATTTGTAATGCTTTGAAATCAAGAGTACTTGGTCAATTTTGAAATGTGAAGGTCGTTAGCTGGGTTTGCGAAGCTTTTAACTTTTAACTTCAACCATTCGATGATGTATTGATGAATACCAATAAAGCACATTTTTTTATGTGTTTATTGAATGTATATAACCAGCAGTCAGGTCTGAGTAGAGACAAGAGGAAGCACCAGGAAAAGGTTAAATTTTTTCAAGAAGCTGTTAAGTGTTATTTTGTACACGTATTGGTTGTTCTGTTGGTCCTGAACAATAGGGGACAACAAGCATGTTAGTTATCGACAGTTACAGGCTTTGAGCAACCCCCCTTTTTTTCTGGGGTGTTCTTCTACCTGTCCTCATCCTGTAGTAGATGCCCATTTCGACTTATTTTTTGGAGTTTCTTTTGGCCTTGAGAGTCACTACATGATGCTTGTTACTCAGTTCCTCCATAAATATTTAAATTGAAATATGTCTAAGCCCTTCTATTCCATTGTTTTGTTTGGCTACCGTAAGTAAAACTTTTGAGATTATGAATCAAGTTGTATTTTTATTTGAAGGAACTTGTTTATTAACCCTTTATCAATTGGCAATTTTTGCTGCTGTAGACTGCTCTTGATGCTGTGTTATTGAAACTGATTTGGCCAGGGTTTTTAGGTTTTCCCTCATCTCCAGTTCAGTTCTTTTTTGCAAAGTTATTTAGGTTTTCTATCGTACTTTCAAATTTTGAGGTGGCCAAGGGGGAGTGGGGGCAGAACTAGCCTGTTGGTGGGGGTGCCATGCTTTTTAGAATACCCCTATATATAGTATATTACATAGTGTCTCACTACAATTTTATTGCATTGGCAACCCCAGTTTTTGTATTGGCACCCTCCAATTTTTGTATTATCCTTCTAAATGTACTATGTAGTATGAATATATAATTCTAAAAAAAAATCTACTATATTGGCATCCCCACAATTTAAAACTAAGGCTCTAACCTAATAAAATTTTAAAACTTATGTATAGCGGATTATGTTACTTATTCATTTTTTTCTTGAACATCCAAATTCCTAACCCAATAAAATCAAAAGATTTTGGGCTTCTGATGGGTACCATCCAAAACCCAAAAGAAATCAATAGTTTGTAGATTTTTAATATGAATCATCCAACAAGTAAGCTTACCCATCAAATAAAAAAAAAGAACTAAAACATTATTTGGTTATGACTGAATAAAACTTAGTTTTATATTTCATGTAAAAAATTTCTTCTGCTTCAGTTTAGAACTACGTGCAAAGAATATTTAAAATATAATAATTGTATCAATAGGTGAAACTTTGTGTGTCAAAATTTTGGCACTCTCAAACCACAAAGGGTGGCCCAATCGTCAGTTTGTCCTTATGTTAATATGAGGTCTCATGTTCGGTCTCTCCTCATGCCTTTTTGTGGCCAGCCATCATTCATGCAATACATGATAATTACATAGTTTATGTGGACGTTAGCCCTTCATGAACTCAAGGGAGTAATTGGCCAAAAACCCCATTGCCAAAAAATAGTTTTGGCACCCCTCTTTCTGGTTCTGCCTCTGAGGGGGAGTAAGGGGTTTCATTGACATGTTGACAGGTTATATGATTGGCACTATACAAGGGGATTTGGCAGTTGATAGTGTGAATTCCCTACCCGAACAGGGTTTATAATCAGGCGTCCTTGTTGGACTACTTTTTTTTTAGTCTCATAACCCAACATTGTTGTGCATTGTTAATAACGTTAATAATTATGTTTTAAGTACTTCAGAATGGGCAATCTTGGTCAGTTGATTCCTGTTTAGTTGGGTCACCAATTAATGTAAATTAATGGACTTGGTGAAACTTCCTAAAGTTCAATGTTTATCCGCTATTTTTCTCACTTCTCCTCTTACATTTGTTATTGCGCATTCTTGTCTGAATTATCACTAAATTTGCTATGAAACTTGTAAGAGTGTTAAATGGAGTTTAACTTAATGTGGAAACTGCTATAGGCAATTTTATGGGCAAGCTTCAAAATGTCAAAGATTAATATCTTTGTTGGATTGTGTTTCAGTAAAGTAGAGGAAACTGTTGACTTTTCACCATTAGTTTGTTATTTAAATAGAGCTTTGGTTGTATCTTTGTTTGGTTTATTTTGTTCGGGTACCAACTTTCTTTGCTAGAGTGATCTAAGCCATTATTGTTTTTAGGTTTGAGCTCAGAAGCATGTGAAGGAGGGAAGAGCGAGTGCAAGCAGACTGGAGTGAGATGGGGGGTCTGGAATAACGAATTGCTTGGCTCTGGGGGATAAAGAGGTGTGGAGTCTTTAGAAGAGCAATTGTGTGCAAAAAGCACACTTGCGTTGGCTGTCAATTCCAAGATCTAGTATGCTTTTCTTTCAAGATAATTTATTCTACCTACTGGGTTTTTTCTTTTTCCTTTTTTTTGTTTTTGGGGGGGGGGGGGGGGGGGGGGGGGGGGGGGGGGGGGGGGGGGGGGGGGGGGGGGGGGTGTTGTGGGGAACTTTACTTTGTGGAAGCTTTGAAAAATAAAAAACAAAAAAGAAGCTAAATGCTTCTGTAGAAGTTTCTAGATTCTGATGCTTTTCTTGCAACTGCAGGTACTTAAAGCTTGCCTTTGAGAGCCATATTGGAATCTGAAGTAGAGAACGCTCCACATATATTTCCATTATTGAGGTAGACGAGTGTGGGTAGGGAAGACCTTACATCAGCAAATATGGTTCTCTAGTTGTGTGTGACATTGTATCAGTGTTAGAAATGGCATTTTATACTGAGGAGGAGCAAACTGAGGATTACCTTTTCAAGATTGTTTTGATTGGTGATTCGGCAGTTGGGAAATCAAACTTGCTTGCTAGATTTGCAAGAGATGAATTTTACCCTAATTCAAAATCAACCATAGGAGTAGAATTCCAAACTCAGAAAATGGATATCAATGGGAAGGAAGTTAAGGCACAGATCTGGGACACAGCTGGTCAGGAGCGGTTCAGGGCTGTTACATCTGCATATTATAGGGGTGCAGTTGGAGCTCTTCTGGTCTATGACATCAGTAGACGTCAGACGTTCGATAGCATTGGCAGATGGCTTAACGAACTTCACAGTAAGCACCACAACCAAATGATGGTTGGTCCATTTTGTTTATGCTTCTTTTTCGTGGTCTCTCCGTTTGGGTACAAATCTGTTTTTCACAACATAATTTTAGGCATATGGCAGTGATTATTCACAGCTCCCATGTAATGGCTCAAGATTTCACACCAATTGATAAGATGATAATTCCCGTATTTAATGAATTAATGGCTTTTAAGAAGTTCATATTTTTAAGGTTTTTTTTCTTGGCGGGACTTCCCAAAAAAAAGTTTTTTCTTGGTTGATGTTTGGAGCATGTTGATAACTACTGTTTATGGAGAGGTTTAGTGAATCATCGTCCTCTGCTGTCATTTTTGTTGTCATTTTTTCTTTTTTTTTTTGATAAGTTCTGTTGTCACTTTTGTTAATCTTCGTAATCACATTATTAATTCTCAACATAGAGGTCAGTTAATGAACTCTTAGATAAGCTGCAGATGAGCTGAGTTGGTTGCTTCTATTGTTACGCAACTATAGTGATGCTTAATGACACTGTTTTGCATTCAACTACCATTGAAAATGAAACTGCAGCATTCCATTAGTATTGATTTGTATGGCATCCAGATGCTAATCTCTGCTCACACTGATATTTACCACAGGAATATTGATATAGTGTTCTTGATATCTTGCATATATGTGCGTGCCCGCCCGCCCGCCCGCCCGCCTGTATATGGTGTTCTTAAAATCTATATATCATGGTCATTATGATTATCTGACATTTATTATTGCCTTTTGAGGAGCCAAGGCTTGATTTTGTGTTGTTTTGATTATGGAACAGCTCACTCTGACATGAACGTTGTTACAATACTTGTTGGGAACAAGTCTGATCTTAAAGATGCGAGGGAGGTTTCCACAGCCGAAGGTAAAGCCTTGGCTGAGGCACAGGGTTTGTTTTTCATTGAAACTTCAGCTCTCGATTCCTCCAATGTAGCTGCTGCCTTTCAGACAGTTGTTAGAGAGATCTACAATATTTTGAGCCGGAAAGTAATCCAAACTCAAGAGCTCAAGAAGCAAGATCCTACGTGGATGGGGAATGGAAAGACTGTTGTTTTACAGGGAGATGGGGACCAAGAAGTAGGTGGTCAAGCTAAAAAAGGTTGGTGCTGTTCATCCTAAAGTTATTCAGTTTGTAAGGGCTAGTCTGGACCTAAGACCTTTTCGATGTACTGCTGGTTCTCCCAAGCCCAAATTTGTGACTTTCGAAGTTTTAGACATTTCTTCTCCCTCGTGTAATTCAAATTCTTGTTACTGTTAAAAATGTTGATTCAAACAACATTTCTTTTTCTCTTTTTCTTTTCTGTTTTCCTTTTTGGGCTACGTGGAGAATGTGGAGTAGAAAATGTAAATGACTTGAAGGGGAAAAAGAATTTTGTTATAATGTCAAATATTTTTGTATCTGAGTTCTTGCTTTTTAAATTTTGGGCATTTTTTGTTTCCTTTTATTTGTTCCCATATCTGTGTTCAAGGTCTTTATTTGTGCCCCTTTATTCAGTTCAGTAAGGGAGGTGTACCATGGTCAAATCCACAATATGTGCTTCTTATATATCGCCTTTCCCATACATATATCGATATATATATATATATATATATTCGGTTAGAGGAGATCTACATATCCCTTTTATTGGCATGATTTATTTTTATCCATTATACTCGTTTTGTGCAGTTTTGATTTTATCAATAGGAATTGAGCCATAAGAGGCCAGTAGATTGATGAATGCTACAACTGAGCCTATTTCTGTCCATTCCTCTTTTCTTCTCTCTTCTTTTCTTTTTCTTTATTTGTTTTGAACTCGTAGAATTCACATTTCTGTGAGAACAATTGTAATAGTGACATGTGAACTCTCCATCTACAAGCTGGTAATGGTATTGCATATAGCTTCTAGGTATTCTTTCTCTGCATTGCAGTAATGGTAATCAGCACTGGAATTACTGGGATTGTCTGTAGCCTAGGGATGAAAAAACATTTTACAGTTGCTTAATGTATCAATGACCCCTCCTTGTCTTCTTTGATGTTTACATTTTGATAGATACATATACATATATATATATATATATATATATTCCTGTTGTATTTAACCACTGAAACAGTGAAGCTTAGGGAAGTTTAATGAGTTATGACCAAGTCTGAAGTTGACTGCAGGCCATCACTGGAGGTTGAGTCGAGAAGTGGCTAGTAGGGTCAGAATTCTAGCAAAAGATGATGCTCATAATGAATTAATTTGTGGGAATAGAAAACCATGCCTTGCTTGGAGAAGGATTGGACCTCCCAATTATATTCCTTATTTTGACATATATGTAATGAAAATGATTTGAAAGCTCCTACAAAAAAATCTGTTATGCAAGCTATAAGATAAGAGGCAAAAACTGGCCACACATTTGGGATGTATTTTTGGGGCTATTCTGCCTATACACATTATAAACATGACTGATGCAGGCAACTTGTATCCATTATGCTCCATCTGGTGGCCTCTGAGGAGGCTTGGACCTACTCTTCCTCAATTCAATGGCCCCCCCTTGAGCAGACTAACTTTTCTCATTAGTCATTGGGAGGTTCCCAATCCACTTGGGTACTAATTCATAAAAGTGCATGCAATCACCATAGGCCATGTTTGTTTTGCGAGATGGGATCAGAGATAAGGAGTCTAGGATTGTTAATTTCAGAACGAAAAACCTCTTAAGAGAGTGATTTTGTAATTTGTTCTTCTATTCTGAATTTCCGAATTACTCATTTCACCCTGAATAACTTAGTTCTTTGTATATGGGACAAAAAGACCATATCTGAATTGTTAAACCCGACCCGCTTTTACGCAAGCAAATGCAGGATTATTAGTCCAATCCTATGGCTTTATCTCGCGAAACAAACACTCCAACCCTATCTTCACCAATCTCACTCTATGAAGATGCTGTCATTGTATATTCATTTGAGGGACTGAGTTTCTTGTAGAATAGCCCTTGAACTCACTGAACCTTAAGAGAGAAAATATAAGAATTGTTTGGTTGGCTCACACGATCTTAAAATTGAAAGTCACAAAGAACCTGCATAAATCGATTGTCTGGGAGTGCCCAGTTGGAAACAGCTAAACTGCAGCCCATTGAAACATCTAGCAGAAATTTAAAAAAAGGACGATAATGAGTTAACCATTTGGTCATTATATTAAGTTTATGCTGATCTTAAAGTAATAAAACAAACCAAGGTACTCAAGCTCACCTTATTAAAATATCGTTCAAGATCGATTCGTTATGTAAACAATTCAAGTTTGAACATATTTTAGAACTCATTAATTTTTAGAGCTCAACTCAAACTCAGCTTGATAAGCTTTTATGCTCTTAAAATTATATAAAAAAATCAAACTACTCGTAATTGGCTAGAACGATAAAAAGCAAACAAAGAGAGAAAGCTATAAAGACAGTTCATAGAGTATAAGTTATACCCCTAGTTTAGCAGGGTTTAGACAAGCCTTCAGGTTAGATAAAAATAGGCATTTTTTCTTTTTAAGCTTGTCAAGTTTTCAAGCTAAGCTAACAGGTATCTACTCATCTCGTTTACAGGCCTATTGACCCTGGAGATTCCAGAAGTTGAAGACACTATAAGGGTGAATCCAAAGTCTTGCAAGTAGTTCCAGTATAGACGTGATTACAATCTACCAAACTCAAACCAAATGTCTCACTTTTCAAGTAAAAGGAAGTTACAAATTTGGTTCAAACATGATCTTGAAGCTCAAAGGCTAATGGCTCTGGCTGAGATGATCATCAATTGAAATATTTACAGCTTTCCAAGTCCATGAAATATGCTAAATTGCTGACCCAAAAAAAAAAATTAGATGGAAAAATGTCAGAAAGAAATAAAGCTAAAACTTGCAAGAAACATCTGTCGTAGAAAATAAATCAGTATCAAACAATTTATTCTTGGGGACCTCAGATGAGCATCCCTTGAGAGTTTTCAGACTCGTAAATCAGCCAATCATTTCATACAATCAGCCAAGAACAACACCCAAGAAGGGGAAGAAATTAAAACAACATACTTAACAAGAGAACTGGCAAACTTTGTTGGACATTACAGCAGAAAGAGAGAAAAGGGAGGAAAAAAAAAAAGGAAAAAGAAGGGGGGAAAACCTGAGCTTTATGTATCGTCATGTCACCAGCAATACATGATATGGTAATTTTTGAGTATGTCCCGCAATCCGAATTTACATCTCAATTCTCAAGAAAGAAAACCTATATTGAAAAACACAAGCTTGCTCAAACCTTACATGAAACCCTTGTAACTTCTCTCTGTGATAAGTTCTATAAAAACAGGTGCTCCAATTAGCTCTATTCAAATGTACTATCAAACTGAACAATCTTGCCGAGGGCCGAGGGGTAATGTATGTCATTCACAGTCCATATGGTTCACCTGACTTTCTTCACCTATAACAACTTTCTGACATCCATATATTGTCTTCCTAGGCAGCAATTCCTGAAGCAAGTGATATAAAAAAACATGAGTTGTAAGTGAAAAAAAAAAAAAGTGTTTTAATAGCACATATAGTTGTTCGCTTGATATTACTCCTCCAAGTGATTGCACTGTAAATAAGTAGATCCGTATCATGTAAGCAAGGGCTATCATGTAAGCAAGGGCTATCAAGTTAAATCGATTGGCAACTAGAACAACTCTATGCTGGGTGTAGCCCTCCCAAATTCGATTCATCACTCAATATTTGTGCTTTTCATTTGTAAATTTTTTTTTTTTTTTTGGTACCTTGGACGGCTAGAGGGTGAGTTGAACCCATGACCTCAATCGCTATCGCTAGGCTAATCCCTCTCCTTTTCATTTGTAAAATTATAAAAGGAGGATAGGGCAGAACAGTTATGAGCATTTATTTTCTGAAAAATAATTTAGCTGCATATGCAACAGACATTTTAGGTTCTCAAGGGCAAATTACATGCGAATTTTAAGGTCCCTGAATGCAGAAAATAGCATCCATTTCTTTTCTTTTTTTTTTCGATAAGTAGAAAATAGCATCCATTTCAAAGTTCAAACACACAATATGGTATACAACATCCTGCATTCATCGATGATCTATTTATCAGGTGGCTTGAACTTGCTACTTAAGAAGGATATAGATATATATACATTATACACAAATTACATTTATAAAAAGAATACAATATTCCAACCATAATACCCAATCATCTACCATTTTCCCAATTTTTTTTCTCTGCATTTTTCTTCTCTTGATCAAAACGCTGGGATGAGCTTGTTGAGAAGCAAGAGAATTGAACTACATTTTTAAACCCTAGTTAACTATATTGTCAATAACGTATACATTGACCCAAAGTTCTCGTACTCCATAAAGCAAAAGTCCTACTTTTGGGCAGTTCATATAGTCTAAGAAAATTCTCAAACCAACAAGGTTTGCAATAGACATAGTGTTGGTGTTGAAATCCCAATACCATTACCACACCAATAGGCAATACAGTTTGACATGATGTTGGTGTTGAAATACACAGGACTTCTATCAGATGAACTTAAGGTAACCATAACTTATGCACCTAAGGTAAGAAAACTAGACCAATGAATCAATATGCATGTAACAAGCCTAGGTTTATGGCACCATATTATCTACTTTTTATGAGTTTTTGCAAAAGAAGCTATACTTTTAAAGGAAAAGGAAAGAAGAAAATAGGAGAGAGAAGAAGAAGAAAATTGATACCTCTATTAGCTCTATTGGTAACAGTATAACCACCAACATATCCGGCAGAGTTTTTGGGTGCAGCATCTGAAGCCACTTTCCCAAGCCCATAACCAAAAGAGCTGGAGCCCTCTAATTCTGGAGATGAAGACCGCCAAGTAGAATCCCCATAAAATGAACCACCACCATAGAAGTTTCCAAAAGGTCCATCGAGACCATCACTTGATATAGCATATGATGATGTTGGGGCAGCACTAGCTCCACTGTTTCTTCTGTATCCCCCCACTCTGGACCCAAAACTATTGTCTGCGTTGCCATAATTTATGTTGCCACTACTATAGGTAGAATCTGTGCCTCCACCTTGACCTGAAATGTTAGAGGAACCCCAAATTGCTCCAGAACTGCCAAAAGCACCAACCAATCCAGTACTTCTGCTTCCTGAGCCCATAAAATCATTAGAGTTTGCAGAACTAGAAGCATAATTAAGACTCCCGTTCCCCCACATGTTCTGATTTGTCGAACTTAAAACAGCACCAGTTCCACCACTACCCCCACCATAGCCAACGGGACTGTTGTACCGGTTTGGACTACCGCCATAAAAAGGGTTCAATCCACGCCCATAGCCAATATTAGAAGTGAAGTCTCCGCTTCCCCCATGGCTTGGACTCAATCCAGGCTCAAAATTCAGTCCCATCCCATAACCAGAAGGACCAAATGGAGGATATCCACTCCGCCCAACTGTAATTGGACTAAATCTTCCATCCACCCTTACTCCATACCCTCCAACTGAGCTTGGATTATATCCCTGAGTGTAGGCATTAAGGAAACTACTAACTCTACTGGGGCCATAGTTATAGCCACCTACCTGGTTCCGAATTGGCCCTGGAGATAGCTCCTTGGGGACAGCCCGCTTAACCTCAACCATTTTACCATTGAGTTCATGAAAGGTTTTTAGCAACACTTTCTCCACTGCTTCCTCTGAATCATATGTGATAAAACCAAACCCTCTAGGCCTTTGGGTGTTGTGGTCATACATTACCACAACATCCGTGATTGTACCAAATTGATCAAAGTAATTTTTGAAGTCACTCTCTGTGACTGTTGATGCTAAACCTCCTACAAATATCTTTTTTGTACGGGCAGGACCCGGTGACCCCTGAAGGTTACCATTGTTTCTGTTTAACACGTTTTGATCATCTCTCGGAACAGCTTTTTTTGCTTCAACCTGAGAACAAAAGCCAACTAATGAGAAACAATATTCTATTGAGTATTACATTTAAAGCAAAACTAAGGTCTTGTATTTTAATTTAGAACTAGCTAATGGATTTTGACAAGTTTTGGATCTTCTGGTTTTTCTTCTGGAGCTATCAAGTTTTTCATAACTTGAATTATTGAAGCAGAATGGAAATTAGATGAAGCCCACCTTATGAAAACTATATCAGACAAGCTACATTGCATAAAAAAAACTCACCTTCATTAAAATTTATTTTACTATCTAATGCTTTCCTCCCTTTTCCCCAATGGCTAATTCTCTTTCCCCAACTTTCATGTCAAGAAAGTTGATTTCCAGGAGAACCCGAGTACTTTTTCTCTGTGATGCTGCCTTCTGGAATTTTCTATTGCATTAGAAATCTTTTTAAATTTAATGTTCTGCTAATTACCCTCAGTGCACTAAAAGTTTCTTTAATAAGTGCTTGGTGCTAAAAATGCTGCAGATGGATTTGGTCTCTAAAGAACTCCCCTTATGCTTTCCTGACATTCTAACTCAATTATGACAAGTAACTGATCAAACTCCACTGTCTACCCATCTCCAATAAATGAACTTCAAACAAAGCTGAAAATGAAATAAATTTGGCTTCACTTCATGACAAGTAGATGGACAGTTAATCAATTTTCTGAAAGCTACATCCAGTCAAAATTCTCCCACTTGATTCAGATACACTCCAAGATTCAATCAGGATAGTATATTTGCTCAACTAGGTTATGAGATTCTATGCTTCAATTCACAATGTATGGGGAAGGCTAAATGTAATACATCAAGCAGAATCCAAAATGACAAATAAAAATTCATGACAAATGTAAAACTTACAGTTCTACCATCTATCATATGCTTTTCCCTGACAACTCTTTCAGCAACAGCGGGATCAGCGAAGACAACAAAACCGAAACCACGAGCACGGCCCGTGTTCCGATCCTTCATTATCACAGTTTCCACTACCTCACCAAAAGTTTGGAAATACTCTCTCAGACGGTCTTCATTTGTGTCCCAAGAAATCCCACCAACAAATAGTTTTCCAGGCTCCATTTCCATTCTGCAGAGTGCATTACCAGTAATCCCATCACTTAATTTCCCATCAATTGAATTCAAAAGCAAATTAAAATTAAAAAAATTCAACTTTACAAAGATACATCAATCCATCATCTACACAAAACCAAGTGCTAAACAAGAAAACACTGCATAACAGATCTAAAGAGTAACATGTAATTGCATGAAAGCAAATAGATATATTATTCAATTCCACTTCTTATATTTCTGTGAGAAAACACAATCTAATCTTTCATCGATATAAAGCATCCGATATAAAACATCAAAATGTAGATTAAACAAGGAAAACCACACCTTACCTAAGAATTTACTAGAAAATTGGAGACTCCTATGATTAGCGAGGTAAATGGGAATTCCAGAAATCAATCAAAAAACATCGGATCTTTTATAGATCACTAGTCGACCAACAAACGATCCAGGATTCCTGGAAAACCAAGAAAAGAATTAAATTTGACTAGAAATTTGAAGAAACGATCAACAACCCAGAACTATCTGGCACATAGATATAGCATAGCATGGCATAGTTTTACCAATTGAAGAAGACCCAGATGAGAAAAGAGAGAATCTAAGATCTGAGAGGTGGCATAACAAGAGCAGAGGGCGAAAGGCCCTCCCTTTTCCTCTCTCTTCCTTTGTTCTTCCAATTTACCGTTTATTCAATTGGCAAAGAATATAATGAGTTTTTATCATGTAGAGAGAGAGGGAGAGAGAGAGAGAGAGAGGTAATGGATTTACATCAGAAATGGGTAATAATATACAAGGTATATACGTAGAGAGAAATTGTGTGCGCGCGCGCGCGCGCGCGTATGTGTGAGAGAGAGGTTTGGCTATCCTCTCGTGTAAGAAAATATAGAAGCGGAGAAGATGGAAGATGGTGACTTGCTCAGTTTTTTCAAGTTTTAGAGATTTTAAAAATAATAACAATTTTGCCTTTCTTTTTTTAGTAATTTTTTTTCATTTTATCTATATTTATAAATACTCCCTCCTATTTTATATATTTTCTTTATTTCCATAAACAGGTATATTTGTTTCAGTTATGGCCCTATCGTAATAGAGGTAGAGTAATTTAAAAATAAACAATCTAGTTAATGTATGGATTCTATGATATAAGCAACACACAGGATAGGTAAAGCCGATTTTTCTCAACGGCTTGCATTGGGAAAACATAAGTTTAAAATGCTATAATAGGTTGGAATAAATATTAAAGATTAAACGATGCCATCTTAACTCTAGTAGAAATTGCTCATATAATAGTTGTAAAACTTTCATTACTTTTATGATTATCGAAACTTTAGGACTTATCTGGTAACACTGTCAGTTTTTGTTTTTTATTTTGTATTTTTTGTGATCTGGTGATAGGCATTTATAAGTCATTATTGTGCCAATAATACTAAACCAATATTTTGGTAAGAGAGAACACACCCATTTTAGTGTTTTTAGTTTTCTTTTTTTGAATTTTGTAAAAAACTAAAAAATAAAATTTAAACAAACGCTATTTTTTGTTTTTTGTGAAAAAAATAAATAAAAAATAAAAACAATAAACGTTACCAAACGAGGCCTTATAATTACACACAAGTATAGTATATAATGATGCCTAATAGATGCAGATGGCGACTTGAAAATAA
Source organism: Euryodendron excelsum (assembly GCA_033060915.1). Taxonomy (NCBI): domain Eukaryota; kingdom Viridiplantae; phylum Streptophyta; class Magnoliopsida; order Ericales; family Pentaphylacaceae; genus Euryodendron; species Euryodendron excelsum. The sequence goes on along the minus strand of CM065377.1, from coordinate 45,378,894 downwards.
TAGTTTGGTGTTTTTTGTTTTTTGGACTTGGATAATATATGAACATTTTAAGCATGCAAAGGGTTATCCTTGGTACTAAGTTATTTTCTATATTAAAGTAATGAATAATATTAGCCTACCAACCTATCATTATAACATAAAAATTAAGATAGTTAAACTAATGATCCATCGTTTTTACTCAAGTTGAGTAAGTTCAACTTCAAGTTGTCCTCTTGGCTCTGGTCACCAACTCTCCTTGTACTTGGTCCACTTAAGCAACAAAAAATTATGTGACCAAAATGGCCCTGAGCCTAACTAATTAGAAGACATGCCTGAAAACTTATCCAAATCGAATTTGATCAAACTAGATCAAATGAGGGAGAGTGATGGTATTTGGTTGGTGCCTGATATGATTATTGAACTTCAACTTAAAATTTTGATTGTAGAATCAACATAATGTATGCTAGAGCCTCTAGAAATGGGAAGGTCCCAAATATGAACCTCATTGTGCCCCTTTGGGGTATACTTCAAGATTAATTCAAGAGGATCCAAAAAATATTTCTTCCATCGTGAAGTCTCTGCTTGTGCTATTGACATAACTTATTAAGTGTGAAACTAGTTGGTGGTTCAAATTAATGCAAACAAGAGCTTCTTTCACCCTTCAACTAGTTACCATTAAGCTAGTATCTCATCTTCTTCTCTTTTCTCTTTTCCTTTTGTAAAATACATTTACATCACTTTCTATTTGAGATTAACACTTGAGCTTATTGTAAGTTGGTGTTTGATCACTCCATTTATGGAATCATAATGTGCACTTTCATGTAGTGGTTAGAGTATCAAACTCACTGTGATAAATGAGTTAACATCGTAACTGTGATAACCACAATACGAATGGTCAAAATAATATATATACATATATATACAAACATATATCTATATATGTATATATAGTCTTGACTCAATGCCTTGTTAATCTTTTAAACACTACGTTAGTCTGTCATGACAAATAGTAAGAGTGGCCTTTGATGCTTCATTTTTTATTTGTAAACCCCACATCATGCTTGCTTCATGTGGAGGCAAGGGATGAAGAAGATGGAGTGGAGTGGTGTGGTGTGGTGTGTCAAAACATGTTATTTTGATCCTGAATGAGATTGGAAATTCAGCGGCCCATTTGCTAATTATTGGCAAGTTGATAGGCAAAACTGCAAAAAAAAAACAAAAAAGGAGGAATAGTATATACTTAACATTTGGATAAGGGGGCTATTACAAGAAATCACTTTATTCGTAAACTCTTTTTTTTTTAATATGAAATTGAGAATGAAAGTAGGAGATGTGTGAAGGACAGAAGGGATTGCTTGTGTGCCCAACTCATCTAAAGGAATAAAAACAGGTGGATGCATCAACGTATACATAAGGAGACAGTCATATATACATAATTCTTGACTGCAGCCTCTTGATTTTTAGAATTTAAAAATGGCAACTAAAAAGCACCTCCCAACTGTCCATTTTGTAAAACTTTTCTCACTTCACATGTCAACTATTTTCAATTAAGTTGATGAATTAATGGGTTAATCCGACGGTTAAAAATTCCTAAAAAATTGAAGTGTAATTGTGCTAGCTTGTTTTTTTTTTTTTTTTGGTGGGTGTGACTGCTATTGAGATCTCATATATGATAGTAAATTGGAAATTTTCATTTCTAAACCGAGGTCCTTCTCACAAGTGGTGAAATCCGAACGGATTGGAGATTCTCTAGCCTAAGAGAGTCAATTTTTTAGGTGACACTGAAAATGTTTGGGTAACCACATAAAAAATGGCAGCACTAACAATTGTGTAAGCATAGTTGAGAGCTACATATTAGTTGCTAGTATTCTACTACTTAGCTTTAGTTGCTAGTATTCTAATTTAGCTTTGCATTGACGATGTCATTACCTTGTATCTAGAAGTGATATAATCAAGTTCAAAATGTGATTATATGTAACAATATACAATTTGAAGAATGAAAATACCAAATTCTTTCAATTTATGGTGATTATAATAGTAATTGTATCATCATTGTCATAGGATCTTAAGCACTTTGATGCTTCTAGCAAAGTAAATGTGATGAAAATATATCACGACGTTTTTAATATATTTTTTAGTCAATTTCCCATCTAACACAAAACAAGAAATTGGATGCTTACATGGCATTTTAGTATCTATACTCTATATTATAGTAATACATTATTAGGTCACTAAACTTAAAAGTTCGGATTCCTATTTCTCAAGTATTTTAATTTAGAAAATAAAATAATACACGTCATGAATCTATTGGTCTTTTAATTAATACCATAATGTTATTTTCAATATGCAAACTTTGAAATTCACTCAAGGTAATATTTAAAATATAAGTATAAATGTGTTATTATTGATTCTTTAAAATCAATATGGTAATTGAATCTAATAGTGTTTTTAAATTCTTCCTTCAATTGTAGTTTTGGCTAAATTTATATGTATGTACATCTGAATTTTTTTGATGGGTTGTATTTACTCAAATCTTATATTTTGTTTAATAAAAGGGTTTAGTAAACTTCTTTAATGAGCAAATCCAAATTTTAAAATATTAACATGTTAGTTTCATAATTATTATTATGAGACTCGGACGGTTGCACTTGGGCGGAGGTAAGATTCTAGTAGGTAACGGTAGTGGCAGACAGCTCCAAGGTCATGTGTTGATCCTACATTGTTTGGAAAAAGCGAAAGAAAGTGTTATATATGTAGATACTTATATCTCCTTGATACAATGTGTCTAAAATCGTGCGGGCGAAAGTCTAAAGTTGACAATATTGTACCACGTGAATCTTGAGTCGTGGTAAAATGATATTAGAGGCAATCTCAGCCGAAAGTGTGTGAATCTGTGGGCGGTTATTTATAATGATAAAATGTAATGAAATAATTTTTAGACCTTACTTTTATTGTAATTGATCTTATAATATAGAATCAAAACAAGCTAATAAACATTTTTTTGCCATTTTAATTTTAGAAATTGGTTTAATTATGGAATTAAAAGTTTTACCCATATTTATCTTAATCAACCTATGTCATTTTAATTTTTTCTATTTTTATGAATTATCATTTTGAAATAGTAATTAGGCACATATATAAGATCACAAGTCTATAATAAATGATAATTTTATACTACACATTAAGCAAAGCTAATTTAAGTAATGACATTAACTATGAATATATAATTGTGGCCTATCATCAACTTTTTATGACCAAATAAACTTGTTTTTTAACTTATAACTAATATATTTTATGCAATGGATATACATATATTAAAAATACAATTTAGAATAGTTATTATATACAAATTATATTCTTTACATTTTTCTTTTTGGTTATTAGAACAAAGAAAATATTTCAACATATTTAATATGATATTTTAAAGACTGATCATCCTGTAAAAAAATTTTGTCAACATTTTTTTTTTTTAAATTTTCTTATTATTCTATAATATATAACTCCATGTATACTGTTCGTTTCTAGAAATGCATACCACATTCAAATTCAACGGAACTTTCAAACATGCCATAGATTAACTGTCATGTTTTCCAACAAAAATGTCAAAAACATTATAAGAATATAATAAAGAAAAAACAGAAAAGAAAAAACAAATAGAACAATGGCATGCATAAAACAACTTGTACATTTGTAGCTTATGCACACCTGCACATGCACGTACCTGATTCTCCCTCCATCTTTCCTTCGAAGCCGAACCATCCGCAGACAACTCTGTCTCTCTTCTCTGTGAGTGGGACTCTTCAATTCAAACTAACCAAAACCCAGAGAATACATGTCATCTCTTTCACGAATGAAATCCCTTCTCTCTCCAACTTTTTTGACCTTTTCCCCAAATCTCTCCAAAGGCAAAACCACACATTCGTTTCTCCAATCTCAACCCGTTCGATTTCGATACCTTCTATGCAACGCTAGAGTTTCGCAAAACCCTATTTGTTTCCATGTAAAATCGACCATGTCATCTCACAATCCCTCCATGTCTTCAAACTCCGTCCAAAACCGTAGCTTGCATACGGAGGCATCTCAGTTGCCTTCCGGCGAAATCCACGTCATCGTCGGGCCGATGTTCCCCGGTAAGACCACCACCCTTCTCCGGCGGATCAAGTCGGAGAGTAGTAATGGAAGGTATTAAATTTCTTGTCTATTGTTGAGTTTCAGGTTTAAGTTCAGGTTCATTTTGCAAATTATGCGGTTTCATTCCCAAAAGGAATAATCTTTTTAAGGATTAAAATTTTATTGCGTATTGCTGAGTTTAGTTTTGAGGTCAGGTGTATTTGTTGCAATTTATTCTGTTAGGTAGGCTGAAAAGAAATAGCTTTTTTGTGGTGTCAAAGCTTTAGTTATGAAATTCAGCATTGAAAATGGGATATTAGAACCTGTGAGCACTGGCTTGAGACGTATACTCCTAATTCTGGATATAGAATGCTGCTTTGAATCAACTGACATTGCTTAAAGCCTGTGGAACTAAAACCACTCCACTAGTAGCTGTAAACACAACCCAGTATTCAGGTTTTGATATGTACGCTGTTTGATTGAAAATAGAGACTTTAGCAGCAAATTGGTAGCTTGGCAATTGAAATACTGTTTAAATATTGTATCTCAATAGTATGGTAGCTATAATAAAATGAGTCAAGGATGCCATGTGTGGATTGAATTCAGTCATCTTGTAGCAAGTCCATTCGAATACAGGACAATTTCTAGATCAATCATATAGACCTAACTTCCATGAATGGAAAGCCTCTAGTTTCTCTACAGTAAGTTCCAGAAAACCTCATAAAAATATGGTCTCTGTATGAGAGCAACATTCTTTAATTGATAACTTTTTTTCCTGTTGGGGAATAGGGTTGAGTCTTTCTTACCCCACTGAAAACCCTGCTGCCTGCCTATAATGTTCCTACTTTTTGTGCTGATATTCCTGTTGTATAGTGCTTTGCTGCTAAGAAAGGTGAAAATCATTTTCCAGGTAAAATTACTGGGTTGTCATCCAGTTTGTGAGGTGAATTCTGGCTGTCTAGCCAATGCAATGCTCACAACACAATTGTAATGACAATATATTGATTTTTCAATTCAAAAGATCTTTAAATGACATTAATAAAAAAATAAAAAAATAAAAAAAAAGGGAAAAAGATCTTGAAATGGAGCATCTGCCCCTGGCCCTCAGATCAAACAGTAAAGTGCTAGGGTGGGGGTGGTCTAGATCTTAGGTTCAAATCTTGCAAGCTAAAAAGAAGATGACCTGTCAGGGCTGAAGCATTGAAGATCAAAGTTCTTGTATCAATTAATGCTAAATAATAAAAAATTTCTATATGAATTGAAGTTTCCTGTTGATCTAATTCTAAATTTAGGCATAAAAACATCATAATTTAAAATTTATTCAATACGATATATATATAAAATTTGTTCTTGCGTTTTTTGTGTGTAAGCTTTTAATAGGCATTCTAAGATTCCATGAGGAAATTGGAGTATGCCTTTGAAGACTGGAATGAGATGGAATCTCATTTGCGTTTAACTTTCTAATGTGGGGAATACATGTTGTAAGCCAATTGTCAATATATTTTGTTGAAAGCATTGGATAAAACCTCATGGAATTGGATTGGAACAAAAACTGAGCAATTTATTTTATTGGCTATTAGTTATTACTAATTCTTTAGTTCTTTATGAATATTATGCAGAAGTGTAGCAATAATAAAATCAAACAAGGATACCAGATATGGAGTTGATTCCATCGTGACGCACGATGGAGAGAAATTTCCATGTTGGCCACTGGCAGATCTGTCATTGTTTTGACAAGTATTTGGTCCTGATGCTTATGATAAGGTATTTGAATGCCAATAATGATGATCTGTAAAGGATATTCTGTGAACGTAGCCTTTGTTAGTTGTTAGAATATTCTGTGGAAGTTGGTAATTACGATCACATACTGAATAACAGAAGTCAGCAAGACATATATTGAGCAGAACGACTAGAAAGTTCTTGCCTTGAGAAGTCTTTTGTTTATTTACAGTTCCAGTCTTGGCCTTTTTTGCTGTAACCCATCTCTGTCTCTTGATCCTTACATGGTGACAGCTAGATGTGATTGGTATCGATGAAGCGCAATTCTTTGACGATCTTTATGATTTCTGCCGCAAGGCTGCTGACAATGATGGCAAAACGTTATAGTTGCTGGCCTGGATGGTGACTATTTGAGGTATTATTAATTTCACTCTGTTCTTGGACAGTGCATTAGGTTATAATTTGCTTTTTGTCATGAATTTTCACTAATTTGTATTTTGTCAACCCGTTTTTGATGGTTAACTAAAATCTCGTTGGCAGGAGGAGGTTTGGTTCAGTGCTTGATATTATCCCCCTTGCTGATTCTGTAACTAAATTGACTGCTCGGTGTGAGCTCTGTGGCAAGCGTGCTTTCTTTACCTTGAGGAAGACAAAGGAAATGCAGACAGAACTGATTGGTGGAGCTGATATTTTCATGCCCGTTTGCCAGAAGCACTATGTCAGTGGACAGGTTGTTAGAGAGGCTACAAGAATTATCTTTGAACATCAAAAGGTTCAATCTGGATAATACCCACAGCTTTTCCTATCTTATTGGTATGGTATCTGGTTCTTCCTAACTGGATTTGCTAGATATACTGCATCTTGGTCTTGAGATCACTGCATGTAGTATGTAGATACTGAATCTTGATTGGTTTCAATAATTTCAATGATTTTATGTCCCCACAAAGGGTGTGTATATAGTTAAAGCATTTAGAGTCAATGAATATGTGAACCTCGTTATTGTATATATAGATGGGAAAAGTTGGAACATTGGGAATGTAGATTTACTAAAATAATTGTGGTTTACCACTGTTTATTTACTTGCGGGGTTGGATGAAAAGCTATGAGTCCATCAGTGAAGTATACCACCCTACGTGAGGGCATCTAGTAGTTATACTAGCACTGCTCCACTTCAGTAGTTGGTACTTGGCACAAATGTAGGAGGGAAGAAAAGAAAAGAAAAAACCTTATTTTTCTGCCGCTGAGATGGAAGCTAACAGTGCATACCCAACTAATGGTCATATTGATTGTGGTGGAGGATGAAAAGAACATAGCTACTAGTGTTGTTTGGCTGATTAACCTAAAATACATGACTTTTAAAGAGAGAATGGAGATGAAATGTGTACCTGAATATTGCTGGAATTCCTAACAGGAAGCTGGTTTTCTTGTTATTGTTTTTATTTTCAAGGATAAAATTGAGGATCGATGTTCGTAAGCATGACAAGGTCTATTAGTTCTTTGTATCGCATTCCCAACAGAAATGGCTGTGGATATATGAAGAATTGATGATCAAACATACTTGTTTTTCTTGAAACATTTGATCTAATACAATTGGTTAACTGGAGTCTTATAGATTGTTATTGAATTATTAGTGTCTGGTTTAATAGCAGGAGTATTTTGATCTTCTGTTCTAGTGATCAGAAACAATTGTACTTAGAATTGAACTTTAATTCCTTATATCTTGCTTGGATTCCTGGAAGAACTGTGCATAATATATGACCCAGACAAGACATTGGGTTGGTTTCTGGAGAAGCAAAAGCAACCAGTTTGCAACAAGAAAGAAAAAAAAGAATTGCATTTCAAGACTCTAATATACTAGTGCATGGACAAAAGGTAGAACAGAGAAGTTCTAGGTGACTGACAGCATGTTTGGAACTTGAGAAGGGGAAGGAAAGGGAAGGGAAGGAAAAATATTTTCTCTTCCTTGTTTGGTTTTGTGAAGAAAGTGAAAGGGAAGTGGAAGGAAAGAATAGAGAAAAAGGAAGAGTGATTTAAAAAAATTTCTTTCTTTTTCCTTGTCTTTCCCTCTTAGGATTAAACAGAAAAATGAAAGTAAACAGAAGTTTTTTCTTGCCTTCTCTTTCTCAAGTTCCAAACAGGCTGTAAGGGGATGTGTCTTAATGTATGAGATTACAGCTAAGTTTGAGAGAGGTAACATATAGGTAGCCTTTCGTTTACTTTTGCGTAAAGGGGGTGGATGAACCTTTGTCAATAATGTGATTAGTATAATTTTTTAAATTGACATTAGTTGGGCCATTTGGTACTAGACGTTGTGTTTGGGAGCATGGAATCCACACTTCTTATGTTCCAAACCAGTGTGAAATTATGAATATAACCTTTTGCAGCCTGTCCAGAACTTGAGGACGGGAAAGGGAAAGGGAAAGGGAAAGGAAAAGGAAAAGCGGAAGTGAAAAAATTTATTTGAATTATTTTTCTCTGAATTTTCTTTTCCTTCCCTCTTAAGCTAGAAACCACACACAGGTGGAAGTTGTTTTTATTTTGTTGCAAACTAGAAATATTGCTCTGGGCTTCACCAGGCCCTTTTTTTTTGGCCCAGACTGAAAATGTCTTCAACAAAGCCGATGAACAACTAACGATACAACCCACGCCGGCCACCACGCCGACGCCGACGACCCAGCAGCCGCCACACCCATACCCGCAACCGACGCCAATCGCCACATCCGCCATCATCACACAGTAACCCATCACCTTCTCAAGCCGCCTCCGCGAACCAATCTTCACAGGTTCCCCCCTCTCTCCCGTATATATATATGTATCTATAGCTTGTCCATATCTTTTCTATTTTCACCACTTCTCTCACCTAGTAGTGGCAAGGTTGTGAGAGTCCTGTACGTCCGCTCAAGTTGATTCAACCCATCGTAATTTTGCAGCTCATATCGGCCAAAACGGACCGAATCAGTCAACATCAGTCCAAATTGGAACACGGGTCATGGCCATTTTGCTCTACAAACTCATACAATCTCAACGTACTCGGTTAGTTTCTGAAACTTCTTTGCTGCCCATTTCCAGTAATGCTAAAAAGACTCAAACTTTCAGATCACGTGCGCCAAAATTTACAGTTTCTGTGCAAAAACCCTTGTTATGCATTTTGCTCTTCTGGGGGTAACGCAAGTCAAACTGATTCAGTCCTTAATAACAATGAGTCTGAGTCTGAAACAGAGTGGGAGAGCTTACTCAAACCTTTTGATCTCGAAAAGCTCCGAAAGTCACTCAATCGAATTACTCCTTATCAGCTTTGTAAATTGCTGGAACTCCCTCTTGACGTGCCTACTTCAATGGAGATATTCCAATGGGCAGGCACCCAGAAGGGCTATTGTCATTCCTTTGATGTGTATTATGCTTTAATTGATAAACTTGGGGCGGCCGGGGAATTTAAAGTCATAGATAGATTGCTATTGCAGATGAAAGAAGAAGAGATAGTTTTTCGAGAATCCCTTTTCATCTTGATCATGAAATATTATGGCAAAGCCAGTTCTCCTGGACAAGCAACTAGGTTGCTTTTAGATATGAGGAGTATTTTCTCTTGTGAACCCACTTTTAGGTCTTATAATGTCGTCCTGGATATACTGGTGGCTGGAAATTGTGCTGAAGTTGCCCCAAATGTTTTCTATGAAATGTTGAATAAGGGTATTTCTCCTACTGTTTACACTTTTGCTGTGGTTATGAAAGCACTCTGTTCCATAAATGAAGTGGACACTGCGTGTTCGCTGCTTAGGGATATGACCAAACATGGATGTGTACCCAATTCTGTGGTTTACCAGACTCTTATACATGCTCTTTCCAAAGTTAATAGAGTGAATGAAGCATTGAAACTTTTGGAGGAAATGTTTCTGATGGGGTGCACGCCAGATGTGAATACTTTCAATGATGTTATCCATGGCCTTTGCAAGGTCAATCGTATACATGAGGCTGCAAAGTTGGTTGACCGGATGCTTCTCCGGGGCTTCACTCCCAATTCTATAACTTATGGAGTTTTGATGCATGGGTTATGCAGAATGAGGCAAGTTGACGAAGCAAAGGCGTTGTTGAACAAAGTGCCTGAGCCAAATGTTGTCTTGTTTAATACCTTGATTGATGGATATGTTAAAAACGGTCAGCTTGATGAAGCAAAGGACATCCTGAATGAGAGCATGTTGAGTATTGGCTGTAACCCAGATGTTTATACGTATAACATACTTATCAATGGTCTGTGCAAGAAAGGGTTTTTAGTTTCTGCACTTGAATTGGTGAAAGAGATGGAATCTAAGGGTTGTGAGCCTAATGTGATCACTTTCACAATTTTGATTGATGGATTTTGCAAGGAAGGCCAGCTAAAGGAAGCTCGTGATGTGGTGGATGAAATGTCAGTTAGAGGACTCAGTCTAAATACAGTGGGATACAATTGCCTAATATGTGCACTATGCAAGGATTGGAATGTCCATGAGGCTCTGCAAATTTTCAGTGACATGTCAAGCAAAGGATGTAAGCCTGACATATTCACATGTAATTCATTGATATATGGGCTTTGCAGGGTTGATCAGATGGAAGAGGCCCTGGGAATTTACCGGGATATGTTACTGGAGGGTGTTATTGCAAACACTGTAACTTACAACACATTGATTCATGCTTTTCTAAGGAAAGGTGCAACCCCAGATGCACTTAAGCTTGTAAATGATATGTTATTTAGAGGCTGCCCCCTTGATGAGATCACTTGTAATGCCATAATTAAGGCATTTTGCAATGATGGGGCTGTTGACAAAGCATTGGGATTCTTTGAGGAAATGACGAGGAAGGGAAATAATCCTAGTATTATATCTTGTAATATATTGATAAATGGCTTTTGTAGGATTGGGAAAGTACAAAATGCACTTGAGTTTCTAAGGGATATAATTCATAGGGGATTGACACCGGATATAGTTACTTATAACAGCCTGATTAATGGTCTATGCAAGATGGGTCATATTGAAGAAGCTCTGAACCTCTTTGACAAGTTACAAGCTGAAGAAATTTCTCCTGATGCTATAACATACAACACTTTAATCAGTTCGCAGTGTAAGGCTGGCCTGTTAGATGACGCCTACGTACTTCTAAGCAGAGGTGTGGCAAATGGATTCATACCTAATGATGTTACGTGGTATATATTGGTGAGCAATTTTGCTAAAGAGGCTGATGAGGATTGGTAGTTCTTTCTGTAAGCTCAGTATAGCCGCTGCAAGAAAGTTTTGGGTTTTTAGAATGGCTCTTTTTTTACCTTTCAATCTTGTTAAGTGTTGTGAATTTTCTCCTAATCACTCTTATCTGTCACCCAGTTCTGTGTTGATTTACAAATAAACCAACATTGATTACCCTTTAATTGTTTTAGTTTTCTGCATTCCAAGGTTTGTATCAATGGAGACATGAAGCTTGCCATTTTGATTGGCCATTGGTTGCTGGGAAGGGATCGGATGAGAACTAATGTACCTACTTACCTTGCTTGTAGACTATCTGCAGAGCTAACCCTTGTTCTCTTGGTTCAGTGGTTGCTGTACAATCCATAAATGGATATGCATATTTGTTTCAATCTCAGATATCTTTGGTCTTTCTTCTTAAATAAATAGCTGTGGTGTTATGTCTTGCACAACCAAAGTTTAAATGCATTTTCAGTGTTGTTCTTATGTTACACCACAATTTCTTACTACAGAGGATATTCGTGTTTTTCCTTTACGTCTTATTTTTTGCTCTTGTTTTTTAGATTTTTTTTTTTTTTAAATACTATACCAGTTCGCCTAGTCAAATCGGGCAACTTCTAGGGAAACTTTTGCAGAAATTGTATGATTTCTAACCCATTTTTGAAGGCTCAGTTGCTGCTCATTACTTCAAGATAAAAAAGAAAAAAAGTGCACAAGAAAAAGTTGTGCTTTCATTGAGAGTTGAACTCAAGACCTCCCGCTTACTAAACGGGTGCTCTAACCAACTGAGCTATGAAAGCTTGTTGGTGCAAGGACCGTATGGAAGCTCTTTCGAGGCAAAGCAGAGGCACAAAAGACCGAGTTTAAAAGTCTCGCTTTATTAGGTCAATCAACATTTTAGGATAAAGTATTTTTCAGCATATATGAAACCCTAAGTTTAATCTTGTGGAAATCCCATCTCAAGAAAAATCTGCTGTTGAAACAATTAGTCGTGAGCAGTATGTGAGTGCTCGTGTATGAATGTATATGTATATTTTGCCATTGTAAGGATTAAATCACAGGGCAACCTTCAAACTTTCTCCATACAAAATTGGATATTTTTTCATTTGCATTACTTGAAGCATTAATATTATACAATCTCAGCCATGTTGTAGAGAAAAAAGCACGTACTATAACAATTTAATGAATATAGGCCCATGGACAGTACAGCAGAAATAAAACTTTGTCATCATACAGAATAAAGAACCCTACAATCTATCTACCTAAACTGGAACAAAACCAGCAAGTTTCTAACCCTGCTAACAATTTCAGTTCTACACAGCTTCCAACCCCTTGAAATAACCAAAGACACTACTACAACCTTACCTATTCACAGCAAACAAAAACCAAAACCATGATATTAAGTGTGAACAAAGAGTGATGACATGAACTTCTTCATCAAAACTGGCGTGGCCAGGGATCAAAACTTGCTTTTCGAACTGGCCTCATCTTGAATCAGCCTGACCACATTCACTGAAGCCTTAGTTTTCTCAAGGCGTGACAAACACACTTGAAGGGTCGTTACAAGAAAATCATGAACACTGCTAAACGGTTCCTGCAGAGGAGAAAAACAGAGAAGACTACAAGATAAAACTCCCCCACTTTACAAGCAAAACCAAATAAATGATTTGCAAAGTTAATGCCATGTTTGATAGGGATACTTGCTAAAGAAGAGAAAGAACAGAATTTATAAAATCAAAATGCTTGATTGTTATTATTTAACTAGGTTCAAATCAAGAAGGATATGAAGGATATGAAGTATTTAAAGCAGAAAAACAAATAAAATTTACCTTTTTTGAGATCTTTAAAGCTGTTTGTATCACATAGTTTCCGAATTGATCTTGAGCAAGTTTCTCAATCATGCCCCTATCGTTTATCATATCTTCAACCAAAAAATTTATACCCCATCCAGACGACCTTAAGCATTTCTCTACAACATGGCTGCCATGTTTTATTTGTGAAAGCCTTACATAATTGCCTCTGAGACAGTGGCAAATCTTATCACTGAACAATGGGTTCTCAAGTCCCAACACATGCTGCACAACATAGTTCCTGAAGAAAGACAATAGAAAAATCGATGAGTTTGCCTTAAAATACGATTTCATGACAAGAGTTAGGGAATTTGATTACTACCCTGAAGGATCAAACGACAGGCAAACTGATTCATCTGAGATACGATCTAGAAGGGGATGTCGTAGTGGACCTTTTATGCAGTCAATAGAATTATTTAGCGATATACATCCCACTGGATCCATTGCCAATTCAACACAATGCTTTATCGCTGCTTCATATGGTACCTGAGATCAAATGAGATAAATAACGGTCATGAACTCCTGATGATACAAGATTTTAAAAGCTGTTTGGCTTCAATTGTGCATCATAAATTTATCAATATGTAATAAATATGCAAGAGTATGATCGAGTTTTTCTTTCCAATCGTTGTTTTTAGTAAGACTTGTATCATCTTATTAGTCATAGTTATATGTGATACGAATTGTGCTAAATGCGTATAAGCATTCAACGTAGCTGAAAGGGAAGTAGAAAAAAAAAATTATTAATGGAGACAGAAATAAAATTACCTTGTTTTTTCGACTATCCAGGAGGTTCAAACACTTGATAATTACATGCCTGCCTGTATTATCAGTCATCAATTCACAGAACCTGATGGATAAAGCTGATGTCACAAGCTTGGCCAAGTCTAATTTCTTGAGCAGTTTGATAAGCTTCTGAATTGAATGTGAGCTGCCAAAACAGCTATGCTGTAAGTCCATCTCACTAATAAGCATGGAAAACTAGTCTCAAAAGAAAATGTGGTTGAAAAATTGGATTCTCACCCATGTCTGCTAAATGCTGCATCAACCAGTGATGGGCTCTGCAAAGTTCTTCTCTTCACAACCAGCTCCAACTGAGAGTAGTCACATTGTTCAACTAGCCTCTGAAATACATAACTTCCATATTGATCGGTCATCAGCTCAACTAGAGACTCGAAAACCCCCCGAAGTACAATCTTTGTAGTCACAGGGTTTCCATTTTGCAGAAGTCCCTGCAAGCATTGTGAACCACTCTCCCTCATAGCTAGCTGAGCCAGGTAGGGACTTTCCAGCAAAATCTGAGTGTTCAGGTCACCACTATACGAGCCTTGCTGATTCCGCAAACCGGTTGAACTTGCCATAGTATTTGGCAAATAGTATTCATTACCAACATAATATCCATTGCTTCCGGTTTCCCCGAATTCATCATGATTAGTAGATGAATTTTCACCCACATAGTACAATTCTGGTTTATAATTCAACCTATAATCTGCCATTCCTGGATACAAACTGGCAGGATTACTCAGGAAAGAATTTCCTTCAAGCTGATTCACTGAATTAGACATGAATGGTCCTCCATCACAAGAACTTCTATTTGCAACTTCTCCAGGAAAATTATATGATTCATAGTTTAAATTATACTGATTCATGTAAGGCATTGAAAGCAGAGGATCTTCTGCAAAAGTACCCAAACAAGAGAATTCAGGCCCTCAGACATACACACATTATACATACGCAAAACTCATGGGGCATAAATAATAGTAGAAGGACAAATACCTCCATTGATGAAAGTATGACATGCCCAGATATCTTCTTGAGGACTTGATTGTCTTGATGAGCATTCTTGTTCATCCTCAAAGGTTGGAATCATAGGCGATTTATCCAGTCTCCTCTTGAATTGGGTATCACTAGTAACCTCTTCTTGTTCGGTTTCGGACGAAGAGCAACTCGAAGAAGAAGCTATCCCATTGTTTCTCTGGGAAGTATTTGCTTGACTGCTACTTATGAAACCATCCTTTCCCAAACCAAGATCTCGAAAAGAGAGCAAAACATCACCATTATCCTCATCAGAAGAACCAACAAAGGCCTTTGAGTTGGCAGGCCTTTCAGAATTTGAACCTTCCATTGCAATTTGCAGAAAACAAGAATAGTAACGAGAGAGAGAGAGAGAGACTCTTGAGAGTGGAATTTTTATTTTGAACAGGAAACCTAGTTGGAATGGAATTTGTAAATTCAAAATTTGATGTGGGTTTTTTTTTTATGGGAAAAAAAGAAAAAAAACAATTTTTTTAAAGAAAGTAGACGAATAGGGAACTGGTTTCCGAATTTCCATCCATTATTGTTTCCTTTTCTTGGTAAAGAAGGAAATTGCTGCAAGTTTTTGTATATATATACTAGTAGATATATAAATATAACGTATATATATACTCCCTCATATGTAAATGTTCGGTTTCGCGCGCTTACGCATGTCCCCCGAGGGCCCGCTCGTGAACCTAACAGCTTAATAAATACCGGTTTAATATGATTTTTTTTAAAAATACAATAATAAAATTTGACATAAAAATATAAAAGCGTTAAAAATATGAATTTATTATATCCAGATATTATATGAACATTAATTAAAAAATCAAAACTAAAAATACAGTAACATTTATAAATAATTTTTTCTTATATATGTTAATAGATAGTGTTTTTATCTCAGATATGTTATCTTTTTAAATAATATTATTAACAAATAGCTAAATTAAGTGGTAGATTATAATTTTATTTTATTATTTTATTATTTCAATATTGATATAAGAATGCATTAATTTATTAATTTTAAATTT
Source organism: Euryodendron excelsum (assembly GCA_033060915.1). Classification (NCBI taxonomy): domain Eukaryota; kingdom Viridiplantae; phylum Streptophyta; class Magnoliopsida; order Ericales; family Pentaphylacaceae; genus Euryodendron; species Euryodendron excelsum. Next base: position 45,363,201 of record CM065377.1, on the reverse strand, counting down.
AAATTTAATATTTGGAGTATTAATAAGAAGTTATAAAAAAGTAAGTTTAATAATTTAAATATTCCAAGTATTAGAAAAATTTTACATATTCCAAGTAGTATTATAATTATATATTAAGTATATAATTAATAATATGTCACAATTATATTAAATCATATCTAGTTTTTAATTGAGTTTTTTTCAAAACTATAATACATAAATTGTTTAATACGTGTATTATACAGTTGAACTAAAAAAATGAGTATTTTTAATTAGATTTCAGATCTGGATGAAAAATGAAAGTTTTTTTTATTTATACATATATATATATATATATATATATGAGTATTATATGTAAATAATATGAGTATTTACAAACTATGCCCAACAGGGCTCTATTCAATTTCCATATTGTTTCTTTTATTCACTAAGCTATGTTTGGGAGTACAGAATTCACGCTGTAGATTTAGAACTTCCGGCCATATCAGTAAAACATTTGAACTAGAACAGCCTCCAATTCTAATTCCAATGTATGAATTCCAGGCTACCAAATGGAGAATTGTTAAAAAAAGAAAAGAAAAGAAAAAGCTTCAACCTTTATGTTAGGTCTCTGCATCCCATTGTTTGAGATTGTGATGTTTCTGTGTTGAATTTGATATTGAATTCCTATAGAAGTGCCTCAGCTAGAAGAAGGAAACTAGAGAAGAAAATGTTAGCATCAATTGCATGGTGGACAGAAGGTGGAACGGGCAGGGCCGCGGCCTCCCCAAAGTTTTGAAATTAATCTTCATACCCTATAAGATTTTAGAAATTTAGAATATATTGTAGTGTAATGGCCACCTCAAAATTTCTAAATTTTTTATCACCTTGTAAAGTTTTGAATTTATATCATACAATACATAGCGTATTCCTTCTCCAAAAATAAAAAATAAAAATTTCTTGGCCCCCTTGCTAGAAATCTTGGGTCTACCACTATCCTCAACTGAGGTAGCTAGCATCATCCTGCAAGTGATTAACACCCGCGATTGATGGTAGCACCCCTCAGCCAGAGAAACAAGTTGTTGAGAACTCGAGTACCTAAGCCCAAAGAAGCTTCTTTACCAGGCAGAGGGCACCTTTTTTAGCCCCATAGAAGGCTCTGAATATGGTCAAAACATAGATCTCTATTAAAGATAAAATAAGTTTCCTCTGCTTGATAAAATCATCAGATCATCGAGTTCGCCATTCAACAAAACAGGACCATGGAAGCCACACTGTTCAATAAAACAGAGTTCTTGAAATAAATTTCTGCTAAAACACCCATCTCTATGATGATCCGTAACAACAGAATTGGAAACTTAATGAACAAAACAGAGTGCTCAGCAGCAAAATATACAAACAACCATTCATGGTGGAAGCTACAAAATGAAATGCCAATTCACAACAAACAAAAACCTAGTGTAAAACAAAGAATGATGACATAAACTTCTTCATCAAAATTGGCTGGTCAGGGATCAAAACTTGCTTTTTGAACTGGCCTCATCTCGAATTAGCCTGACCACATTCATTGAAGCCTTAGTCTTCTCAAGGCATGACAAATGTGGTTGGAGGGTCTTCACAAGAAAATCATGAATACTGCTAAATGGTTCCTGCAGAGGAGAAAAACAGAGAAGACTATAAGATAAACTCCCGAAATTTACAAGCAAAACCAAGTAAATGAATTGTATAGTTAATGCCATGTTTGATAGGGATAATTCTAAAGAAGTGAAAGAATAGAATTTATAAGGTGAAAATGCTTGTTTGTTATTGTTTAATTAAGTTCATATCAAAAAAAATTTCACACTTTCTATATGAAGTATATAAAGCAGAAAAACAAATAAATTACCTTTTTTGAGATCTTTAAAGCTGTTTGTATCACATAGTTTCCGAATTGATCTCGAGCAACTTTCTCAAGCATGCCTCTATCCTTTCTGATTTCTTCAGCCAAATAATATATACCCCATCCAGACGCCCTTAAGCATTTCTCTACAACATGGCTGCCATGTTTTATTTGCGAAAGCCTTACATAATTGCCTCTGAGACAGTAGCAAATCTTATCACTGAACAATGAGTTCTCAAGTCCCAACACATGCTGCACAACGTAGTTCCTGAAGAAAGACAATAGAAAAGCCAGTGAGTTTGCCTGAAAATAAGATTTCATGAAAGAGTTAAGGGAATTTAATTAGTACCCTGAAGGATCAAGCGAAAGGCAAACTGATTCCTCTGAGATACGATCTAGAAGGGGGTGTCGTAGTGGACCTTTTATGCAGTCAATAAAAGTATTTAGGGATATACATCCCACTGGATCCATTGCCAATTCAACACAATGCTTTATGGCTGCTTCATATAGTACCTGAGATCAGATGAGATAAATTACGATATTTGGTTTCAATGGGCATCATAAATTGATCACTATGTAACACATGCAAGAGTATCATCGAGTTTTTCTTTTTAATCCTTTTTTAAGTAAGACTTGTATCATCTTAGTAGTCATAGCAATATGTCATACAAATTGATATAAATACGTATAAGCATTCAATGTAGCTAAAAGGGAAGTAAAACAACAATGCGTAGTGAAGAGAGAAATAAAATTTACCTTATTTTGCCGACTATCCAGGAGGTTCAAACACCGACTAATTACATGCCTGCCTGTATTATCAGTCATCAATTCAAACATCCCGGTGGATAGAGCTGATGTCACAAGCTTGGCCAAATCCAACTTCTTTAGCAGTTTGATGAGCTTCTGAATTGAATATGATCTATCAAAACAAATTATGTTGTAAGTCCATCTCACTAATGAGCATTGGCAAATTACTCTCAAAAGAAAATATGGTTGAAGATTGCATTCTCACCCATGTCTAGTAAATGCTGCATCAACCAGGGATGGTCCCCTCTGCAAAGTAATTCTCTGTACAACCAGCTCCAACTGAGAGTAGTCACATTGTTCAATTAGCCTCTGAAATACATAACTTCCATATTGGTCGGTCATCAGCTCGACTAGAGACTCAAAAACCCCCTGAAGTACAATGTTTGTAATCCCAGGGTTCCCATTTTGCAGAAGTCTCTGCAACCATTGTGAACCATTCTCACTCATAGCCTGCCGAGGCAGGTAGTGACTTTTCAGAAAAATCTGAGTGTTCAAGTCACCACAATACGCGCCTTGATGATTCCACAAACCAGTTGAACTTGCCATACTATTTGGCAAGTATCCATTGCTTCCAGTTGCCTCGAATTCATCATGGTTAGTGCACAAACTTTGAGACATATAGTACAATTCCGAGTTATAATTCAACCTAGAATCTCCCATTCCTAGATACACACTGGCAGGATTACTCAGGACAGATTTTCCTTCAAACTGATTCACAGAATTAGGCATGACTGGTCCTCCATAACAAGAACTTCTACTTGCCACTTTTCCAGCCAAATTATTTGATTCATAATTTAAATCATATTGATTCGTGTAAGGCATTGAGCCCACAGAACTTTCTTGACCAGAATGCAGGTTTAAAAGCAGAGGATCTTCTGCAAATATAAATTCAGTCCCTCAAACATACGTAAATACATATAATACATACAGAAACTCATGGGGAATAAAGAATTAGTACTATGAAAAAATACCTCCATTGATGAAAGTCTGATATGCCGAGATATCTTCTTGAGGAATTGATTGTCTTTGTTCATCCTCAAAGGTTGGAACCATAGGCGATTTATCCAATCTCCTCTTGAATTGGGTATCACCAGTAACCTCTTCTTTTCGGGCTTCGGCCGAAGAACAACTCAGACAAGAAGAAGAAGCTAACCCATTGTTGCACTGACAAGTATTTGCTCGACTGCTACTGGTGAACCCATCTTCTCCCAAACCAAGATTTCCAAAAGAGAGCAAAAGATCAACATCACCATCTTCAGAAGAACCAACAAAGCCCTTTGAGTTGGCTGGCCTTTCAGAAGTTGAATCCCCCATTGGAACTAGCAGAAAACAACAACAAAAAGCTCACCGGGAAAATTTTTTACAGTGATCACCTTCCCTTTGTTCATTCTATATATATATATAGTGAGAGAACCTCTTGCGAGAGTAATTACTAGTCTGATTTGTAGAAGAATGTTGATTGTGATTAGGAAACCTATTTGGAATAGAATTTGTAAAAATTTGATGTGGCTTTTTTTTTTTTTGTAGCAATAGAAAAAGGAAAGGAAATTTCTTATAGAAAGTAGTTGAACATGGAACTTGTTTCCAATTTCCATCTTACTGTTCCGTTTCCTTGGTGAAGAGGGAAATTGCTGCAAGTCTTTTGTATATAACTAGTCAATATATTATATACATATAGTTTTCGCACTTTTATTCCGAAGTATCAAAAAAAACTTTTGCATGCTACGTGACGTTTTTTTGCGGGATTGAGTTAGGGGTGCACACGATCTAATGATCCGCACAAATCTGATCATCATTTATAAAGTTTAAGAAATTTTTTTAAGTCAATTAATTTAACAAATAAATTTAAAAATTATGTTTGAAGTTTAATCTGATCTAATCTTATTTAAATATTTAAAATAATATATATTTTTTTATTATTTAACTTTATTTTTTAAAAAATTAGTTATTAAAAATATTCTTCAATTAAATGAACAGTCTTAAAACTTGATTTTAGGACCGGTGAAAATTTCTTTTAATATAAGCCCGGTTGAGCCCTGTCCAGCCTACCAAATGTTTACCCTTAGATCATTGATTAGCATCCGGAAGTCTTGAGGCCCATCCAACCTAATGGTACGAATCCAGGCATATGATGTCGGCCCACTTGTGAACCCCAATAGTATTCTATTCAAATTCTACTCTTTTTTTCTTTTTGGCCTTTTAAGGAGTGGCTAGTATCACGGGAATTCAAAAACCCAAATTATTAAGTGGTGTTTTTTACTCTACTAATATGGTCCAAAATCTCTCTTTCTATCTGATGTGAGATCGTGACATACTCCCTTATCCGAATTCTCATCACGGGTCGGACCACCTTGCTTCTTCTACTTGAACCCTTGGTGTAGAATCAGATCAGGAGTTGAACTACTTTGATATCACTTGTCACGGGTCAAACACTTGCCATTCAACCCAAAAGCCTAAGTTATTAAGTGATGTTGCTTACTCCCACCCAAGACCTCTTTCCTTCCATTTGATGTGGGATTGTGACACTAGGCTATGTTTGGGGGTATGGAATTCAAGCTGTACATTTAGAATTTCAGGCCTTTCTAATACAAATTTTGAACAATTACAGCATCCAACTCTAATTCCAATGTGTGAATTCCATGCTACCAAACTGAGTAATTGAAAACATAAAAACCTTCAATATTTATTTCATTGTTTGGGGAAACATAATTCGCTTATTGGGCAAATTACTCAAAGCACTCCATTTTTAGGATACAGTTTTAAAAATAGTTTCGTGAATTCTCAAATCTACTATGAAAATGACAACAATATGAATAACATGGTGGTGTTTCAAAATTTTCCTTGTTTTGATTTCCAAGAAAACAGAAAACAAAATATTTTGAAAACGATTCCAAACAGGGTAGGGCAGCTGCGAGTGCTCGATAACATCAAATCATCAAGTTCACTTTGCCACAAAATAGTAAAGAAGTGACATTATTCAATCAAACAAGAAGAATTATTGAACCATATATATCTCTGCTAAAAAAACAGCTGCACCCATATCTACAATGATGCAAAACAAGAGAATTGACAAAGTTTATTGAACAGAACAGAAAAAGGGCTCAGCAGCAATAAACAACCACCAGAATAGAATGGATAAATTTCTCATTTTTGTGTGCCAATAGACACGTCTACTGAGAATGCGTGCCAAATTCCTAAAATTCACTAAGCTATACCTGACATCAACGGTCTTAACAAAATTCAGTTTTAGTATAAAGCTTTCTTCACTACAATGTAAAACTAGACATTAATAAGCCTCTTCAAAGTGTTTTCTCCATCTCCGAAATACTATTAAACTTCTTTTCTGCAATTTCAAGTCTTCCTCCTGCAGTCTTAAAACCATTGAAACAATCTTTCTCAATCACCAGATCACATAATCAGTAACAAGCATCAGCTTTTAAAAGGCAAGCTGCAAATTCAACCCAGAGTCATATCAGAATGTAGAAAGTAGGAAGAAAATGAAAAAACCAATGGCATAAAATTAGCAGCAAGAGATTCAAAACTGAAGCATAAGGACTAACTGGATTATTATATTGCAGCACCACACATCAAAATCTTAAAATCATATATATGAAAAATGCTAGTACTGTTCTTCAGTTTTCCTATAAGGCCTTCAAAATCATGAGTTACAAGCTGGTCCTTCAATATTCAATTTGTTGATTTGAAAACACAGATCTGTATAAATTGAAAAAGGTGTTTTGTATCTATCCTTAAATCTCTTAGAAGGATGACATGATTTGTACTAACAATATTTCATCTTCTAATAAGAATGACCCTGTTGTCATGAACTCTTGCTTATGTCCTCTGTACTCAGAAGTCTGGCATATTTTTCAATAAAATTTATCCTATATCAAACAAGTAAATTGAAGAAAAGTAGCCTTCAAGAAGAATTCAGCTGGAGTTCATTGTGACCAGTGGCAAAATGACCGCGGATGGAAGCAAGTTAATGAGAACTTTTTCTGTTTAAGAGGAAGTGTCAAAAAGACAAAAAGAAAGTAAATTCAAATATGTTACTAGACCTTTTATAAACTTGCTGCTAAAAATGGGACAAGATACTTACTCAATAACATTTAAATCAGTTACGTACGGGGATGGGAGTGGACATGGAAAAGCCTGGATATAGAAAAACCAATTCTAACCTACAGTTTTCAATCCAATATCTCTAGGAATGAGTAATGGTAAATCTCAAATCACCGTATGTGTTCTTTGAAGTTGTTTCTTCAATAGTCCAGAAGATGGATTCATCCTGAAAAATATTACCAAATTGTCATTGGACTCTTCTACCTAAAAGCATCTTATGTAGAATCAATAATTCACGTACAATAAACATTTGTTCAAAGAAACATCTTCTGCAAAATCAATAATTTAAGTAATTGTTCAAATAAATCAAAGCTGGTACTTACAATAGCCATTCATAAACTAATTGATTTTCACCATTTTCATTGTTTGATTGCACATTTCAAAACATCACCATTCATCCACTGAAACTCCCCCCGTGGCAGAGACTGTTTTACTGAATTAAAGGTTCAGTAGTTAGATACAAAAGAGATGGGGCAACCACACACACACACACACACACCAAAAAAAAAGGTCAGTGAGAGACTTATAGTACTTCAAAAGATAACAAATACTACTCCAACCTTCCGTTTCACTTAAATGGTTTTGATCAGCAGTCTCTTTGATAGTAGAATTTAATGCCCGCGCAAGACATTTCAAATGAGTTAAACGCAGCCTTTTTCTTGATCTACCTGAACCACAGCATTGAACTTGCAAGCATATAGCATGAACAAAGGAGCACAAGAATGAATAAATTGACTATCGGTCCAAAAATCACAATTACCATTCAAATCTCAAGTTTCAAAAAATATTTCCGTTGAACTGTACATAACCATAGATCACCAAAAAAACTTTAGGAGCATTAAACTTACAGCTGGTAGTTACAATTTCCTTCGTTATAGCATCTGCTCCAATTCGGTGGGTGTCACCACTAGGCTTATTGATGGGAGAATTTAATAATCTTGCAAAATGTCTCATATGATTTAAACGTAGACATCTCCTTGCCAATTTTATCTTCTTGGTGTCACCTTGGTTGGAAGTGCAAAGCAGACAGTGAAATGTATTAGACGCTTCCGGACCATTGACCATAAATCACCAAATTAGAAATTGAAAACTTAAAAGAAAAAACCTGGAATTAATTTTTCTCTATACAATTTATAATCAGAAATCATCAACTGCACCATGAATAAGTGACTGAAGTAAATGCAACAATAAGCTATAGAGAAACTCTGTTATGTAGAACCATTTGAATGCAAGAATGCAGGTAGTGACATACTGACATCAGAAAACATAAATGCACGCTAGAGTTTCGAGGCTCTGGTTTAGGTATATAACAAGAAAAGGCTGCGTTTGAGTCATAATAAAAAGCTATATGGTTATTCTGTTAAGTTATAACTTCAACCAAAGCAAGGCGCGTGCCATTTACTAAAATTATACTACTTGTATCACCATGTTTGTGAACTGAATTGATGGGAGCATATTGGGTTGAACAAGTTAACTGACTCATTCTTGAGTCTGTACATGCAGCATTACCTATTACTATAAAAGTTATCACAAAATGAAATAGAAATAAAATATGAATGATTGCTATAAAATAAAAAAGTCTATAATTATATATACAAACAAAAGTTCAGTCGATTGGACAATAATGTGACTATCAATATGCATTAGCAACAACAAATAATAATAAACATTAATACCTGAATACTTATGACTTGTACTCGCCACCATCGTGTAATGTGCACGTTCTGTATGAGAAATCCGACTAGGATTTTCAAACATCAACCTTCTTTGGTGATAATTTGTTCGTCGCCTTGCAAGTTGTTCTTGTCGTTGTTCTATGGTCAATGAAGCCCTCCTTTGTCTAGCACAATTACAACCCCTTTCCCTTACACTTTCCCTTGCGCTTTCTTTTTCTTGAAGATTTAAACCCTCACTTCCTTTATGTCTAAGCAATCTCCTTTTGCGCTGGGTAACACGATGACGCTCTAATCTTGTTGCATGTTGTGCGGGGGTCATGTTTTGAATTCGTAACTGTGCTAATTCTTTTGCTCGTTCCCTGCTTTTAGTAGCTTGTTCTGAAGTCATACGTTTTCTTCTCTGCTGCTGATAGAAACGATTTTGTTCTCTTACCACCGCCAAAAGTGCTGCTGAACAATTTTGTTGCCTAACATGTCTTGCATCTGGCGATTCTTGTATATCATGGTGGTGGTGCATTTCATGGAGAAGATATCCCTTCCTTGAATTGTGTTTATCATGCATGCCTAATTTTCTTTTTGGGACACCTATTGTAGGAGATTGCACAATTTTCATTAAAGATATTTGATATTGAAGAATATTTTAATTATAAACCTTCAGCAATGTCAAAGTAAAATTAAAAGATACATAAAATTAACAAAAAAAAAATCTCACTTTAATTTTCTAAATTCTTGTACATCCTGTGGGTTTAGGTATGCCTAACATGTCTCACATCTGGTGATTCTTGAATATCATGGTTGTGGTGCATTTCATTGAGAAGATCTCCATTCCTTGAATTGTATTTGTTGTCCATGGCTAATTTTCTTTTTGGGACACCTATTTTAGGAGATTGCACAATTTTCATTGAAGATATTTGATATCAAAGAATATTTTAATTATAAGCCTTTAGCAATGTCAAAGTAAAATTATAAGATACATAAAATTAGCACAAAAAAAAAAATCTCACTTTAATTTTCTAAATTCTTGTACATCCTGTGGGCTTTAGGTAGCCATGAGCATTAGGCTTATTGCTCACCATTTTGGGATGCCTTAATCTTCAACACCTAAAACTCTTTGGAAACTTGCCCTCGTGGATAAAATCACTACTGTGAGGGGTCATATGCATTCTTGTAAGATAATTACTTTTATCATGCCTTGGCTGGTGAAGCAGGCATCCTATACTTGAACCCACTATAGATAACTCTATTAATTGTAGGGCATCGGAATTGTAAGTCTCACCCACAAAGCCAAAGATCCCTACAAACGAAGGAATTGCACCCAATTCACAATTTTTGGCCACCATTACCTAAATTGTGCAATAGTATGTGATCAGCTAGTCCACATAGCCAACTTATCTAAGGAATGCAGATTCAAATGTTCTACAGCGAAACCAGTTTCATTCACTTGTATATACCATACACAATTCATTTGAATAATCTACCAATATCACTAAATTTGATGAATGCTTTAAATTTTCTAATAATTCTTTTTAATATATTAATCATTCTGGGTCATCTATAGTGATCACCTTGGTGACATATAAGATTTGGTTTTCATGTGTTTAATATGTGTGTTGGACTGAAAACATGATCCTCATAAATTGGTGAAAGACAACATAAAAATTCAAAAACCAATTTCATACCATGCTGATATATATAGATATGCATAATGACAAAAAATACAAACATGAATAGTTTTGGCCCCCTCTCAACAAAAATCCTGATCCAACACTGCCTGTAAATGGCATAAAAAATGCAAAGTGCCAAAAATTGAGTTTCTACAATCCCCAAATCTCAAGAGTGCATAAGTGTCAAAAATGTATACTAACAACATTACGCTTCATGGATATACATATACAAACACACACACACAGCTATATATATATATATAGAGAGAGAGAGAGAGAGAGATCATGGACATACATACACACATATAGAGAATGATATAGAAGCCAATTCAACAGGGAACCAATAAGATTAGAAAGAAACAAAATCAAAGCAAACCCCGACATAGGTTAGTCAAATTAACAATAACAAATGATGCACATACAGATTATACAATCTAGAAAACGCAAAATTAAGCACAATTGCGAAATGGGTATTCGAAATTCTTACCTAAAATCATAGAAAACTGAGAATTGTGGGAGAGGTAGAAGATGGGAACTTTGTCGTGTGTGGTTACAACAATTTCAGTGAATTCCACGTTATGGCTTGACGAACTTATCCTCAAAATTCAAACTAAAAACAGAACGGGACCAATTTAATTTGTTTGACATACTCGACCTTCGTTAAATATCATAAATTACACGCATTTCCGTAAAAACCTCCGAAGAAGATGAAAGGACACGATTGAAAAACCCTAAGCCTAAGAATGATCGTCAACAACCTTCAATCGAATGGGAAATGTAAGCCTAAGACGACATATTACATGTTGATTGTTGAGATTCTGGTAAGAAGTAGGAGAGTGTTGCTTGATTGATCGTAGGGTTTTGGGACCGAAGACTTGCCTGTGATTTGTGGGTATTGATGGCCAGAGGATAGCGAGCCAGCGAACAATAGGATCGACGAGAGACGTAACTTGTGCCTGTGTCGTTTGTAAGTATATGATATATATACATATATATACACACATTATATACGATAGATAGATACAAATTTTTTTTTTTGGTACTTCGGAATGAAATAGATACATATAAATGATCACGTTCGACTCTGGTCAACCAGTGATCGCCACCTCACAAGGCCGTCGTTGCGCGGGATTTGGTGGGTTACCGACTTGGCAGTTATCTATGATATGCTTTTGATTCCTGTCATCTGTTTGGATAAATAAAATTAATAAATTCACTAGGCAGGTAATTCTTAATTTTTACACTTCAGATAACTGTCACTGTAAATCTTACATTTAAGTTGCGTAGTTCATATTACTTACTGAAATTTTAAAAATTATTTTTTTTATAGATATTTTAAACAAAAAAACTTCACTGAATAACGTAGATAAAATTATAAACTAAAAATTGAGTATTCTAATTTAAAATGAAATAACCACAAACTATCATAAATGGACTTACATTACATGGGGTAATCAGGGTATCCTCAGTCCTCTCCGAAGTTTTCAAATGACTTTAAAAATATAGCGTATTGATTCTCACAAAACTCAAATAGTTTTACTTTGGCTTCCTTTCAAAGAAAATCATGAGTTTGCCGCTACAAATAGCTAAATTATTCTGTACAAAAATTTTGCCTTTATAGCACTATTAGCTGAATATTTGTCTCACCCAAGAATCTCATATTGTCTGAAAAATGTGGCGTCTTAAACACTGCTTGTAAAGAGTTATTGAAAAGATGGAACAAAAATAAAACACTTCTGCTTAAAGATTTATGTGAGTTTTAAAATTTTGAACACACCCTATTCTTGGCACCGCGCTCTTTAGTATTGGAAGGATGCTGTAAGAGAGAAAAGGGGAAGCAGATGTTGGGGTACTGCTCGGCTTTTGGAAGGAACTTTCTTTTTGGTTTTGTTTGGTTTATTTTTCTGGGATTTGGACTAGCCATTTTGATTCTCTTGATTACTTAGTTTCAATGATTAGAAGGTTTTGAGTTGCTATTTAGTTCTTTCTCTTGACTTTAGCAAAACCTTCGTTGGAGAAAAATTCGTAGTTTTCACGTATTGAGCATCTGATGTTGGATGAAAACCACCTATAGAGTTTTTTGTGAATTTTCGACTTGATTTTGACCATGATCTGAATCTGTCACCATGCCACATCCAGCAGTTCACTTGTTCACTTCTAGTGCTGCTCCACCTGCTGACGGTGACTCAGGCAAACTGCAGCAGAGGGAGGGTGGTTTTGATATTGAGGTCCAACCTTCTCAACTTGACCACAGTGAAGCAAATCCTTCAATCACTGATGAGAAATCATCAGAAGATGGGCTATAACTGGCAAAAATATGGTCAGAAATTGTTAAAAGGAAGTGAATTCTCCTAGAGTCACTTAAATTGGCTTCGTTTGGTTATGGTTCTGGTTTCTGTTTTTGTTTTCCGAAATTCAACGGAATTGTGTTTGGCAAATTGGTTTCAAAAACTGTTTCCGTTAAAACCGTATTTGGTAAGGCGATTCCGAAACTTGTTTTTGAGAAATTTTTTAGAAAACACCACCATTAAAAAGGTATTTTCTGAGTTTTCGGAACCATTTTCCTTTGAAAATGAAAACGATATGAAAGTGATAGTGTTTTCGATGGTTTCATTTTTTTTGTTTCCGAAAATAAAAAAAATGAGATATTCTCAAATGTTTTGGTTCCGAGAATATAAAAAACGAAAATAGAACCGGAACCGGAACTGCAACCAAACAAAGCCATACAAATGTCCGTATCCTAATTGCCAAGAATGATGAGTGTTGGTGATGACAATACTGACAAGAATGATCCAGACTCGAAGCGCGGGTACCTTATGAATCATACCCAAGTGACCAAAGCTGTATGTCAAGCAAGTGTATCGATGCTCTAATCTTCATCTATCTTTGGGGGTAAACAAAAAAACAAGCAGGAAGCAAGATTGTGGTGGTGTAGATGGTATTGTGTTTGATTAGGGCAATTCAAGAACCTCGTCTTGTTGCTCAAGCTGTCAGTGAGGTTGATATACTAGAAGACGGGTGTCGATGGAGTAAATATGGGCAGAAAGTGGTGAAAGAAAATCCTAACCCCAGGTATCTGTATAAGCATTTTCTGTTTTTCAAGATTGTAGCCATGGAATACAATATTGATGTATAAGCATTTTCTGATAACTCTGCAGTTATCAGTCTTGAGAAGCATGTGAAGCTCAATTGAGTCCTGATTCATGCACTCTCATAACCCACATCTATTGAAGTATAGATAGATAAAAGCATACACACATATACATAGAAAATATATAAAATATAAATACTGTGTTTGAAAATCCTTGGCTGTGGCATCTACCTTAAGACCAATGTGATCTCTTGTAGCATGCAACATAATGATCCTCAATTCCCTTGTTTAATGTAGGAGTAACTACCAGTGCACGAATGCTGGATGTCCAGTCCGATAACATGTAGGAAGAGCATGATCCAAAAGCCGTTATAACCACACGAGGGAAAGCACAACCATGACATACGTGCTTTGCGGACTAGTTGCAATGACACAGCTTGGTCCATTTATTACAAGAAACTGATGCAGTAAGCCTTAATCTTGGGATTGGCATCAGCTCGAGTCCTGAAAATGGAATAAACAAGAAGCCACAAACACTGGAGGCAGAACATGAAAGAACCCAAATTATTCATATTGCTAGCTCTGATTATAGTAACACAATCCAAGCAGCCCCAATTGCCAAATATTTTGCTGTTAATTGACATGAAAGTAGAGGAAATCCAAGCAAAGGAGTAATGGTTTCCTATAGAGCTATAGTACTTGTTCACCAACTTGTTGACTGCTTCCTCTCAACTGCCTGCTTATGAAGAACTGTTGGAATTTTATCTAATATTGTTTTCAACCTGTGTAAGATGAAAAGTTGCACGCGAATTTGAAAATAAGCTAAGGGGGTACAGAAATAATCTGTGAGAATACATTAAGGGAAGGTTTCTTCTGAAGCATGTAAATCAAAGCTATATACAGTATGAATCTTGTGTTGTGGGGAAAATATGGACCGATGATAATAAAGCCACAACAATCCTACAAGCAGATTGGTATGTTGTCTAATCCACAGCTCACAAATATCATTCCTAGGCAGGCATTTACAAGCTCTAATGACAGGTTGAAGTCTGAATTCTACCGAGCATAAGGTTTACTAGAAGAGAGCTCTTCTAGGCTGTATTAATAGTACAAAGAGCAGTGTAACTCTTAACAAAAAAATTAAACTACTATAGGAAAAAAGATATACAGAATTGATAACTGAAAAACCACAATAAGTTTTCACTTCCATGCAGAAGAGGTGGACATTGCCCTGTTCTTCCAGCCAAGATAAAGAGTCCCATCCCTCTCTTCAAGTCTGTAATTCTTGCTGTAGTCCTTCAAAACTTCCTCAGCAGCAATGGTCACTGAGGAACTCAATGGGTATTGTGTAAACCCAGCCATTTGGAGTCTGTACCTCCACTTCCCAAAAGGCTCATGCCTTTCCACCCTCTCAGTTCCCTCACAAGCTATTATGTTGACAATGTCCCGAGCCACACAGTGTTGCTCTGCTCTGATCCGTTGCTTGTCGTCTCTTTTGCGTGCTGCATCAATTGATTCAAACATAGCTGTATAATAGTCTAAGGTCTCCCGGAACCGCGGAAGGAATGCGGCAGTGTTAGTGTTGGATTGTTGCTCAACGAGGGTCACAACCTTGGGTGACAAGCTCTTGACAAGCCTTAATAGCCGATCACGATGATTTCTAGTGGTAACACTCTCATCTGGCATGTGGTGCAACATATAAGGAAAATTCACGGCCAGCGCTTCTCCATGTCTAACCCTGAGATTTTCTAGTTCAACCTCGCATCCGGAGATAGCTGCACCATGAAATTCGAATGGCACTCCACGTGATGCAGCAAAACTTGATAGCCTTTGCCCCACAATGTCAAGTCCTCCACCTCGAGCGTGAACTGACTGGGAATCATCAACACCTGTGATGCGGATGTGTGGGGACCCACCAGGCCGCTTTGCAAGAAACTCAATGAGGAACATCCACTGGCTGCCCTGTGCAATCTGAAAATCAATTATGTGGATCCTGCTCTCGTTTTCCATAGCTTCCCGAATAACAACATTGGCAGAATAGTAGGCAAACTTGTAATAAGGGCAGATCTCATAGAGGACACTCATGTAGGACATCAGCTCTGA
Organism: Euryodendron excelsum; assembly: GCA_033060915.1. Taxonomy (NCBI): domain Eukaryota; kingdom Viridiplantae; phylum Streptophyta; class Magnoliopsida; order Ericales; family Pentaphylacaceae; genus Euryodendron; species Euryodendron excelsum. The sequence continues at coordinate 45,347,904 of CM065377.1, read as the reverse complement.
GCTCGTTGGTTCTTTGCACTTCAGTGATTTGTAGATTGAACTCCCTGAGGATAACAATCTTGCTCTAAGGCCTTCCAACATGTATGCACCCAACCGTTGGATAGGTTCCCCAGAGACTGAAACCATGCTTCCTAACATCTCCATCAATCTGTCCACAGTTGGCTTATCTTGCATATCTTCATCTGATACTGCTTCTGCACAGGCGATGAGCACTTGTTTCAAGTCTAAGCTGGGGATCATATCCATCATTTGATTTGAACTTGCCGAGGAATATGCTTGGTGGACTGCACCTTTGGATGAGCAACTACAGCTGTCATCAATATCAGATTCAGGCCCCAGCAATTTCATCTCCAAATCCCTCAATATGTGCTTCAGTTCATTACCATCATCCACAACGGAAGACCCACTAAGTGGGGATCCGTAAGTATTGTCAGAGAAATGATGGGGATCTGACAGGTATGACTGAGAACCTTGTGGTGAAAAGGGTGTCCAATTAGATGAGATGCTCACAGCAGAAGGGGAATCATGGACAATGTAACCAGTTGCCAGAGATGAGTCCAGTGTGAAGTACTGTTCATCATAAGACTGGAAAGAAACTTGGGTTGCTTGGCTGGCATTTTCGGGGGTCACATTGTTGTTCAAAATTTGGAAAGGAGAGAAGCAGTATGGTTCAATCTGCTGCATAGGCTGGTGGTACAACCTGTTGATACCACCTGAATTCTGTTGCCCCTGGGATGTTTGCATCTAGCTATTGTTGATTAAGCTACAGAATGTAGGGCAGTATATTAATAACAACTTGCTCTCAAGACTTCGCTAAATTACTCATTTGTTAAGGAGGTAACACATTATCACTTGAAAAATCTTGATGAAAAGAGAGGTGGCTGTGGGATCCCAGTGTGCAGCCAGATAATTTTTATAACAGCCAAAACCTTGATATAATGAATCAAGCAGCTCTATCACCACTAACTACTCCTGCTATAGAACCAACATATTCTGCCAAAAAGGATAAAACAAGATCAATGCTACTGCAACATTGAAACATAGTTAATAAAGTAAACATCACACGAAAATTGAGTCAACCTCCCATGAGTTGAGAAAACTAATGATCATGTATCTACTGCGAGAGAGTATGAATCCAATCAATAACTGTGAATCTTATAGTTAGCCTTTCAAGGCTTCTAAATAGGAAAGAGGAGAAAGAGATTACTTCTGAGCTTCTGATATACCATGATAATCTTGAAGAGTTTTTCAACTCCGTGTGCCAGGCCAGCAAAAAGTCATCAGAACAGGTAAGACAGAAAAAAAGTTCCTAAATTAATTGTGGAGACTGATGCACAAAAATCTGAAGTTGGGTCATTGAAGCACTGATGAAGATAGACAACAACAGCATTGGAAGGATGAACAGTAGTCAAGATGAAGGAAAGTAGGTGACATAAGCAGTATGGCAACAGACCTCAGATTAAGGGTTAAATATGAAATAAAGACACAAGAATTACACAAAGCATGCACGGATTTGCGTTGTTTGGTTTGAAGCCCACATCCATGGGCACAGCTCTATGTTACCATGGACTTGGGTTTGGGTATCGGATGCGGGTATTGTCTAACTATCGGATTCGTCTAATTCCTACCTCCAATGACAGAGGAACATGATAAGATCTTCATATTTTTTATATACTTCCTTCATTTTCTAAGAGAAAGAAAATAATGTTTACAAGGTACTATAGAACAAAATTGATGGCCCAAATTGCCTGTTATATATACACATATATGGGTCCAAGCACAATAAGATCATGAAAGACGCCCAAAAGCAAGAGGAAGAGGCCCACAAAACTGATGGCCCTCACATAAAGCCCCTTCCTCGGACTTCGAGAGCCAAGACATGATCCCAACAAGCACAACCATGATTACACATACAATTAACCTATGTTATCTTGACTCTTCTAAATTTGTAAAATACCTATGTTGGACACTTGAAACTCGGATGAGAGTATAGAATATGCATATGATATGACCAATTGGACATGCGTCTAACAAGGATGTATAACTAATTGAGTTTACTATAAAGCTAAGCATAAGACTTTCAATTTATACATGCACTGCTATATTTTTTACCCTAAAAAAACAAAAGAAGTAACTAAAAATATGAAATCTCATTGTGTCCAAGTGTCATTGGACATGTGAATTAGATGAATTTGACCCTTGGACACATACCCGCACCCGACACCCGTACCTAAGTCCGGATAATATAGCAATTAATTGCGGACAGAAACATTCTATCTACAAGAATAAGCAGAATTTGCACGATTGAGTCCCCAAAGTTTTACAAAATTACAAGCATGCAACAAACTCAAATACTACACTCCTCAAGAGGTACTATAAGACACACAAGTCCTCTGACCATTAGATCCTTACTTTCACTAAGCACTACTACAAGCAGCGTCCATAACCAGATTTAAAAAACTGCTTGTTTTGTAGCTGTCATCAAGCCTACACTCTCACCACAAACCAACAAATGTGGAGACAGACACGATAATCAAGCCAAGCGCCAGTTCTTGGTGGAGAGGAGCATACAACTAAGTATACAGAAGAAAGATACCATAAGCAATGATGTACGAAAGAATTCTTATTTCTTACATCAATTAACTACTGTAAATTGAGAAGGGGGTACTGACTTTCCTTTAGTGTGATTTGACATGTAATACATTCTACATATAATGGAAAAACAGCCCTAGTGTTAGCTTCAACAGAGGAAAGTATTCAAGTCATGTAAAAGCATGAAGAGCCTGGAACGGAATCCTATCTATCTCATCTTGAGATCTGATTTAGCTCTTGACCTCATCATGAAGCTGCCTTTCATAGTCTGAATATCCATCCACTCAAATCCTAAAGAGTTTGATGATGTGGACGTCGCTATTCTTTTAAAGGAGATCCATTTCCTACTCGTGGGGGCACTTTCTCAAATCATATTTTGTTTCAACTCGTCCCCAAATTCAAGTATTTCTTAACAAAATTATGTGGAGATAGAAATTCGCAAGTGGGACATTGCTAATGATACAACTTTTCATAAAGTTATATTAGCATCATCATAAATAGGGGAAAATCATACTAAATCTAAAAAGCAGGAGGAAGAGCGGCCGCCGCAAATGAAGTGAGGGGGGGGGGGGGGGGGGGGGGGGGGGGGGGGGGGGGGGGGGGGGGGGGGGGGATGCATAAAACATGAATTTTGGGATTGAGAGAATGAATTCATCCCCTAATTAACTCCACTTCAGAACAGGAAATTATGACATCTAATTTTAGTATCAGAACATTAAAAACATCAATAAATCACCCACTACTTTAATCGAAACACAAAAAAAAGTGTTGGGTGATAAATAATAAAAACATGAATATATACAAGATAACCAAATCGAATATTACATTAACAAGTTGACCTACCAAGTTCAAAAGCAGGAGTTGGTAAAACAACTACAAAATAAAAAAAGACTAATGAAGGGGCCAGAAAGAAGGTAATTTCTTTTTCCAGGCACCAAATTTCAAACTAATATATATAAAATATATATTTAACTCCAACATCCCATAAATCTAACACAAACCCATCTTCCCAGATCATGAACTTATCTAAAGACATGAAATTAAACCTCAAACTTGATTCAAAATCCAAATATCAGCTGAAATAGCAATTAAGTACACAAAACTGAAGAAAACACAATAAAAAAACAATCAAAACAAGAACATAAAAAAAACTCATACTCAAAGCACATACATAGTTTCGGAATCAATTCAATGGGCTTTTACATACCTAAGGTTCGAGGCCTCTTTTCTACGATTCGAATTCCTCGGAGATTTTCTAATGTGGAGAGCGAGAGCGAGAGAGAGAGAGAGAGACCAACCGTCCGTTCTGTGTTTTGGTGAATGAAGCCTTCTGGGGGATTTTTATGTGGATTTTCGTGGTGATGACTGATAAGTAAGTAACCCCCAAGTTGGACATAACTACAGAAATGTCCCCGTGGACTGAAAATTTGTGGTCGTCAGCTTTCCAACTTGAGTTACGCATTACTGTGTTTTTGAAGTGTAAATATTCCCAGTGGGTAACACAGTTCTTACAGAATACACAAATAACCACTGACAGCTGGTTTGAAACTTGGAAAAAGAAAGAAGAATAATTTTTTTATTTTATTTAAAAAATAAATAAATAAAATAAAAAAATAAAGAAAAGAAATAGAAAGAGAAAATAATCTCTTTTATTTATTTTTATACAAAATCAAACAAGGAAAAAAAGAAAACTTTTCTTTCTATTTATTTTTCCTTTCTCAAGTTCTAAACAGGCTGTTAATAGAGTATTTGTTCGTTACTTAAAACCTATAGCATTGATGTGAACTAACCCACCTCACACATATAAGTTGATATAGGAAGAAAAGCTATCAAGAGGTTAACCTCATGTAGTTCCCCTGAATTATATACTTACGAGTTTTGATCTTTATTATACATTAATCAAGACCGGCCCTAACATTTATCAAAATAATTCCACGTTAAAAATAGATAAGATCTGCTAAAATGCAGTACTGAAAGACGAGCCTTCTCTCTTCTTTTGACTTAATTTGATTCTATTCAATTTAGGTTTGGTGGGTCGGTTCACGTGGGGTCATTTTTTGCATTTATTTTTTCTATAATTTGTTAGTAAAATTGTTGTAGCGAAAGGACAAATGATTTGTGGTGCATAATTAATAGTATTTCGTTGTTTAAGTACTCCAGTTAAAAGGAAAAATTTACTTTGTGATAGATTTAATGAAAAGAACTCAACAATTACAGATTCTACTGTTGCTTTGGAAAGAGTAACACTTCAATGAAAAAGAAATTTTAATTGCGTAAGTTCATAGAGAGAATTGAGTCGAAACTATGTAAGGCTAAGCTCGGGCAAGAACTTAAATGGGTTTAAAAAAATCTTCAATGTAATGTGTAGAATAGCTATTTGGTCTTCAATATTTTTTGGACAAAAAATATTTTCTGTACTTGACCTCTTGGGAATTCTACATGACAGAAGATTTCGTGGCCCAGGGTTTCATGATTGTGTGGGCATTTGAAAATTGGTGATTGAAACTTTCCTAATTTGAGTTATCAAGAATTTTTTGTTTTTTTGTCGACCGAAAGGAAATAGTAATAGCCTGTTTGGAATTTGGGAAAAGAGAGAGAATAGAAGGTAAATCATTGTTTGCTTTCTTTTTTCAGTTTTATTTTGTAAGAAAAATGAAAAGAAAGTGAAAGGAAAAAAGAGACAAAAATAGATAGATTGATTTAAAAAAATTTATTGTTTTTTCCTTCCCTTTCTCCCCTAAGTTTCAAACATGCTATAAACATTTCATCGAAAAACAAAGTTTTCTTTGTTTATGGAAATTTACAAATGCAAACAAAAAAAATAAAAATTGTAAATAAAAATCATTTCATAAAATTATCAATATAACAATCACAATTCACACTCATGTAATGTTCACCGTAATTAAATGATCTATAAAAGTACTAGCAATGAACTTGTGCTATGTACCACATGTTATATGTAGGAATAAGAAAAAAAATAAAAATGATTTAAGAATGAATTTTTTACGTAAAGTATATCTTGTCTATTATTTATGAATATAAGGAATACCTTAATAAGAGCAAATATGTTACTCACATACTACATTTAATATTTTTTTTTGTTTATATGTGTAACCTCTAATCTTACTAAATTAAAAATATATAATTAAGAGCGTAATATTAGGCCACAACCTTAAAAGAGTAAGCTTTTTTTCATCCAAAATTAAAAGTACTTGCTATTGTAAATTAAAGTAATGCAAAAAAAATATTAGCAATGGACAAACTGAGGTGATCAACTTAATTTTTTGTAAAAGAATATTAACAAAAATATTTGAATTTGTTGAATTTAAAAATATTTCTGTAAAAATGTACTAATAGATTGATTCATTTTGACCCAATCATAAATTAATTGGGTTTTAGTTAAATGGTTGACCTAAGATATTAAACATTATAGAAAAAACAGTAGATAGGGTGTTAAACATACTATATTTAAATTAGGGTTCATATAAAAAAAATAATAAAGATTTATAAGAAAAAATCAAGGAGTAGATGACATTTGAACGCATAACAATGGGTGTATATTTTTTAAAATTTTTGAGTGAGTTTAGGAGGCACATAATAGTTTAAATCTTAAAAGATAATTTAGGAAACAATGATCTCAATTGATAGATTTTAGAAATTATGATCCATCCGTGTTATATGTATCATTTAATTAGTGAGAGTTTTTGCATTACCTTAAAATTATTCTAAAGTTTTTAGGAGGATTGCAATTAAAAAAATTTGAAAATTTTACCATAATTATAAATGGATTTTATCAATGTAAAATTTATAAATTTAAGAAGAAATAAGCAATGGTTAGAAAAAAAAATGATATTTTGACAAATATATATTGTATATAAACAAAGCGATAAGAATTTAATGGTATATGTTCTTTCTTATTTAGAAATTTAAAATCTCTTTATGATTAAAAAAGATTTTTTAGGAAGATTATAACTAATGAAATTTAAAAATGTTACCATAACTATCATTGAATAGTATTTATAAAAATTAGAATAAATAAATAATTAACTAATAGGAACCAATAATAATATGACACTTAGATTTTATGTTTTTAAAAAATCAAATTTTAAAAAAAAAATTGAAACTTTGAACTTCAAAAACCTCATAACCTATTACTATAATATATGATATAGATATAAGACACAATAAATACTAAAATTATGTATAATAACTTGTCACATCATTTTAAAATAATGCTATACAATCAAAACTTTTGTTTAGCCTTTAAATAGAGAATGATGGGTAATCATATTCCCTCAAATATTTCTTCTTTAAACAAAGTGTAACTAACGTCGAGCTTGGGTCTGACGCGGTAACGCTTGCGGTAATGCCAAAACCAGGGGCGTTCCCAAACAATTTCCGAGGCAGGGTCGAATGGTAAGTCCGTAAATAAAGTAAATATTTGAGGTATTTGGAAGACGATGGCGCCTCAAAGACCGATGTTGAGTAATTGACCCCACTTCTCTCTCGTTTCCCAAATAGCTTATATTTTTTTATAAATTTTGGTATTATAACTTAGGTTAATTTCACCTATACCTCCTCAAGTTTGGCCTTTCAACAGCAAGACCTACTACCTTTTAAAAATAAACAAGTAGACCCCCTCAGGTTTTATTTACGAGCATGTAGAGCCCCTGCCATCCAGTCCATTAGGTCAATTCCGTCTGTTAAACACTTTGACCAACCAAAATGACACAAATGCCCTCAAAATGCAATACAAAAATGTAACTGATTATCGTTGCTTTATATTCTTATTTTTCTTTGTCTTTTGTCGTTCTTCCCTTACTCGACTCTCTCTCTTTCTCAACAAACAAGGGACTCTGTATTTTAGCTCTCCTATATAAGCCTGAAAACCATTTTTGCAGAGTTTTTTCTTAACACAACAGTGTTACTTAAGTGGCCCAAAATTCAAGCTCACCAAAAAATGTAAACCAAGATTCGAAAATGAAAAGTATTAAGGACCGTTCGATACAATTTTTTTTATTTGTAAGTAAAAATATTAAAATTAAAATTTTTTTAATTAGAAGTAAAAAAGTTAAAATTTTTTTACTTTTTTACTTTATAAGTTAAAAATAAGAAATTAAAAAATAAAAAAAATTTAACTTTTTTATTTGTAAGCTAAAAAAAGTTTAGGCCGAAAAGCCTAAGTCTCATTTTATCTAGATAACAAAGGAAAAAGATTCAAGTACAAAATAAGTGCATAAATGCAACTACTGTGTTAGCTTTCATCTTTCTTTTGATTATTAATATTTCCTTTTTTTATTATAAATCTTCCCTTGAAAACATTTCAACGATTAGATGCAACCCAAAATTTTTTAACTTATGTACAGGATTAAAGATGATTAAGGATTAAATTTTGTCTTTTCCAACAATAAAAATATATAGTATTTTATCCTAAATATTCACCTTACATATAGATCCGCAACGAAAACAAAAAAAACAACTTAAATAGGGCGCATTTTCCGGATTGCACCAAATGTATATATACATGCATATCTATATAGAAGGAAAAAAGTCAATAATGCCCCTAACATTTGACGGCTCAGAATGATAATTAACAGTAGGGGGTCTACCTGTCTATTTTCGAAAGATGGTTGGTCTTGCTGTCAAAAGGCCAAACCTGAGGAGGTCTAGGTGAAATTCACCTTATAACTTATAACCTATAAGCTACAACATGCTTTTAAAAAGTCACCTCTAAAAAATCATAATTTTTTTAAAAAAATTTAATTAGATATAAGCTATTTTTTTAAGTTACTCATTTAAATATATTTTAAAAAAGTCATAAATATAAATCATAAACTATTAAATAAATTACATCCAAATACCCTCCTAATAACTTTTGTTTGATGTGAAAATTAGGATTTTTTCTTTTTTTTCCTCTCCCACTTCATTGCTAAAGTGAGATCTTCATTTACAGTCTCAAATGTTTAATTTTGGGAAAATTAATGTTAAGTCATTGAAAAGATTCGAGCTATTTTTTTTAGTCTACCGGCCTTTTGAAGATGATAATCAATCAAAATGAAATGGTACTCAATTAGGGATGCACAAAAGAAACAAAAACAAATCTTAAGTAATCTGAATCAACCCGAAAGAACTGAAGTTGTATGTATTACATATAATAGTTAATATATTATATAAGTATGCCGGATGCATCTTAATATTACTATCTTAACTATGCATTACAGTGAATTTTTCTATTAAGAAAATTATTAATATAGCATGTCTTATCGATTTTATATGGGTGGACACTTACAATATTTTTAATGGAAGCGTTGTGTAATGCAAAGTAGAACGGTGAGTCAATCTGAATCAAAACTGTGTTTTTTTCTAATTTAGTTGGGTCAGTTCTATGCACCAATTTGTTAGATTTTAAGTCCAGAATCTCAAAATAAATTAGGTGGATTTGGTTATGATGAGTTTTGCACCCAATCAGATTCATGCATACCTCTATAACAAATCAAAGTCATTTTTTAGTGAAATGAAGAAAAATCAACCTTCCCAAGTGTAATGACCACTTATTAAAAATATTTTGTTAAATTTTACTAAAATATACCATATTTTTTGTGCTTAACAAATTAGAGAATTGACAAACACAAGTAATGTAAATGAAATAATATAATTTGTAACACTTGACTAATACGTTTAAGTTAAGAAGAAAATGACAAATCTTCATTTTGACAAAAGCAATCGACCAATTATCATTTTAGACAAATACGATTCTTGATTTTAAAATCTTCTTAATTTTCTCTTTAATTTACTCCCATAAATGGGGCATGACCTTGGTTCAATCCATCATCCATCAACCATCAACAATCAATAAACAAACAAAAGCTAAAACTATAACCAATCAACTAACTTTTTGTGTTATTGTATGGCTGGGTCTAGCTCCAACACCAATCACAATCTGCCACCTCACCAAGACAACGCGTGGTGGCCCTCATCCCAGCTTAAAAATGAAAGTGCAGGCTGCAAGGGGTTGTCTCATTCTCAAATTTGTTCATAAGTTCCTTTCCATCTTCTAGTGATTATCCTTTTAATCTTTATTAAACTAACAACCAATTGTGGCCTAGTTTTGAAAGCAATGTGTTCTAGTTAGTTAAGAATCATGTGAATTGATTTTATTACAATTTTTTAAAGTGGACATAATTACGCTGGTATAATAGCACCAATTGCCGTCACTTAAATTTAAATTTTATAGTAGGAGACTCGAAAATACATAAAAAAATAAAATAAAAATCATAATGGAAGTAACACCTACAAGTAAAGGTGTTACCTCTTATCCATTTGAGGTAGAGCATTAATTTTGTGTGTATTTGTGGTTAATTCTTTTTTTCTTTTTACTTTCTGTATTTTATTATGAGTAATGTTATACAAATAAATTTTTTGTATAAAAATTTTATATAAGTGATGCAGTTATATGTGGTCATTTCAATTCAACCTAAATAACCCACTAGTTTAACTAAAAATTTTAAAAATATTACTGTCACATTATTAAGATAGAACTGTTATATAAGATATTTGTTAAAATAGAATTTGCTTTTAACATAAGCACTTGCCCTATCATGTACCCTGTAGGGAGATGGTGGTTATGTTGATGGAACAAAAAAAATAGAATCCCTACTATCCTTAGGAAATCTACAATGTTCAACAAAATTTTGAGATTTATGTCTACGAATTTTCATTTTGACACATTGATAGGAGATATTATATAGAGGCCGCCTACCATGTGGGGCCAGCTGAGATATCATGTGTTCAACAGGTTGATGCTTGTATTTTTTTGGTATTATGTAACCCCTTCCGCTCAATAATCCACTTATTTGGCATTGTGCTTAAAGTATTATCACCCATGAAATATATGTAAGAAACTAAGATTAAGATGAAGTTAATAAAGGAATTGAGAAAGGAGAATCTTTGATGTCAATATAGGGGGCAGTTTATGGCCCACATCCTTATCACCTACACCTATGCATGACATAAAAAATACAAAAAGTTTACCCAAAGTTTACATTGGCCAAGAAAAAATATATTCTATAGTACATTATTGATTTTAGATTAAGTCAGCTAACACTATATTATTAATAGTGGAGCACATATTGTGATATACTTGTGAAAATATGGTTAAATGATATTCAAAATGCTTTTGACCATTTGATTTTGTTTTTGGTCAAAATAAAAAGGAAAACCCAACTACCATCTGATAAAAGTAGCGCCTACGCGATTAGCCTGCAAAAAAGAAATCAGAGCTGGGGGAGGGTCGCTGAGCAAGGTCGTTCTAGATAATTTAAAATAATAATAATAATAATAATGGGCTTCTCTTGCCAACCATCTAATAGCAAGACAAATATCTTATGAAATGCCAATTTTTTTTGGACCCAACCAAAAATATCATGAAGAGATATCGAGTGTGTGAAGCTATTGTTAACATTAACAAATTTCCCATTGTTATTAGTAAATAATAATAGTGATAATTGTAGCATTTAGACTAGATAAAAAAAAATGTGTGATGTTGCAAAGAAAGCCTCTCACATATTAGGGTATTCTACTTGTTTCATGTTTTAGCTGTAATAATTTTTAAAGGAATCTGCAATTGAAAGCCATTATCAGGTAGGATCTGCTTTTTGAGAGAGAAATCAAAGCCATATGGCATATTGATAGCTACATGCCCTTTCCTATTTCTTTTGGGTGGGATCACATATGACGGGGGTGAAAATGAACATAACAACCCGACACCAAAGAAGATACCCACCAAGCTTGGGTATGAAGTGGGCAAAAATGAACCATTCCTCCGATGACTATATCTACACACACGAGTAACGTTATGCAAATAAAATTGTATAAAATTTTCGTATAGAATAATATGGTAGCTTTTGATTCTTTTATTTTAAATCAAAACACTTGTAGTTTACTTATTAACTCCAACATACCACTAACATATCATTGTGACCATGTTTTGTAGATAAAAATATGTATGTATACATAGACACTTATACGCAATCAACCAAAATATTCTTTTTATATGTTGAGAAAAGAGAGAAAAAGAAAGGAAAAATTCCATACCTTTATTTGGTTTCTAATTCTGGAGAAAAGAGAGCCTTTGTCTCTTCCCTTCCTCTTTTCTTTCTTTTTTGATATTTATTCTATTTTTTTTTTCTTTTCTTTCAATTTCAAACAATTTTCTCTTATTGTGTTGTAAAATTAAACGAATGAAAGAAATTATTTTTCCGTTTCTCTCATCTCCTTCCCCATCTTTTACTTTTCCTTTTACAAGTATCTTTTCCGTTTCTCTCTTCTCCTTCCCCATCTTTTACTTTTCCTTTTACAAGTATCAAAAAGACCCTTAATCATCTTGAACAGTATATATGACTCTTTTCTAATTAAGAAAGCACGGTCAAGTTCTATATGCACGTGTAATACCAACCACGGCAGTCGGCATGGCCTCTAGGCCCAATACTAAATGATTAAGTACGTCAGCTCCATGGGACCCATTTAAATCATCGGCTTACGTATGTAAGGGTGACCAAATCAACACCCTTGACTGATATCAATTTCTTCAAAGTTTTCAATCTCCATGTATAGTTTGTTCTCATCTTTCTCATCTAACCCAAAGAGGACTTTTGGTTTGTATCTATTTGTGTAAAATTTTATAGTAGTACCAGGGATCAAGATTTTCCATAGAACCTCTTGTTTTGCATGGATTATGGAGATGATAAATAAAATTTTCTACGTATAAAGAGTAATTAAAAATAAGAGGATACCAAAAAAATTGTACATTTCGCAGTTAAGATTAATAGACAGAGAATGATTGAAGAACTAGCATACCGTGTGAGTTTTAATAATTTAACACGTGGTCTTGATATCTATACGAAGCAGTAGAAATTTTTGTAATTCATTGGGCTTGGACCATGTGTACTGAACAATTTCAGTACATATGGCACAAGACAATTCCACATAACGAGGTCATAATGGGATCGGATGTTTTCATGTCTCACCTTAGTGCCCGATTTGTCTTAATTTTCGATTGATTAACAAGAAGAAAAATGGAACTCTTCGATTTTTTGACTCGCCCCGGCTACGTGTCCTTTGGACACTTCGCCAGCCCACCACCAGTGGAAGCAAGCTAGCTCCTATATTGGCTGCCCCTTTTTCCTTTCTCTAAGAATAAGGTAAGCATTCAAGTCTAAGAAAGGGCCCCAACCTATAGATAGGCTAACGCGCCTTATCTTATTAGTAAAGCAACCTTTATGTTGCTGAAAATCTTTTTTCTTGGTCTCAAGTGGCATCATTTTCATCTTTAGTGTTTTTTTTGTGGACTTGCGTGAAACAATATTTTGCTTTCTACCCAGAATAAAGACCAAAAAAGAACTTCAAAACCCACCTGGTGGGGTTGATGAGCTCATTGGCCACTTCTTAAGAAAAAGGTAAAGAGCAAAGTGTTTTTCTTACAATACTTTTATTGAATAGAGAGAGTGTGAATCTTCAATAATTCTTTTTTGGTGGAATAAATAGTTATGTAGATAAGCTATTTCACACATTCGTCACATTGTCTCTCACCACCACACGGTCATCTGCGAGCGACTCCATCGTAGCTACAACCATCTGCAAGTGACTCCATCGCACCTATGTTGGGGCTGAACATTAAGTCCCATTGCGCACTCTGAGCATTGAAGAGTAGTTTAGCATCACTAAATGACTATGGAGCCTCTTGAATAATTAAAAAACTTGCTTCCAAAACTGAATCATAAGTCTATATAATATGAGTATGGGAAGGCTAAAGCCCACTTTTGGCCCCGTCCAACACTGTGCTCAGTCTCTTGTTTTGGAGCCACACCGACCCAAACCGCAGCCCAGGGAGCTTAGCCGAGTCCTCAATTTAGATGGAAGAGTTTATTACTGAAATTAAAGCCCAATTTGACAAAGAATTATCCCGGCTCCTATTTTAGGAGATTAGACCATATTTAACTCTAGGGAAAACGTTTAAAATTATATACCCATTCCATTTCAACTACTGTTTTTCATAATATGGATTAACAAACACTGGAATTCACCCAAAAGGGTAGCCAATGGTGGTCATTTGAGTTCATTATTCTTCCTCATATATCTAAGTTCCTGTGCAAACTTAAATTTAGGACTTAGTATATGCCAACATAGATCGAGATCATTACAATTCTCTTATTTATCAAAAAATTATTCAGAATGATTATCACACCACTTTATTATGCTTATGTGCATGATGACATGGTATAACAATAAGCTTGAATAATTTCTCGCTTTTATCCCCACAGTCTTTGCAAGTAGCCCACATTATATTTTTGATTCATTGGAAATAAAAACACACACAGACAGCAACTAATCTCTAGCTACATGATTTCTTGTCATACCATCCACAAGTAAAGGTCTCATTTGCATAGGGTAATCCTCCAGATACACAAAAGGGTCTTTCTGACCATCCCCATGTTTGGTTTTGCACAAATGTTTCCCTTCATAGGAATGAGTTTAAAGACACGGTTGCAAGGAGCACACATTAGATCACAACCAAAGGCTACTTATACACAAGTGCCTATGAGAATTGAATAGCAAAATACGAGACCCAAAAAATTACATGCAGGCTTGACAATTAAGTTGCAGGAGATAGCAAAACATGCTATGAACAAGCAACTTGCAACGCGATTTTAGCCAACAATTATTTCCTGAATAAAGAAGTATTGTTTTGACAGATCAAACCTGATTTAAAGTATTATTAATCTAAGAGGATCCCAGTGAATCCTGCCAAAATTCTTCCACAAAATCAAACGAAAGCAGCAATTTGGAACTCTCAATCTTGACATTTCTAAGGTATGAACATACACTCAAAATGTCCTTCTGTATTCATAATTTTGGGTTCAAATTAAGTTTTGCCAATAGGCAACTGATCGACCCAGTTCATCCGGTTACAAAGAATTCATTGGTGTACACCACCTCCAGAATCTCCCTTATTTGCATATATATATATATATACATATATCCAATGATTTCGAAAAACTGTTTATGGCAGCCCGTTCTGCATATCGAGTTACGCATTCAGCCTTAGCGAAGGAACTTCTCCCAAGCAATCTCAAAATTTCACCAGAACTGGCCTAGCTTTTGGGTCATTACAAATGCCGTGGCCCGAAAGTTGCGAGCTTCTAGCTCCAAACAATGGGATGGTAGGCGTTTTTCCAATTGGCGACTGCTGACAGTATTCCATAGCCCCATTCCTCACCATCTAAGGACATCATATAAATAAGCAGCTTCATTCACGTTCTTCGAAGCCCTTCATAACCCATCACCTGAACCCCGTCCTTGTCAAAGTTTTGTAATACTCCGGCCATTATTACGGTTGCTGTATCCAGCATGTTTCAACCCTTGAATCTGAATCATCTATGCTATATAAAGTTGAATTGGTAATTTGAAGTAAATGATCACTCTTATACATTTATCGATCTACTTTGTTTGGTATGCTTTTTTTAAAACTATTTTAAAGTGCTTTTTTCTTATTCATTGATTTTTTTCAACCAGTCAACACCAGAAATTGACTTTTAGTTGAAAAATATCACTAAGACCAAAAAAAAAAAAAAAAAAAAAAAACCAGACAGAGCCTTTAAAACAGGAGTATTTTTTATTTTATTTTTCTGGCTCAGAGCCATAATAGGAGTAGATGACTTAGTTAGGACACTGATTGTAAGAACGAACTTTCAAATGGCAATTAATGAAGAACAAAGAGGAATTGTGGGAACCTAGACGTCCATCGGGCACTGAATGTTAATGTACTGAGATAATAGCAGAGGCGTTGCTAATATTTTGAAGTGGGCAAGGTTGAATTTTCAAGATAACCATTTGGCTTTTAGACTTTTAGCAGAGACTACCGTCGAAGGAAATGTCTTGGAAGTCTATATAAAGGGTATGATAAGGGTTTAATTGTGCACTCGGGCATTTGTTTTTTTGGCATCCATTAACTTTTTGACTACTAACACCGTTGAAACCCCTTTTGGGTTCCTTCTGGCTATTTTTAAGCAGCAGCTGAGACGTAATTCAATGTTATTGTTAGTGTAATATGTTAGTTTAGTTAGTGTAATAGTATATTCAATTTCACATTGGTTAGGAATGTCTTTTTTTCATCCTTTGTTGTGTTGTGAATAGGACCAAGATGTACATATCTAAATCATCAAATGGAGAACTCTCTTTCTCTTTCTCTTTCTCCCTCCTACTAGTTCTAACATAGTATCAAAGCCAAAAGAAAGTATGCTATGTTGTTACTCTTCAAGGGATTTTCCACATTAGAACTCTTAAAATTTTTATTTTTCTTTGAGTCAAAGGAAAGTTTACTCTGTGGTTGCCCTTTGAGGGATCTTCCACATCAGAACTCCTAAGGTTCTCTTTAGTCCTCCGGCACTTCTCTGGCCATCCTCTAATGCCCCTCCGACGTCCTTCTGACTGTCACGGTTGACATTAACTTGTTGTCAGTCGACCCACCAACCGCAGCTGCCGCTAGCCACCATTCAGTTCACAACAGCCCGGTCCAGCCGCCACCCGGTTCACTCCAACCCTCATTTTTAACCGGTTCAAGGCCATGGATCATTCTGAGGTTGCCCAACCTATCTCTCTTGTCCTTGAGGGCAACAACTATATACCATGGTCCCAAGCTATGTCCAATTTCCTCAAGGGCCGCATGTTATGGCGGTATCTCACTGGTGAGATCACGAAACCTGTCAAAGATGATAATGCGAGCGATGATAAACTATGTGATCGTCTTGAAGATTGGGGTAGTAAAAATCATCAGATTATCACTTGATTCTGGAACACATCCACTCATTCTCTTGCTTTTCTGTATGGTCGTTTTACCACTGCTAAATCCGTTTGGGATTTTCTTGCCAATTGTTACACCACCGTAGGTCTCGCTTACCAGTATCAACTTCTTCGCACGCTTCACCATATGCGACAAGATCCTGGTCAATCCATTAGTAGCTTCCTTTCTCAGATCTATGTTATTTGGGACAAACTCTCCGACTCTGATCCTATGTGGGAATGCTCTGCTGATAGAGCCAAATTCACTGCCTACCGCGATCAACAATGTCTGATCATGTTTCTCATGGCTCTCACAGATACGTTTGAACCTGTTCAAACATCTCTTCTACATCGCACTCTTTTACCTACTTTGGATCAGGCCATTTCTGAACTTCTTTCAGAAGAGACACGACTGGGGACTTTCAAGGCTCATCATTTTGATACTGCACTCATGACTCATCATGCTCGGGGTCCTTTTTATTCTTCTCAGACCGGTACTTCTTCATCTCAAGACACCTACAGATATTGTCACGGCCCTGACCATGTCTTGTTACATTGTCTTGTGTGTGTTTGCAAACATTGCCACAAGCCTAGTCCAAGCCACTTACAGTATGAATGTCCCAAGTTAGCCAGTCAGCCCAGGAATTCTCTGTCTCGTGGTCATCAGTTCCGAAGTCATAACTCCAAACCTGGCTCTCATGTTGCTATTGCTGTTAAAGATTCACCCGCCTCTGCCAACTCCTCATCTTCCTTCATTGCCGGTGACTTACAATCCCTTCTCCAGCAAGTTCTTTCCATTTCTGGTAATCCACCCTCTTCTGCTATGCCTGTTACATCATGTATTTTTTCTTAGTTCTTTGACTCTGCCTGTTGTAATCATATGACATTTGACCTTACCATTTTCTCTTTTAAAACCTCTGCATCAAATGTTCTTGCCATTCACACTATTAATGGTTCCCCTATGCATGTTAGTGATAGAGGGCGCATTTTCACATCTAACATTTCTCTTCCACATACTTAATCTTATTACTAAACTTTCTCTTAACCTCATTTCGATTGGCCAATTATGTGATCTTGGTCTCACCGTCACCTTTTCTTCCATTGGTTGTCTTGTGCAGGATCCATAGACGGGACAAACTCTTGGGGTCAGCCGTAAGCATGGTCGCTTATTTGAACTCATTCACCTTCGTCTTCTACCGCTGTCCACCTGTCCAATCCAGTCTGCTGCCTCTATTTCCATTGCATCCACCTTAGGCTTATGGCATTCCCGTCTTGGTCATGTCTCTCTAGGACGCTTATGTCCTCTAGTCTCTAGTGGTCTGTTACGCTCTATCTCTGTTAAAAATATTGATTGTTTATTATGTCAACTAGCCAAACAGCCAGCTTTATTTTTTATTAATAGTACATCTATTTCATCTGCCCCTTTTGATCTCGTTCACTCTAATGTATGAGAACTTTCCCCTAATGTAACTATGGGGGGATCCAAATATTTTGTCTTTTTTATTGATGACTTTCTCGTTTTACTTGGATTTATCTCTTGCAAAATCAGTCTCAATTGTCTCAAATATACTCTGATTTTGCCAAAATGATTCAAACTCAATTCTCTCGTCCAATAAAAGTTTTTCGCTTTGATAATACCATGGAATACAAAGACTATACTTTTCTCACTTTCCTCAGCCAACAAGGCACTCTCCCTCATCGTTCTTGTCCTGGTACATCCCAACAGAATGGTCGAGCTGAACGTAAATATTGTCATCTTCTTGATACTGTCCGTGTTCTTTTTATTGCCTTATCTTGTCTTGAACGATTCTGGGAAGAAGCTGTTCTTACTGCTATTTATACTATCAATCGTGTTCCATCTCTGATTATTGGTAACCAATCTTCTTATGAATGTTTATATGGTTGTGTTCCTGACTATAGTTCTCTTTGTGTTTTTGGATATGCCTACTTTGTCCTCCTCCAACCTCAGGAGCGTAATAAGCTTGAACTCGGGCTTGCCTTTGTTGCTTCTTAAGAATGACATTGAGCATAAAGGCTATCGGTGTTGGGACCCCTTATCATGTCATCTTCTGGGAGCATAAAATGTTCTCTTCCTTGTCCTCTTTCCATCTCTTATCCTTTTCTTCTCCCGCATTCTTCACTGATCCCTCCATTGACCTGCTCCCTAACGATTGTGATTCGATTTTGTCTGAGTTGCCTGCTACGACCTCATTTTCAGTGCCTGTCTTGATTGTTGATCTTGCACCTGCTCTTGGCCCTATCTCTTCCAGTCCTTCTCCCATTGGGCCTTCTATATCTTCTGTCTCTGATGATTTCCTAATTAACCCTCCTCTTCGCCATTCTACTCAGGTAAAAATTATCCTTATCCATTTCATAACTATCACTATTTTTCTGCTATTCTTTGTCACCATGAACCTTGCTCTTATCATGAGGCCAGTTCTAACCCTGCTTGATATCAAGCAATGACTGATGAGTTACAGGCCTTAGATAAAACTCACACTTGGGATATGGTTGATCACCCCCTAGACAAGACTCCAATTGGTTGCAAATGGGTTTACAAAATCAAAACCCGGTTTGATGGTTTTATCGAACGACATAAGGCTCGCTTGGTAGCCAAGGGCTTCACCTAGGAATATGGCATTGACTATGAGGAGACTTTTGCTCCGGTTGCACGGCTCACTTCTGTTCGTTGTTTACTTATTGTTGCTGCTGTCCGTCAATGGGCCCTCTTTCAAATGGATGTAAAGAATGTCTTTTTTAATGGTGATCTCATTGAAGAAGTTTACATGCAGCCTCCTCTTGGTTATTCTTCTCCTACTCATCAAGTGTGTAAGCTTCGTCGTGCTCTCTATGGCCTCAAACAAGCTCCTCGAGCTTGGTTTGCCAAATTTAGTACCATCATTGGTGATTTTGGGTTCTCCTTTAGTCCTTATGATTCAGCCTTATTCCTTCGCACGACTCCTTCTCTTATTTGTGGATGATATGATCATTACTGGCGATGATCTTAGTGTCATTACTGATTTTAAGTTCTTTCTCAACAAACATTTTGAAATGAAAGACTTAGGCCCTTTCAGTTACTTCTTGGGCCTTGAGATTTCTTCACATTCTGATGTTTACTATTTATCTTAAGCTAAGTATGCTTCGGATCTTCTAGCTTGTGCAGATCTTACTAACAGTAAGACTGTCTTCGCTCCTTTAGAGCTCAATGCTCGTCTCACTCCTCGGATGGTGTCCCTTTCTCCGATGCTACTCTTTATCATCAATTGATTGGCAGTCTGGTCTATCTCACCGTTACTCGTCCAGACATTTTATATGCGGTTCATCTTGTCAGTCAGTTCTTGTCTGCTCCACAGTCCACCCATTATGCTGCTGTCCTTCGTATCCTTCGTTATGCCAAAGGTACTCGCTTTCATGGCTTCCATTATTTTGCTCTTTACTCCCTTCAGCTTCGTGTTTACTCTGATGCTAATTGGGCCAGTGATCTAACCGACCATTGGTCCACTAGCACAGAAGCTGAATATCGTGCTCTTGCTGATACTGTCTAGGAACTTCTTTGGCTTCGCTGGTTGCTCGAAGATTTTGGGGTTATACACTTTACTGCTACTACCATCTTTTGCAACAATCAGAATGCTATTCTCATTGCTTATAATAACGTCTTTCATGACCGCACCAAACATATTGAGATTGATTGTCATTTCATTCGTCAGCATTTGGTCCGTGATACTATTCATCTTCACTCTATCTCTTCTATCAATCAAACTGCTGATATATTCACCAAAGCCTATCCTTCTAGCCACTTTCAAGATCTGGTTTCCAAACTCAAGTTGACTTCAGCTTTACCATCTTGAGTTTGAGGGGGGATGTTAGTGTAATATGTTAGTTTAGTTAGTGTAATAGTATATCCAATCCCATATTGGTTAGGAATGTCTTCCTCCCATCCTTTTTTGTGTTATAAATAGGACTAAGATGTTCATATCTAAATCATCCAATAGAGAACTCTCTCTTTTTCTTTCTCCCTCCTACTAGTTCTAACAGTCATAAAAGGGGCTCCAGAATACATATTAATCTCTTCGATCAATACCCTCCCATTAGTGCGACACAATCTTAATCGTGGGAAAACCAAACATTCTAAGATGGAGAGAAGCATAATGTAACGGAGAACAAATGCAAACCAAGAAATCTAAACTCAGGACTTCCTCCCAACTAGACTTCTGATAAATATTTTTATATACTAATTACCCCAAAAGCTTAAATTGGTAGTGAGAAAAGGATTAATAATAAAAACACGTGGAGTGCATATATACAAAGATGCATAGAAAGGGAATACAAACATTAAACAATTGCAAAGAGAGATTTGAATCTAAAAATTCTTACCAACCTGGACTCTAATTTCACGTGAAGAACATAACTGGTTTATCAAGCTCTCCAACAATAACTATGTGAGTTTTGGAGATTGTAAAGGATTTCCAGAGCTCTAAATGCCCATTTGGCGAATGCATTCACTAGTGAGTAAAATAGCTAGTTTTTACCATGTCCAGAAGAAGTGGCTCAATAGTCGAGTTGTAGTATGAGATTTCAAGTTTGATCTCACTTTATCTCTTCTCCTGTCTAGCTATAATTTATGCGTTACATGAAGTTTACATATTCTATATAAACAGAGAAAGTAATTAATCGAAAGCTAATAAAAAAAAATCTGTTGAACGCAGTTGAAAAGAGTTCATGACCACCGTTTAAAATACGTCACTGATCATTTTATTTCGTCCTCAAATTCCTTGGCAATGACGCGAACTCATCTTTGTTCTCCAGTTTACCCGCGAAATGGAGAGGTCCATTCTTTCTCACGAGATTTTGACACATCACGAAAACTAATTAAACTGTAAAACATTAACGGAGACAGCAGCTTATTCCTTTTACCTAGCTGTCCCCTCAAGTTTCAAAACCTTTAAACAGAGTAAAGATCCAAGATTTTTTATTTATTTATTATTCCAGCCTTGTTAAAATTCTCTTCTTTGTGATGGCTTCAATCGCATCAATTTATCTTTTAATAAGAACCAATTCAGGGCCGAAAGCTCCACACCATATGCTTCACAAACCCAAATTGCAGAGCTTTAATAGGGAAGTCCTCCTCTGGAGGCAGAGCAATTGCTCGCCGACTAAGAAGAAAATGGTGGTGATGCGGGTGACGAAGAAGCGGTATCCGGGGAATCGAAGGCGTTTGTGGAGGAAATGAGGTTTGTGGCGGAGTCTAAGGGTCCCCAGTGCCAAAATGGGGACCCACCATTGATGGGTTATTGAGATTTCTTGTGGAGAGCAAGTTGGTGTATGACTACCTTTGTTGATTTTCCTGAATGCAAGTTGGTGTATGACACCGTTCCGCTTAATTCTGTCTTACGCCCTTATCGTCTCTGTTACGTTAGTGATTTTTTTAAATATAACAAGAATGAAACAAGAAATAAAATTATAAAATAAAAAAATACAATAAATATAATTTAATAAAATGTATAAATATAAAAAATAAATATATAAGTATAATCGGTGAGCATTTGAGTTGAGGGGTATTGTTGTAATTTGTCTCTAAATTTATTTTGTTTTAATTAAAATTATTTCATGCATATCTCAATAAAAATAAAGTAAGGATCTAAAATATCGAGTAATTTTGTTATCTCCTTAAACAGTTGTTCACACGCAGTGACTTGGCCTTTCGAAAGCTCTTTTGGTGATGTTTCAAAATTTCGTGAGAAGGAACCATTTCGCGGGTGATGATGTGGCGCTTACGTTGGCAAGTCACATAATAAAATGAAGAAAAGGAAAATAAAGAGAAGCTGCCATGTAAGTTCCTGCTCCTGTATGAACTATGCTAAGCGTCGTCTGTAATTACTTGCCGGCCCCATTTGCAAGTTCTTGTACTTCTTCATTTGCATTTTATATAGCAACTATAAACCCTCCTTCTCTCCCGGATTTTTCTACTAGTACTTCAAATCTCCAAGGCACAGCTACTGTTTTACCGGTTCGATACCATTCACCGTTCTTGTTCTTCTTCGAAACCATACTCCGTCATTGATCTTTTCTATTACATGTGCAAAAATCATAATACATATGTATATATGTATGTACATATGTGTGCTCGTGCAGATATTGTTTTGCTATAACACATAACTGTACTGATCGTACTCAATTCTCAATTCTTTTCATTTCATATTATAGGAGACACACGAGATGTCGGTGATATATACATGTATATATATGCACTTCGAAACATATATTTTCATATAGGAGAGAACCCACGAACTCTGAGATGGGAATGTATATGTGCAATTCGTATGGGTATATGTACATACATATATATTTATGTTCGCGCATATCGGCTTGTCGACCGACCGTCGTCGGTATTTGGCAGAGCTGCAAAGAGACGGCGACCGAGTTGATATCAACGGCGTTTTCCGTTATCTTGCTCATTACCGCCCCTATTCATCATTCACCGATCAGTCGCCTTCAACAGTTCTTTGCTCGTTCCGTTCCGTTTTGTTTGACGACGTTTTCAGTTACCTCCGTTTCCAGTTACCGTTACCTGTGCTGATGCAAAGAGACGGCGACCGAATTGATATCAACGGCGTTTTCCGTTATCGTGCTCATTACCGCCCCTATTCATCATTCACCGATCAGTCGCCTTCTACTGTTCTGCGCTCGTTCCGTTCCGTTCCGTTATGTTTGACGACGTTTTCAGTTACCTCCGTTTCCAGTTAGCGTTACCTGTGCTGATCCGTGCTTATTCTTTTCTTTTCATATACACCTGGATATCCCACCCCAAAAAAAAAAAAAAAAAAAAAAAAAATTATACACCTTAATATTGCCCCGGGGCTTGAAAAGATTGTGTGTGTGTGTGTGTTTCTGCATATCATTTTGCTATAACCCGTAACTGTACTGATCGTGCTTAATTCTTTTCTTTTCTTTTCATATACGAAGCCATACGCATACTTATTCAACTTGATAAATATGTATGTATGTATGTCTGTATATATAAGTGTGTGTGTGTGTTTGTTGTGCATATCTAATTTTCTGCTATAACTCGCACCTGTATGTACTGATTGTACTCAATTCTTTTCTTTTTCATATATATATATATATATATATATTATACGAGGACAGACATCTGAGATGGAGTTGAATCACGGCGGGGCTGTCGAATCTCAGCATTCAGTGTTGCTTGAACCGGATACTACTCCAAGAGACATAACTTTCCAATCAGGCGAAATTGCCTTCATCCCAGGTTTGAAAAAGAATAATATTATAGCTGCAAGGTCACCAGCTCTAATTTCGAGACGCACGTCATGGAGTTCTAGCTATGCTCCCAACTCGGACACCAACAACAACGATGTACTGTTTACTGCTGCTGTATTTCTTTTTCTCTTTTTTTTATGTTCACGACGTTTCAACTCCTTTATTATTCTTAATTTTCCCAAATCGGATTTCCTTACCTTGAAGACTATTTATTAATCACCGGAAAAGTACCCGTAAATTAGTTAGTAAAAATTTCATAAACAGATGGAACATATGATTTTGTTTTGACACAAAGTCAAAGGAGATCATTGACGCCAAGATATCGGCATGAATATAAAGCCCAAAAATTTTGTTTTTTACACATAAACAAAGGAGACGCTGTTGCATCAGTGACGTCAATTTCATGCACTGGGCTTCTATATACACACACACACACACATATATAAATAAATAAGTACTCATTTGTAATCCGTGGCAGGATCAGATGAAGATGTAAACCATACTTTCAATTTCAATGATCTTTGGCCTCTGAAACCCCACACACACAAATAGAGCTTCACATATATTATATGCAGTCTATTGGTAATTAGTACCAGGTATATTTTGATTAGCATGCTTGAGAATTTAGTCTAGCTCTTGCCAGAATTACTTGATCAAATGTTTTCAATTCATCTTAATTTTGCTACTGCAATATTGCAAAGCCAAGTGCAAACATCATGGTGTGTTTCAAACAGATTTTGGCTGAAATGCCTTCTGAAGCAATAGCCCTGTCTATTTCCGTCCATACCGAAGCACCAATATAAAAAATAAATAAATTAATAAAAGTCTTGTAGTACTGGATGAAGAATAGATCATTGTATTGATGTTTAAGAATATAATGCGCTGGTGCTTACGTTTTACGTGATAGCATTATGAAAATCTACACTAATCATCCTTTTATCTGTTTCAGGATTCGGAGATAGTTGAAGTTGTTGATAGTTTGCCAGCAGCCTCACCTGATCAGGATATTTCTTTAGACGTCCATTCAGAATGTGAGAATAAAAGCAGTGGCATTGAGCTCCAGCGGTGTCAAAGTGCAAAGGATTCAGAAATAGTAGAAGTAGTTGATAGTTCGCCAGCAGCCTCACCTGATCAGGATATTTCTTTAGACGTCCATTCAGAATGTGAGAATAAAAGCAGTGGCATTGAGCTCCAGCGGTGTCAAAGTGCAAAGGATTCAGAAATAGTAGAAGTTGAGGATAGTTTGCCAGCAGCCTCACCTGATCAGGATGTTTCTTTACATGTCCATTCACCATGTGAGAATGAAATTATTGGCATTGAGCTCCAGCCCTACCAAATTGCAAATGCCGCCAAAATCGTAAAAGAGAAGAAATTGGACTCTTTACATGATATTGGAGGTGTGAAAGGAGTTGCAGAGGCATTACACACTGATTTGGACAATGGAATACCTGGCGACACTGAAGATATTTGCAGACGCAAAACAACCACACTATCCAAAACTCAGGTTCCAGCAAAGTCCTTCCTTCACTTCCCCTTGGAAGCTTGCAACAATTACACCATTTTCCTCCTTATCTTGACTGCAGTGCTGTCCCTCGCCTTCGGGATAAAGGAGCAAGGCATAAAGAATGGTTGGTTTGATGGGGTTCTCATAATTCTCACCATCTTTGTACTTGTTATTTTTCGTACGATTCATAACTATTTGCTAGAAAGGTCTCGGAAGAAGAATTCCTCCGAGGATCAAAAGTTGTCAAACAGAGAACTATTAAGAGTCGGTGTCATCAGAAGGGGAAGCCACCAGTTGATCTCTGCCAACGATCTTGTGCCTGGTGACATAGCACACTTGTGGGAGGGAAGTCTAGTTCCTGCTGATGGCTTGTTCGTAGCTGGCGAAGTCTTGGAATTGGATGATGGGTCGCGGTCATTCATTAACGAACAAAACCCATTCTTGTTTTATGGCGCGAGAGTTATTAAAGGCGAAGCTTGGATGCTTGTGACATCTGTGGGCATGGAGGGCACAGCGTGGAGTGAGATGATGAGCAAGGCGACCAATTCTCCCCAAAAAAAGAGAACCATAGATGCTTGCCTTGACAGGGTGACCACCTGCACACATATGTTTGGGCTTGTGATCTCTATACTCATCATCCTTGTGCTGTTTTTAAGGTTTTCATGTGGAAAAATTGATGAGGAGAATGGAAACAGGGATACATCCAAGGGGGAACCAACTGCAATCAAAATGTTCATAAATGCAATCAACATAATCATCATAGAACCAAAGGGGACTGCAAGAGTTTTGACAACTTTACTGAGTTTGTCACTGGTTGGGATAACGGATGGAATTCCCTTTGTTCTTACTCTGGCCATCATTCACTGGAATCAGAAGACCCTGTCAGACAAGGCAAGCGCACGGGACTTACTAGCTTGCGTAACTATGGGCTCAGTCACGACCATCTGCACAGACAAAATTGGCGGGCTGACAGAGAACCACATAGAAGTTGAAAAGTTCTTGATTGGAGAAGAAGTCATCAGTGAAAGCTCTGTAATATCCCCGGATGTTCTTGAAGGTCTGTCCGATGGAATTGGCATGTCGGTCTCATCAACAGGTGACCCACTCTTTTCATGGGGTCAGGAGAAGCTGGGCATGCAAAGGGAGACCTTGGAACAGCTTTGCATCATTGTTGAGCACAAAGGGTTGAATCCCTATGAAGAGCAGTGCCGAGTATTGATGGAGAAGAATGGAAATAATGGAAAAGAGAGGTCTTTGCATTTGAAAGGACCTGCCGCGATAGTATTGGCCAATTGTTCACTTTACTATGACAGGAGAGGCCAAAAACAGGACATAGATAACCACAAGAGGGGGGTGCTTGACCAAGCTATTAAAGATATGCTGGCCAAACATCTAAAAGTGATTGCATTTGCTTGCAAATTAGCCACTGATGCCACAACACTTGAGGCAAATGACCTAACCTTGCTTGGATTACTAGGTCTGAAAAACACGTGTCTGGAGGATACAAGAAAGGCAGCAGCAACCTCTACAGCAGCTGGACTTAAAACCATACTGGTCTCAGGAGATGATGTTACACTGCTGCAAAGAATTGCAGGGGAGTGCCATTTGCTCACTCCTGACTCAGATGCAGTGGTGCTTAGTGGTGAAGATTTTAGAAACTTCACTGATGAGGAAAGGATGGAGAAGGTAGATCGAATCCGCATCATGGGGAATTCCCTCCTATCAGACAAACTTCTTCTGGTACAGTGTTTGAGGAACAAGGGTGAACTAGTTGCAATGGTTGGCCAGCGGACAAATGATGCTCCAGCAATGAAAGAAGCTGACATTGGGATAGCGATGGGAACTTGGAGCTCGGAAAAGGCCAGAGAGATCTCTGATATTATCGTTTGGGATGGGAATTACAGTTTCTTGATTGACATGATCAAGTTTGGGAGATGCTTTCATGAAAACATCCGCAAGTTCATCCAACTTCAGCTCATCATGATCATTGCTGAGATATCGATAAACTTCCTTGGGACAACAATCCTGGGGGATGCCCCAATGACAGTAATTCAATTATTCTGGGTGAACCTAGTTGTGGGCATTTTAGGTGGCTTGGCTATCCTGACAGAGCAACCAAATGAGAAGCCAATGAAAGAAAAGGGACGGGAATTGCTAAAAAAGCCACTTATAAACAAGCCCATGTGGAGAAATATGGTAAGCCAAGCTTCATATCAGGTGGCCGTGTCAGTGACCCTTCAACACAAAGGAAAATATGTTCTGGGCACCAGTGAGAAAGTTATTAAATCCATAATCTTCTATAGCTTCATTCTCTGCCAGGTTTTCAACCATTTCAATGCCAGGGAGTTGGAGGAGAAGAATTTTTTCAAAGGTATCTTTCAGAACCTCCGGTTTTGGGTGTGCTTTGGTCTTTTCACTGTGTTGCAGATCGCATATGTCCTGATCGAGCCTATTGTCGTGGGCACTGCGAAATTGAACTGGAAGCTGTGGGCTGGCTGCTTTGTAATTGGACTTGGTACATGGGGAATTGATTGGACTGTGAAGTATGCATCCGGTTTCATCAAAAAAGACTGGTTTACAGTTTGGAAAATCGATTCAGATTTCGTCAGAAAAGGTTGGTTCACCAGATTACCTTGCCTGCGCATTGAATCCGTTAGTACCACACCTTCTGTTCCCCCAGAATCAGCATCCAATCTCCACCATCTGAGCGAAGAAGAAGAAGAAATCACTGCTCTCCCAGTCTAATTGGTACTTCAGAATTCTGCCATACTTGCTGTTGGGTTATTTATATATACACATGTATAAGAAGTTCCGAAACTTTAATATTTTGCAGTACAAGGTTTTTATTACATATATTCAATACTGGCCATTACACGTTCATTGGCACATCTGTTGCAAATTTTATGGCTGCTCAAGTCTTAGCTCTTATACCTTTTATATATAAAACATATGCATGCAAGTCTCTACTTTTTATATGGTTATTCTGCATACATTTTATCTCTTATATTTTCACTATATTCTCCAGGCAACTGGAATGGGACCTTCGAGAAGTTTTGCTGTAATTCTTGGGTTGAATTTTGGAATTTCTTCTGTTAGTTAGCACTTCACGCGGGAAGACAATGGTTTTAGGACAGCAATTACACGCCTCCCAGTCTCGGGCCAGATTTTACATATCTTAATTTCTGTATAATTGTATTCTTCATGTTTTACTTGTATAGTTCCATCATATTTGTTATTTGAAACTAGATTGAACAGAAACTATACATTTTGCCAAATATATGCCTATTTTTGTAGTATTTTTCTAACAGTTGCTATCAGGACATCAAAAAATCGAATTATGGTAACGGTAAGAGTAGAATTTTGAATCTTAATTTATGTGTTGTTTTAACTTCATATCAAATTAACAAAGGGTGTACATAGATCATTATTGACTACAATTAACCCATGAAAGCTGCAAGAATGATAACAGAAATAAATTAATTATGACAAACTTGTAAGTTAATTATTCTCTCGTACGTGTGGCTTAAGAGTTATTTTCTTGGTAAGTGCTTTAAACATGAACTCGCGAAATATGATGTGAAGTTAATTACAAAAGGGCAAGTCCGATTCAAGCCAAAGAACGATATATATATACCCTATACATAGATATATATGAATATATGGCACTTAACTTAGAGGGGCTGTTGCAGTATGTGATGCCGAAGAATGGTTTCTGAGGCAGCCATTGATGAAATGAGAAGAAGATTGAGAGGTAATTGCAATAGACAAGTCAAGCTTGGGGTCGTCTCCCTTATGGTCTTTGCAAAATAGCAACAAAAGGAACCAGTACAATAGACTTTTCTGACACTGATGAGACAAAAGACACATACAAGTCACAGATTAGGACAGGCAAGACTTTTGCTTTGGAACGACGTTGTGTTGGAGCCTGGAACTAGGATTTTGTTCTGAAGTGCCAAAGTGAATAACAAATTTTCCCCTATTTATAAATTACTATAGAAAAAGTTTTATTCATTGATAATTTTTATATAGTTCTATCAAAATGATGTAGTCATGAGTCAAAATAATTAATGTTTTGAATTGTAATGAATAGGCCATGATCATTAAAATTGAATAGAAAATAGTTTATATAGTACTTTTATTATATTTGAAATTCTCTTTACAGATTCTAAAGTTAAGCGTGAGAAATATATTAAGATGTAAAACTAAATTTTTATATAAAAAATAAGACTACTTCTATAATCTTGCCACAGGAGCATGTTTAGAGGTCAATTTTTCTCCTCTATTCATATCTGAGCACAATCTAAACCTGATAAACATCAGATTATTTTAATTAGAAAAGCGCCTTATTGGAAACTTTTTTATTCTTTCTAAAAACTGTAATTACTTTAGAAACCGATTAACATTACTATAAGTGCCACCAAATGTTCGTTACTTTTATTTAAAATCGTTTAGCATAAAGTTCGTGAAATTGCACCAATGGTAATGTGCATGTTGACCGGTATTTAGCGGCGTAAAGTGGACCGAGCGGAAAAGGACATAAGTAACCCTTTTTAAATGCGGGTCCCACACTGCACATAATAGACCGCGGAGGTTGAGATTTTCATTTTTATTTATATTTAAAATATCACTTTTATTCTTGTACGAAAATTAATATGAATCTTCATTTTCGTCCCTATAGGTACAAGCTTGTCTTTATTTCTGTCTTTATCGGTACAAGTCTGTCTTCATTTCCAACTCTCGCCCTAACTCAAGCCCAAGCCTTTTTTTTTTTTGGGTACAAAAGAAACAAACAACACAAAGTAAGAAAACAAAACACAAAATAAAAAAAAAAACTAAGATATCATGTTTATTAATAGTCTCATGGTCTTCACTTGACGGTAAAATAAAATTTTACTCCAAATATTTTGGGTTGTAGATACATTAAAATAGTGTTATTATATTTAAAAGCTTTTCTAACAAACAATATTAAAAAAAGTATTAAACATAAGTTGAGCACCAATCAACACAAAGCTAAAAATGGCCTATATGAAAAAATATTAAAAAAATGCTAAAATCGGGAGAAACATAGCGGAGAGGGGTGAGGGAAGAATTTAGTCTATCCCCATATGGATTTTCATTTTGACCTTCATCTTTATTTTGTGTCCTCCATCATGGCCCCAAACGGGATGAATTTGATCAGATCTTCACTTTTTTCTAGTCTATTGTAGGGGTAGACATTGGCTGAGCTACACAAAAAAATTTCCCATTGGATCCAAAACAAAATCCCAAGCCCACCCTACTAAAAAAATTGCAATTTCAAACCTATTCAAGCCCGTGTATTTAACATAAAACTTGTTTAATATTCATTATTCTTATCTATAAATAATATTGAATAATATAAAATTTAACTATATATACATATATATAATGTTAAAATATAAAAAAATTATATTATTTTATAGATATTTTGGACCTGGCCAGGCTTTAAAAACAAATTCTAAACCCGCCCATTAAAATGCTCAAGTCTAAAAAATTTTTTAAGCCCTATAATTTCTAAACAAGCTTGGACAGGCCTATTGAACTTTCATGGCATAGCCACCCTAATTCATTGCCATTCCTAAAAATGTGATGTGCCGTCGTCACAAGAACGCCCATTTAATGGTCGACCTAACACGGGCATAAGC
The DNA here is from genome assembly GCA_033060915.1 of Euryodendron excelsum. Taxonomy (NCBI): domain Eukaryota; kingdom Viridiplantae; phylum Streptophyta; class Magnoliopsida; order Ericales; family Pentaphylacaceae; genus Euryodendron; species Euryodendron excelsum. Next base: position 45,317,031 of record CM065377.1, on the reverse strand, counting down.
ACGGACCGTGTCGGGCCTAAGTCTAGCACTTATGGGCGGACTAGCACGGTATTAATTGGGAATGACCATTCAATTTTGACAATCGCATAAGGGTATAAAGCAGTGCAGGAGACTCGTTGAACCAAAATAAAATTATCTGAACAAAGTTCCAGGAGAATCAATTCAAGCTAAAGTTCATTTTCTGCATCATGGCCACTTTTAGCTATGCCATCCACTACTCTAAAACCCTCCTTGAAAACAAGATATGAAGACTACATATGCGAAGTTTCCCTTCCTCATTGCCGAATAGTCTCTTGTATTAGGCAGAGTCGAGTTTTCACGATGATATCAAAACCACCTTAAAGATGGTCTATATTTGGGTATCTTTAGTTCCATAACGCCATCACTCGATTCATCCAGTTTTGCAAATTTGCGCAACCAACCATATTAAAGGAAGCTTTCCCACTCTTTAAAATTGCATCAGAATGGGAAGAGAGGCATTTTTCTAAACTCATTTAACAAATCTATAGCTCAAATATTGGAAAAGAGAGGAGTTTTTCCAATTGGCAACTGCTGGCACAAGGTTATATGCTCATTCCTCATTCCTCTCCACATGAGGAAATCAAATCATCAGGTCCATTGATAGGGATCATCAAGACAACAGGGAGCTGTGCTAAGAAGCCCAAATGCGATTGCTAACTTCTCACTGTGATGAGCTAATGCCATCTCTTTCTCTTGCTCATCATAGTTGTGTTAACACTCAGGCTACTAGTGGTTGATATCCAGCCTGCTTCAACCTCTCAGTCATCTCGGCTAACATTTGGTAAATTTCCTCAGATTGTGAGTGTGATGTATCTCCAGCAACAAATTCATGAACTGCATTATCAACCTCGATTGAACTGCTTCCCGGGCCTTTCTGAATGTTTATATTTTTCATCATCCGCCTGACATTTACGACCTTGTCCCATTTCTTGGCTTGGGAATATATGTTTGACAAGAGTACATAATTCCCATCCACATGAGGCTCCAGTTCAAGAAGATTCACAGTAGCTGCTTCTGCTAATTTGACATCCTTGTAAATTCTACAAGCTCCAAGAAGAGCTCTCCAAATAATGGCATCTGCTGCAAAGGGCATACTTCTAATAAGTTCTCTAGCCTCTTGATGCAGTCCTGCTCTGCTCAAAATGTCAACCATGCATCCATAATGCTCAAGTTTAGGACTAATGCCATAAACATCAGTCATGGACTTGAAGTATGTCCGCCCTGATCAACCAAACCAATGTGGCTGCATGCACTCAACACACCTATAAAGGTAATACCGTTGGGTTTAATTTGTTCAGATACCATCTCGGAGAAATGATCAAGAGCTAACTCACCAAGTCCATGGTTTGCAAGTCCCACAATCATGGCACTCCAAGCAAACACGTCCTTCTTATTCATCGAATTGAAAACCCTAATTGAATTATCCATCTCCCCACACTTTGCATACATGTCCAAAAGAGCAGTCCCAAGCTTGAGATCTATTTTAATTCTACTTCTCTCTATGTACTCATGAACCGTCTTGCCCATATCTAAAGCACCCACATCTCCACATGCCAGCAACACACTAACCATGGTGACCTTATCAGGCAACACATTTGCTAACTGCATCTCATGAAAGAGCCTCAAGGCCTCGTTAGATTGCCTGTTTTTGGAACTCCAAGAATCTATCTCAATTTCAGGAGTGTCAAATAAATTCTTTGCCCCAGGTTCACCAACTGAAACATGCCCATGAATCATTGTATTCCAAGAAACCAAATCTCTCTCAGGCATATTATCAAACAACTCTTGGGCTAAACTCATTTCCCCAATACGAACATACACGGCTAACAGAACATTATAAGAAACTATATCTGGGTTACTCATTTCATTAAAATTTTTCCTTGCAATGTCTATACAGCCAAATTTTGCATACATCTCTACAATAGCTGTTTGGACAAACAAATCAGAACCAAACCCAAGTTTCAACACCTGGGTATGAATAGTTCTGCCATTTAGATAGTCAACTGACCTCCCGCATGCTTGAAGAACAAGAGAAAGGCTAAAACTATCTACAAAAACGCCTTCTTGAAGGCGCATTTGGACAAAAAGTGACAAAGATTCATGAGGATTTTGGGAATTGAGGTAAGCCCTGATCATGGTGTTCCAAATGAAGGTGTCAGGAGATGGAATTGCAACAAAGATAGAGCGGGCATAAGGTAAATCACTGGACGAAGAGCACGAAGACACTCGACCCAAGAATTTGGAGAGGACGAAATTGTTGCGGTCTAGTGAGGTTTTGATGATGAATGAATGGATTTGGAGGAGTAGATCAAGCTTGGTTGAGTCTTGGATGAGAGACATGACTTTCTGTTCTATGGTTTTGGTGTGAGGGTTGACGAGTACGGACCAGAGTCCCATGACTAAGTTGGTTATGTCCTAAACTAATGTCAATGTGAAAGAGAAGTCTTTTACCGGTTTTTAACGGTCAAGGACGGGTGACGAACTGTGTACCCCATTGTTAAGACACGTAGTTTAACGTAGCATTAGATAGATTGGAGGCAAGGGAAGGGTCTTGCTATGGATTGGAATAGACAACAATACGGGAATAAATTAGGAGAGGGTCTTGGCACAGCAGTAAGGTCACTTTGTTGTGATTTGTAAGTTCTTAAAAATAGTATTTTTTTATGTAAAGTAAACAAACATTTAACATTCTGTACATTATGTAAAGAGTGGAACCTCGTTCGCTGAACTTTCTTTTTATATGGGATTGAAAGTGTTGAGTGGCATATAGGTATGAAATAATACATGTGAATTTTGAGAGCTTCGGTCAGTAAAAAATATTCTTCATATCAAATAGTCATAGAAGTTAGGAGTCTGCATAGATCAGCTTGAGTTATATTCGTGTCAAATCTAAAGTCTAATTAATCTTCATTGATTCTAGATTTTTGGATTTAAAACCCAACCAACAACTCTTTTCATTTTATGAAACTTCAGTTTGGGTCTATCAAGGGTTGGTCATTTTAAGACCTATAACCGAACCCAAGCTAAAATTTATGGGTCATAAGAAAAAAACTACATAAACTGAACCAGATCTATCGGTTTGGTCATTTTAAGACCTACAACTTAATCGAACTCTTGATATTTTCGAACCAAATTGACCTAAGGAAGCTGAATTGGTTGAGTTCTCGGGCCTTCCAGTTCTTTTGTGCATATCCAATGGAAGCCATTGCGGCTGTTCCTTTAGATCACAACCCTTTTCACCTTGTAAAACTTAAGAAGAAGAAGAAGAAGAAGAAAAAGAAGAAGCACATGATCATAATCATTCAGGTCAGCTTATTAAGTGAAAATGCCTGCTCATTGAATTCATTCCAACTGGGCTACTGTCTATAGAGTATACTGTTATCGTTAAGAAGATTGTATGGCTGTGAACCCTTATCCATTTAGTCCGAATTGGCAGCAACTCAATGTAATATTCATTTTGCTAGGAGTGATTGATTGGCCCTTTGAGTTAAGGACTACTTTTCGCAGTTGGCAACATGAACTGGTGACACACAAACCTCAAGATCCGTGCTGATTGGAGCCCAATATAAATGGATACATATACTAATAGAATATCAAACGCACGCGTTGTCTACTGTTTATTCTCCACCAAACTTCGAATTTCGAAATTCCAAACTAGTGCTGCAGCAGCAGATTATAGAGGGGGGCCATTTTTGCTGCATAAAAGAAGCCTCCAACACTGGAATATGCAGCTTTCACCCCTGCATGCCATTCCCATCCAAAGACTCCATGACAAAACATGAGCTCACAGAGAGAGAGAGAGGGAATGTTAGTACACAATTTTATATGGAAGAGAGAGAGACAGAGAATGTTGTGTGTTTGTTTATCATTGTGCCTATTATAGTTCAATCAAAGCATCATGACCTCCTAAGATTATTCCCACTTCTTACTCTTGTCCTTTTCTCCTCACACCGCCCCCCACCTATTCCTCCTCTCATTTCTCCAAGAAAGAGAAAACTCTGTAGAGAGAGAGAGAGAGAGAGAGAGAGAGAGAGAGAGAGAGAGAGAGAGAGAGAGAGAGAGAATTTGAAAGAGATTTAAATTATTAGAAAAGTTGATATCCATCCAAATTCCACCAAAAGAGGCACCATCTTCTCCAAAGCTAAAAAGGGATTTTGGGGACAAGTTGACAGGGCCATTACCCAACCTATTATTCCTCCAAACACAACCTTCCATGAGCTAGTTTTTAACCATCATTTGGACTATCTCCTCACCCTTTTCTTCTTTAGCTATACCTTTCCCACTTTCCTCAACAAGGTACTCCTTTAGATTGGCCAGAAAACTTTTTCCCTTTGGACTATTCAGCTTAGCGGCCGATTCTCCTGTCTTCCCTCAAATGATTTACAATCAATTTTTAAGTATCAAATATGCATCAATTAATAGAGAAAAAAAACAATAGTAACTATATGCACATGCTATATATACAGGAATGCAGCAATATGAGGCTCATTAGAGACCCTTTCCACCACCGTGCTTTGATATGGTTGAAAGACCCTTTGATCAAATGGGTAGGGAAAGTAGTGATCAAGTAGTCACTCATTCTTCCATTGCACTTCTGCAAGAGAGGTTTAGGCAATTACAGAGAGAGAAGGAGATGAGACAAGGGAGAGAGCTCTTGAGATCATTAGGGTCTGGAAATAATAACCCAACTGCACAGTTTGAGCCATCCAAATTGTTCTTCAAATCAGAAATATTGATCCCCCCAACTAGGCCACTTTGCCAAGCTTCTTTGTCCCTCTGGCCAATTGAGACACCAGAACCGATGAAATTTTCATGGGCCGCTGACAAACCCTTTGTTCGTGCTCCACCGATCAGATTCAATGACTCTGATTCTGATGTTGATACTTCTCTTCATCTGTAGACTATTACATATATTCTGTTTTTTTCTTTTTTTGGTAATGCTATGTTCTGTTAAGTTGATTTAGTAGTGATACTGTCAAGCACGACCGATTGATCGCTATGCTTATGTATCTTTATCAAACTATCCAAGGTTTTGGTGCATTACCTTTGATTACTAGTACTAAAAAAGTATTTCGTACGGCAAGTAATCAGACGATTGTTGAGAAAAATTTTGGATGGTGATCGATAAAATAGAGGGAGGGTGGAAATATACGTTGAAGTTTCATGCCTCAGTTGAGATTTTCAGCATGTAATTCTCCACATGTACTCTTGAATACAAGTGAATTTTAAGACTCTTGATGAAAGGAAGTCAATGGTAGCAGTTTTGTTGCTAAGAAATTAAATCAAGATTAACATGAGAGAGAGAGAGAGAGAGAGAGAGAGAGAGAGAGAGCTCAAACGTAGTTGTATTCTCCGTGTTAGATAATTATTGAATTCTCCATGGTAAGAAAGTAATGAAACAGTTAGACCATTTTACTTTCCATGAGATGAGAATTCAAAAGTGAAGAAACCATTTTCTGTGATAAAGTTTTAGAGTCTCTGGTCACACTTTTTTTCTTATTATCCTAGGAAGACGATATTAATTAATGGCATTTAGTTCCTAGGTTATTTAAAGTTTTCCTTTTCTCCTTTTTTTTTTTTTTTAAAATGTTTGGGTTCTGCAACCGAATATTTGCAGCATAGGAATGGAAACGACTGAGAAATAGTTGAGGTTGCTAGTGGAAGTTGAGGAGAAGAGTTCAACCATTTTGAAGTCCAAATCACTCAAGTTTTGTCTGTGAATGAAGATATATGTAGTATCTAACATAATTTTCTTTTTGCACAATTATTCAATGAGAGTTCTATGTTTGTTGCTGAGAGAGAGGTTGAATGGGTTGCAGAATAAGTGTTAGTCTAATGGCTATAAATGCTTCTTAGTTTAGTTTCAAAAAGTTGATGGAAGCAAATTGCTTGTAATTGTGAAAGCTTGACCTATTCCCTATCAACTTTTAGCTTTTTTAGAACAATTGGAGATCCATGACATTAGAGTTATGGTTTGAAAAGTCTCTTCATTTACATTTGTTTTCCCCTTCTGTTTGTCTGTGTGAACTCTTGTCTATTTGTGCGATTTCATCTCAATACTGGTTCTCTCTATTCTGTCCGGCTCTCCACCTGTAAGTAGGGCTATAAATGAGGACGGATGTCAGAGCATGATGTATATTGTTTGGCCAATTTCCTACAGTTATCTAACATTGACATGGTCATGGTGATGCCTTTTGTTAGAAAAATGATTAGACTATAGATGCTCTAATTTGCGGGGAAACCAGTAGGTAAATAGTACAGTTTAATACTACCATATCATTGAAAATTTATTCTCTAATTTCTTAGAGGTTTGATCCCAGAAATAAAATGTAACAACTCGTATTCCAGTTAACGCCAACCATGACATATATTGTGGAATTATTTGTGTTGTACAACGTCCATGATAGAAAGGGGAAAGGTTTTTTTGTTTTTGTTGCTATGGGATATTCAGGCATTCAACCGATTACTACCTTGAGCTCGTGCAGAGTTACTGTCTATAATAATTATATAAATTTCATGCATGATATAAATCATAGTAGACCACAAGGGAGCGTAAGTAGGAATCTCATGCCTTAGCACGTGGATAAGCCGAAATTGGGCCAATTCTTGTGGTTGACCGAAGAAGAAGGGCAGCGTTGGTTATTTGGTTAAAATGCCAGGCTGCATGCACATTCTTTTTGGGCAGTTCTAGGAATTTCATTTCCATAGTTGTTCTTTGTTTGGATCACCAAGTGTGTTCGTCTTACGTGTTTTCTTATATGCCATGTTAATCCATCTAAGCTAGCTATATGGCTATATAGTTATATATTTTAATAATTGAACTATTAAAAATTGAAGTTAATTTTGATAATGACACATGTTCAAAAGTTTTACTTTTTTTATTACTTAAATTTTAAAAAGATATATGTTACACCTTAGTATCCAATTATATATATAAAGACATAATCATCCTATGAAAGTAAAAGCGTGGTGTTTTTTCCTGTGAAGCTTGTGGGACCATACAAGACTTCCCTAATGGGTTGCAGAATGCAAGTCAGTAAGGACGAGACACTTCATACTCTTAATCAAACCTTTAATTTTGATTCTATTTGTTTGATACGGTGCGAATGGTGAATTGTTGTGCTTGTGAATTTGATGATCTTAAATTAAACTGGGGCCCATACACTTGCAAAACAAGAACATGCGGGTGGAGAGTTTTGGGTGTTCTAAAATGTTTTAGAATGTTATGGAGTGAAAATTTTATGATAATCTCCACCATTCGTTATGAATCTGGAGTATTATGAACATCTGAATGGGGTGGAGGGTTTTTGGGTGTTGTAAAATGTTTTGGAATATTATGGAGTGGAATTTTATGCAGGTGAGGTAGCATGTCGGTGTGGGATGATCCTCGCCATTCGTTCTGAATTTTGGAAGATTATGGCACTCATATAAATAGAAGGGACTTTATGTAAGTTGGGACAGACTGAAGGAGAATATTAGATAAGTGAAGCCTTCGAGTTGTGGTTTAACCCTTGTTTTTGTTGAAGCCTATTAGACAAATCAATTAAAGGTCGCCGCAGAAAAAGTACTTAAAAATTGATACCTAATACATTGCTCTCAGATAAGAATTAATTTTACCTAGACCCGTCAAATTTGGTGTATTAGTAGCCAGACCCACCCCTTACAAAGATTGATGTCTTTCAGTTAGGTCTGTTTGTTGCTTTCCAATTGTTGACCATGTTTACCAAATGAAAAGACCCATTTACCTTCAAAATGCAATAAAAAATTAATATAAACGTTACCGTTGCTCTAAGAAATAACTAATTTGAAGGGTAAAAGGACATATAGGTCGAGAAAGCGGGCGTGGTCGGTTTTAAAATAACCGTATAATGGTATAGTAAATAATTTTGGGACCCGACGTGGCTCATGCGACCCAGAGAGTGGTCGAATCGGGTCATTTTAGGCTAATAACATGGGTGGGTGGCCGTTTCGGGGTCATGTTCGTCTGTTTTGACTAATAGAATGACCTGTAGTTCGTGAAAGGGGCATGCTCGATCTTGAAACGACCGTATAAAATTTTAATACGTAAATTTGAGATTCGACGTGGCTTGCGTGACCTAGAGGGAGGTATAGAGAGAGGACCTCAACGAAGTCGGATTGGTGGCTGGAATTGTGTTGAGACTCGGGCGGATCTCAAAGTCGGTGGACTCGTTGAACATCTCTTCCATGGTGTTTTGAATGAACTCGTCGAAAGAGTCAACAACATGTGTTGTATGAAATTGTTGAAAGAGGCAAAGTGCTGCACCTTCCAAGGTGTTACAATAGAAAATTACATGTAGAAAAATCGAACACCTGACCTCTTATAGCATTTCTATGACATTTTCCACTTAACCTTCACCACAATTGTGTAACTATTTTTTTTTGTTTTTTGTTTATTGCAATAGGTAGTTACATACAACAAAATATTGCATGAAAAAATAAAAATTACTAAAACATAAGTATTTAAATTTGTTGGCCCAAGTAGGCAACCCAAGAGGGGGGGTGAATTGGGTTTTATAGAATTTATATCAAGAATTGCAACTAAAAACAGTTTATGTATTTTAGCAACAATTAATCAAAGTATATATATCAAGCAAGTGAAGTATACATCAATATATATATATATATTTATGCAAGCATGTATAGTAAGCAAATAAGCAAAACAGAGGCAGAAGAGAAGTACACCAGATTTATAGAGGTTCGGCCAACTTTGCCTACGTCCTCTCTTCTTCGATCCTTTAGAAGGAATTCCACTATGTAATACTCCTTACACAGCTGCTGGTTTTGCCACAAGTGCCCAGCTCACTCTTATAAAAGCTTATTCCCAAGCTTTCAAAACCCAAGAGATTTTGTCCAAGCTTCTCTCAAACTTACAAATGATTTTGTCCAAACTTTACTCAAACTTACAAGTGTTTTTACCCAAGAACACTCAAACTTACAGGTTTACAAACCCACAATGGGTAACTCTCCTAGTGAGTATATGAACAAATACAACTCAACGAATAACCTTAAACACTCAGCAAAAATGTGTGGCAGTGAGGTACAGGTGATTTTCAGCTTCAAGCACTTGATATCAATGGTATAATTCCTCTAATCATCAGTGTTGAAGCTGTATGTAACTTGTATTTAAAGATATGGATCGATTCTAGCCGTTGGAGAAGTATGTGAGAAGATTTGGTTGCATATTTGCTCATACCGTTTGTCAGAAAACTAGTCGTTACTGTCTGGGGGTCGACTCTTTTTACAATGAATCGACTCTTTTTGCATTTCAGCAGATTTTTCAAGTCACTGTCCAAATGAGTCGACTCTTTTAAGCAGTCTGCAAAATATTTGTTCTCTGTTGCAAAGAGTCGACTCTTTTTGGCTAGGAGTCGACTCTTTTGAGTCTCCAGCACAAATCCAAGGCTCTGTTCGCATGAGTCGACTCTTTTTACTTGAGGAGTCGACTCTTTTAACCAAAAACCATATTTTTGCAACTTTTCTTCATTCTTTTTCAAAGCTTCCAATCTTTTTAAGGATCATTCAAATAACCTTTTTAAAGCTTGCAAATGCTTCTTCAAGGTTGGATGACTCCAAGAACATCTTCAATCCATTCAAGATGATTTTTTTTCATTTTTCATTACTTGTAGAGCTCTTCCATCATCAATACTTCATCCATTGATTCAAGTCTTCTTCAAAATCTTCAAGAGAGCTTCCAAGACTTAGAATCTTCATTTCTTCAACTGATTTTCTATTCTTCTTTGAACATCTTCATTTCTAGATTTCTTCTAGAATTCTTCAATCAATATAGCTTTTCCATGGACTTCAATAACTCTTCCAAGAAAGCTTTCCAAGTCTTATGATTTCTTCTATACCTTCAAGACATCTTCAAATATTCGAAGAAGGCTGCCATGTCTTTGAGTTGGTCTCTTCTTCTTCTATTCTTGCAAGATATCTTCAAGTCCTCAAAGTCTCCAATCTTTTCACTCAAGACTGTTAGCATTTTCATTCTTCTTCCTTGACATTCATTTTCTTCATTCTCTTATAAGATCTCCACTTGTTGAATATGCCATGCCTTCATGAGTATCAATCTTCAATATAAGATTTTCATCATCTTGAGATTCTTTTATCTTCTTATAATATCAGCTTTGTAGAATACATCACTTCATCATGCTTTTCATTCTTTATTCAAATTTTTGCATCACAAATCCTCCATTATAATAAGCTTCAAATCAAGATCTAATTAATAGCTACTCTATACACTAAGTAGAATTATTAGATCATTAAACCATGTTTTATTATCATAAAAAGCAAGGCATGGACTCAACAAAATTTACACATATATATAAAAAATAATTAAATATAAATGTACAAATATTATATATATATATATAAGTATGTACATGTATGTTTTGGAGGCGCTCCCGCTCTCGTAATATTTTGATAACAGATGCTCTCGCGCTTTCGCTCCTGCACCTGTAACTTGTAACTTCTATTTATAGATAATTGATGCTTCTGCTAATAACCAAGAAGTAAAGAACTTACAATCATAGAAAAATTCTTATCCCATTAAGTGTAAAAAAGCACATTACACTAGCTATAAAATGAGTCGGCTAGGAAGTACAGACATTTCGCCGAAATCTCTATATGCTTGTCAGATACCTTTAGGACATGGACATGTGTTGAACACGTGTCCAACACACTGTCAAACGTGTCCAATACTTTTTAAATTTTTTTTCTTTAGACATTCCGTGAACATGGTTTGAACATGCATGTTTTATTTTAGACATTTTGTGGACATGATGGGGCCTTTACTACAAATATTAAAAATAAAAAATAGCGTATATTTTATAATTTTAAATACTTGAATTTGAAAATTAAAAAAGGATAGAGAGAAAAAGGATCAGTTCTTTCACGTCAATCGAGAGAGAGAGAGAGAGAGAGAGAGAGAGAGAGAGAGAGAGAGAGAGAGAGAGAGAGAGAGAGAGAGAGAAAGAAACCCTAGCTGAAGAAGCCCAGTCCCTAGAGATTCGAACAACTGAAGGAAGACCCTAACAGACCACGCTCATTCAAGATAAGAAGAACCCTAGCTGCCAAAGAAGAGGAAGAAGACGTATATAAACTTTTAGCATTGGAGGCTTCAACCTTGTTTTCTGCTACTGCTTTATGTACAACTTGTTAGACATAGCCATTGATTATGGCTAATTGATCAAGATTTGATTGCGATTCCTTCTTTTCTTAAATGTAAATTCCTTGATAGTCACATAAATATACAAGCCATACCCCAAAAGGGTGGTTAACGAGCCTCCCCACAATTCTGGTTCTTTCATGGTATCAGAGCCATCTTTATAGTCCTTTGTTTCATCTTTTTTGTCTTTTTCTGTCAACAGTTTCTGCTCCCTTCTCTCCTCTTATCCCATCTTCTATTTCTTTAATCCTTCCCCAAACAAGTGGTCTTCAAAACATTACTCATCTTATTTCCGTCAAGCTTGATCGCTCGAACTATCTCCTATGGTGCAGTCAACATGTTCCAATTCTGCGTAGTCAAGATCTTTTTAAATACAATGATGGAACATGTCTTGTACCACCACAATCCATTGAATCCAAAAATGGTGATAGTTCAAATCAATCCATACTCTATTACTTGGGTTAAGATTGATCATATGCTCATTTTTTGATTAAATGCTACTCTTACTGAACCTGTTCTGTTACTTGGGTTAAGATTGATCGTATGCTCATTTTTTGATTAAATGCTACTCTTACTGAACCTGTTCTTGCACAAGTTGTTGGCCTCGATTCTTCAAAAGCTATTTGGGAGGCTTTAGAATGCTTTTTTGTGTCTAGCTCTTAGGCGCCTATGTTGCGAATTAAATTCCAATTGCAAACTATAAAAAAGGGTTTTCAATTTGCTTCTAATTATCTTCATGAGATCAAATCTCTTGCCGATGCTTTGGTTATGATTCAATAGCTTGTTTTAGATGATGTCTTGTTTTCTATACACTTGGTACTCTTGGTATGGATTTTAAATACTTTGCGACCTCTCTCACCACTTGTTATATACTTCCTACATTCAATGAAATATATGCTCTTTTGTTGAATCATGAAGCCCGACTCATCTTTATGAACTGCAATATGAAGCTAGTCATACTACTGCCCTTATTGCTCAATCCCATTCCAACAGTCGCAGAGGGTCCTTTTGTGGCAACTCTGCCTATGTTCGTTAAGGTCGTCATGACGATTGATCTCGACATGCAGGTACGCATAAGCCTACAAACAGTCAATCTGGTATACTTGGCCATGCTCCACCCTATATTATGTCGTTTCCGAGATCATACATTACATGTCCAATTTGCTAAAAACATAACCATGATGCACTGCAATGTATCAACACTTTAACCAAACTTTTGCTACAAATGATTTTCCTCAATCTTTTGCTATTATGAATCTTGGGTCATCCTCCTTTGATCCAAATTAGTATCTTGACATAGGTGTCACTCATTAAATGACTTCTAATGTCAGCAGCCTTGCCAATCGCTCCAAATATCATGGCAATGACCAAATTCTTATTGGTAATGGTTATGGCCTCCCTATTCATCATATTGATACCACCACTATTTCTACACCTACTTCTTCTTTTCGGATTAATAATGCCTTACATGTTCCTTGCACTCAAAAGAATATATTATCTGTTGCCATGTTCACCGGTGATAATGATCATATTTTTATCAACACTATGTACAACCAGACAAAACATGCTAAAAATATGTCCTAAGAGTACATGCTATCATTTGCCAATTAAATAACTCGCACTATTAAAAATGGAACTTTTTTCCACAGCTCTGCAACGGCCAGAAATGCGTGGCAATAAACAATGCCATAAAAAGTTTTTGCGACGGCGTTTGCAATGGCAGAACAATATTTTTCACAGCAACGATGCCATCGCAAAAGGTTGACGCGGGTATGGATTTATTTGCGACGGCTCTAGTTCATCACCATGCCGTCACAAATAATCCTATTTGCCACAGTGCACTGCCATCGCAAAAACCTGTATTTAGTGACCAATATAATTGTTGCCAGAAAATTGAAGCAAGTTGTAGAATTTTTGCTTTAATTCTTTGCCGTTGCAAAAAATACCCTACCGTCGCAAATACTATACTTTAATTTTAATCATTTATATTAAAAATTGAATTTTTTAATTCCCTATAATTCATGTTTATATAAAAGCAATTAAACTAAATAAATTAATAAAAAAATCCATCCATCATAGAATTCACAACCCACATCCAAAAAAATTTAATACAAACCATCCAAACTATAGTTTTTATATAAAGACGTAATTAAAGTGTGATCGAATGTATACAATAATGTTTTCATAGCAAACATATAAATGTCAAACTCCAAGAGTACCCTAACATCCAATACTCCAAAATACAAAAATAATTAAAATATGAGACACCCTTCAATGCCAAACTCCACGAAATATCCACTCTTTCTCAATAACCTGAAAATAAATAAATAAATAAAACAAGTATTAATATGATTGCTACAATTAATATATATCCATATGTACATGTCATCGATAAAATTAAAAATATATGAAAGAACGCTTAAATTTACATCAACAGATTTCCATGCAACGTGTTGGTCAACTGATTCTCCCACAGTTCTAAGGCCTTGATGTAGTCTTTTCAAAAGGGCATTAGGTTTTCTCGCTGTAAGCACCCTATTTTTGCCCGTTTGGCAATCTCTGGTCCGACCGGATCCAATTTCAAACATCACAATACATATGAGCACATGTCGGCTCTTTCAAAACTCTAATCTAATCAACTGGTCACTATCAAGGCCCGTAAGGCCTAATTGAAGCTGAAAAGATCATACTGTCCTTAGGCACTATAGGCAGCTTTCCGAGACCCATCAGTCTCAAGAACCAATGCCATCCAGGCAGCTTTCTGAGATCAGGTGGTCTCGGGAACCAATGCCATCTAGGTAGTTTTCCGAGATCGGGTAATCTCGGGGACCAACACCTCATCAAATTTCAGACGACTCACTTCTAGCGTCTACTAGCCTGCTAATATAGAATGTCCGTCATTCGATAGTTCTCCGAGACCAGGCAATCTTAGGGACCAATACCACCCTATAGGTAACTTTTTGAGATTGGGCGATCTACGGAACCAACACCACCCTATAAGTAGCTCTCTGAGACCGGGCGATCTCAGGAGCCAACAACGCACAAGTAGTTTTTTAAGACTGAGTAGTCTCAGGAACCAACACCTAAGTCAACATCGAAGCTTGCTAGCTCGACTTAATAAAAAATGACCAAATCTGTCCCTTGGGCCTCTAAGCACGTCTTTGAGAAAGTTCAAAATCCCTCAAGATGGTAAGTCCACCCTTCTAAAATATTCCTAGACGGTTAGGCATTCTCAATACGCCATCCTGACCAATTTTGGTCATGTTCCGGTCAACTTCAGTCTTTTCTTTTGCTCTTAGGCACCCCAGCACAGTATAAATCCCACCAAACAGTGAAAACATCTTCTAGGAGAGTCCCCAAATAGTCTGGCACACTTAATATGCTACTTCAATCCATCTTGACCTTTTTCGACGAATTTTGGTCAAAATAACCATTTTACTCCTAGTAGCCTGAGCACGCCCAGAAACCACACCGGCTCTGAGTACTAAAGCAGCAGATCCTATCATATGCCGATGTTCAATCCAAGGTGAGACCCATGACTCTAAGCACTTCTAAGTTAATGAAAGTCCCCTGGAGCGTCTCACAGACTCTTCGCTAGGATTGTCTTTTTCTCCCGATTCCCGGATTATAACGCACAGCAAATGACTTGAGAAATGCGTAAATTAGAAAATTTTTAAAAGCTTATCCATAGGTTTTTTCATTGATACAACTTAATTGAATAGATCGCTTCCCGAAGGCCCCGATTGCATGACTCGAAAATTGTCCCTTTCAGTAACCCCTAGAGCATCTCACAGATCTTAAACCAGGTGGCAACCCAGGAGGGGGGGTGAATTGGGTTTATAATTAAAAATTAAATTTTAAAATAATCTAATACACTTAATTTTTAAGAGGTGAGTTGCAATAGAAAATATATAAAATATTAATCTAGCCAAGTAATAAATAAGACAAGCCAAGATATGATCAATGTGAGATTAGTACAAATGATTCAAATGTGTGTATCTCAAATATATCAAGACTATATATAAGAAAGATATTAGAAGCAAGATATAAAGAGAGAAACGAGAAGAGATGAAATATAACGATTTAAAGTGGTTTGGTTGGCTTCTCTTATACCAAACCTACGTCCACCTCCAAGACTCCTTCCTTGGGCAAATCCACTACTCTTCAAATAGCTTTACACCACTAGCTTACCCGGTTGCTAGCAAACCTTTACTCTAAGTGTTTTGTTCTAAAAATACTAAAAAAATTACCCTTTGTTTTGCTCTCCAAAATAAAGCACCAAGAGGATCTTTTTCTCCAAGTGTTCCTCTCAATCGCTCAAGAAATAAATCACAAGGGTTTGGAAATATTTTTTACAAATGATATAGGGGAGTTGAATCTTACAACAATAGATACAAAACTCTAAGAGTTGAATAAAATAATGAAGCTCAAGGATAAAATGGAATGATGAACAAGTAAAGCTCTAAACTTTAAGATTTTGATGAATATCACTTTCTATGCTTAATGTTTGTAATCTCTTATGTGTCTTTTGCTTCTCTTGTGTATCTCTATTTATAGAGGAAGAGTAGTAGATTATTTGCAGATTAAAATCAACTTCTAGTCGTTGGAGAGATTTGAACATATTTCTTCTCGTTTGAACAAAGTTGCTACTAGTCAGGAATTGAATTTCAGATATAATTACTTTTGTTCATCCTCAATTTTCTTCTTGACAACATTCGAATTTGAAAATATCTATAAGAGAAAAGTTATAGCCATGGAAGTCATATTTTCAAAACCTCAAGAACCATGTAGATCCAATAGCTAGATCAAAAGTTATCATCAAAATACTCAAGCTGTCTCCCAGTTGGCATATTTGAATTTCTGTAAAGTTGTCTTCACTTCCATTCTATTTTCTCCCTTATAACGATTGAATTTGAAAATAGCTATAAGATAAAAGTTGTAGTGATGGAAGTTAGCTTTCTAAACCTTCAAGAATCATGTCGATCCAATAGTCAGATCAAAATTTATCATCAAAATACTCAAGCTATCTGCCAGTTGGCATATTTGAATTTCTGCAAAGTTGCCCTTATTTCCATCTCAATTTTCTCCCTTATACTGTTGAATTTGAAACTATCTATAAGATTAAAGTTGTAGCCCTTAAAGTCATCTTTTCAGATCAATAAGAATCATAGATATCCAACGGTTAGATCAAAAGTGATGATAAAATCACTCAGAGCTATCTCCCAACTATCATATTTTGAACTTCTACTCTAATGTGTCACCTTTCAGCTCCGTTTTGACCCACAAGACATTTTCTTCACGAAATCCTCATAAAATATTATTTATAGAAATTTGAGTCTTATTTCCAATGCCATAAAAATTAGATCAATCCAACGGTTGGATTGAAAGTTATTTATATAATAGTAAAACTATCTCCAATGAGCTTTCTTGCCATTACCTTTGACTTAGTCTTTTTCTTCATGCTATGCATTCCTTTTAAATCCAAGACTAACAATAACTTCAAAAATTTTAGAAAATTAACATTTAAAACGTAAATAAAAAATTAAATAATTTATCATTGAAATGCACATTATATTTAAACTTTTAACATAAAATTCTTTAAAAATCTTAACTCATACATCAAACATACTTTATTGTGAAATCTTGAGATTAACTAAATTTTAATTATTAAAACATTTATATTTGTTATCATTAAAATCAATTAATGAAAACTTGAGGCTAACAATAGACGCTCAATTAGGGTTGTCTTTTTCTTCAATTCCCTAACTGTAACGCATTGTCAAATGACTTCAAAAATGCGTAAATTAGAGAATTCCTGAAACTATTTTCAGAACACTTTCTATTGGTATGATCCAATTAGAGAGATTGCTTCCCGAAGGCTGTGATCACGTGGCCTAAAAACTGCTGCTTTTGAACATCCGTGGAGAGTATCACAGACACTCTGCAAAAGTGTGTTTTCATGCACACTTCCTGAGATAATATCTCACTCTTTCAAACACCTTTCAAGCTCCCTAAAAATTCTCGATTCTTGAGAAACAATAGGAGAATATCGTGGACATGACCAATTTCCCCGAATCTTTCTCAAATTGCACAATTATCAAGGCAAAGTTAACACAAAATTTTTTACGGCAGAGCGTACACTACATGTGCCTAGATTGTGATTAGATCGATCAAAACTTTGCTTGCTCCTCAAGTTGAGTCAATACAGAGTGTGCCACGTGCCATTCAATCAGTGGAACAGTACTGGTGCATGTGCTACATGCATTGGCCCTCACCAGTTTGTCTATAAATACATGTCCCCCCCCTTTGCATATTCCAGAATCGAAAAAGATAGCGAAGCTCTGCAGAAATAGCCTCAAAACTCCGAAATTCTATATACATCTCACCCTCCAAGCACCTAAGTTAGATTTAACCTCTCTATAGCTTATACACTCCATCTACAAAGCTTTCTATGCCATAAAAGAGCCATTTCCAGCCCCTTCAAGCCTCTCTAAGGCCATTCAAGTTCAAGACAAGTCATCCGTGGAAGCTTAAAAGTGATTTGAAGATAAATGTGGTATTCTCTTTTACATTTTGCCATTCCCAATCTTCTCTTCTCTTCTCCCTACAAGCACCCCTTTTTTGCCCGCTCGACAATCTCTGGCCCGACTAGACTGACATTCAAACCAAACACATTCAAGCCCAAACCAATTTTCTAGACTCAATCCAGTCAATGAATCACTTCGTGGGCCCACCAGGCCCAATAGAGACATAATGACCAAAATGCCCTTGTAGTATTGCTTGGTCCAATTCCAGTTTGGCATGTCTTCTTAAATACGGTAAGTCCCTATTCCAACCTTAATTCCAGTTTTAATTCCAGTCCAAACCAATCAAATTCAATCTGGCACGTCTTTCAAGAAAGTTAATTTTTTAGACGGTAAATTCATCCAGTCTGACACGTTTACCGAGAACACCCATCGGAATGGTAAGTCCTTTTAAAATTATCGACCGCGACGGAACTTAAGTCCCTGAGAAGGTAGAACGGTTCATTTCTGGCGCCTGCTAGCCTGTCAATGTAGAATATCTTTTATCTAGCACGTCTTTCGAGAAAGTTGATCCCTTAGACGATAAGTCTATCTAACAGCTTCTTGAGATCAGGCAGTCTCTAGAATGGACACACACTGTCAGAATGGCGACAACACTCATAAACATCGCAACCGTCAGAGTGGCGGAAACACTCGCAAACAGGTCGACATGGAGAATTGCCAACAAACCTCCTATATCATGGGACCGAACACGCCTCTTGGCCATGAGATGTTTACCAAAGGACAGAATACCTTTGGAAACCAATTTGTCACACACCGTCAGAGTAACGAAAACACTCAAAACCAGGGTCAACACTAGTGTCTTGGGCCTTTTTTGGCATGCTTCTTGAGAAAGTACCTAAGTCCTCAGAGCGGTAAGTCCACCTTTCCAAGATTGTCCCAAAGACAATCCGGCATGTTCAAGTACCTTCCAGTCGGTTTTGGATAAATTCCGAGACCATCGGGTTAAAATGACCATTTTGTACCTAGGCATTCCTTCGCCTCCGGGAGCCACACCGGCTCTGCGTATCAAACCGGTAACTTCTCGAGGATGCTTCCAATAATATTCTCAACCTTTCAATACCTTTACGGATAATTCCGAGTCTATTCCAGCAAACCTGGTGCAAAATGATCGTTTTGCCCCTAGTGGGCTGGTCGCTTTTTCCAATCACACCTACTTTGGGTATCAAACCGGCAACCCTTTGGAACAGTCTCAATAGTGTTTCCAACCTTCAAGCCTTCTCACAGGTCACTTCGAGTCTATTTCGGTATTTTCTTAGTTCAATTGACTGTTTTGCCCCTGGCGGGCCGATCGACCTTTTTAAACATTCCGGCATTCCTTCTCAAGCCAGTTATCTCCAAGACACTTTCTCAACGGTTCCCATCCATTCCCGACTGAGTCTGGTTACTCAGTACCTTCCGAATCATTCCAAAACTTTTCAGAGTCACTTTTAATAGAGCTAGCCAAAAATTGCATGGTAGTTACTAGGACAGGCGCCCAAATCTTTTGTGTTGTGTCCCAAGGGTCAAAAGATACATTCCTTACTGCCTTAATACTTTCCTAAATGGTGCTAAGCCAATAAATGGCCTGGCGCCACTAGGAGTGGCGCTAGTGGATTTTTTGCCCTGGCGCCACTACAACAAGCGCCAAGGCTATTTCGTTTGTCTATAAATACAAACCCTCCCCTATGTGAAAAAGGTCTGTAAACTCAGTCCAGAAACGCTGTCTCTCTGAAAACAGAGCTCAAAACCTCTCCAAACCCTACTTTTTTCAAGCTTCTTCAAGCTCTAGACTCCATACACTCAAGCACAAGCCTCCAAGAATCCATTGAAGACTCAAGTGCTGCAACTTCAAAGTTCTCAAGATCCAAGACAAAGCAAAGCAAACCAAGCAATCAAAGTAAGAAGAATACGAGATTGGTTTTTTATGTAATCCTCCCTCTTTCTTCTCCCTCTAAACCCACTTAGGTTTTCTTCTCTTTTAATCCTCATCTTCTACCTGCTTTTCTTGCATGCTTGAAACAAGGGCTGGGAATTAGAAGAGACAAAAGCACTGGTAGAGCCATTCAAACTGGAGGGAGGCGAGCCAGCCAACTTATTTATTGAAGAAACCGAGAAGACAACAAAGGTAAATAAGGGGGACAATGAAGCTAATAACTGCACCATCACCGTTAACACATCTAGAGTCCTAGAAGAGGTTTTTGCCTGCCTTGCCTTGGCCGAGTATCGCAATGATGGATGGAGCGTTGGAAATATGGGCATCGTCCCAAAACCCTACTGAAAGGGATTCTCTTTAAAAGAGTACAAGAGATGGGTGTTTTCACCTACTTTGTTTCTACCGCTTATATCTTTTTGTCTTTAACTTTATGTCTGCATTTACATAAAAACTCTATGCTTTTCATTTGAAATAATAAAATGATTGTTTTTATCCAATTGTTGTTGTCTCATATTATTATGAATGGTGAATGCTTCCTAAACAAGGGGTGCGTTCTATCTGATGGAGGACCTGACCTGAAAGGTGTGATAGCATGAGTTAACTACTCGCCGAATGATCAACTTTTCAAAATGAGAGAGGACAATGATGAGTGAGGAAACCACCCAAAAGCAGCACTTGCAAGACACCGAAGCTAAGCAATGGGTAGCTAGATTATTAAAAGGAAAAGGGGCCATCTTTCATTTTCCTATGAAAAAAAAAGGTATATCTCTTTCTTAACCCATTAGTGCCTCGCAAAAAGTGAAAGATTCTTTATCAACCCTATCCAAAACCATCCCCCCATATGAGGTTAGACAGATAGCTGAGGACTCAACAAAAAATGTTACTCATCCTCCATCAAGTTGAAGCAACGTGAAGGCTTTATGGATCAAGCAATCTGGTTCAAAATGAAAAGGAGCCCTCATTTCATTCCCCATATAGTCAAAAGCAACCATTATCAAACCCATTGAGCCAGTTATGTTTCTTTCCAAGAGAACCCTAACCTAGGGATCACCGCCTACAACGGGTTAGAATGAAACATGAAGTGAAAATCTGAGGAAAAAGGAGTTGTAGATTTATCGACCTCACAAAAAAAGAAAGAAAAGGGAAAGCAAAACAAGAAAGAGTTATCAAGGGGCAAGCTGCCCTTAAAAAAAAAGGACTCATTTCATGCCAACTTGAAGAGCATATAGTAAAGGCAAGAAGGGAAATCTAAAGGTGATCGTAGACGTTACGGAAGCCCAGTAGAGGCAATAGGTTCGAGCCTTTATTCTTTCTTGCAAAAACCTGAAATCATGGCCTACATTACAACCCTATTAAAGTCCACTCTAATTAAAAATTGATTGCTTAATCTAAATGAGCCAGACGTGTTGCCGAGGTTAAAGAAGGATGTTAAAGGATGTTAAGGGGGCCAAACCCTGTAGGAAGAACAATCGAGGATGGTATAGATCTAAACCCTATCGAAAGCAACATCAAATTTGGGCTTACATATCCCGGTGATTCAAAACCTCATAACATAGCCTACATTACGGTCCTAAAATAAAGCCTTCTCAGATTGAAAGACTGGATGCTCATCGCTAGGCCAAAGGTTAGGTGAGTCGTTGCCAAAGCCCCGAGGGTTGAGAGTTCA
Source organism: Euryodendron excelsum (assembly GCA_033060915.1). Classification (NCBI taxonomy): domain Eukaryota; kingdom Viridiplantae; phylum Streptophyta; class Magnoliopsida; order Ericales; family Pentaphylacaceae; genus Euryodendron; species Euryodendron excelsum. The sequence continues at coordinate 45,295,660 of CM065377.1, read as the reverse complement.
AGTCAAATGTTCTCAGACATTAACCCAAAATAGAACTTCGAAGTTGATCAAAAAGATGAAAAGGTACAAAATGCTATCATTTGGTTAAGGTAGGGTTGAGCCAAAGGAGAGATCAAACCCCTGAAAAAGGAGGCGTTGTCATTTCAAGGATGTAGAGCTTGACAGCAACCCCTTCATTTTATTAACTATTGTGTTCCTCAAATATGCATGCATTTTTTTATAAAAATTTCGGCATGAGCTTCACATACATAAATCATAAACATACATCTTACTCAAATATTACAAATAAAATGGACTAACAAAAGAATTAGAAATGAATATCTAGGACATGGGATAGAAGAGAAGTCGGGCCTGTGACAAGGGGCATCCATCAAAGGTCAAAGTCAATGTCTAGGTTAAAATTTCTGAAACCTGGCTCAGGAGAAGGTGGCTGACTGCTAGAAGCACCATCATCCTACAAAGAAGAAAGAGCCTGAATCAGCAAAGCATAAGGAATAGTTAAACAACGCCAAAACAAAAGGAAAGAAAGAATAATACACCCCGCTGCCTCCCATCTGAGCTAACCATGCAGTCAAAGTAGTTACCGCGGCCTGGAACTGATTTCCCTCTATTTGAAACTGGTCCCTCTCAGTCTGGTACCGGTCTTTCTGATCCCTCATGGCAGTAAACTCGGCCTAAGGCAGATATCCTCTCGCTCGACGCCATAAGTTAACCACCTCCTGGCCTATGGTATAACCTCCGACCATCGCCTCAAACTGAGTGAAGACGCCTATAGAGTGAGCCCCAAAATGTGTGGCATAGTCAATCTCTAGAGGAAGCAGAAAACCAGCACTCGGCTAACGCTCTTGGTCCGAAATAAGAATTCCATCGACCAAAGCTCCGAATATATACTTAAGTGGATCCCCAGCCGATTGGAACTCCTAGTGGAACTGGCGCCAAGGTCGGTCACCCAAATAAGACTCCCAAGACTCATCACTCAGAAAGGAAATTCTTGACAGAGGCAACGGGACTAGAACCTGACCACCTCATAATGAACTAATCCAAGAAAGGGCTGCCAGGTCATATCTCTCGCCTATATCAACTCCAGGTTCGCCTGTATCGTCACAAATTCGGTGATCTCAGATCGATGGGCCACCTGATCACTAGCCCATCTCAAGGTCCGAGGATAAAGGTCAACTTCTAGTACATTTGGACAACGGACCGACAAGTACTTATAGCTCCACTAGACCAAAAAAGGGCCAAAATCCAGTCACACTACCCTAGCGGGAAGAAGTTCAAACTTGCATGGATCTGAGAAAGCAACCAAAAGAGAAAGACCCTCCAGTCTATCTTTGATAAGGCTCCCAAATCAACTAACACACTCACTAATTGAAAAGTGATGATCGACTTGTTGTTATTGCAAAAACAACTAAAAATAATGTACAAGACCAGTCATCGCCTCATAATATCTCGTCGTTCAGGGGGGGCAGCTCAACAGAAAAGGTACCCTCATCTTGATTGAGCCAAGAAACCGAAAAAGCTGAATGGTCATGAGGTGGCAAGTCTAATAAAGCACAAGCATCAGCTCTACTAACTGGCTATAAGGTGATCTGATGGCCGACGAAAGAAAGTCCCGTAATGATGGCCTAGTCCAACGGAGTAGGACCCAACTTAAAATCCACAAAATGGAAAGTACCTGTCTCGCCAAACCACTTCTCAATCAACTCCAATACCAAATGTCAGTTCAGGCGGTTAGCCTGTAATCCCATAAATACCCCAAAACCAATCTCTACCAAGAAGGCACGATAAAATGGAGCGGCCCGCTGCATGGTGCTGAAGGCCTAATGGACGGCCCCTCTAAAAGATGTATGTATTCAAAGAGGGGTCAAGTGTTGTCGTGAATATACACTAGGGTGGTAGGCAAGATCCCCCAATGGAGGAATGTCCTTTATCTCCAGATCCCCCAAATCAGCGTTTGTCTGCTTGGGTCTAGATAAGGCTCTCCCATAACCGGCCGCACGATCTCCCAGGCCCAGTAACTAGCTCAACTAGAGGGAAAGGATCAACTGGAGGCATACTGCCCCTCCTGCTCCAACTAGAAGACGTCTGACCAGCTAATCTGCAACTGCCTCTAGAATGGCTAGAACTACCAATGGAGTCCATACGAGCTCCCTTTCCGGACCGGCACCTCCTCTCAAAACCATTGCCACCCGCATCAGCCATCCTAAAAGCCAAATCAAGGTAAGAACATCAACATATGGTCAGTAGAATTCAAAAAAATCAGAGGTAACAAAAGATGAAAAGCATCTCAAGTTTCAAGTCAAAATGAATTTTCTACACATTTTTCCTTCATAAGATTTCAAATTTCGAGTCAAAATAAATTTTCTACACATTTTGTCTTAAAAAATTTAAGTTTCGAGTCAAGATGAATTTCCTACAAAAATTCAAGTTTCAAGTCAATATGAATTTTCTACACATTTTGTCTTCAAAAGATTTTAAATTTCGAGTCAAAATAAATTTCTTACACATTTTGTCTTCAAAAATTCAAGTGTCAAGTCAAAAATGAATTTTCTAAATGTTTTGCCTTCAAGTGTTCACAGTTTCAAGTCAAAACGATTTTTCTACATGTTTTGTCCAAGTTTCAAATCAAAATAGTGTCTAAACTTTTTCTTTTTAAAAGTTTATCTCAAAATCAATTATTTGGTCTTTTAACCTTCCCTTTCTAAAGTTATTTCAAAATCAAAAGTTCATTTTCAAAAATTAAATTTCAAAGATTTCAATCAAAATCCATCTCAAACTTTTCTAAGTCTCTTCTTCAGAAGATTTTTATTCCAATCAAGTTACAAGGTTTTCTAAAACTTTTTCCTTCAAAAAGTCTTCTACAAATTCAATTCTCAAAGGTTTTATTCCTTAAAAACTCTTCCTTCCAAAATTCCTATTAATTTCGAAGTTTTCTAAGTTCAAAATTTATTTTCAAAGATTCCCTAAGCTTTTCCCTCCAAGGTTCTATTCAAAACTCCATTTTCAATTTTTTTTAAAAGAGTTTTATTTTAAGCCCACTGAGTTTCTCAAGGCCTTCTCTGCTAAAAAAAGCCCCATATTCAAAGGTTTTATCTATTTTTTCTTCAAAAAGTTTTCATTTCAAAATTTTCAACTTTTCTTCATTTCAAAAAAATTTCAATCCGAGTTTTCTCAGGGTCTTCTCTGCCAAAAAGGCCCCTCCCTCAAAGGTTTTATATCTTTTTCTTTTAAAAAAATTTTATTTCAAAAATTTTTCTAACTCTCTCCTTAATTTCGAAAAATTTTGGCAGAGTGCCGTTTATAAATAGTCCCTACAACGTCCAAAACATTGCAGCAACACACAAGCCATGCACCCTACAACGTCACAATCGCATAGCACCAACACGTACAAAATAATTTGTGCACATTTCTAAGATTTTTAAATTTCTAAACACCTGTTCTATTTTTAAAAAATTCAAGGGTTTTCAAAATAGTTGCAAAAATCTTTCAAAACTACCTCAAATATTTTCTAAAAACTTTCAATGTTTCTTATTTTTCAACCATTTTTCTATTTTTTTAAAAATTCAAAAATTCAAAATTTTCTTAGAAAATCACAAAACTTCATACAGTTGTTCAACACATTTTTCTAAGACACGTGGTGTAAAAATCTAGCCAGAAAACCTAATACTCAAGACTGTAAGAGCAAATCCCCAAATCTTGCAAAAACTCCTTTTACATAAACATGCAAAACTACCCAAACTTAATCAAACGAGCATCAAAACACATAAAAACATCACCAGAGCATTCAAAACACATCAAAATATCAATTTCAACTGTTTGCATGACTTAAACGAAGTTTTACACATCAAAATCAACAACAAACAAAAAACTCACTTCTTGGAGTTCTCCGGCAAAATCTTCTTCTCCAGCAACAATTCCGGCGACAGTGACCACTTTTGGCAACTCTCCGACGTCTCTCGAGATTACCCCTTCAATGCTCCCCTCTTGCAAAACACTAACAAATCTCTCATTGCTGGGGATTGTGGAATTTCTCACGACCTGATTATAGTGCATACGCATTCTAATCTACGTGATTAGAATCATACCTTTGAGATTTCTCTGATTTGATCCCGAATAATAAGTATCATAAACAAGAATGAATCAATCGCTCGAACTCAACTTTTGGATTTCTGTTGTATCCCTCATATACGCCTTGCTCTAGAGAGAGTGGGCTCACCATTGCTAGGGTTTCTCTTCCTCACAAAAATGTGTATCTCTCAATTATGAGTAAAGTGTAACCCTAGCAGCTCTTAGAGTGCGTATATATAGATGCTACAATAGGAATTATAGGATTAGTATATCATAGGATTAGTATAACTAGAGTTTCCTACGCAAATAAGGATTCCTAATCCAACCAGGATTAATCCTTATTTACGTAAATTATAATTCATATTACTAATGAATTATAATTACGCTCTTTGTCATACTAGGAATTATATTTCGAGTTCCATATTATTAAATACTTATTTATCTCCCTACGTTAAGATTACAGATACATGTCTATTAAATTAAATTATTGACAATTAAATTTAATAGACTTATTAAATTTCTTGAGACCTTTCACTTAACTTATTTGATATGTCGAATTTATAATCCACCTGCAGGGTTTGACATAATCAAAACTTATAAGCTTTCTTGAGGGGGTATCATCAATCCCTATACCTGGACGTGGATTCCATCAATAAGTAATATTCACCGTACACAGAATGTTATCATCCAACTCACTGAGTTTATTGACCCACAAAGAATCTCACTCTTCTGTGAATCAAAACAATAAATACTACATGCACGTATCTATTTATTATATTAGGATTAAAAACATAAGCATTCATTATAATCATGAGGTATTAATTGTTTTATATAGTCAGTATAAAAACAATTAGCTCAATATGGTCCTGTTCAATACACACAAAGTGTACTACTGCAAGGAGTTAAAACTATATTGTTCTCTATAGTTAAGACAGACCTATTAAAACTTTGTACTATAGTCCTACAGATGGTGTGTCAAGTTCCAACTAAGACTGTGAACGATAAGCTTATATTCCATAAGAACCGATGATCTGATCTTTCATGTGTAAGCCGTACTCTACACACCAAATCATCTACTATATAGAATAAGAGACACACATGCATAATCATTAAATAAATAACACAATGCAAACATTGCTCACACAGGTTTTTATTAAAATGGAATAACTAATTTATTAATAAATACTAAAGCTATTACATAAAGCATGTCTTTTAGTATAAATTTCTAACATTCACACACTCTAAAAAACTCTCACAAAACCGCGGACTTCGAATCAGAAGTTTGCTGGTTTTTATTTCAGACTTGGCGCCACTCCTAGTGGTGCGGAGTGGCGCCACAGTCAAGTTCTAGCCAGTTCAACCCTTTTTCTCACCAAAATCCGATTTCTATCGCCCTTTTGGGCCAAATTTCCATTTTCAAGCTCCAGTCCTCAAAATTTTCCAAACTCCATCCCTCCGATCTTCTTGTGGTTAACATGGGACTCTTACTTTATCATTTTTTGCCTTCGACAAGCACAGACAGAAAAAGAGGGGTAGCTATAAGCACCCTATTTTTTTTCAATTGACAATCTCTGGCCTGACCGGACTGGCATTCAAACCAAACACATTCAATCCCAAACCAGTTTTCTAAACTCAATCCAGTCAATGAATTGCTTCGAGGGCCTGGCAGGCCCAATAGAGTCAAAATGACCAAAATACCCTTACAGCATTGCTTGGTTCAATTCTAGTTTGGCACATTTTTCTAACAATGGAATGCCCCTATTCCAACCTCAATTCCAGTCCAGACCAATTAAATTTAATTTTGCACGTCTTTTGAGAAAGTTGATTCCTCAGACGGTAATCCATCTAGTCTGGCATGTTTATCGAGAACACTCCTCGAAATGGTAACTTTGTTTAAACTTGTCAACCGAGACAAAACCTAAGTCTCTGAGATGGTAAAACGGTTCACTTTTGGCACCTGCTATCCCGCCAATGTAGAATGTCCGTTATTTGGCACGTCTTTTAAGAAAGTTGATCCCTTAGACAATAAGTCCATCTAGCAGCTTCTTGCGATTATACAGTCTCTGTAATGAACGCACATAGTCAGAATGGTAAAAACACTCACAAACATCGCAACCGTTAGAGTGGTAGAAGTACTCGCAAATAGGTCAACGTGGCGAATTGCCAACAAACCCCCTATGTCACGGGACCGAATACGCCTCTTGGCTGTGACACATTTACCGAAGAACAAGATACCTTTGAAAACCAATTAATCACACACCATCAGAATGACAAAAACACTCAAAACCCAGATCAACACTAGTGCCCGCTAGCCTAGTCTTGTGAAAAATGACCAAACTGCCCTTTAGGCCTTTTTTGGCATGCTTTTCGAGAAAGTACCCAACTCCTCAAAGTGGTAAGTCCACTCTTACAAGATTGTCCCAAACAAGATCCAGCATGTTCAAGTGCCTTTCAGTCGATTCTGGATCAATTCCGAGACCATCCGACCAAATGACTATTTTGACCTTAGACATTCAATCGCCTCTATGAACCACATCGGCTCTAGGTACCAAATCGGTAACCTCTCGAGGATGCTTCTAATAGTATTTTCAATCTTCCAACACCTTTCCGAATCATTCAGAGTATATTTTGGCAAACCCAGTGCAAAATAACTCTTTTGCCCCTAGTGGGCCGGTTGCCTTTTCCAATCACACCAACTCTAGATATCAAACTGGCAACCCTCCAGAACACTCTCAATAGTATTTTCAACCTTCAAGCCTTCTCACGGGTCATTCTGAGTCTATTTCGGTGTTTTTTCAGTTCAATTGACTGTTTTGCCCTTGGCGGGTCGGTTGATCTTTTCAAACATTCTGGAATTATTTCTTAAACTAGTTATCTCCGAGACACTTTCTCAAGGGTTCCCGTCCATTTTCGGCTGAGTTTGGTTACTTGAAACCTTCTGGATTATTCCCGAACTTTTTAGGGCCATTCCTAGTGAAGCCAAACTGAAAATTGCATGGTAGTCACTATGACAGGTACCCAAATATTTTGCCTCGCGTCCCAAGGGTCAAAAGATACATTTCTTGCCACCTTAAAACTTTACTAAGTGGCTGGCACCACTAGCCAAGCCAATAAATGGCCTGGTGCGTCAGTGGATTTTTTGCCTTGGCACTACTGCAACAAGCACCAAGGTTATTTCATTTGTCTATAAATATAAACTCTCCCCCTGCGTGAAAAGGGTTCGCAAACTCAGTCTAGAAATGTTGTCTCTATGAAAACATTGCCCAAAGTCTCTCCAAATCCTAATTCTCTCAAGCTTCTTCAAGCTCTAGCCTTCACACACTCAAACCCTAACCTCTATACACTATATGCACTCAAACACAAGCCTCCAAGAATCCATTGAAGACTCAAGTGTTGTACTTCAAAACTCTCAAGATCTAAGATAAAGCAAACCAAACCAAGCAATCAAAGCAAGAAGAATACGAGGTTGGTTTTCTATTTACTTTTATGTAGTCCCTCCTCTTTCTTCTCCCTCCGAACCCACTTGGATTTTCTTCTATTTTAATCTCCATCTTCTACCTCATCTTCTTACATGCTTGAAACAAAGGACTCCCCGGTTCATGCCTAGGAAGAATTGTTGAAGGTCATCGTGCTGGATGCTTTCTTCAAATTCAACCATTGATGGTGTGGGTTCGGCTCCCTTGATTTTGTGGTGAAGTCTTGCCATATATGTTCACGACCCTATTATATTGTGCATATCATATTCATAAATTCATTCAAAATTGTTTTCAAAGTTATTTTTCAAACTTGCATCAAAGTTACTTTTTAAACTTGCATTGAAACTCCCTTTCAAAAACTTGCATTCAAAATCTCATTTTTTCAAACTTATTTTCAAAATCACAATCCTAGAGTGATTCTAGCCATTCCATGATTAGGGTTGTTTTAGGAAATTGTTACATTCAATATGACCATCAATGTCCAAATTTTTTAAGTGTAAACATTAAATTATTTTTCATCAAAACCATAATCTTAAGGTGATTCTAGTCATTCCATGGTTAGGGTTGTTTTAGGAAGGTGTGATATTCAATGAGATAATTGTGGTCCATATTTTAAATCCATATTATTTTTAAAATCACCACCTTAGAATGGTTTTAATCTCTCCATGGTTATAATCATTTTAGGAAAGTGAAAGATTCAAAAGATTTTCAAAAGTCCAAATTCAAATGTTTTTTCAAATCTACTTCCTAAAAACTCTTTTAAAAAATCTTCTTCCTAAAAGCTCTTTTCAAAAATCTACTTTCTAAAAACTCTTTTAACATGTCCACTTTTCAAAAACTCTTTGTCTTGAAGTCCAAGTCAAGCCCTAGAATCCATGGTTAGGAAACCCTAGTTCCTTTCTTAAAATCATAACTTCCTATTTTGCCTTAAATCAATGGTTTTCAAAACTATTTTTTACATCAAATCATAGGTTTCCAAAACCTCTTTTTCTACCAAATCATAAATTTTCAAATTATAAACTATCAAAACTCAACCTTTCCAATTCCATGTCAAATCGAATATTCAAATTTTGAAAATAAAATCAAATCACCTATTTTTGAAAACAAAATCCAATCTTCTACTTTAGAAAATAGAAATCAAATCTTTCTTAATTCAAATATTTCCTAATTCTAATCTTTCTTAATTCTAGCATTTCCTAATTCTAACATTTCCTAATTTTAAACCTTTTCAAATCTCAACTTTCTAAATTTCAACTTATCAAATCTTTTTAAATTTTAAATCTTTCATAGATCCAAGTTTTTAAATCTTTCTAAATTCAAAACTTTCTAAAACTCAAATCTTTCCAAAATCAAAACTTTTCTAAAATAAAACTTTCCCAAAAAGAAAACTTTCTTAAAAGGAAAACTTTCCTAATTCAAATATTTTCAAAATTCAATCTTTCCTAAATTCTAACTTTCTAAATTCTTTCAAATCAAATATTCAAGTTAAATTTTTTCCAATCATTCAAAGTCAAGTGTTTCTAAATCAAATCAAATCATTTCCAAGTCTTTCTTAAATCTAACTTTTCTAATTCGAAACTTTGCTAAAACGGAGCTTTCCTAAAATTCAACTTTCTAAAATAGAGTTTTTCCAAATTCAAGAACATACTTCAATCCTATGTTACCTAAACCCTAGGAAACCATAGCCCGTATCCCTCCACATTTCATTTGGTGCTTCCTGGTGGCTTTCAGCGGGCGTTCGTATCTCCGACCTTAGTGTTCTCCTTCTTTGCCGATCTACTGGTGTAGATTGGTAGTGCGCCGAATTGGTCTGGTCTTTACTGGAGGAGGCTCTGAAGCCTCTCCTATTGTGGTTCTCTCCCCTATGTCTCCGGTTGTTTAGACTCATGGTTTTTCTAAGCTTTTCCACAGACGACGCCAATTGGAGGTGGGATTTTTTGGGAAGGCTGGGCTGAACTCTCAAGCCCCAAATGGATGAGTCTAAATTCTTCCTGCAAGACAAGGAGGTTAGAATAGGTCGACCCTTAGTGGGCCGATCACACTCCGAAGATTAAGTTAGCAAGCTTAATCGATAAAGATGAATGAAAGTTGTGAATACTTGGAGTTAACTGTCCATGCTTAGCTCTCGATGCCTTGGGTATTTATAGAGTCCTCGAGGGAGTGTGTTTTGCCTTGGCCTACTAGCAAGCTCTCATGGCCTGTTGGGTAGGCATCATCATTGACGCCGCCTGATGACTTACAGGGTCAGGTGCACCGTCGCCGGGGATTCCGGCTAACCGAACGTGCACGTCGACGTCGCGTGGGCAGCTGCCTCTTTATTTAATGCAAGTTAACTCTGCATTTAATGCTTGAAGACCGCTAGCGGTTTGGGCCTGCTCTCCGCGGTTTGGGCTACAGTAGGGAGGAGGTCGGCAGTCAAGCTCGACCTTTCCTTAATTTCTGATCTGAGCCGCCAAGCAGTCCTAACTTTGATTTGTGTGGATCGGGCTTCACTCGTTGGGTTGGGCCGGGAGTTATTCCCCCACAGGTGCGGTCACAACCTTTTTCAAGTTTTCAATTTCACCCTTTATTTTAAATTTCTAATTCCATAACCCTTTTCAAGCTTCAAATCCTTTTTTAAAATCTATTTTCAAAATCAAATATTTTCTTACACTTGTATGTCATGCATCATATCAAACTTCTTTCTAAATTTTTTTCAAAGTAGATATAGTTGGACATTGAATAATCAAAAATTCTAAATGAGTGAACCTATGATGAATAGACATGTAGGTATCGCAATGGTGGGATAGGGTAATAACCTTGTGCATTTTCCCTATACATAACTAATCTCTGAGCCTAGAATCACTGTTTTCAAAGACCAAAGTGGAGTTATTTTAAAAAAAAAAGGTTAAATCTTTCCAAAGGTTGCCAAACAACCTGTTTTCTTAAAAATCCTCTCTTGAGGAAGTTTTTAAAACCTTTTCAGAAATCCTAAGTTTAGTTTTCAAATTGCACTTAGTTTTAGGTGAACTAACTCACCTCAACCAAGTTACGTGGCGACTCCAAATCTTTTTCAAAAGCCTTTATTCAAACCAATTGCTAATTCAAACCTAGTCGCACTCGTCCTTTTAGGAGGATGAGTTATAACCAAAGAATACCGTATTTTTCTCGCTTGTGTGTTTTCTTGAGTGCGAAAAATCGGGGCACGACACTCCCTCCTAGCCTACTTAGGCTATTATCTATTTTAAACCCCCATCTTCTACCCCCCTTTTCTTACATGCTTCAAAAAAGTAAATTCCTCGTTCATGCCTAGAGGAAAGCTTATGAGAGTCACGGTGTAAGGGGATCTCTCACTAGTCTACTTTAAGATGGCATGGCCTTAGAGCACCTTGCAATTTGGTGTGGCCTATAGCCTTGTATGATTTCATAACCCCTCTTTGCATATGGTTACCATGTTCATGTATTGCATGCTTTGCCCCATTTTCATGTTTATTATCATTTTTTAAAAACTTTCACTATCTCATTTCTATATCTTTTTCAAGTTCCATATTTAAGTGTTTTCCTAAAAATGGTTTTAGGAGTTGGTTCCTTGAAGCCTAGGTCAAACTCTCAATTTCCACATCTTAGAGAACCCTCCTTAAGTCCCTTGACTTTATTTTGCATCATCTCATTTTACAGTCTTCAAGTTGCATTAAAATGGTTTTCAAACATTGTATTTCACTTTGATTTTTAAAGTTTTTCTTTCTTGAGTTTTGTAGTTGAAATGGTTCTCATGGAACTCTCTCTTGAGTGGTCTTCTCATTTATTAACCACAAGAACCCAGCTCATTAGAGCGGTTTTCTACACTTCAAAAATTGGTTGTCGAAACAACCCCCTTTAAAGAGGGTTCTCAAAAGTTCATTCTCATTAATTTGCATAAAAATGATTTTTCAAAACTACCATTTTCATCTTAATATTTAAAAGTTTTGCTCTCTTAAATATTGTGGTTAGAATGGTCTCATGGAGTCCTGTTTGGAATGATTTTCTTCAAATCAACCATGTGAGCCCTTATTCTTTAGAGTGGTTTTTGACATCTTAAAAGTAATTTTGCAAAACCTCTTTTCTAAAAAATAATTTTCAAATGTTCATTCTCTTTAGTTTCCAATCAAAGAAATCTTCAAAACTATCTATTCAATATTTATTTTTACAAGTTTTACTCTCTTGAGTTAGTGGTTGAAATGGTTCCAAGGCGGTAAACTCTCTCTTAAGTGGTTTTCAAATACCAACCATATGAACCCAACACTCACTTGAGTGATTTTCATAAAATGGTTTTCAAAACACACTTTCAAATTTCATGCACAAAACTACATTTCCAAACCATTAGGTCCAAATCATAGTTCAAAACCACCTTTCCAAAACCACTAGGCCCAAACCCTAGTTTAAAACTACATTTCCAAAATCGCTAGGTCGAAACCCTAGTTCAAAACCACATTTCCAAAACCGCTAAGTCCAAACTCTAGTTCAAAACCACCTTCCAACCTTAGGTTAACTTGACCTTAGTGGTCCAACCCTAAGTTAACCTAACCCTAGTTAGTTAACCCTAGGTCAATCCAACCCTAATCCAACTTAACCTTAATTGTCCAACCTTAGGTTAACCCTAGGTTAACCCTAGGTCAACCCAACCAGGTTAGTAAGTTTCAAGGCTCTAATTCAAAGACACCATTTCAAATGATCTTTCAATACAAAACCATTGTCATAATATACTTTAAAAAAACATCATATTTTCTTGAGATTTAAAAAACCAACTCCAACACATTTTCAAATACCTCCATACTCTATCTTCAAAAAATACTTCCAAGAAGTTCTATTAAACTTGTCTCAACTAAAATGGCTAGACACTTAAACATTTTTCAAAATATTTTTTTAAAACTCACAACCCTAAAATGTTTCTAACCTTTTTATGGTTAGGAATTCCAAAGGAAGGTGATATATTAAATACAACCTTCAAGATTGTATATATTAGAGTTCCAAAACCCTAAGTGTTTTCAATAGCTCTTTTCAAAAATAATTTTCGGACAACACATTCTTGAAGCAACCTTAACCCTTCCATGGTTAGGATTGTTCAAGTATAAATGAGATATTTAAGAAAGATTCTATAATGCTAAAGTTTTAAAAACCAAAAGGAAATCTCTTGCCCCTTTTCCAAACATGTTTTCAAAACTCATAACCCAAAAGGAGTTTAGTTCTTCAATGACTAACCTCTTAAAGGTGATGAAACATTCAACATACTTTTCATAAGGTACACAAAAAATGATTTTCAAAAGCCTTTCCAGGATAGGTTCACAAGAACTTTTTTCTAATCCAAGTCCCATTTCTAAGATCTTCAAAACAAGAACGCTCCAACACTCCCTTGAGTGACTTAAAAAATATTTCAAAACTCTCTTGAGCTAATTTCAAAAACATTTAAAAATCATTTTCAAACCCGATTTCAAAAACACTTTAAACATTCCAAATTCTATCATCAAAAGCATTTTTTGAAACTCTCAAATTCTATTTTTTCTAAAAACCTCAAAGCGTCTTCAAAGCTTTCAAAAGACTTTAATATGTCTTCAAAATATTCCAAAGGCCCCAATGTGCCTCTTTTTTATCGGGCTCTTGGCCGAACTACGAATGACCTAATTCTCACCAAATGAGATACATAAGCAACCTAAAATGGTGCGGTCGTAACTTTTATTTCAACTCAAGTTTCATTTTCAAAAGTTTCTATTAATTCAAGATTTCTATCTCAAATTCCTTCAAAACTTTCACATTTTCAAGCATCTTTTCAAAACATATATCATGCATCATTCATCCAAAAGTAATGACCAAACCCATTATTCAACACTCTAAAGTGGATATTTAGTGGATATTAGTAACCGTTTATTTCAGTGAGTGAATTAAGGGTGATTAGACATGTAGGACCGAAAGGGCAGGGTAGGGTGATGATCTTAAGATATCTTCCCTATACGTAACCAATCCCCGAACCATAGATTTCTACTTCGCAGACCAAAATCGGAGTCACGTTTTCAAAAAGGCTTTCAAAAGGTTATTAAGACCTCTTTTCTAAAAATCTTCTTAAAAAGGACGTTTTCAAAACATTTTCAAAAAATCTAAGTTTAGTCTTCGGATTACACTTAATTTTAAATAACCTAACACATCTTTAATTATGTTAGGTGGTGACTTTCATTTTTTTCAAAAAGTCCTTAAATCAAATCATGTTTTCAAGTTCAAACCTAGTTGCACTCGTCCTTCTAGGAGGATGAGTTCTAACGAGGGAGTACCGTGTTTTTTCCTGGGCTAAGAGAGCTTTGTTTTAAAAACCAGGACATGACACTCGCAATTTGAACAAAAAATTTGTAAAAATTTGGTCCCAATAATTTTTCATTCACTTCTTACAATAGATACATACTAATAAGAATTCCCTCTGCCACCTAAAGTTTTGGAAGCCTAACACTAAGCAAACTTACTTTTGTACTATCTTACAATCATAAGTACAATATTTGAATAAGTTCTTTCAAATAAATTACACTTTTTAAAAATTAAAGTGTTATAATATTATAAAAAAATGTTATAATTTCAAAACCGGTGACCGTGCCGTTTATCCCCTAACGTCTCATCCTCACCTAAACTATTATTGTAAAATCAAAATAAATTCAATAAAATATTTCATGATCTTTAGTATTTTACGTTCTTCAACCTAATTAACATTTATTTTTTATTATATTAACTAACTAACTGATAATAAATTAATATTAACCAAAGTTACTAATAAAACTGATATTAAGTAAATTTATGATTTTAAATATTTAGTTTAATTAAATCATTGTAGAAATATTGGTGCTTTCTATTTTGCAGTCTTAGTTAAATATTTGAAAAATAAATCTCCTAAATTATCAGCATTAGATAAACAACAATTCATTTTTCTTTTTCTGAATGTTGATCCATCCAGATCAATAGGCTTATGCTGCTAGGACAAAGTAGAATGGCTACTCTCAACTGCTAGGACAAAGAAAACACCACCCATTTGCCAGTGACTAAATTGCTAATTGATATGCCATTCCCCGACAGCTTGGACACCATTCCCCCTCTTTCCCCTTTTAAGGACAAATTAATGAAATTCTACACTCAAACTCAACTAATTGCATTTCTCATTATCTGTCGTACTTTTTCCTGGCTGTTCACCATTTTTACTTCATTCCTAATCACACCTTAGGTCAATTAATTGAGGGGGAAAAAATAGTGGTGTGTTGATTTTCAAGGCCCTCTCTACACCTTCCTGAAATTCCTTCCTTTTCTTTTCTTTTCTTTTTTTTTTTAATTTCGAATTTCAGATTCTTAAGAACCCCTCGCAACTGCTCACTGTTCACCCAGCTTATTTTCTTCTACTTAGTCTGGCAAATACTCGATCATCAATTTTTTTTACTTATGGCCAATTCAATCGTCATCAACCATTAGACATATTTCACTTGAGATGGACATATTGTTGAAATCAAACAGGTTCATATATGATTACATCCAAGAATGGGTATTCTTTCGGTGGCATTACGAAATTTAAAACCAACCTTGAACATGGATAGAAGACCAAAGTAAGATAAACTAAGTCAGAGTAACTTTCTAGTAAGAAGCAATTAACCATTAATCTTGACAGAAATAAACCACTACTCAAGCTTATAAGATAAAAAGACCCTAACAAACGGGGAAAAAAAAGTTAGTTTGAGACGCCTGTTTAGTTTGAGGGGACTACCTGAAGATATTAGACGTTAAAAAGGACTATGGCTGCCTGAAGTGTAAGACAAACTATAAGGCACTGCCTGACGACCCAAAGAAATATTATAAACTAAGAACTAAGACTACTCACCAAGCACTTTAAAATAAGAAGCAAGAGTAAGCTCCACAAATTTAAAAAATTAAAGCATCAAGTATGCAATTTTCATATGCTGGCTCCCAATTGAAATGGGAACATCAGAATCATCTGGTTTTACAAACAGTAGATCCTGAAACGGACTAACCTCGGGAAAGAAAGAAAAGAACTTAACACTTCCAAAACAATTGCAAGCTTAAAACTCTCGCCTACATTGCCTTTGAATTTCACTTCTTTTAATTTTTCATTCATATGCTGAAGTGCCTTAAAATGGGGAAACAGATATAAAGCCAGACAACAGAAAAAGTAGGCATTAACTGGGAGAATGTAGGAGCACAGCATCTATACAATAAAAATAGTTATGTAGTTCTATCTTCACAAGCAGAAGGGATAATGAATTAACTCTTGGTAGCTGGTACAAAAGCCACAAGTTTAACCCATAATGAGAACAGGACTAACCTGGTTTCGTGCAGCAATGGTGGAGCGCAAGGAGGTGCAGCGGCAAGGAGGTGCTTGCTGCTTTCTGGATAGTTCTTGTGTGGCAAGAAGGTGCTTGCTGCCAGTGGTGGCTCCAAGAATTTTTTTCAGTGGTTTCGTTTATTTAAATATTGTGAGCACCTCATTTTTGCCTGCTCGGCAATCTTCTGTTCACATCAGTTTTCCAGTAAAACGTCATAACACTATCAAGCCCAAACCAGTTTTTCAAATTTCAGTCTAGTCAATTGATCACTTCTTAGGCCCGTAGAGTCCAATTGAAGCCAAAAGACCATATTACCCTTAGGCACTCCAAGAAGCTTTCCAAGAGTGGGCGGTCTTGGAAATCAATACCTTATCAAATTCTAGACAGTTCACTTATTGCACCTGCTAGCCTTCCAATGTAGAATATCCATTATCTGGTAGCTCTCCGAGACTTGGCAATCTCAGGGACTAACACCACCCTACAAGTAGCTTTCTAAGACTAGGCGATCTTAAGAAGCAACACCACCCTATAGGTAGCTCTCCGAGACCAGGCAGTCTCAAGAACCAACACTGCACCGGTAACTTTCCGAGACTAGGCAATCTCAGGAACCAACACCTAAGTCAACACCGATGCCTGCTAGCCTGACTCGGTAAAAAATGACTAAACCTGCCTCTCGGCCTCTAGGCACGTCTTTGAGAAAGTTTAAAATTCCTTAAGACGGTAAATTCACCCTTTCAAAATGTCCTTAGGCAATTAGGCGTATTTAATATGCCATCTTGACCAATTTCGGTCCCGTTTCGGTTAACTCTGGTCAAAATAACTGTTTTGCCCCTAGACACACCAACACGTCACAAATCCCTATAGATGGTAAATACACCTTCCAGAAACGTCCCCAGAGAGTCCAACATTCTTAATATGCTACTCCAATCCATCTTGACCCTTTCCGACCAATTTTGATCAAAATAATCATTTTACCCCTAGTGGCCCAAGTGCGCCCTGAAACCACATCGGCTTTGAGTACCAAACCGGCGTACCCTGTTCTATGCCTATGTCTAATCCAAGGTGAGTTCCGTGACTCCAAACACTTCCAAGTCAATGAAAGTCCCCTGGAGCGTCTCATAGAGGCTTTGCTAGGGTTGTCTTTTTTCTCGATTCCCTGATTATAACGTACCGTCAAACGACTTGAAAAATGCATAAATTAGGAAATTCCCAGAAGCCCGTTCATAGGTCTTTCCATTAATACGGTTTGATTGAATAGATAGCTTTCTGAAGCCCCCGATCGCATGGCCTAGAAGTTGCCACTTTTAAAAACCCCTCGAGTGTCTTATAGACGCTCTGTTAGGGTTGTCTTTTTCTCCAATTCTCTAATTATAACGCATGGTCAAACAACTTGAGAAATACGTAAACTAGAAAATTCTCGAAAATATTTCCAGAGTACTTTCTATCAGTACAATCCGATAGGAGAGATCGTCCCTCGGAGGCCCTAATCATGTGACTTAAAGATTGTTACTTTTGAACATCCCCGAAGCGTATCATAGACGCTTTGAAAAAATTTGTTTTCGTACACACTTCTCGAAACAATATCTCACTCTTCCGAACAACTTTGAAGATCCCTGAAAGTTCTCAATTCTTAAAAAACAATAGGAGAACATCATGAATGCGACTGATTTTCCTAAATACAAGAGACAAAAAATAAGTTAGTATCTTAATTTAAAAGTTTTTGTGCAATGTATGTCTTAGGGGTGCCTCTACTTGAGAGGGAGGCTAAACATGATGCATTTGGCTCACTTTTTGAAGATAGGGGGTTTGCCCATGTATGCAAATGCCTTACCGTTGACTGGGAACATACATTCGTTCATTTATTCATTCATTTATTGAATCATATATGAAAAATAAAGAAGTACATTGAACTTTAGATTTGAAATACAACGAAAGTGAAATACTTTTTAATAGGGGGACATGGAACAATTTTCTTGGGACTTCCACCCATCTACTTTTACATTTGGGATTCTAAACTACTCTTGAGTCTTCGGATTCGTCTTTTTTTTTTTTAGCTTAATGTTGAGGAGGTCATTGAGAGACCTTGTTGTTTGATTGCCCATTATCTTCTTGGAAACCCTATTTCTGTGAGCATAGAGAGATTGGGGCCCTTCCTTATAGAATGACTTGAGATGTAGGCCATAAGTCCTTAGGGTTAGGTGGGAACCTTTAGGATTTTGGTAGGTTTAATGCAAGGAAGAGTGAACTTGGTGTCACTCTTTTTGGGTTGATCATATGCACGAAGATGCAACGATTTGAATTACTTTGAAACTCTTGTCTTGATATGGAATATTGAATGCATGAACAAGAATGCATAGAGTAAAGCGAGAGAATGCATTTGTAAAGTAACCTGGATGCATGAGGAATTATACAAGCATTATAACAGTAGGAATACAAGCATTATAGTAACAGGAATAGACAAGCTTAAAGGAAAGTAAAGCAGTTGCCCTTTTCTCCATGGTTTTGAAATCGACGTGCATGTCTTAAATTCGGCAGAGGTTCGGCTATGCATGGTTTCTACATGAGCATGAGGTTGAAAGTTTACTAATGCTTCCTAAGAAGGCTCGGTTCCCAGATCTTCAAACCTAGGCCCACTCGTCGAGGTGGTGCCATGATTGGTTAGTGATCCGAGTGGGGGAACCATCAAGAGACTGTAGGCAAAGAAACTAACACAACATCTTGCCCACAACCAATATACCGTTCCCCCTTCTAACTAGAAGAGACATAATCAGGTAAAGAATGCAAGTATGCAAATGCTTGTATACAATGCAGTGTGTGTGTGAAATTTTAAAGAGTTGAGGAAATGGCCCAACAACTCTCATCCATCCTGTTCATTCCATACATTCATTCATACATGACAGTTAATATAACATGAAATAAATATGTGAACAAAGGTCCACCTTCAAAGATAAAAATACAGAAGTTAGTACTTGAATGACAAACTTAATGGAAGATTGAATGATTGAATATGAATTGAATGAAAACAATGACATGTATTTGAAAGAAGTTTTGAAAATTTTGATTTTGAAAATTTGAATTGGCTATATTTGGATAAATTAATCAAAGGCTCCAAATGTGGGTTAAGGTAAAATTGAGATTTAAAAAATAATAACATGACATCAGCCTTTTGTGTTATTTTTTTAACAACTTCACGGAAGGAAAAATATGTTGCACAAACATAAAAACGAGGGAGGTCGGTATAATTGTCTTTAAGTGAGAAATATTATCTCACATTTCATGAAACCTCAAGAGTGGTGTGTAATTTACCCAATAAAAAATTCTCACACATACATCTCATATTTTTTTGGTACAATTAGAGTTGGGGTTTTTGGGCTTTCCTCTTTAGGTACAACATCCTAAGCATACGGATGTACTCATAATATGCTTAATATGTGCCCTAAAGCCAGGGAATTTTTTTTTTTTTTTACTAATAACAATAAATAGATGGCATTTGTACATTAAAAAATAAAAAAAATGGAAAAACAATCATAATTTTTTTTTTATGACTATGTATCCATGCCACCTTGTGCGTACTTCGACTAATTTCAAAGATTTGTGTAGTTTTCCCATCCTATACAAATCGACTTTAGAGGAAGCAGACTTCTAAGTTTCAAGGCTTGATCACCAAATCAACCCTTTGAGGTTAAAACAATTATAATTTACTTAGAACATAACGTGTCCCTAAAGTTGTCAAAAATTAAAAACAAGAAATCCTTTGGTTTTTTTCTCTCTTTTTATTTATTATTTTTTTCTCTTATGTCAGAAGCTAAATTGTTCAATTCAGCAAGCTACAGAACAATCACAATATGGAAGTCCAATTTCTTTGATATCCTAAAATTTGTGTCAATTTTGCCAAGGAGTTGTTGGGACATCCCTCATAAATTGAACTGGTAACATTCACTTTGAGTAAATTGGCAGCCATTTCAAAAAATAATGTTTAAATTATTGGGAAAAAAACGATAGAGATACAAGTAGGCAAATTTATTTTAAAAAAAAAAGAAAAAGAAAAAGAAAAAGAAAAGAGATATATAAGTAGATGAAAATCACAAAGAGGAAAGGAAAACAGGAAATGATCAAAATATAGACTCCATTGTGTCTGGGTGAATTTCAACAAATTAAGGAGACTAAATAACGAGAGGCCAATGAATGAACCCAGACTTGTATTGAACTTATGTACGGGTAGTAATGAATGGAAAAGGTAACAATGATTGAAGAAACTCCGTAAAAATTTGTTGAAAAACATAAACAGAAATGTATTATTAATAGCAAATCATGAGAAGGAAGAGAGTATGGCTGGCTTAACATCTAGGCGATTAGGCCATTGAATAAACCAAAATTGGACAGAAATATAATTTTTACACCATTTAAAAAAAAAAAAAAAAGACTCCGCTCTAGGCGAGAGAAAAAAAAAAAGAATCATTAAAAAAAAAAAGACTTAAAATAACTACATTAGTAAACTTTATGATGAAATCACCAATCTACCCCCAAATTTTTTAAAACCTTTAAAAAGCCCTAAACAAAAGAAAGCCTAAAATCAACTATAATAGTTAACTTTGAAAAATCCTGATAATTCTTAAAACATTATATAATTTGCAATAAATTAAAAAGGACTTAGTTTAAATGAAAAAGGGTGCCCTATTAGAAGAAAAAAAAAGAGGTAAAAAATCAATACATTAATTAATTTTAGAAGAAAAAAATTACTAATTTAATCAAAGAAAATATAATATAAATTATTTTTACAATAACTAAAAATTGTTAAAAGCTTTTATTTAAAATTATTCGCTTTAAGCCTCAAATTTTCTCACGGATGAACCTTCAAACAAAGAGGAGGCCCAAAATTCATCATCGGATCACTTGTACTATACATAACTTCAAAAAACAAATTAATTTTTTTGAAACAGTAATAAGTTGATCTCTAAACTATCAATTTATATTAATTACTCCTCCTGTTAGCAATCCGTTTGAAAGATGGATGAAAACTTATTATTTGACATGTACATGTTAACAAAAGTATAGTTTTATACTTAAATTGACCTTCACTTGTTATAATCATCGTTTAATAACTAAAATATTCTTTGAAATGACATGTAAATATAGGAGTAAAATAAGTGATAACTCAGGCATTAGATAATTATTACAAAAAGATAATATAATTTAAGTATAAAATGAACTTTTATAAACATGTACAAGTTATATGATAATTTTTCATCTACTCTCTCAATTAATTGCTAAAATATAGCCAACAGAATGGGTTGATTGATAAAAATTATTAGTTTAGATGATCAATTTGTTAAATTTTAGAGTTTAAGAAGATAGTAATACTGAGTTATAGTTTAAAAGGTTAACTTGTAATTAAGCCTAATTATAATGCAATTTTACTATTACCAAACCATGAAAAAGAAGAGAAACGATGTACATTAACAAACGGAGCGTGTGATTGATTCAGAAGTAAACAAAGAAGAGACACCTTTTAGCCGAGGAACCAAAGGCCAGCGGAACACACTCAACGGTCTTTTTCTTTTTTTTTTAAATACAAATTTCAGCCGTTGGATTGGTTGGGGTAGTCAATCCAAAGGCTTATTGGCAAGAGCCTCAAAACCCCGACGGACTTCAGAAAGAGCAACACCTAATTTCTTATTATAGTTATAGATATAGTGAAGCCCTTGGTTCCCAATGGCTCCAATCAAAATCGTAAAATTGTTCAATTCCAATTCTATCTAAGAAGGAAATGGATCCATTCAAATTAAAGGCAACATCCCACTAGGCCCAAAGCTAATGAATTTTGTGTATGAGCTTTCTTAACATAAGTGAAGACCAATATGGAGTAAATTGCTTCATTTGTCTCCCTATTATCTTTGGCTAATTATGGAATCAATTAAATAAAAATCTGCCCAGTTCTTTATTTTCTCTCTCAATATAGAGCAACTTCATTAATTTATCTGCATATTATTTTTACTCAAACTATCCCATTAATTGACATAACATTTATAATAATAAAAAAATAATTATATTTTATCCCCTTATAATTGAAGTCAAAATTAGATGACTCCTTTGTGATTTAAAAGCGAACACATGATCCCCTGTGATTTGAACTTATCTATAAAATAAATGAAAACTGTAAAATTTAATGAAAATTATGTTATAGGAGTATTTTTGTTATTTTATCTCTCTAAATTAGAACATAAAAAATGTGATTTGACTCTTTTATACCAAAATAAAGACTTGTACATCAAGATTTTTTTTTGTTATTTTACAAAATCGTTTTTTAATGTTCTAATTTGAAGAGATAAAATGATAAAAATACCCGTGTGATAGAATTTTTGTTAAATCTAATAATTTTTATCTATTTTTATAGATAAGTTCAAACCACAAAGAGCTATGTGTTTACATTTAACCATAAAGATCATGTAATTTTAGCTTAAACGGGGTAAAGTATGATTATCCTAATAAAAATTTCAATATGTTCATATAAGGTGACTTCACTGATTTGTGATACAAAATAATCAATATGATTGTATTGTTGAATATTTTAGTTAACTACAAGAGGTAATCCACGGAGATAGAGCCGAACTCTAAATTCAAACGTTGTAAATACAAAATATATTTTAGTAATCTATCAAGTCCCCCATACTGCATTGACAATAATCCCATAGTAATTGACAATAACAGACATATTTACCAATGGGAATCAGTAAATAATTAATTCTCATGTAAATTATCTAAAACAGTGGTCCACAAAGTTTGACTTTGCAACTCCTCCAGACAATTTCAACCTAATCAGCAAACGCGACGTCCTCGGTCGCTTTTGTTTTTACTCAACTCGCCGATTAACTCGTACCGTACTCCAAAGCTCTGTTCGCGGGACAATGATCGGCTGTGTCGCACTCTATTATTCATCTCCTACTTGTAGCTTTTGGGCTTTGAGATGTCAAACTAGTCACACCGCTCACGCCATTTATCCCACTATGTACCGATAATGCTATTCTTGAAAGAAAATGCAATGTAGAAAAAGAACAAGAAAAAAAATATTATTTTCAGCATTTATCAACTAAATAACTATCTACAAGACTTGTTTACAACAAATAAATAGAAAATTTTTAATTAATTAATGTCAAATAATTAAAGTACTTCTATACTGGAAAAGAGATATGACTAACCACTTGGATTGTAAATAAATCTCTTTAGAGTGGGTTCCGGTGTTTCGTTGTCTTCCTCTTTGAGAGTTGTCTGCACATTGCATTTGTGTCCTGATTTTGATTATAATTTTTCTGGTAATACTATTGGTTACCAAAAAAAAAAAAAAAAAAGAAATTAGAAATCGAAGATGCACTTGGCAAGTCATTCAAAGGTATCCGTTACCATGAATTAGTTAAAAAAAAAGTGTTTTAATTAAGATAAATGTTAACATGTGTTCTTAAATTTTAAGTTAAATATGAATAAATTAAATTATACAATGCGACAAAGTTGAAACTCCATATTTTATACAACTCAACAATAGTTACTTGTATTCTAAATGCACGATTCATTAATTAAAAAGAAAAATTAACTAAAATTAGTTCAGTTTGTCAATATTTTTAACTTCTATTAAAAAAGTTAAGGAGCTACAACTCTTCCTCTATCTTTCTTTTCCAACTTTAGTGTTCTTTTTAATCTCTTTTGATAAATAAAACAATTAATTAAAAAAAAATCTAATGATAAGAACCATGAGGGTAACCTCACCCTCACGCTAGCCGAGGAAGTTCCCGATGTTTTGGAAATTGAAAGGACAAGACGGCGTAACAAAGTAGGAGTCAACCACGCGGGAAAGGAAACGTTGTGGCTGACCGGTTAGGTAACCGGCACCTATCCGGTCACCCCGTTTCTGTCTTTTTCTCTTTGTTGTGTTTTTCTTCGTGATTTCATCAACAGCCTGTATACCCGCACATATACGTATATATATTCCTATACACAGAACGAAGGTAAAGTAGACTGCAAAACGGCTCTTTCTTTGTTAAGGCCTTATGTGCTTTATAGTCATGAATTGGGAGGACTAGGTGTTTTGTGCGTTCAATTGTTGTTTCGTACAGTTGGATTTCCAGCCTCGTCGTTCAATTTGTACGTCGATTAAAGATTTTGCGGTGAGTGATCTCATATAGCCAACCCTAGATCTTGGTGAATTAGTGTGTTCTCAATTCTATTCTGTTCTTTTTTCATTATGGTTGTTGATTTGTCAATCGATTGCTTTAGTTGTGACTTTGAAGCTTTGATTTTTACATTTTGTTAGTTGATCTGGTTCTTTAGTTGTGGTATTCATCAGAAAATGTTGAAACTTGTTTTTTCTTTAACTGGGAATTGGGGATGTATGCATTGACGCAGATTAATAGTGTTCCATTCTCTGATTGCTCGAGTAAGAGTTATGATCTTGGTTTGTTTGCAAGATGCGGGCATGTCTCTAGTTCTGTGAGTATATATATATATATATATATATTTGGGGGGCCAAGGAACCCATTTGGTTGTCATTTCGAAACAATTAGTTTGTTTCAAAAATTACATTTTTGGTTTCTACTAAGCTTTTAACTGAAGATAAAAGTTTTTGCTTTTGGGAGTACAAATCTTGATTTTGTAATCAGGACTTCAAGACTAGAATCACCGAAAGCACTGCTGCCTGCTTTTCTTGTTTCTTCTTAAATGCATTTCGATTATGGACTTTGTAAATTTTATCTTTTGAATTTTTTTTTTTTGAAAAGTACTTGGCGATAGCCTGTCCAATCAGTGCCTAATAATATGTTTCAAGTTTGATTCTCCTGCTTTAAGTACAATAATTCCTGGCCAATTATATTTTACCAAATTTTTGTTGTCATTGTGTTGAATGTTTAATTTTGTTGGGGGGGATAATATTTTTTCTTGACCAAGAAAGTATGTTTAGCTAGTCTTCTCAATTTATCATTTCCAATTAGTGTTTATTTTTTCATTCTGAGGGACACAACTGAGCTAGTGAGTGAACTTTGTTGAGAATTTGTGGATATAAAGTTAACATTTTTTACTTAACTATCAGATTTAACCTGCACACTGTTTGATGGGAATGTCTTCTGGGTCTCATTTCCATCACCAACCTTCACCAAAAATGCTGCCAACACGTCAACAGCCACGACCTGGAGGACTGCAGACATCCCTATCCCTAGTTTCACCAGATGCTCGTGGGTCTCCCAATCTTCAAGAGCGTGGCTCAAACTCTGACCAAGTCCGTGAGTCCCCATCAGAAAGTGCTAGCTCGCGTGAAACCTGGCCCATTGCTGAAGCCTTGATGGTAAAAAAAATGGAGAAGGAGAAGAAAGGGGAGAATGGTTTTGCTGAACATTCTGTCAACCGGCATATTTTGAGCTCAGAAAAGATGTCTCTCAGAGATGTGGCCAGAGAAAAAATGGATATAATATCTGAACGAATGCAACATCTTCCAGCCGAGTTTCTGGAGAAGCTTAAGAGTGAACTTCGGGTTATTCTTGAAGGAACAGGTGGTTCCCTGAATAGAGAGGAATTTCTGTTCCTGCAGAAGCTAGTTCACAGTAGGAGTGATCTGACTGATAAAACGTTGATTAGGGCACACAGGGTCCAGCTAGAAATTCTCGTCGCAATCAAGACTGGAATTCAGGCATTTTTGCATCCAAGTGTCAGTCTCTCTCAAGCTTCTCTCATTGAGGTTTTTCTCTACAAGAGGTGCAGAAACATAGCATGCGGAAGTCCACTTCCAGCAGAGGACTGTACCTGCGAAACTTGCTCTATGAGAAATGGTTTCTGCAACCTTTGCATGTGTGTGATCTGTAACAAGTTTGATTTTGAGGTGAACACATGCCGGTGGATTGGTTGCGATTTTTGTTCTCATTGGACGCACACAGATTGTGCTATCCGTAACGGACTGATTGGGATGAGCCCTGGTGTTAAGACTGGTTTACTTCCGGCAGATATGCCATTCAGGTGCCGAGCTTGCAATAGGACATCCGAGTTGTTAGGATGGGTCAAAGATGTGTTCCAACACTGTGCGCTAAGTTGGGAGCGGGAAGCACTGATAAGAGAGCTTGATTATGTGAGTAGAATTTTCCATGGAAGTGAAGATCCTCGAGGGAGGAAACTGTTCTGGAAATGTGAAGAACTCGTAGACAGACTAAAAGGCGGGATGGCAGAACCTATGGCTTGTAAAATAATATTGCTGTTCTTTCAAGGTATGCATTAAGAATAACATTTTATTAGATGTCCTCATTTCTTGGGTAGCCTTAACAGCTAAAAAAATGAAAAAGCAAATCATAGTGGGCCAAGTGAAAACTAAATTGCTTCGGCAGTGAAATGTCAATTGCAGTTCATTGACCCGACACAATTTAATTGGTTTCTGTTGAATTATGGAAACAATCCACACAAAGATGGAGAAATTGCTTGGCCCTAGGTATTCTTTCTTCAATGTTTGTTTTAGTTGCTTTGAATATGTATATTTTTTTCGCTTTTAGTATGCTCCCATCATATTCTAAATTAATCAACCTTGTGGATCCATTTTGTGAGCCATGTAGTAGGCATAAAATCTCTGCAGTTCGACTGAATAACAGAGTAGAGGTACGGATGTCAAATGAAAGTGACTGATTAGTAGGAGATACATTCTGCATGTGTTAATGACTTAGATACATGATGGCCGAAAGCAGATATAAGTATATCAATGAACCCATTATCTAGCTTTGAACAGCATTAGCTGTTCTATATAATGTTGTGAGGAGATTAGTATATGCGGGTTCACTAATAGAGCACCGATCTTTAGGTGATATTTGTGTTCTTCCCCTGATGGTTTTGCCTGCTTCTTGTATAGTGACGAGTGGAAGAATGAAGCAATTGTTTTTAGCTTACTAGGTGTTTTTCTTACCTAAGTTACCTCTCTCACACTGTCAAACATATAGTATGATAACACACTCTTTATTGGGGAGATTAAATTTCAAAAAGAAAAAATTCTTTTTGGCTGTGTTGTCTAAGTTTCTTTAAACGATAATGTCAAGCAATTAGAAATACCCTAAGTATAATGGTGTAATTGAAGTTAAACCATGCCTTCGATGGGTTGATACCCATGCGGCCAAGTCATCTGAATTGTTTGTTATTTGGTTGATTAGTTGGAGAATATGTTTTGCAACATGTAATTTATAATAACTTGCTGTATTTTTATCCTTGAACTTGCTGGGATGTCTTTGCACTTTCTGTTGATAATGTGGAAACTTCCGTCTGTCTCCCTTCGGAACTCTTCAGGACCATGGATCCTACTTGTCCTAGAATTTAGCTATCATGTACTTCTTATTGGGTTCTAATAGTATTTGGCAGTTGATGTCCAGGAAAAAAAGGAGGAGAACATGCACATTCGAATTTCATGTTCTAATTGTAGCATTTAATATTAAAGGCCTGAGAGATATATGGATGAACACTCAAATCAAAATGGATAGGCATTGGCTGGGTTTCGAACACACTAACAATCTAGCCGCAACAGAAAATCATCTTTATTGAATGTACCAAGTTCTATTTCTCCAACACTCCTTTAAAATTTTTGCTGTTTGTACAGAGCTTGAGTTGGAGTCCTCAAAGAATTCGGAAAGTGACGAAGGTGGTCGGCTAATAGCCCCACAGGAAGCATTCAATAGAATTGCTGATGTAGTGCAGGAAGCCATCAGAAAAATGGAAATAGTGGGTGATGAGAAGATGCGTATGGTAAAGAAAGCCCGCCTGGCTGTTGAGGCTTGTGATCAAGAGCTTAATGATAAGGCTAGCGAAGTGGCATCTCTAAAGATGGAGAGGCAGAGGAAGAAACAACAAATTGACGAGCTTGAAAGAATTGTGAGGCTTAAACAGGCCGAGGCTGATATGTTTGAGGTCAAGGCCGGCGAGGCCAGGCGAGAAGCAGAGAGGCTCCAGAGGATCACACTTGCCAAATCAGAGAACTCAGACGAAGATTATGCTAGCAGATATCTTAAACTTCGTTTGAATGAGGCTGAAGCTGAGAAGCAGTATCTATTTGAGAAGATTAAGCTTCAGGAGAGTTCACGGGCACCACAGAGCAGTGCTGGAGGAAACGATGCTTCCCAGATGCTGATGTATAGCAAGATGCAGGACATGCTCAAGAATATCTAGAGTGTACCTACAAAGGCAGAGGGCCAACCAAATGACCTCCACACCCCTCGGTGCAATTCCTTGAGTAAGTCTGTGATGGAATATTAGGTTTCTAAAAATATTTCTAGGTCTATAACGGTGGGTGCAGTGTGAATTTCTTCTGTCTCGTTTGAACGTTTTACAACATTATTAGCTTAGAAAAGAGTAGGAAAAATGCTTTTAAGAGCCTTTAAATTTAAGCAGTGCATATTCCTATATTAATGATGTATACTTTCCCATTTGGGTAAAGTGTACCATGCCTTATAATTCTTGCTTTTCTGAATGTAAACCTCTTCAAAGTTGCATATTTTAACCAATGAGCTAATTTGTGGGGCTTACTGCAGTGAAGGGGTTCTCCAGAAGTGCTGGAAGAGCTCTCAGAGTGCAATTTATATTGACAAATCTACCAGTGTTTGTGGAGAAGTAAACTTCAGTTATGTTCTTGAATAACTGCAAATGAACTGTGATCTTATGGTTGTTTTATAGATGTTTCTTGGGAGTTGAGCTGACAAAGTTCTGTCGTTGGATTATGAGTTTATTTGGTATCCTTTTCAAAATTTTCGTTTCTGTTTACATGTTTTGTGTTTGGAACAAAAACAATGGGAATTTTGAAAATATCATTGCTCTTATATTATTTTTATTTTCATATGAAAATGGTTTTCAGAAACTCGAACGACTTTTTACCATTTCCTAAAACTAAGGTGTTTAGAGAAAAGTTTCTTGAAAGTAGTTTTCAGAACTATTTACTGAACTTTTTCAAAAAAAAAACACAAAAACTGGGAATAACAACAAAAAAAAAAAAATTGGGACTAACAATAAAAAGCAGAAATATCTTATAATGTCATATGCTTGGGCTTTGCTGATTTGGTTTTGGAGTTATTTGGACTGACTTGATGCTTCCCAGTTCCCATCATGTTAACCCGTATGGGAGAGAATCGAACTACATACACCAGGAGGCAAAACAAATATATATATATATATATATATGTTGGAATATTGAGGATGGAAATTTTTTTTTTTTAGCCTTTTCTCCCTTTTAAGTTTTCTTCCAAAGGAAGGTAAGTTGATGCTCTCGTGAAAAAAAGATGCTAGTTGCCCTATGTTTTTTTGTGAAAAGACTCGCATGCCATCAATTATTAAATTAATAAAATAAAATAAATAGGAAGAAGAATAATTTTTTAACCATAAATTTCCATTTGTTAGCATGTAAACAGGTCATTATTCTTTCTTTTCATTTTTCATAAACAATGAGACTTGATCATTTCGATTCACCATAACTTGAGTACTAATTAAATACAAATGTCCCTCGTGGCATATACGTGTACATCTATCGTGTGTATCGCTGCTTTTCGTAAGTAAGTTTTTAATTTTACAAAAATAAAACAGTTATATCCATATCTGGCTCTAACATGATTGATTCTAAAATATGAAATAAGGGGTTAGATGCATGTATAATACCCACGAATTTAGTCTTTTTTTTGTTTCCTGAGAAAACAACATAAATATGAAAACTTGATGAAAGATTGGATTTGAAAATTTTCAAATAATCTCATTGCTTGGATGTTACAAAAGTTTGGGTACAAGGTAACTAAATCATTTCTTTTTTTATGAGAATCCTTAGATTCCATTATTATCTTTGACCAGCCTGTGAAAATGTAGAAAGGCATCATCTCTAGTTTTACTCAAATATACTAGAGGTCCAATTGGAAACCCAAAAGTTATAATGAGGGCAATTTGGGCATTCCAAGTAATTAAAAAACATGTAAATAGCAATCCTAAGATCAAAGGAGTTCAAAGACTGTGACTCACAAACTTTCTATAAAGCCACGAAGTTTCTTTAGGTTCTAGAATTAAACTTCATACATAATAAACTACTCCAGTTTCCAGTTCTGAAAGAGGCTGCTGCAACAGCTCCAGAAGAACAATGTCATCTGCTTTGCCGAGGATTCTACTTGCTCTTCTCTTTTTGTCAGTTGTTCCACATAAATCTGGTAAATTCTCAGTTCCTCTCAGTTACTAGATTGATTGGTTCATCAATATCTAATCTAAGGGTATCTATATCTAGGGAAAGATCAATTTGCATGATCTATAGTTGCAATTCTCTAGTCGTATTTTACAAACATGTTTGAGATGGATCTAGTTCACTCAGCACACCTCCTGGGACAAAGAGAAAGGAGTCCATTTTCTTTCTTGAAAGGATTTTTCTTCTTTTCCTCTAATAATGAACTAACTTTTGTCTAGTTTAGGCCAAGAGTAATTGCTTTTATGGTAGAAAACATGATGGAATGGTTCCAAAGAACATCCAAATATGCATCAAAGTTATGGTAAAAAATTACTGTAATGAACTTCTAGGTTCATATCAATCTTATTGCATGTATGCTCATAGTACATATCCATTACATTTCAGAAAAATTAAAATCTAGAAAAAGGAAAAAAGAAAATCAATAAGACAAGATGGGGTTCAGTAATTTTTAGTCCTTTATTTATTTATTTTTTATATATTTTCAACTTCTTATTTCTATGGGTTGGTTTTAGATGGGCAGTTTGAGGACTGGTGCATAGCTGATGAGCAGACTCCAGCTGAAGAGCTGCAAAAGGCCCTTGATTGGGCTTGTGGGAATGGTGCAGATTGCAGTAAGATACAAGCCAAACAACCTTGTTATTTGCCAAACACTGTGAAGGACCATGCCTCCTTTGCATTCAACAGCTACTATCAAAAATTGAAGCACAAAGGAGCCAGCTGCTACTTCAATGCTGCTGCTATCATCACTGCTCTTAACCCAAGTAAGAAAAACCAAAAGAAATATTGCCCCTCCACTCTAAACTAATAGTGCTCAAACAAAAAAGAAAATAAAGGGCATACACACACACATACATATATATACATATATGTCATGTTAGTTAATCACCAATTTTATAATTAACAACTGCACTAAGAAGAGTGTTTTAGACATAGATCTTTAAGGTGGGACCTTTTTTAAAATGCATGGTGAGCTTGCTTGTAAATCAAGGAACAAGCCATGGTGCATGTGCCTAAAAGTATAGCCCATGTGTGATTACTTGATATTGAAGGGTCTGCTTTCAAATGGATCTCTAGTGTTGGGAGCCAATGCTTAGGCAAGGGAAGGGTAATGATAATTTAATCCAAGCTTAGCCTATGTAAGATTAATAACTCAGGGCTTGATCAGTACTCTGTTGAAAAATATGAGAAGAATTGCATCTTAAAAACTAGCATATATAAATTGAATGTAGTTTCAAGGTGGCAGGATCATAGATTGGTTTGTCTAATTTACATATAATGGCCAACATAATAGCTCTTTGTTGTCTCTGATTACAGGTCATGGTTCATGCAAGTATGAGTTTCTTCCTTAAACTGACATTCGACGACTTGAGCTTCTTTCCTTAAAGGTTGAGGATTTTCTATACAACTCTCTCTCTCTGTGAAGAAATTTTCTTGGTAATTTTACTACAAAATTTCCAAATAATAGTGTGATGAGTTCTTGATTTCAGTTCAGTAGTATGATTCCTGTGTTTTCCTGCCTCACAGTTCAAACAATTTATGAATTCTCAGAACCCAATAAGCTTTGCTCACATCAAGAACATGGTCAAGTGTGTATGGTAATTGATTGTTCCAGATTGATGCTATCCGATAAAAGGCAAAAAAAAAAAAAAAAAAATGGGAAAAGTAGAGGGACAATTAATGTTTAGGAAGAGTGAAAGATCTAAAAGTGGAGGTCAAGCATGTTCTTTTGTTGAGAATGGGACTCAAAATCACGTAAAATGGAATTCGATGGTGCAAAAGTTAGAGTTCGGTCATCCTCTCCAAATAAACTAGTCGCTTATTTCATGTGTTTATTATTATAATATTGGTCAAGTCTTCAAACTGTGACGTACTGAAAAGCGAAACATTTTGTAAAAGAAGGAAATGCATTCTCAATATGTGGCTACTACATTTGGGAGCACGACCAAATATGGGATTTGGCATTTGGTTCACTTGTGAAATATTGCTGGGTACTCAAAATTTTATCCGTTAGATAATTGCAAGAGCGCCTCTAGTTGCTCAGTAGCTTGTGCTCCTTTTTTGGGGTTCTCATATTATCTTCATGAGAAATGGGAAACCATGATCCATTTACCATCTATATATATAGGGAGAGATATATATGGGTAATGTTATATAAATTTATATAAAATAATGTGTTTTAATAAAAATATTTTATTTTAAAATAAACATAATTATCACTGTCATATTATTTTATATGTTAATTTTGTATAAATTTTTTTTTTTGTAAGAATAATATTTTTTCGTGAATATATGCATTGCATATGCCCGAAACGTGGAAAATAAGAGAGCGAAAGAGAGAGCGTGCAGCATTTATGCAAAGATAAGGATCATCGTCCTCACCCTCATCAATATCTTCAACATCATCATCTCATCGGTTTAAATGCAGATGAAAATGAAAGATAAGCGCAGTGATACAGAATTGCTGACCTTCTACTGAAATTGAATAGTGAAAGTTTTGTCTTTTTTATTTTTATTTTATTAGGATAGGCCATTCGCATCAAAGACGGGAGATTCACACATCTCTTGTAACTTCTGAGTTTGCAGTTCGGTCTTGTCTCCGTTCGTTTGTAGAGTTTGAAAGTTTTGTCAACTTGAAGGTTTTGTCAACTTGAAGCCAAAACTACATCCCATAACATCATCATTCAAATTCTGATTATCAGTTTCCATGTTCATTTCCAACAATTTAACATGTGCTGCAATCCCATGTTGACTTTTCAGCAATATCAAATCATAGTTGTCAAAATAGAAGCAGAACCGGGAGATGTTAGGAGAAACGGAAGCGAGAAGTGCGGCAAAAAAATATAAGAGAAAACGTAAAACAGGAAACGATTGAAAAACTTAGTAGGAAACTTTTTCGAAACTAAGAGGAGACTTTTAAGAAACTTAGTGGAGACCTTTGAAAAACTTAGTAGAAACTTTGGGAAAACTTAGTAAAGACATTTGGGAAACTTAGTGAAAACCTATGCAAATAATTTTATAGATACTTAGTTAGATTTTAAAGAAAAAAATGTATAAAAATTAACATTTTACGTTTCCAAAGCGTTTTCCAAAAGTTTCTCAAACGTTTCCCAAGATTTCCGTTAAGTATCCAAAGAGTTTTCTACAATTTTTTTAAACGTTTCCAAGAAGTTTCCAAAACATTTTCCCCTCATTTTTGAAACGTTTCTTCAAAATTTTTTAAACAAGTTTCGTCCCCGTCTTGAAAATGCGTTTCTGGAAAAACGCATTTCTGCCCCCAAAGTGAGTTTCCGTGCAACTATGTATCAAACTTTTCGGCGAGACATAACTTCAAGGTTCTAGTTAATTAATTTAGCTGGGAAAATATTTGCCATATATATTTGTTATAAGAATATAAAAAAATATATATTTGAAAACAGTCTAATTAACTACCCGACAAATTTTAAGTGATAAGATAATACTAACTATTATCACTAAAATTTAAATATTACAGTGTGAGATCTACAAAATACATGAAGAATACCGTACTCTAAATATAAAATTAGTGAAAATCATAGTGTGAAACTTACCGAATGTAGAGAGGGTAAGATACCGCAAAAGTAAGATTGTTATCTATCTAGGATCATAAAACAAATCAAACTATTAGAGCTCGACTTGTTTGAGATCAGCTCATTATATAGACAAGATAAGCTTAAACATATTTTAAAATTTGTTAATTTTTCTAAGCTCAATTCGAATTAAGTTCGATGAACTAAAATATATTAAAAATTTTAAGTTACTCGAGTTTCACTCATAATACACTCGATTAAAACTCATTTGAAATAGGCTCAAAATTTTAATAAATTAAGCTTGAATATAATTTCAAACATAAGTGATGATGACTCATTCTCGCACACTGGAATTCTGCCTACAGAGTATTGTCCACTTTGGACCCGTAGATCTCTCATGATTTTGTCCCAAAAAGGGCCCTCGTGGGGAAAAGAGAGGCATGACACTTATAAGCTACCAAACCAATTTTCATTCTCAACCGATGTGGGATTATGGCATCTCCAGTACTCTCTGGAAGGGGTTAGGAGGTATTGTCCGCTTTGGGCCCGTAGAGCCCTCACGATTTTGTCCTCAAAAGGGTACTTGTGGGGGAGAGAGTCATGATACTTATAAGCTACCAAGCCACTCCATCATCAACCGATGTGAGATTATGACATTTTTAGTAAAATTTTCAAAATAAATTTAAACAACGTACTACTCGTAATTAACACTTTTAACCTAACCTACTTTATTTACAGCTCTACACCTTCCTACTTCATGTTTTTTCCCTGCTAGTGTGGCTCCATTTTTCACTGGAAGGGTAATGGTGTAAGCCTGAATTACAGTCTCACCCAGTGAGTGCTCTTTGCAAAGTAAATAAACATCATAGCTTAACCCACCCACACAACATTCACCACTAACACTTTTAACCTAACCCACAATGGTCCACCACTTCCCAAAAGCAACAATCAAACTATGGTCACTTCAATCATTCTCGCAACTTTTCCACCGTTTGGGAAATTTTCCTTTCAATTTCCAACTCGCATTCAGACTTGGTGAGTCTCCCCTCCTACATGTCCATGGCGTATACGGAAGAAATGGGCTGTATCATAAATTCCTCCACACCCTTCCTTTAATGAGGATTTAAGGACACTCCTCACCCTTTTCTATCTCCTTTTTTCTTGGGACAAGAAAACAATTAACTAGTGCCCCTTCCCAGAAAAATAGTCCTAAACCCCATGCTTTCTTTTCTCTCATAGTCCTTGAATGCGGACACAGATTGTCAGCTTAGTATCCATTTAATGCCCTTAATTGGTAGGTAAGGTGCCCTTCTCCTGTTTGGACACACATCCTTGTCCATAAATTCTGATGCTTTGAACAACATATACAAATACACATATATATATATATATATATTTGCACAAAATTTCTTTCATAAGTAGCTCAGGGGTTAGCAGGACCACTAGACCACTATTCCAACCAACCTGGCAGTCTCACACACTTGCAGCAAAGCTCCATCACCATAGATTTTTAGAGATCAAGTTAAAAAGAAATTACAAAGAATGTTTTGTGGGAGCCTATATAATAAGGTAGTGGAACTTGGTGGTTGATGTTTGTGATTTGTGCCTTGAGTGGAGTATTGTGTGGTGGGTTTTGAGGGTTGTCTCTTCTTTTCTTGTACTAGTTGGGTTTAGGGTTTTTGTTGGCACTGGTAAAGATGAGCTATCTTGGTGTTGGTGTGAGTCCCGGGAATGTTCCAGTGTATCACGGGAGCAACTTAAGGGTAGTTGATCGGAGGGTGAGGGTTGCAGAGTTGGTTTTGAGGTGTGTAATCTGTGGTTTAGCTGTGCTTGCTGCTGTTCTTATAGGGTCTGATACTCAGGTCAAAGAGATCTTCTCCATTCAAAAGAAAGCCAAATTCACAGACATGAAAGCTCTTGTGTAAGTCTCTCTCTCTCTCTCTCTCTCTCTCTCTCTCTCTCTCTCTCTCTCTGATCAGAAGTTCTTTGTTTTTTTTAAGTCAATTTTGATGCTATGTATTTGTTGCAGTTTTTTGGTGGTAACCAATGGGTTAGCTGCAGCCTACTCTCTGGTCCAAGTTTTGAGGTGTGTTGTAAGTATGGTTAAAGGAAGTGTGCTCTTCAACAAGCCCTTGGCTTGGGCTATTTTCTCTGGTGATCAGGTATACTCTGCTTAGTTCACTGAATAATCTGCCCCTTTTTTTGTTCCAAGTTTACTCAGTTGTGGTTGCAACCGTTGCATGTATGGGTTCACTAATCACCATTTCCCTTATCCATGCATGTATAACAATCTAGAGTACTATTATATTAAGAGACGCCATAATCCTAACACCATTTTTAGGCCTATGTAGTTGTGGTGATCTTCATCTGTTCCTTCTATAATTTACATTTCCTTTTTACTTGGAATTGTAGTTCAGAAAGGGAAAGTGGGTAGGAGAAATGTATTTGTTTTGAGCAGCATACAGTTTTCAGTTGAGCTAAAGGGACCTTGAAATTGGGGTAAGAGGGTTGCTTTCTACACTCAAGGCATGGATTCAATCATTCCATACCATCAAATGCAGGATCTGATAAAAGTTTTGGATTTAAAACTTGGTGAAACTCTTAAAGATGTTAATGATACTGGTTTAAGGAAGAAACGAACAGGGGCAAAGCAAAAACTAGCCCAAGAGTATCTCAGAATGTCTGCTTTTCTAAATGGTTAGAATAAAGTCACCTAATTAAGCTAGTAATTAACTGTAATGCAACCCATTATCCTTCTAAATCTCATTGCATATATTCCATGCTGAGAAATTGTCCTATAGGCTTGGAACACCATGTTCTCGTGATGATGTGGTGTGCCTAGTCTATTAAAACTGAACACTTTATGTATTTTTTGAAAATTCAATAAACCGAGTAACAAACATGAACATAGGTTAGGAAAGTGATTAATCTCGTTATCTCCACATTGAAAATGACATGGAAAAAAATTACAATATGAGGCATGTGGCTCTTGTTTACTGGTGGGGCAATCATGTCATCATACTGACGTAGTATTGCATAGGATAATCTTTCATGCCATGTGGGAAATAGTATTAAAGGGGTTGTAGTTATGGTCTGTTTTCTAATTCCTAACACTCTTTATTGCACCCAGAAAAGAATAAATGAAACAAGACACTGTATGGTGGGGTTGCAGGAAGTGCAGTTTTGACCCTTCTTGTGTCTATCCACACTCTGTAATCTGTCTCATCAGCCATCCACCTGTACTGGATCAGCTAGGTTCCAATAAGTATGGATTCACTGGATTGACTATATTTATAACCCTTCCAACCCCCTCTACCTACCCCCCTTTTGCTGAACATCTTAGCATTGCAAACAGAGGCTTTCTACTCTCAAGAATCTATAATTTGGTAATCCCTCGTAACTGCAATGGCATAGTCGGGACAAACTACCAAATTGGGCTAGAGGCTTTCTCCTTTCTTTGGGAGGTCAAGCAAGGGATCCACTTTTGCCACCATCAAGATTGCTCAATTCTTGACTTTGGGCAAGCCGGTAAAAATCGCAATCAGATTTACTCCGTTGAGGAGTGTGGATTTGAGTCCTCTTGCATTGTATGAAGCTTGGGAACGAAACCATTATACTGGTATCGGTTGCTTTGAGGGTAGCTACTTGCCTGATCTTTCTGTGCCTTACCCAAGACTTGTGGATTGTAAAAATGAAGAAAGGACAATTTTTTTTTCTGGTTGACTTTGGGTTGGATTACATCCTTCAATGGCCTTTAGGAATTAAGTTAGGAATTAAGTTGATCCTAGTGAATTCAGACTTTTGGCCATAGTTCAGCTGGACAGAGACCTACTGCAGCGTCAATTCTTTTTCTGGTTTAGTATAGAAACCATGAATATATAATACTTGAGACCAACCAAGTTGTGACAAACAAAACCCGTGAGTATAGGACCTGTTGGTTTTGTAATTTGGTGGGTTGGGGCAAGAGACCCCATTTTACTCTTTAGAGCAATATGAAGAAACTGTTTTGTGGAAAGAAATCATCAAACTGACATGAATTTTTCCATATGTATAATTTTTCATATTGCCACCTTACATTAACAGAAATTTAGGTGGCTGAGGTACATGTTTGAGTCTTCACAACACATGCCTTGAGACCTTCCCATATAATTTATTTAGCATGATTGCATATAGTATTTAAGCAACCCACAAAAAT
Organism: Euryodendron excelsum; assembly: GCA_033060915.1. Taxonomy (NCBI): domain Eukaryota; kingdom Viridiplantae; phylum Streptophyta; class Magnoliopsida; order Ericales; family Pentaphylacaceae; genus Euryodendron; species Euryodendron excelsum. The sequence continues at coordinate 45,257,852 of CM065377.1, read as the reverse complement.
AAAATAAAATAAAATAGTGTGCATGAGGCTTTGTCGAGTTGAGTATGATCAAATATAGTAGCTCATGTCGAGTGCATTTACAGGCTTCATTTAATGATCTTAATAAATTAATGCCTCTATCTATCTATATCAACTCATTTTTCTGCAGCTCATGGCATACTTGACGTTGGCCGCGGTGGCAGCTGCAGCCCAGTCTGCAGTGTTTGCCAAGCTTGGGGAGCCAGAGCTACAATGGATGAAGATCTGTAACATGTATGGGAAATTCTGCAACCAAGTGGGGGAGGGAATAGCCAGTGCACTAATCGCAAGCCTTAGCATGGTGGTCCTCTCTGGTATTTCAGCTTTTAGTCTCTTCCGCCTCTACGGGGGAAACAAAGGGAAGAACAGCACAAGATGGTAGGCCAAGGCCATTCTATGTTCAACTAAAGTTTTGTAACTTGGTGGCCTTTTGTCACCTATGATATGAGACGGTGCAGTCTCTGGCTTTCATCAGTTTGTAAAATAAAAACTCAAAGGCTACTGTTTGTGGAGTTTGTTAATAGACCTCTCTTTTCTACATATTGGAGCATTTCATAGAGAGTGTTAGTTTGGGAAAATCATAAGGTGTGAATCTAATCTGTTAGTTTTACTCTGATAATCACCGATGTCACAAAGCGCGACAATGAAAGGCTTAATTAAGCGCGACAATGAAACGTGAAGTGGAAGGAGATCTCTTTCTGCATTTCTGCTATGTTTTTTTTGTTCTTTCTGTGTATGCATATTTGGAGGTGTAATAAGGATTGGAATTTGGCAAGGTTCGTATGAAAGAGGAACTAGAAATCAGCATATTTGCTGATTCTCGCAAGTTCCAGAAATTTTCGATCCCATATGGGATCCGTAAAATGACATTTCCATGAGCTCCCAACAGCCTTAACTTTAATTTGCTCTATACCCCAGAAACTGAAAGCAGGATCAGTGGTTTTGCAGACTTACCAACACTTGAAATGGAGTCATTGAGCAATCAAACCTGACAAAAGGTCTAGGCAAAAGTTACGTGTGAGAAGTCTAGGCAGGAGTTACGTAGCAAGTTTAATTTGTTCAAAAAAACTAATAATCCGTGTAATGGTCACATCAAAACAAGCTCTTAACATAGAATATGTATGACCAAAAATATAAATCTGCTTGGTTTCGTTTTTGAATTTTTGTTTTTGGTGTTTTTAGAAATAAAACATTTGGAAATCTTGAAAATTCAAAAAATAAATTTTTTTTCCTGCTTCCTAAAAATGTTGTATGAAAAATAAAATTCACCAAACATGATGTCAAGGATTTACAGAAAATGAAAAAGACAAAAAAACCACACACACACACACACAAACGTGCGGCCCTTGTTGCTTTGAGCGTGTCCAATTGAAGGGTGCTCGGCACGTGTCCCCACGCTGACTCAGTACATCGTAATTTTGACTTTTCACTTTTTTCTACACAAACTCAGCACCCGATTGGTCGAGACTGGAGAGGCTTACTTAGATGCTCTGCAGAAGAGCAGCCTATATTTTCCCACAACTCACCTCGCACAAGTTGCAGAACTTTTCTCCGCAGCCTCTACTCCGATCGACCTCAACTTCCTTCCGATCATCTGGTCCTCTGCTTTGTTTAGTTATATACAATTTTCCTCACCGAGGTGCGTGTGTGCTTATACATATTCATATTGGCGGGTTTAGAGAGAGAGGGAGAGGGAGAGGGAGAGAGAGAGGGAGACGGAGACGGAGAGGGAGAGAGATGTCGGAGAAGTTCTCGGCAACACTCAGGATTGGAGACCTGAATGACTACATAGCACCCTCACAAGGTTGCGTTGTCTCTCTGAAGGGACTCAAAGGCAAGTCGACCTCGAACAAGCACGATAAATCAGAGGTAACACTATCTTTTGAAATGGCTTAGGGTTCGTCTCCAATATAATTGTCCAATTTTGTGTTACTTTCGACAATTGTGTGCTCGATTTTAGTTAGGGTTTCGAAACTATGCAATTTTGTGTTTAAATGCAACTTATGCCTCTTTTTATGTACTTCTCAGGTTTACATTGGATTTTAGCAGTATTTTTTGTTTATTCACTTGATCTTAGTTTGACTCGCAAATGTTAGGTGATGGTCGCTGAGCAATTAGTCTAAAAATAGGAAAATTCTGTTGCAGTTTATGATCAATTTATGCGGTGTTAGGTTACCACCATTGATCATCATATTGCCAATACTTTTCTTGCTTCTGGAAGTAAATGTCTTTTTATTTTTTGCTTTCAGAATCACAAAATGAATGCTAAGCATACAACTTACCCATTGATTTTTTGCTTTCAGAATTATTTTATTATACTTGATAAAGTTTCCGACTTCATAGGCTAATGCCTATTGATTTGTTTTTATTTATTTTAAGCAATTACAGAACCCAGGGAAGGGTGAGTCTTCTACTGAACCACTGCAGACTGAACCAGTAAAAATTTCACTGAAGGACTGCTTAGCATGCAGGTATTCTCTCTCTCTCTCTCTCTCTCTCTCTCTCTCAATGTTTGGAGGGTGGCAAGTTGAGACATTTTCTTATGTGAAACTGGAGAGAAATGAGCATTTTAGTTAAGGTAGTTATTTTAAATTGCTTTATTAAAAAAAGATTAGTTGAAATTGGTTGTTTAAGTTGTAATATGCAAGCTGTTGATTTTTTTCTCACTCAAATCTGAAATACATAATTATAGGTTCTGCATATTTACCTCTTAGCTGCCAAAATTTTCTCCCATTATGAACTCACACCGTTTTAAGGTGGCATTAAACTTGAATTAGTTATCATAATGATTTATGTCTTGGTTGTTCACTGGAAACTGGTATTTATTCATGTGTCTCGATTTTTAGAACAAATAAAAGTGATGAGATACTCAGCAATTTGTGTTGTCTGTGCAGTGGGTGCATAACATCAGCAGAGACGGTAATGCTGGAAAAGCAAAGTTTGGATGAGTTTCTTTCTAATATTGATAAAGGGAAGACTGTTATTGTCTCTCTCTCTCCCCAATCAAGAGCTTCCCTTGCAGTTTATTTTGGTCTTTCTTCACTTCAGGTCAGTTACATTGTACTCTATACTCACTCCATTTTCCCTATTTCCCTTATAACAGACTTCTCCCATTGAAAATATGGGAGAATTATAAGGTAGATCCACTTTGTGATTATTATCAAAGTTATTGGACCATCTATAGGTCTGTATAAACATGCATTTTTGTCACATTTTGTAGGTTCTACTTATGCTGTAGGTGCTTGAATCTTCGTAATTGATCTTCAATTCTCAACAAAATATTTGCATAAGTATTTCTATATCATGTGCATGCATGGTATGATGGTGAGGTTTCCGTTCCAATTTTCAGATTTTCAAGAAACTCACAACATTTCTGAAGTCTTTGGGAGTGAAGGCTGTATTTGATACCAGCTGCAGTAGAGACTTATCACTTATTGAATCCTGTAATGAATTCATAACACGTTACAAAGAAAAGCATTCATCTAATGTTAAAAGCTGTAAATCATCCCTACCAATGATTTCCTCAGCTTGTCCAGGTATATTACTATTCATAATAACAGTTTTTCATCATATATACCAATGCATGCATGCTGACTCTCTCAAAGACTGCCATAAATTGGTTCACTTATGTAACAACTTGATACTTTCATTATTACTGCATACACTACCTACTCTTCCAGAGACCATTATGAGTAGGTTCACTTTTGTTAAAACTTGATACGTTCATTTTTTAGTACAGACTAGAGAGTAGAGAGCTGTGGAGTGGGGAGTCTATTGACTGATATTTCTTGTAGTTCCTAGTAGAATCGTGCCATGATGTTATATGCATATGTTTCTGTACTTCCAGGTTGGATATGCTATGCCGAAAAAACTCTTGGATCCTATATCCTGCCTTATATTTCCTCAGTAAAGAGTCCCCAACAAACTATGGGAGCTATAATAAAGCACCATATATGCAAAAAAATGTGTATTAGGTAATCTCTTTAAATCATATGTTTCTAATTTTCTACTCATCTCAGTTAATTTGTATTTTTGTCAATATTGTTTCATGAAGTATATGCCAATTTGGAATGTACCCAAAAAAGAAAAAAAGCTATGACGCATTATTTGTCATGGACTTAATTTGATGCCTTACAGTTAACACTCTAAACTTTTGATCATTCTTATGTTTCCAACCTGTCGTGCACTTGTGTCACAGTATTTGATGTAATGATGATAACCGTTTAATCTAGCCTTTCTACATGATGTGCAAATGGACGAGAATGCCAATATAAATACCTAATTAGGGGACCACCTTGCTTGATGTTTGCTGGGTGCAATTTCTAGTTCTAAAATATCTCCCTAACAGACAAGTACTTCTGCACCATGCACTGTTGCTTACCTTATTATTTGGTTGGTTTATGTAACGTATATGGTTATAATAGTTTTATTGGGTGATTCTTCATTGTTGGGAGCCTTAAGCACTCCTTTCTTATAAATTAGCAGTCATGTTTTGTTTATAAAAATAAATCCAATGAGATGTGCTGTTCAGTTGGTTTCTGTTGACTTGCTCCAGATATTATGGTATACTGCTTTGTGTGTATCTCAGCTGTGTCTACTATGTGTACGTGGGTATCTGAAATTCTATATATATATATATATATATAATGATAATCGTTAGAGAAGATGTTTTTAATTACTAACCGATTATCAAGCAACAATCTCTGAGATGTGGCAAAGTGGTCAGTCTTAGATCGTGAACTCCCTTCATAGGCTTGGGTTCATCTGTGTCTTATGGTGCCTCCTAGTTCACAAAATTTTGGCTTGAAAATATTGGAGTTTTGATCAGCTCTTTTGAATTTATCCTTTATTATATTTGTTTCACAGGCCAGATGAGGTCTACCATGTGACAGTAATGCCCTGTTATGACAAGAAGCTTGAGGCTGCCAGGGATGACTTCATGTTTGAAGTGGAATCACATGGTGAAACTCGTGAGGATACTGGTCTGAAGGTTACAGAGGTGGATTCAGTGTTGACATCTGGAGAAGTTCTAGATTTGATACAGGTAATGCCAAGATTTTGCATATTTGATGATCTCATTAACACAAATTGTATTGGATAAATGGTTAGGGCGTTGTGTTTGTTTATCTATTTTATATTGGTTTTGGGTTGATTGTCGCAGTCAAAATCAGTGGATTTCAAGGGCTTGGAAGAATCTCCTCTAGATAAATTGTAAGAACAACAATTATTCTTCAAAGGTTCTTTTCTCTTGTCATCAAGGCTGCACTAAAAAAATTGTATGTATCCGATTTGCCTGCAGGCTAACAAATATCAATGGGGAAGGTCGTCTTTATGGGGTTCATGGAAGCTCGGGAGGATACGCAGAGACAATTTTCAGTTGTGCTGCCAACACATTTTTTGGGAGAAAAATTGAGGGCCCTTTGGACTTCAAGATTATAAAGAATTCAGATTTCCGAGAAGTTAGTCTAGAAGTAAGTTTGGGCTACCCTTAATCTTCTTTGTATGATTTATACAAATATGAGGAAGGTGCTCTTTGAAATGACCAGCTGTGGTGTGATTGTAAACCTTTGGACTTCAAGCACCCTGTTAGGGTTATATGCAAAAATGTTGTGCAAAGATAACCAAAAAATATGTGTAATGTATCATGCATATCATGCATTTCCTTTAATGCAGGTAGAGGGAGAAACTGTCTTAAAGTTTGCATTATGTTATGGTTTTCGGAACCTGCAGAATATTGTGAGGAAAATCAAATTTGGAAAATGTGATTACCACTTTATTGAGGTGATGGCATGCCCTTCAGGTATGTGTGTGTCTGTATATACTATATACCAGTTTTCAAATGAGTTCATTTTTATTGAAATAGGGTTGTATTTTTGGAACATTTAGCCTGCTCTTTTTGTTACATCGAAGTTTAATATGGCATATGATTTGCCTTCCTTTTGATTAACAGGGTGCTTGAATGGTGGAGGTCAAATCAAGCGAAAGCCGGGGCAATCTGCTAAGGATTTCATTCTATCATTAGAAACCATTTATATGGACAATGTAAGTGTGGACTGGTATGACAGGGTCTGGACTTCTTTTGGAGTAGTTTTACTAGTTATCTTTATCCTCTGCGGAAAAATGAAGACTAAGACGGGAGGTTTCTGGAAAGCAATTTTTTTTTTTTTTGCTTGCATATATAATCCACATGTAATCTTCTTTCGTTAAGCGGTCTGAACTTCACCTGTAGGTTTTAGACTGTTTCTTGTTGCACAGAAATTTATTGCTCCACCACTATTTTCAGGTTTTGGTGGCTGATCCTTTTGAGAACCCCCTCATAAAAAGTTTATATGATGACTGGCTTGATCAACCTGGTTCAGAGAAAGCTAAGAAACGCATGCACACAGAATACCACCCCATCGTAAAGAGTATTACTGCTGAGTTGCAGAATTGGTGAGGATCTCTTTGTATCAACTGTTGATTCCTGTCCAGTGACACAGCTCCCTGTATCATCTTCTCAAATCCAACTCTACTTTCAGTGTATTTCTGGCGTTCTCTGGTTTGGTGCTTCATCCATTCTAATGCCTGTCACCTCTTGGACATGGGGTCGCAAGTTTGGACTTATCTAATTTTGATTGAGATAACAGATTGTCTGTGCAGGAACTTCTTCAGTTATGTAGATATATGGTTTTGATTTTGTTTTTGTTAAGAACGAAAGAAATAATTCAGGTTGAACACATTTATGTAACACGCCATATTCTTCTCTCTCTTTCGGGTTCAGGTTCCTAGAATGTACATGCCTTAGTATTTCTCTTCTTTTCTTTTTTTTCTTCTGGAATCTCTCGTTTCTGTACGGTCAGGGAAATGCCTTTTAGTGAAACAAGAATAAGAGTCCTAGGAGTTCTGTTTTGTACTTAATTAGATGGCTAAACAAGTGTTAGATGGTCTTTGTTGTTCTGGTGATTGCTAGTTATGTTCGCCATTCACCTCTCTCTCTCTCTCTCTCTCTCTGTGGGTAATATTTCTGTTGAGGTTGGGATGAATCTGGAGATGAACTGGTGGCCAACTCCTCTGGTATTCATTCATGCCATTTGCATGAACTGAAGAGAAACAAAGGTATTCGTTCATTCTATTTGCACAGGCGCAAGCATTCCCTTATGAGTTAAGGTGGTGGGTTACTTGCCTGCTCTACTCTACTCGCCTAGCTATCCACAAGTCTTGAGAAATGTTGGCTATGAAGGGGTCCTTGTTTTTGCTGGTAATTAAAATTCTCAGCTTCAAGGGAAAGAATCTTTAAATAATTGTTAGTTATCCCAAATATCAATTATTTTATTTTATGAAAACTCTATAATTTAAATAATCTTAAAAAATCAAAAACTCTCTTAAAACTGATAAAAAGTACAATTGTACGGTGATGAATTCAGGAATTTTGTTAGATGAAAAATTCAATGTCATTTTTTGGAGTATGAGTACATATATAACTTTGTATTTTATACTTCACGAGGAACACAGTGTATTAATAGAGAACAATTGTTAAAAGATAGAAATATAAGTCGGTTTTTTAATTTTATGACTAAAAATTTTAATAGAGAGGACGAACTTTGGCAGATTGTTCCATTGCGATTTATGTGTTACGTGTTTAAAACATGAAAATAGAATTTTCAATTAAGGTTGTGTATATTTAATCCTCTTCTAATAGTAGTCCTAGTGGCAAACATTGGGTGCTGTTATAATTTTCAATAGTGAAGGTAGAAAATTAAAAAAAATATAGAAAATATTCATAATAATTTTCATACATATAAAATATGTCATTATTATCTACCCCTTCTCATACCTAAATGATAGAATATGCGATGTGATTGCTATAGAAGAACAGCTTCGCAAAAGATAAAGAATGTTCAACTTTGCAAAGATAATGCATGAATGAAGGTTTAAAACTATTTAATAATAGCAAAATAGATCAGGAGAAATTAGAAAGTTTCAGAGAGTCGAACAAGAAAATATTTTTACCATCTTCTCGTTGTTTGGAGATCAAACACTGACAATCAAAGCTAATATATGCAAGAGAGAGAGAGAGAGAGAGAGAGAGAGAAATATTACAAAATTAGATTTTTAAAGAAGCCCAATGTGTGAACCTTAACTGTCAATTATTGGAGCAAAATGCTAAACAAATTCAAAGGTAATGTTAATCTTTTGAACTTTTCAAAAGAGGAAAAAGACGGTGAAGAAATCTAGCTTCTTAAATACCGATAATGAAGCCTGATATCAATAATATAGATTAATATATAAGGTAATAACAGAAGCTTTGAAACGTAAATAAACAAACATTATTGTTTGGAAAAACAAAAAATAGCCTCACATTTAGCAAGTACGATGTTTTGACAGCCTGTTTGAAACTTGGGAAAGGGAAAACTACTATTTGCTATCATTTTTCTCTTTGATTTTGAAAAAACAAAATGGAGGTAAAGAGCAAAGAGAAAGAAATGGATTAATTTAAAATTTTTCCTCATTTTTTCCTTCCATTTTTTTTTATTTTCTCTTTTCCTTTTTTTTCCTTCTTCCAAACAGGCTATTAGTTCCTTAAGAGCATAATTGAAATTTGAGATGACACTCAAGTGAAAACTAATGAATCATGACATTTTTAACATGCGTAACCCAATTTTTCCAATGAACAAACCATTTACTTCTGTCTAAAAAACAAATATCAGTCATAAACCCAAGAATAGTTAATAATATCCAATTTTTTGGCTAATATACATTGCGGCTAACTTACACTGAGCCTAGTACAGAGTCCTATATTAATATCCAATGTTAATAGTTACTGAGCCCAAAACTTACATTCAAATTGCTAGCAAAAGAATAAAAAAATCAAGGAGTAAAGTAAAACTATAATGTCCATATAATGCTTCAAATTCATGACATGGTTGGAATTTACCATATTCGCAAGTCATCCCTCTAAAATCCCTCACTGTCTGATTCTTTTTCTCTTCCTCTCCTTGTAGCTCTTTAGACCTTGTCTTTACTACCTTATAGTATTAATCTCTAGCTTGAAGAGCAGCAACCAATTGACTTCAAAAGCCAAAAGCCAACCAGATTTACCAAGGCCATTCTATTATGCTACTAAATAAAGAGCTGTTGAAAAGATGATAGGAAAAAAAACCCCATCTTTTATGAAGGACAACAAACAGTAAAAATTCGGCTTTTAATTCAGCAAACAGGTAGTTGCCCCCTAACTAAGCTGTTCAGCTAGTAATTCGGCAAATTTTTTTTTCTAGTTGGCGTTCGATGATTTTAACCATTAGAAGGTCATATATAATTATTGCTTCCTCCTAAACTAAAAAATCATTCACATCACCAACTGAAACTAAAGAACCAAAATTGTCAAACAAAATTAAAAAATATAAAATAACCAGCTTTTAATAACTTGTCTATCAAACTCATTTTAGAAATAACAAATCGAAAATGTTATTCTTATAAAATATTCATACAAAATTTGAATACAAATTGATGTGACAGTGACTGTTTTGTAATTAAAAGTCATTATGATAAATTTTTATTTTGAAGTGAAAAGCTCTCATTAAGACATATCATTGTATATAGAAATTTTGTATGAATTTTTTATTTATATAACATTACCCATAACAAAGCAGTAAAATAATAAAATTATTTTATTTTTTTACCCTTTTCCCCCTTGGCAGAGGGAATGAAATAAAATAGAAGTAAAAAGAATAAATTGAAAACTTAAAAAGAAAAACAAAAGAATTTGCCAGATAATGAATAAGCATTTAATGCACTTAAATATAAATAAATGCATGAAAAGATGGATGCATCTCTCTGCTTTCTCATGCCCAAACTTGCTTTCAATTTGAAGTTCTAATTCTGAAGTGTCTACATGAAAGGAATCCCTCACTACCATCAAACCCTTATTCTCAACCAACTATAAGAAACCTCATGAACTTCAGAGAGTCCATACTCCACTTCCCAATTCAATTTCAGGGACAAAAGGCCACAGTAAGAACTGATACAACTCACTATTGCATTCTCTAACACAATCAACAAAATTCAAATAATAATTAACCTTAAAATAAGTTATAATTTTTTCACTTTTTAAACTAATTCCTCAGATCCTATCAATCACACAATATGAAATGAAATGAAAACAAAATGAAATTAATCATTGGTGGAACTGAGACCCGATTCTTATGAGTGAAAATAACAATCAAAATCAAAGATATGTAATTGATTTAGTGAAATTAAAAAATTTAACCATGTTAACCAGAAAAACCAAGGTTGTATTTACATTAAAAGTAGAGTTGGTTGATGATGCAACAAACTTGTATACCTCCATAAAACCTGAATCTGCAAGGATCAAGAATTATGAATCACTCTATGTGCCGGTGGGATGCCGGCCAAAGAGTCTTTGATGCTCAAGCTGACAAAAGGGGTAGGAAGAACACAATAATTCAATAATGCAATAGGGTTGGCAGAATTGTCTGTACCTTTTATCAATGGATTGTGGCGCATTATATAGCCTTGTAGAAAGGATTCGTTGGAGAGATTGCAGGCAAGATCGTTGGGCCTGCCTTATAGAGTGAGGGAGGATCCCTAAGGTTAGGGCCTAGATCTCGTCATATCTGGATTTAGAGGCATAAGTTACGCCTGTTGGTTGGTAAGTGACCGCTCCTAAAAATGCGTTTTGCAAGTGCACAGTGTGATGTAGTATAAACCCGGTAAGTCGGGGTCGTATTCACAGAGAACTTCAAATCAATTTACTCAAAAGCTTACCACACTTTCAGATTCGTAAAGAACTCTCAAATACTACTACTAAGAATTGAATGAAACAACCCAGATGTTTTCACAAGGCGGTATTTGAAAAAAAAAAGTTTTAATTGGAGAAAACAATATAGAACTAAAAATTAAAATTGGTTTGACTTAAAAAAGAAAAGGTCTTGGTATCAAGATAATCTGATAGCAATGCAATCCTCTAATTCCAAGGGTTATAACTCAGATTCAAGAACGGTTAGGTTGTGTCTTGAATCCAGAAGATTTTTCAATGAAAAGTTTAAGAAGTTAAGATCTTGAATAAAAATCATGAATAGGAACTTGAAATACCTTTGCTAACAGTAGCAGGATCAAAGTTGAATACTAGATACCAAAACTAGAGTTGAGCATAAGATATAAAGATTTTCTCAAAGATACCGTATACGCAAATAGATTTGTGCATCAAGTATAATGATCATAACTATAAACCTAGAGTTTCCAAGATATGATTCTTGATTCAAGACTTGACTTAAGAGAATGAATGATTTAACTATGATAATGCATACCTTGGAATTGGATTCATCCCTTACTATCTTCCTATCTTGATCCCAAGAGGAAGAATTAGTTCTTCATCAATTGGTTTTGCAAACCCCCTCCGAATAATGAATAAAACTCTCCTCCCAAAAAGAATCCTATTACAAAAAGGAAAGAATAATTATATGATTCGCAGTTCCTGAATTTTCGCCACTTTGCAGCCCACTTTTTAGCATGATAGAGGCCGATTCCACCAAAGGCTATTAGACGCAAATTTGTAGATATGGAAGTTTTTTTTCCAATATCGCAAGACCCGCTTTAATCTGATATATGAGCTGAGAGTTATCGCTTACATACTGAACGGGTGTCAAATCTTTATTTCCTGATTTTTCGGATTTGTTGCTGGAGCAGGTGTCCACATCATAGATCACTTTACCTTCAAGGCTCAAATTAACACCAAATAACCGTTCAAACTCTCTTGAAATTATTATCCTCCTTTGAATCCCATGATGTAATTTTATGAACTTCCTTCCAATTTTTTTAGCACACTTGTTTGGCCTTGATTTGAGTCTAGACTTCCATAATCCTTATCTACCATTAATTCATCCTTTTTATGCCCATTTAACCTACAATCAAAAAAATTCAAGAACCCAGAGTGAAATTCGCACACAAAATTATAAAAACACACAATAAAAACTTAAATCATGCTATAAATAATAAAATAAATTATACACTTTTAGAGCACAATCAGTAAGCAGTTTTCCCAAATAGGCCTCGGCCCTGACCAAGTATTAACCAGCCTGCTCGAAGCTTGTTACTTTGCATCTGACTACTCGGTGAAGTTGTACTCTTCAATTGCCCTTATTTTTGAGGTCGCTTTCTTTGAGCGCTTTAAGGAAATATCTTGTTTGATCATCCTTTGCTTTCGAAAATATTGCCTAGAGACACGGAGCGCATTTATTAGTGGGTGCTAGCCATATATACTCATTGCAGGGTTGTCACTGCAATAGGCTAACATTTCCCCTTCTTTAGCACATGTCATGCTTGGATATGCTCGTGGACACATGTTCCTAGAGTCACGTGCTCACACCCGGTTAAACCTTCAAAACGTGCCAAGTGGTTTCATTTGGACCCTTGATTTGTAATTTCGAAACTGACTTGATTTGGTGGTTCCCATCTCGTCTCTTCGCAACCTGAATCCTCCAATCCTTGTTCAAGCCTCAAGACTCCAAGAGTTATTTATCCCCTGGTACGCTTCTCTTCACTTTGATTTGTGTTTTTACCTTTCTTGTTTCACTTCATGAATCTTGTTCGTTGTTTCACCTCCCGTTTATGCAAGCATATTACGAAGAGTGCTGTAAATTTTGCATTCCCCATCGTCGTACCCCTCCCCTTTGGGGCTTCGTGCACAATCTCGACTTTGTCACCAAGGTATTTGTTGAATTAATGGATAACTTTCATTCAACCCTTGATACCCATTGGGATTTAGGAAAGTTAGGATCCATGGAAGACCATGAGGAGATTGATTCGTGGGTCCAAGAAGACCCTCTTGGAACACCTTGAGTTGAGAAGAAATAGGAAAACTTGGGCTAACATGGACCTCGAGGTCAGCGAGGCCTCCTCAACTGGAGAGGGCCAATTCACGACTAAAGAAGAAGATCTTTACTCTTTTGGGGACAATAGGCAAACCTCTTACGTTGCTGTGGCGGTTTGGTCTATCCTCTAAGGCAAAGACATAAACTTCATCTTTACCTATACCAAATTCCTAAAACCCTGAATTACCATGCTCCCAGTAAACTAGATAGAGCTTGCATTGCCGAGGTAGGGAAGTTGTGTCTTTATGAGGATGCTTGGTTGGTGGTCTACGCCTTCTCTTCCATCCCATGATAAAGCAACTTCTTAGTCGTCTGAAGTTGACTCTTGCTTAGGTAATGCCCAATGCCTGGCAGATACTGGTTGGTTGCGCAGTCCTGGTTAGCGATAAGTGGGATCATTTAACAGTGGAGGAGTTCTTTCATTGTTACAATTGACAAAATCGGGTAAGAGGTGGTGGTACTTCTCAGCCTGAGCAAAGAAGGTTGACTTCGGAGCATCTTTGATGCTATTGAATTCACAACATAATCTATTGAATAGGGGTAAACCAAGTTGCATAAATGACACCATGACTCGAGGGGTCGCAAGTCCACGTGGCCTCAAATTTAAAAGGTTTCTTGCATGAGGAATGCTCACAGTTGGTACTCAGAACAAGGGGGCATGATTAAATTCAATAACTGGAAGATGTTGGATAGCGCCTGACGAAACATTACACATCATTCAAGAGAGGCTGTAACATCGGTATTTTTTAAACATCTTATATTATCTGTGTATACATGAAACGTGAGAATGACAAAAATTGTCAAATCGAATCAAGGATGAGTGTAAAAAATTTTGAATTATTACAATAATAGTTGATGATACATAAATCTTGACAATCCAAATAAGAGATGATGCCATGTATTGTACACAAATTCTTAGAGTGGCATCGATGGGGTGCCGGCCAAGGGGCCTCTGATGGCAAAGTCAAAGAGATCATATATATATTTATAAAGAATAAAATGATTCATGATCAATTGATTATGTTTCTTGTTCTTTCATCTATCTTCTTAAATAGATTGTCATGGAGCTCATCTAGGGATTTGAATCCCATGATTTTGAGGCACTCTTTTAGTCTGATGGTGATTGTCATGGAGCTCATCTAGGGATTTGAATCCCATGATTTTGAGGCACTCTTTTAGTCTGATGGTGAGATTTTAGGAGAAATTGATGGCAAAATTTTAGGAAAGATTCTTGAGATTTGCACGAAGTTGCTTATTGATTGGCCATTAGCAAAGCTAACCTCTTTGGTCGAACGACCTCTTTGACTGATCTTTACTAGATCAGATTATTACTCATCAATAGTTATTTAAAGTAACTAAATAAATTTAAATAATGTGAAAATGTGATATACAATTTGAAAAACTGTCAATAATTTAAAATAAATACTAGGAAATCGGTAACTAACTAAAGATGAAATTAATCTAAATTAGAGTTAAATAAGATTTTGATTAGTGGCTAGAAAATACAAGAAAATGGAAAACAAAAAAATGCAAAATTACAAAAATGAACCCCCCAAGGACACTTGTCCTCTTTTCCTTCATCTAGCCATGCAATGCATGGCTATAGAAACAAACAATCAACAAATGTATAGCCCTAAATTTATGCAAGTATCTATATAGTGAGAAAAGTGCTTGGGAGATGAGAAAGCAAGAAAAAGTTGTGTTTTATGCCCAAATCAACTCCAAATCTCTTCAAATTAAGGTATAATATTATACACTTTGTTATATAATACATTACATGTTTGCATGTGAGATTGGGTGGCTGGAGTTGGCCAAAAAGTAGCCAGAAAATACCATAACCGGTTAAAGCCTAGTTTGGAAAAATGTTTATAAATTGGAATGGATGCCATGCATTCTGGTTTTGTTCTTTTGGAAAATATTTCTAATAATTTTAGGATTATTTTAAATATAATCTTGAAGGCTATAGAGCCTTAGAATGAAAATGGATTTCATTTTATCAAAAAATAGGTGTTTAGTTTTGCATTCATGTAAGTAGGAACATCAATTTTTACATTTTGATCCTATTAAATGCTTGTGTAAGTAATAAACAAGGACTAGTGGCCATGCATGTCCTTTGATTACTCTGTGGTGTGGAAAAAAATTTGAGAAAAAGCAAATTGCAGGTCTAATTTGAAAATCTAGGCAGGCATTTTGAAGGGAACATGACCTCCATTGTAAAATCTTAGAACATAAAACCGGCAAATCATTTCAAGAACTTTAATTTAGGCTTAAGAATCGATTCATTTCGTTAAGAAACGAGAGATAAAAACCTGTTTTATCGAAGGGTGTCAAAATTAAACGAAAATATGAAGAAGATGATATACAGAGATCATGCAAGGCCCTTGCTTTGGGGCATGTGAGCGTGCATGAAGGCCCTATTTGGACTCTAATTTCTATTTGGACTCTAATTTTTCTTTTTCAGAATACTCGTAAGACAATGCAATATCACCCTAGGCCTTTTTTTGTGTCAGTCCAAATACTTTTGGAACTTAATTCATTGATTTAAACACTTTGGAACGAGAGTGGGTAAATTTCAAAAAAATTTAATGTTTATTATGTATTTTTGAATTGAAAATATCCACTTTCTGTATACATTCTAAATTCACAAAATTAAAAATAATCAGCCACTAAAAATATTTTCTTTGAGCTAATTTATTATAATAGTAATTTTAAATTTTTTTAAAATTTATTGAGAATTAATTAATATTTCCTAATAATTTTAGCTGTCCAAGCATAAACATAAATTACCGAATATCCCCAAAAATCATTTTGAGTATATTTGATGTGACCTAGAGATATATAGAAGGGTCTTGGTAGAGTTTTAAGACTTTGCATCATTTGAATGATGATAAAAATAAGAAACTGAGATTTTTTATGCGTTGATGAATTAACGCAGTCAAAACATTTTACGAGAAACGAACTAGAAATTAATTGAACCTAAGAAATCATCATGTAAGGGGTATTGATCTACTAATTTTAATATAATATTTTATTTAAATAATATATTGGAGGATATTTTTCGTAACCTAGAGATATATGGAAGGTCTTGGTTGAGTTTTAAGGTTTTGCATCATTTGAATGATGATAAAAATAAGAAACTAAGATTTTTTATGCGCTGATGAATTAACAGAGTCACACGTTTTACGAGAGACTAACTAGAGATTTACCTGAACCTGAGAAATCATCATAGGAAAGGGTATTGATCTAGTAATTTTAATATTTTAAAGTGTTAAGTAAGTGTATGATCTATAAAACATTATTTATTTTGAATTTGGAGCAATCTTATGATTATTTGAATGTTGAATTGTTTCAAACTGAAATATTTGTGCAAACATTTTTAAACTAGATTTTAAAAGTTATAATATCAAAATTAAATAATTAAAATTGAGAGGTCGTGTGTCTTGGTCATGTAAAGGACATAAGAGCTTTATTGCTAGACTTATGTGGAGTATGTTAGTGAATAAGGTCAATATTTCCAAGCGTGGTGTAAAGCTTGGTTGCCCAATTGCTAGGCCTTGTGAACTGAGGATGATATATGTTAGGAATTCAATATTACAACTCAAAACTATTTTAAAATATATCTATATAGATATTGAAAAAAGAATTTGCGAACTGTTTCATGATACCATAATTATTTTTCTCAACTATCTCATAACTGTTTTATTACCCGTAAATTTTTAATTAAAGCTTATTGTTTTATTAGATAATACACTATTGCTGAGCTTTATAGCTCACTCCATTTTATGATAAATATTTCAGATGCTTAAACGAAAATGTTGCCTAGCCCGAGGCTTTGGAGGGATCCCACAGGAGTTAGGGTAATTTTAATAATTTAAGACTTTAAATTTAAATTTTATAATAATAACCCGTTTAAGCAATGTGATGCTGTGATATTCTGAAAGTTTAGACTATGTGTGTTTGGTTGTCGAACCATTTTGTCTAACATTGTGTTTGTTTTACAGGTTTTCTCACGTCTTTGGATTATCCATGATATGAAAATCTATATTGTGACAAGGCGCTTCTATGATGTATCCAATCTTAAACCTTGAACCACACCCTTAAACCTACCATTAATAGAAGGGTCTTCATAAGGCCTACCACAACATTTTTCCATCTGAGAAGCAACGTTATTAAAATTTCCAATGAAATTAGACCATCAAAACTCTATAAGATATGTTCCATGGATTCCCGCAGTTTGTGCTAAATATTCCTTTGGAATGGGACGTAAACACTATTAAGCAACCAGACATTTTCTAGAGGATCCAAAAAAAATAAAGTTGAAATAATGTGAGAATCTGCATAAACCGCTTAAATCTCAACCCCCCTCTCCCCAGCTAAACAGATGCCACAAGCTTTACCAATTGCCAGCAAATTCTATAGTTTGGAAAGTTTTTGCAATTGATCACAAATTTTTTGATGGTATGTAATTTAGTCTCGCAGAAGAAGATCCAGTCCGAATTTATTCTCTTCATGTAAACTCTTAGAAAGGGCCAAGCCTCGGCAATTTCATGCAATTCCAATCATTGGGGGTTTGGGTGGAAAAGCCGATTTTGAATTAGGATTAGTTATCCATCCGTGGTGTCCATAGAGGGTTTTTTTTTTTTTTTTTTGGTTTGAATAAAGCTGCTAGTAATCATGGAGTTGGTCTAACATTTTAAGGGCCCAAAAGGCTGAGTCACAAACCAAGGCGCACAAGCCTCGGTAAAATATGGAACCTGCCCCACATCGTCCACACCATACACGCCTCTATTGTTTTTTTTCTCTCTTTTTTTTTTCTTTGTTTTTTGTTTTTTTTTTGAGGTTACTTAAGGCATTTTTAACTCAAAACCTTTAAATTCAATTTTATTTTGGTATTTTTTTAAATTTAAAGTTTATGAGTTTCACTTTTTCTTATTGTTATTACAACCTACCCAACTTTTATTTTACTATTTGTGGAGGAATAACTTCCGGCCCAATCCAATGGGTAAGGTCCAATCTACGCAAATTAAAGTTGGGGCTGCTTGGCGGCTCAGATCAGAAATAGCAGGAGGGCCGGCCTTGACTGCCGACCTCCTCCCCACCGTAGCCCAAACCGTGAAAGGTATGTCCAAACCGTTAGCGGTCTTCGAGCATTAAATGCAGAATTGACTTGCATTAAATGCACAAGCAGCTGCCCACGCGACGTCGACGTGCACGTCCGGTCAGCCAGAATCTCCCGCGACGGTGCGCTAGACCCTGTAAGTAATCAGGCGGTGTCAATGATGATGCCTACCCAGCAGGCCATGAGAGCCTGCTGATAGGCCAAGGCAAAACACACTCCCTCGATGTCTCTATAAATACCCAAGGCATCGAGAGCTAGGTATGGACAGGTAACCCCAAGTATTCACAACATTCATTCGTTTTTATCTCGATTAAGCTTGCTGACTTGATTTTCGGAGTGTGATCGGCCTCCTAAGGGTCGACCCATTTTAATCTTCTTGTCTTGCAAAAAGAGTTTGGGCTCATCCATTTGTGGCTTAAGAGTTCGGTCCAGCCTTTCTGTAAAATCTCACTTACACTATTCATTCTTCAAATCACTATTCTCTTATATAATAAAAAAAAATCAAAAATCACATATTGTGCTTCTATTTTATTTAAAATGTAATTATTTATTATCGTATTTTAATTTAAATTGTAATTACTTACCACATATATAATTAAAATTAAATTATGTAATATTTTTTAAACTAAATGATCTACTCATGAAATTACAAATTAAATTATATTAAACAATTTAAAAAAAACAAAAAACCCTTTACAAACTAATAAAATACATTTAACAAAAATTAAAGTACAATAAGGAACTAATAAAAACACATCAAATGAGACTTGAAAAATTAAAAGTTCAAGCACTAACAAGGTGGTAAGTTAACTCCTCTATACCCACTTTCATGTAACTAAAGTTACTAATGAAAATACATTCAATAGATGTTGAAACTTTAATTGTTATTGGAATCTGGTAGAGATAGATTGATTAATTCTTAAATTTGTAAAAAAAAAATTCAAAATAAAAGGTGGAGTAGTAAGATGAAAAAAAATTTATTGATTCCATAGATTAAAATAATTTTACTATAAATAAATAATTAGTAAAATAAAAAGAATTTATTAATTATATATAAATAATAATTTTTAAGATAAATAAAAGGAAGTAAAACATAAATAATTTATTTATTCCACATCTAAAAAAATCTCAAATTAAATAAATATTAATAAAGTAAAAATAACATTAATGAATTATTGAAATAAATATTTATTAAAATAATATTTAAATATTAAATAATGCATTATTTAAGCTTAAAACAATGATTAGTAATGCTTTGGCAAATAGTAAAATGAAGGGCCTTCAAAATATTTGGAGAACCTTTAGATTTAAAGGTGCCACATGAAGGATACTTTTATTTTTTTTTAATTTTTAAAAAATTAAAGATAGATTAGAGCAGTTCGAACTTACCTACAAATCTTCAAATTTGAAGGTAGGCTCCAAATTTGATCCTCCAACCCACTTTCATTTCTTTAAAAATTTAAAGAAATGAAGATGGCCTTCATTTGCCACCTTCAAATTTGAAGGTCCTTCAAAAAATTTGAAGTACCTTTCATTTCACTATTCATGCAGAACCAAAAGCATTAATTATATAGAATTTTTATACTAATCATTATTTTAAGCCTAAATAATGTATTATTAATACATTATTTACTATTTAAAAAAACTATTTTAATAAATATTTAATTTAAATTTTCAATTAATTCATGTTTTTACTTTGTTAAATATTTATTTAATTTGAGATTTTTTTATATGTGGAATAAATAAATTATTTATATTTTATTTGCTTTTATTTATCTTGAAATTGTTATTTATATATGAAATTAAAAAATTAATTTTATTTTATTGATTATTTATTTATTAAAAAAAGTACTCATGATTCTCAAATAGGTGGATCATCTATTGATTTTAGTAATGGTAATTTTAATAGTTTTAGCCACCATGAAAGTGGATATAGAGGAGTAGACTTACCACGTTATTAGTACTTGTAATTTTAATTATCCAAGTCTCATTTTATATGTTTTCATTAGTTTCTTACTGTACTTTAAGTTTTGTTAAATGTATTTTATTAGTTTGTAATGAGTTTTTTTAATGTAATTTAATTTTCAATTTTATAGATAAATCATTTAGTTTAAAAAATATTAAATAATTTAATTTTAATTAAATATTTGATAAATAATTACAATTTAAATTAAAATTTGGTAATAAATAATTATATTTTTAATAAAATGAGAACATAATATATGATTTTTGATTTTTTTTATTAAAAAAAATATTGATTTGAAGAATGGATAGTAAAAATAAAATTTGATAGATTAGAGTAATAATGTAAAAAAATTAGAATATATGAATTTTAAATTTAAAAAAAAATACCAAAATAAAGATAAATTAAAAACTTTTGAGTTAAATAATGCTAAAAAAGGAACCAAATTTACAACCCACCTTCAAAGGTGGGTTGGAGATGCTCTTAGTCTGGTTTAAGAAGGCAAGAGAAAACGGAGTTTTGGCAGCGGCAGTGCAATGGGAAAAGGGTCTGAGAAAGAGGGCATTTGGATACCAGTGATCCCTGTTAATAGTGCCAAGCCAATTCCGGCAAGGCCAAATACATTTTCAGCCAGCAATATTTCACAAGACGAGTGTATGCATGGCTTTGACCTGCATATATATATATATATATATATATATATATATGTATGTGGCCTCTGCAATTGTACCATTACAGTTGGCTTGCTCACAAACCGGCATTGGTTCTCTTTGCGATCGATTGATCACTCTAACATCTTTTCTTTATCTTTTTTTCTTTTTTTGGGGTTTATTTGCAGACCATGATTACTGGCTTCCCTCGAATTCACGGAAAATCACCGACGCCTTGGAAACCAAGAAAGCTCATAGTTACAGTACGATATTTTAACTTACTCCGCTCTTTCAGTTTCAGATACTGATGTTCAAATCCATATAATGCAAATGTATTCATGTCTCTGACTACCAGTCCATGCACTCCCAGAAATGGGTCAGCATCTAACCACAGAGAGAGAGAGAGAGAGAGAGAGAGAGAGAGAGAGAGAGTTTTACTTTTAGGTATCATTTTTCTTTCTCTTATTCTCTTGTTCTGACCATTTCTTACATTTTTTTAATTTAAAATTCATTTAAGTAGGAGACATACCGCAATAGAAAACACTATTCCTTTCCTTTTCCTTTTTCCTTTCCCTTTCCCTTTCCCTAATCCTTTGTCAATCCTAAGAACCAAACAGAGATTAATGGTATTTGTCTGTTGTCTATGTAATGAGAAACATGATACCAGTGTATAATTGAACCTCCTTATTTTTCCAATACGGTTAGATAATCGAACCTTACCCAATTTGTATGACGGATTGGAGATGGGGAAAATGTTACAATTCCAACCCGTGGCACAGCTGAGGCTTGGCCATGATCTGAATTCTGAACTCTTTACCAGTTATAGACTTACAGCAGCTGATACAGTTTCCTACAGAAAATACTGGTACCGTCTTTCACTTCCCAATGAAGAAGTGAAAATTAACATATCAGACAGCAGTAGTAAAATTTATATTTGTTTGCATATGAAGGACCAAATCAAGAAAAAGATTAGTGTGAATTGTTACCTTGTGCAGGAGATGAGGATTGCAAGCATGAAAATGTGGAGCCCTCCCGAACCAGTGTTGGGTCATTTTCTAGGTCTGCTTCAACCCTGTCAAAAAAGAAAAATGATCAACAGAGATGCAATGATCATGGGAGAGATTTGAACAAGCAGCCAAGAAAGCGACCTAGGATTGGAAACCATAGGCCTAAAGTGGTAGTTGAAGGTCAACCCAAGAGGACTGCAATACCTGTCACGCCAAATAATGCTCCGTCCAAGAAGAAACTATCTAGGAAGATGAAAAATGGAGGGAAGAATAGACCCAAAGCATCAGGCAAGCCCTCAAAGGATGTTGAAGAAAAAATATTTGATCCAAATCAACAAGAAGCTGCTGCTGCAAGATCATGCAGGCGAGTGTTGAATTTCACTCTGGAAAACGTGGCAAGAGATGAGACACCTGTCAAAGTAAGTAGTCTCCAATCTTGTCAAACTGGAAGTGTTGATCAACCTTGGTGCACAGGGGAGCTTAAGTTGAAGAGATGTAATGATCATGGGAGAGATTTGAACAAGGAGCCAAGAAAGCTACCTAAGATTGGAAACCATAAGCCTAAAGTGGTAGTTGAAGCTGTTTCCAAGAGGACTCCAAAACCTGTCACGCCAAATCTTGCGCCGTCCAAGAGAAAACTATCTAGGAAGAGGGAATATGGAGGGAAGAATAGCCCCAGTTCCACAGACAAGCTCTCAAAGGAGGTTGAAGAAAAAGCATTCGATCCAACTCAGCAACCTGCTACAAGATCATGCTCTGTCATGGGAACAGAAGATGGTAACAATTATGATCCCAAAATGCGAGAAAGTTCTATTGAATTGCATTTCACACACACAAGCTGAAATGATGACAAGTAGAGCAGCTGTTACTATCAGTCAAGTTGATGCTATAGAAACACTATTGAAAGTACTTCCCTTATGTGGTTGTTGCAGGTTTGCAGGAAACGTCACTGAAAGAAGTAATTGATTCAGTTGTTTCAGGTTCACAGGAAATGTCACCAGAAGAAGTGATTGATTCTGTTCTCCAGAGAGCAGAGTGCCTAGAAATAAGCAATAGAGGTGGCCAAGCAGAGTGCCTAGAAATAAGCAATAGAGGTGGCCAACTGGTGTTGCGAGATCAATATGAAAATAGTACTCAAAGTGGGCTGCTCACATTAGTTCCCTATAAGGTACAATTTGATCCTAACAAGAAAGAGCACTTGAAACCCAAAGTCGAACTTGATGAAGAGACAGTGAGAGTGTGGAAACTACTAATGGAGAAGGATGCCTGTGAAGCTTTTGAAGAAGAAAGGAAGCAGAAATGGTGGGAAGAAGAGAGAGAATTGTTTCAGGGCCGTGTGGCATCATTTATTGCCCGCATGCATCTTATTCAAGGTAATTCTCACTGTGTTTAGTTTTGCTTTCCATCAAAAAATGGACAACTTTGCCAGGCCCAAAGGAGATTTATGGCAATTGATCTTGTTCCTTGTGTTCCCATAGTACTGTGACAGGATTATAGTGAGAACTACTCCGGGTAACCTTATTAATATGAAAATTGTTGTAAAGTCCCCAGTCAAATTTGTAGAGCACTATTAAGTGCTGGGGTTCCCTTTTGCAATGTGCGCAATCAGAGCAATGTAGACGAATTAATTAGATAAAGATGTTAACTAAGAACATTCCGAAAGCTTCAGGGACGTATTAAGAGAAACTGACATCTTTCTCTGCTTTATAACATTTGGATACTGGCAAAGTAGATAAACGGTCAAGAGTTTTAACAGCTAAATAGTATCAGATCTTCATGAAATGGCCAAGAGCCTTAGACTCTATCTCACTAGGGTTTTGCATTTCAGTTTCTCAAATGCAAAAGGAATTTGATTTGGAATGCTGTTTGAACATAGAGTAAAAGGTTTTAAGTGATATTGTGTTTCACGGAGCTATTGGAAGTAGAACCATCATCCCTCTGTGGCCGCAGGAGAAAATAATAGCCATAGTATGAATGATGATGTAGCTGCAATTTGAGGATAATATAACATGTAGCCATTTCATTATTTCCCCCATTGTCATTGATGGCACGGCTGCCAGTTTTCTAGTTAATCAATTAAAAGACACACACAAAAATAAACGATATTTAAACAATTCAATTTGTATGTGACATCCAAAAACCTTGAAAATTGTCTAAATACGACTGTTATTACTCCTTTCTACTTAATTTAATCATCTAGGGAGATAGTATGGACTGCCAATTACCAATTAAAATCATTCTAGGAAGAGAAAAGAATTGCTTTGCCAAACCAAGCTGGGATGTGTCGATCTTGAGTTGTGCACATAGGCACTTATGGTGAACTCCACATTCCGATCTTTTCTTCTCAGATACGTCAGAGACCTGCACCAAATTTTCATCCTTCACTCCTTTTCTAACAGAACAAAGAAATGTTTGATTTATGTGCAGATTTACTAACATCAGAATGATAAACTTTGCAGGAGATAGACATTTCTCACCATGGAAAGGTTCAGTTGTAGATTCAGTAGTTGGAGTTTTCCTAACTCAGAATGTGGATGACACTCTTTCAAGGTAAACTCAAGTTTTTTGATCAATGATTAGCAGATAATGTTCATCAGAGAATGTAAACAACATTTTTGTGGATACAAGATAGAAGAACGTGTAAAATAATAATCTTGTTATCTTGCAGCTCCGCTTTCATGTCTCTTGCTGCCCAATATCCCCACAGAACAGTTGGTGATGTTTTTCCATCTAAAGAATTCTTCACCTCTTCAACTGGTCAAGCCATGAGTGGAACTCAGTTCTCCTCTGCTTCCACTCCAGCAGCAAATGTGGCAACCAAAGAACGACATTATGCGTCAACATCTTCATCCAACTCTGATGATGATCAGAGCATGAAACTGCAGCCATCTCATGACATGAGTAGCGCTGATGTGAAAAACCAAATGAGGAATAGAATACCTTTGAAAAGAAAGAAGGGGGTTGAGGAGAATGTAGATAACAAACTGGACAGCAGAAAAAAATTGAAGAGAAAAACAGATAAGGCTGAGGATGAGGAAGATAACAAACTTGAGAGTAGATCAACTTTGAGAAGAGAAAGAGAGAAGGTTAAGGAGGATAAAAAACTTGAGAGTATAACAAATTTGAGAAGAGAAAGGGGGAAGGTTGAGGAGAAGGAAGATAATACAGTTGACTGTGATAGTTTAAGGAAATCATTTTCCAATGGTGAAGCGAGAGACCGAAGTAGCTGCACACTGGATTCTTTGGACTGGAGTGCAGTTAGATCTGCAAAAGTTAAGGAGGTTTCAAAAGTCATCCAGCAGAGAGGAATGAACAATAAGCTTGCAAGGCGAATCAAGGTACTGTAATTTCTGCTTCAAGAAATGGACATAGAAAGAGCTTCAAGTGGTGAAGGTATACCTGAGATGTGAAAACCCTTAGAACAGCTGACTATTGTTTTTCATTTCTGCAGAATTGCCTTGATCGTATAGTTAAGGACCATGGAGGTACTGACCTGGAGTGGTTAAGAAATGTTCCACCTGAAAAAGCAAAGTACGCCAAAACTAAATTGTCCATTCTGCAATTGCAAGATAATAATTTTCGTGAATATTAACAACGAGCAATGCATGACCTGAAGTTCATTATTATGTGATAGATGTCACAAAGATGTTGCAGAATCTATTTCTAAAACATTCATTTCTGCAGGGAATACTTATTGAGCATAGAAGGCTTGGGATTGAAAAGTGTGGAGTGTGTACGGCTTTTGACACTAAAAAATATTGCATTTCCAGTAAGATCATTAACTATTGTCTATGGTTTAATTCCTCAATGGATTTCAGATGTCCTCTCAATATTCTCTGGATGGTTGTTCTTAACTAGGTTGACAGGAATGTTGGTCGGGTAGCAGTTCGCCTGGGATGGATCCCCATCAAACCACTTCCAGAAGGAATTCAGATACATCTTCTCAAGCAGTAAGTATCATATACCAATGAACTGTTAAAATTGAAATTTCCAACATGTAGCAAAATGCTGATGTTGTTCCCATTCAGGTATCCAATGGTGAATTCCATTCAAAAATATCTCTGGCCACGGCTGTGCACCCTTGATCAAGGAACACTGTAATTTCGAAGTTTTGCCTCTGAATTCGCCTTTAGTAGATCTGTGCTTAATTATTTATGTATTAGTTATTTTAGCATAATATCAACCAGAACTGTTATTGACCAAAAGAGGAAACAGAACTATTAACTAATGTGATGTGTCATCTAACACAGGTATGAATTACATTATCAGATGATTACCTTTGGAAAGGTATGTTGGTGCAATATTTTGGAGTGTGTTTCCATATGACTTTCTCCTCAGTTTGTTTTATCACAAGAGGAACTGCTGTGGCTAACTTAATCACAAATTTTTTCAAGTCTTCTTTACAAAGAGAAAACCAAATTGCAATGCATGTCCTATGAGAGGAGAGTGCAAGCATTTTGCAAGCGAATTCGCAAGATTTGCATCTAATGCAGTGCTCAGTTTTATAATTATTTTGTTTATTTTATTTTTAATTTTTTTATGCCAATCTGTGTCTATTTGTAGACATCTAAATACTTTACTTACCTAAAAAGAAAAAGAAAGACATTTGAATGCCTAGTTTGGTACCCATCCAAAAAAGGGAGTCCTGCTTGGCCACATTTTGGTGCATAACAAGAAAAAGATAGACATGTGTCCATCGTGGAGTTAATATCATATAAAAGGAAGTCAGATATCTGTGAGTGCTCCTAAAACAAAAGAAATGGTACTGCAATGATAATTAGTTTTTCTGAAAGAGAAAAAAAATATTGATAATGACTTCAAATGATGGCTGTAATCAAAAGAAGAAAGAAATATTAACTACAATTTCAATCAATGGTTCATATCAAGAGCCTACCTACAATGCATGATTCTCAGTCCTTTTATATTTCTATGAAATAGATTTGCTAATGTAACATGGTGGATTCAGTGCAAGGCTTGCCCTGCCGGGGCCACAGGAGAAAAGCATAGCATGTTCAGACATTTCCATGGCATCTCTTGAAAGCAAGGCTCTGGTCACTGGACGAGCATCACTATGCTTCCCCAATACAAACTTCTCAGAATCAAGTCATCAAAACAAGAATTATAAACCCATAATCGAAGGTCCTCCTTCTCTAGAGCTTGAATGCACACAAATACTGGAAAGGGATATTGAAGATCTGTTCATTGGGGAAGAAATACCAACAGTCAGACTTAACACTGAACGATTCATGGAAAACTTACAAAATTTTATGGATGAAAACAATATTCCACTTCAAGAAGGTGACATGTCCAAGGCTTTAGTTGTTTTGACCTCAGAAGCTGCATGCATTCCCGCACCTGTACTGAAGAATACAAGCTGGTTAAGGACAGAGCACCGAGTGTAAGTGGGCATTTTTCTATTTACATGATTTAAAGAATTATTAATAAAAAAGAAATGTGCAGTCTAAGAATGCAGCAACTCTGATCACTGGAAATGCCTAAAAGTGAATGTTATGTAAACAACAATGTAACGTTTCTGTTTTTACATGGACTGACAAAGAAATAAATCTCCAGCGCATTCAAAGAAAGTCTTCATAATTCGATGTTGTTTTAAACGAAAATAGTTAAGATGCCTTTTTTTTTTTGGGGGGGGGGGGGGGGGGGGGGGGGGGGGGGGGGGGGGGGGGGCGTTGGTTGTTGCGGGGGGTTAACATCAATTTAGATAAGGAAATTTCCATATTATCATTTAATCACTGATACATAAATTTTTCTAATGCAGCTATTTGCTTCCTGATTCACACCCCCTTCTGGAAAGGGTAGGTCACCTCACCTATCTGCTGTGTGTACCTATTTAGGTATGTATTGTGATTTCACTGTGTTTTGGTATTACAGCTAGACAAACGAGAACCTGGTGAAATGTGCCAGTACCTACTTGCTATATGGACACCAGGTACAAACTTCATGTGAAAAGCATGATTTAAATGGGAAAAAAAAAGCCTTTTATAATCCAATAAATGTAACTGGTCCAATAATGTGCAGTTGTATGCACACATAGACAAACGCATGCACAACTTATGATTTCGTTCAATTCATGCTGGAAAAAAACAGAACTTTTGAAAATTTACAGCAATTTGATCATTGCATTTGTGAAATGTAAATACCCGCATTCTTGGAAATTAACAAAGAAAAGACAAAGTGCAGTACAAATGTGTTCTGAACATTATGAGAGGATTGCATCCTTCATTTGATTCCTCTTTTGGTTTTTCAAATTATTGTGGAATGCTTCATAATAGTTGAAGGTGCAGATATCTCTGAACCACTGGAAGAAGTATGTGATTCCCACAAATCAAGACTCGACAATGACGAGTTCTCTTCACGCAATAATACAGAGGAGCAAGATAGAGAAACTGTCTCTGGAACACTGCTGGTGAGGAAAAACCACTAAATCACATTCCTGGGCTAATCATTTGTAGTTGTAATCCGTAATGCCAAACTATATATGGAGAAAGAAATAAAGAAAAAAAGATAGAAGAAAAGATAAACCGACTCATATGACAATGCATGAACAGATACCATGTCGAACAGCAATGAGAGGAAATTTCCCACTCAATGGAACATACTTCCAAGTTAACGAGGTGAGTTTTCCTAGAAGTTCATATATTTTAAACCATATGGTCTGATTAGGCAATTGTACTGAAGCCACTACTATTTCCAAAACAGGTGTTTACTGATGATGATTCCAGTCATCACCCAATTAATGTTCCCAGGGCATGGATATGGTATCTTGCAAGAAAGACGTTATACTGTGGAACCTCTGTAGGAGCAATATTAAGAGGTAAAAAATGACTGCATTCACAACTTTACATATAATGTATAAGGTCGGAATAATAGGCTTAATAATTTATGTATGTATAATATGTTTATGTTCTTTTTTCTTTGTAAGCCAGGTTTATCAACAGAGGAAATTCAGCATTGCTTTTGGAGAGGTATGAATTTATGAAATGCAATTCCCAATCATTGATATCAAGTTGCGTGGTGGGGAAAAAAAAAAAAGAAAACAAAAGGATAATGCCATCTCTTTAGATGACAAAGTTTTGGCTTCATAAATTAATTGAACATATACAGATAGTATCAGTTGCTCTCATATTATTTTCACGAGCCTCAGAATGCTCTATTGTAGGACCTGGATATAATTGAAAAGAGACGCAGCATAATAGAATTCCCTGAAGTAATTGCTTGGCATGTAGATACAAGAATTTTGAGATATGTCCATTTTGCTGATCATGGCTTCTGCTCAAAGTGAAACTTATTAGACAGACGCCTCATTTGACAGACAGAGATCAGATAGAGAGGACTGATGTTAGATGTCATTCACCTTAAGAAGAAGCTGGTGGATATATGATGGCTGACCCTCAAAAACAGCACTGGATTGGTGCATGGTTCCATGGTGTATTTAGTATTCTTGGCTATGAATCCAGCAGCAGCAGCAGCGACCAGGGTTCTACTACTACTACTCTCCCGGTGGCCTTCTTTTTTTTTTTTTCATTTTTCTTTTACTTTTATAAGATTTTTGTAAACGGGATTGTTCGTTATGCTTCCAAAAACTATGTTTCAATAGCAATACTTTCCATTTCAACTATCCAATCCAATCCTGGTGATGCAGTTCCTCGCACAACATTGAGACAAACATCATTTTCCTAAATTTTGAGCAGCATATTTATTTTTGCCAATTTTTGTACTTAGGAAACTCGGCAAACACCAAATATAAGCAACTTCTTGATTTGTCTTTCTGATATCATTCCCCATGAGAAATGGAATTGTTTTATCCGACTCATTGCTTGGGTTTTCTAGAACAACAAACACGAGCAAGTGCCCGCGCACAGAGAGAAGGGAAGTCCTCATTTTCACCTTCAAACCCAAGTGTAATGCTATGCAAATAAAATATTGCACCAAAAAATGATGGTGTTATTTGTGATCTATTTATTTTAAACCCACTGTTTTGGCTCATTGTTTCACAAAATGTCAATGTCATATCATTGAGGTGGAGAATAGTATTTTCCTGCAAATTTATTTGATTCTTCAACTTTATGCTTATTCTTTCCATGATCATTCATATTTTGAAAATTTGATCTTGAAGTTATGAAGTCTATGATAAGAAAATCCAAGCCAATATGGATTCCTCCTAACTGGGGCAGCACATGTTATGGGATAGATTGAAATTTCTTTTTTTTAACAAAACCAATCACTTAGCAACTCCTCATAAAAGAGAAGTTAAGTGTAAGTTATTTAAACACACATACCAAGACTTGTTCGATGTGGGATAAGCCCTTTACCTAACGCAAAACATTGAACGCAGATATGATTCTAAGCCCAGACCCTCGAGAAAAGCCCACTGGCCGTAGCTGGTAGAAGGCCGCATGGCACAAGAAATTTTTTTTTTTTTTTTTTGAGCAGAACTAATCACTTCACAACTCCTCGCAAAGGAGAAGTTAAGTGGAGTATTTAAACAGAGACTAAGACTTGTCCAATGTGGGATTAAATACTATGTGTTTGGTAATGAATAGATAGATTGAAAGGACCCTTCTCAGCTCTCTCTCTCTCTCTCTCTCTCTCTCTCTCTCTCATTCATACATATATTAGCTTTGATTGTTAGTGTTTGATCTCCAAACATCGAGAAGATGGTAAAAACATTCTCTCGTTCGACTATCTAAAACTTTCTAATTTCTCTAGATCTATTTCGCTATTTTGAGATTATTAAGTTTTAACTCTTTATTCATGCATTAGCTCCGAAAAGTTGAACATTCTTTATTTGTGTTTAGCGAAGCTATTCTTCTATAGCAATCACATCGCATATTCTATCATTTATAGTATGGGAAGGGGTAGATAATTATGACATATATTTTATATGTATGAAAATTATTACGAATGTTGTTTATAGTTTTTTTAATTTTCTACCTTTACTACTGAAAATTATAGCAGCACACAATATTTGTAACTTGGACTACTTAAGAAAGGATTAGATGTATGCAACCTTAATTAAAAATTCTATTTTCATATTTTAAACACATAACAGTTGGATCGCAATGGAGCAATTTAACATCTATGCCAAAGCTCGTCCTCTCTATTAAAATTTTTAGTCATAAAAATGAAAAGACCTACGTTTATTTCTATCTTTTAACAATTGTTCTCTATTAATACACTGTTTTTTGATAAGTACAAGATACAAAGTTGTATAGGTACTCATACCCGAAAAGATAACATTGAATTTTTCACCTAACAAAATTCATGAATTCATCACCGTTCAATGATACTTTTAATCAGTTTTATGGAAGTTTTGATTTTCTAAAATTATTTAAATTAGAGAGTTTTCATAAAATAAAGAATGGATATTTGAAAGGAATTATATAGACATTGCAATGTTAAAAATTTTACTCTATTATTCATTTAACAAGATAAAATCAGCTTCTTTTTTTTTTTTTTAAGATTTCTATAAAATCAGTTTAATGCATAAAAAGTTGCATAGGTTTTAAAAATATTTAGATATTAATTCAAATACTTAAGTCGGTTGCAAAGGTAAATTTCCCTAACAAAGGGAAATTTGTAACTTATTTCCCAACCTGGGTGCAGTTTTAACTTTATTCCGCAACTCAGGTTTGGCACCTTTAGGAATGACGTTTTATTAAAAACGCCTTTTCTAAAAGTGTTTTTACATTAATTTCACCAGCAAAATATGAGAAGAATACCCCTAAAAACGTCATTTCAAATAGCTTTTCTATCAGAAAACATAATTCTGCACTTATTGAACTTTAACTTGCATAACTTCTAAACTAGGACACTGATTGACGTGCTGTCAACTTCCACACGTTACTCGTGTCACACCGGTGCCTCCCATCAAGTTTTGCACTCCCCGGACCCTTCCTCCCCATTTCGGTACCTCGATACCCGAGTTGGCATAACTCCAAAAATCTACGTATTGAAATTCTCAAACTTTGCATAACTTCCAAATCAGGACACCGATTGACGTGCCGTCAACTCCCACATGTCAGTTGTGTCACACCGGTGCCTCCCGTCAAGTTTCGTACTCCCTGGACCCTTCCTCCCCGTTTCGGTATCCCGATACCCAAGTTGGCACAACTTCAAAAACTTAAGTAATGAAATTCTAAAACTTTACATAACTTTCAAACCGGGACACCAATTGACGTGCCGTCAACTCCTACACGTCATTCGTGTCACACCGGTGCCTTCCGTCAAGTTTCGCACTCCCCGGACCCTTCCTCCCCGTTTCGGTACCATGACGCCCGAGTTGGCACAACTCTGAAAACCTAAGTATTGAAATTCTAAAATTTTGCATAACTTCCAAACCGGGACACCGATTGATGTGTCGCCAACTCCCATACGTCACTCGTGTTACACCGGTGCCTCCCGTCAAGTTTCGCACTCCCTGGATCCTTCCTCCTCGTTTCAGTACTGTAAGCACCCCATTTTTGACTGCTCGGCAGTCTACACTCCGTCCAGACTTGTTTTCAAGTCATTATGGGCGTATTCCAATCAAAATCAATTTTCTAAGTCCAAATCTCATTTGTCCATCACCTCGCGGGCCCACCAGGCCCAAATAGAGGCAAAATGACCAAAATGCCCTTAGGGGCATTGTTCTTTCCAATTTCAATTCCAATCCCTCTCTCGAGACAGTTTATTCCTCGAGACGGTTCCAACTCAGGCACGTCTTTTCAAAGACGGTAAGTCCCCTTTCTAACCCCTCTCTCGAGACAGTTTATTTCTCGAGACGGTTCCAAATCAAGCACGTCTTTCGAAGACGGTAAGTCCCCTTTCCAACCCCTCTCTCGGGACAGTTTATTCCTCGAGACGGTTCCAATTCATGCACGTCTTTTCGAAGACGGTAAGTCCCCTTTCCAACCCCTCTCTCGAGACAGTTTATTCCTCGAGACGGTTCCAATCAAGCACGTCTTTTCAAAGATGGTAAGTCCCATTTCCAATCCCTCTCTGGAGACAGTTTATTCCTCGAGACGGTTCCAATTCAGGCACGTCTTTTCAAAAACGGTATGTCCCCTTTCCAACCCCTCTCTCGAGACAATTTATTCCTCGAGACGATTCCAATCAGGCACGTCTTTTCGAAGACGGTAAGTCCCCTTTCCAATCTCTCTCTCGAGACAGTTTATTCCTCGAGACGGTCCCAAATCAGGCACGTCTTTTCGAAGATGATAAGTCCCCTTTCCAATCCCTTTCTCGAGATAGTTTATTCCTCGAGACGGTTCCAATCAGGCACGTCTTTTCGGAGATGATAAGTCCCTTTTCCAATCCTTCTCTCGAGACAGTTTATTCCTCGAGATGGTATGAGTAGCAGAAATACTCACAAACATTACAACCGTTAGATTAGCGAAAATATTCACAAATAGGTCGATATAGGGAATTGCCAACAAACCCCTGTGTCACGATGACCGCCGTAAGAGTGCCAGAAACACTCAAAACCCAGGTCAACACCAGTGTCTGTTAGCTCACTTCGGTGAAAAAGGACCAAACTGCCCCTTGGACCTTTTTCGAGACTTTCTGGTCAAAATGACCATTTTGCCCCTAGGTATCCGAACGCCCCGGGAACCACACCGGCTTTGGGTATCAAACCGGTAATCCTTTGAGACTACTTTTTATAGTGTTCTCAACCTCCCTTTATCTTTCCGGATCATTCCAAATCAGTTCCGGCTAACCCGGTACAAAATGACCATTTTGCCCCTAGTGGGCCGGTCACCTTTTTCGACCACACCGGCTCTGGGTATCAAACCAGCATCCTTTGGGAACATTCCGAATAATGTTTCCAAATCTCGAGTCTTCTTCCGAGGCAGTCCAAGTCCGTCCCGGCAGCTTCCCGATCCGATTGACCGTTTTGCCCCTAAAGGCCTGGTCAACCCTTCCGACACATCTTATCCTCATTTTTCAAGTCAAATACCTCTGGGACACTATTTTAAGTGTGCCTGCCCTTTTCCGGCCTTCCGGTTCATTCCCAGTCTTCCAAACTCCTTCTCGGACTTTCCGGAGGCACTCCTAGTGAAGCCAGGCTAAAAATTGCATGGTAGTCACTAGTACAAGCGCCCAAATCTAGTCAAAGATACGTTGCTTGCCGACCTTAAACATTTCCTAAATGGCTGGCGCCACTACAAGCCAAAAAATGGCCTAGCGCCACTCCTAGTGGCCTCAGTGTAAAGTTTGGCCTAGCACCACTGCAACATGCGCTAGTGTATTCCTCCCTCTATAAATACAGAGCCTCCTTCAACGTGAAAAAGGTCCGCAAACTCAGTCTAAAGATCCTATATTTCAATATACAGAGCTCGAGCACCTCTTAAACCCTAGCCTCCCTAGGTTTTCCAAACCCTAGCCACCATACACTAAACCCTAGCCTCCTATACACTCATACACACCCTCATACACTCATACACTAACTTTCAACCCTCCTTCGAAGACTTGAAGAGTTTCAATCTGAAGTTTGAAGATTGAAGGCGGCTCTTGAAGATTGAAGACGAAGATCAAGACGAAGACTGAAGAAAGCAAGGCGCGCAAAATAAACAAGATACAAGGTAGGTTCTCCATTTAAATTTTTGCACTTCCCCCCTCTCTCTTCTCTCTCCTAACCCACTTGGGTTTTCTCTATTTTAATCCCCCATCTCTTTCCCCCCTTTCTTTAAATGCTTGAAACAAGGGGATTCCCGGTCCATGTGTAGAATTGGGCTATTAGAGAGTCACCGTGTCGGGGGCTTTCTTCTAGTCTAACCAAAGACCACGTGGGTCCGGTCCCCTTGATTATGTGGTGAAGCCTTAACCTTGTATGTTCACGACCCCAAACTTGCATTGTGCATATCATGATCTTACATCTTCCAAAAACCGTTTTCAAAGTTGTCTTCAAAATCGTTTTCAAACTTGTTTTCAAAATTGCATCAAAATTCCCTTTTCAAAAACTTGTTTTCAAAATCACAATCCTAGGGTGATTTTAGATTTTCCATGGTTAGGATTGCTTTAGGAAAGTGTTATATTTAAAGTGACTTTCATGATCCATATTTTCAACTCTTGTTGTTTTCAAAACCGCTTTCCTAAAGTGGTTCTAGCCATCTTATGGTTAGAATTGTTTTAGGAAGGTGAGATGTTTTTACACCTTTCAAAAGCTCTCTCTTCAAAAATCTCTTCCTAAAAATCCTCTTTTTCAACATACTTCCCAAAAACTCTCCTTTCCAAAGTTGTTTTCTAAAAACTCTTCCCTAAAATCTATTTTTCAAAACTTCCTTTTTCAACTTCTTTTCAAAATTCCTCCCCAAAATTCACTTTCCAAAAACGCTCCCTAAAAATCTTTCTAAAAACTCTCTTCCCAAAATCTTCTTTCTAGAAATTCCCCTCTAGGATTTTCATTCTAAAATCTTCGCTTTCAAAAACATACTTTCCAAAAACCCCTTCTCTTTAAAATCTTTTTCCAAAAACTCTATCTTCAAATTCACTTTCCAAAAACTCCTCCCTAGGATTCCCTTCTAAAAAACCTTCGTTTCCAAAAATGCACTTTCCAAAAATCCTCTTTCCTTAGAGCCCAAGTCAAGCCCTAGAACCCACGATTAGGAAACCCTAATTTTCTTTCCAAAAACATGATTTTCAAACTTTGCCCCAAACCTAGATTTCCAAAACCTCTTGTTTTCACATCCAAACTATACGTGTTTCCAAAACCTATTTTCTACGTCGAAACTCTAATTTTTCAAATCTAGGATTTCTAGAATCTCCCTTTCCAAATCCTTGCCAAATCCTATCTTCCCTTTAGGAAACCAAATCAAATATTCTCGTTTAGAAAACCAAATCCAATCCTCCGTTTTTGGAAACAAAATCCAACCTTTTCTTTTAGAAACCAAACCCAATCTCTTCCTAATCCAAATCTTTCCTAATTCAACTCTCTCCTAATTTTCCACCTTCCTAAATCATAAGTTTCCCAAAACTTTCAAATCTTTCTTTAAACATTAAGCTTTCAATTCTTTCCTAATTCCACCCTTTCCTAATTCTACCTTCTTTTCAAATCTTAACTTTTCAAATCTAAGCTTTCAAACATTTCTTAAACTCAAACCTTTCCTAATCTTAAGATTTTCTAAAACCCTAAAACTTTCTAAATCTTAAAATCTCAAATCTTTCTAAATTCAAAACTTTCTTAAGTTAAGACTTTCTAAATCTTAAACTTTCTAAATTCTAAACTTTCCTAAAGCTTCAAATCTTTTCAAAACCAAAACTTTCTAAACTCAAAACTTTCTTTTTTCAAAACTTCCCTATTTCAAAACTTTGCAAATTCAAAATTTTCCTATTTCAAAACTTTCCTAATTTGGACACTTTCCTAAAATGAAACTTTCCTAATTCAGACCTTTCTTAAATCCAATCTTTCTTAAACTCTCGAGTCTTTCCTAAGTCTCAGTCTTTCTTAAGTTTAGGTTTCCTAAAACCAAGTCTTTCAAAACCAATCTTTTCCAAATCTTCCAATCAAAGTTCAATCTCTCAATCTTCTAATTCAATCTCCTTCTTCAAATCAAACATTCTATTTTCAATCGGACTCTTGTCCGAACTACGACTGACCTGATTCCTCCAAAAGGATACGTAGGCAACCCTCATGGGTGCGGTCTCCACATTTTTCAAATTTCCAATTCTACAAAACCTTTCCAAATCTCCAAATTCAACAATATTCTTCAAGTTTCCAATTCTATGTTCTATTTCCAATTTCCAATTCCAAAAATCTATTTTCAAATCTCAATTTTCAAATTCTAAAACTTTCCAATTTCAAATCTATCCTTTAAAATCTTTCTTCTAAAATCAAATCAAAATTTTCTTTTCAAATTTATTTCCAAGTCAATTCTCTTCTATTGCACTTGCATATCATGCATCATGTTTTTCTAAGCATTGTTTTCTAAAGTGGATATGATTGGACAATAGTTAGTTGAAGACTCTCATAGGTGAATCTAGGGTAGATTGACATGTAGGTACCGAAAAGGCGGGGTAGGGTGATGGCTTAGTGCGTCTTCCCTACACGTAACCAACCTCTGAACCTAGATCACTGATTTCAAAAACCTAAAAAGGAGTTATTTTCTAAAAAGGGCTAAATGTTTTCCAAAGGTTGCCAAACAACCCATTTTTCCTAAAAAACCATCTCTTGAGGAGATATTTTCAAAATCGTTTTCCAAAAACCCTAAGTGTAGTCTTCGGATTATTCTTAGTTTTTTGGTGACCTAACTCACCTTAATCAAATTAGGTGGCGACTCCAAACTTTTTTCAAAAGCCCTTTATTCAAATCAATTTTCAATTCAAACCTAGTCGCACTCATTCTTCTAGGAGGGTGAGTTCTAACAAGAGAGTACAGTATTTTTCCCGCTTGTGTGAAGTATTCCTCGAATGTGAAAAATCTGGGCGCGACAGGTACCATGACGCCCGACTTGGCACAACTCCGAAAACCTAAGTATTAAAATTCTAAAACATTGCATAACTTCTAAACCGGGATACCAATTGACGTGTCGTCAACTCCCACACGTCACTCGTGTCACACCGGTGCCTCCCGTCAAATTTCACACTCCCTGGACCCTTCCTCCCTGTTTCGGTACCACGACGCCCGAGTTGGCACAACTTTGAAAACAAAATGACAAATATGACACAAACTCACACATATTATATGAAAAAACTTATTTTTACATAATACTGAAGTACAAATGTTAACAAGCTTTATGGACCATGTTTATAGCAACATTGTGGTTTGCCAGCAACGCTAAGGGCAGTAGGTAGATAGTCTTGAAAGTCATCGTCACCTTCTTTTTCCGATAAGTCTGAAAGTTCTAGGTCAAAAAGTAGGAATGGATCTTGAATAATTTCTAATATTCGTTACGTTGGATTAATACATTCTGTCTTTGCATGCTCTGTAAAATGATATCTATCCAACCTTCGTTGCATTTGATCAATCTCGTGTTTGAGCGCTTTGATGACCTTCTTGTTAGGTGATCTCCTGTTGAACATCTTTACTGAACAAGCCTTTGGGACACGGAGGCCATGCCATCGGCAATTCATCTCTTGTTCACAACGTTTATCAAATAGGTCTTCCCACGGCTCTCTGTATATGCATTGGTCGTCGGTGACCCCGGGGGGTGGATGTAAGGACGCCTCGCCGATAAATATGTGGTTGACCGGACCCATAGTATAATGCATTAGGATAGGTTTGTTAAGAAAGCAACGTTTTCGGCCATACCATTTGTTACCGACTGGGTCCATGTATGTACGCACCGCATGGATGGCTGAGGATTGGTTTTGAATTGTCTCGTTGCTTGGAATCGAACGACTAGACGATGCCCCAAATAATCCTTTTTGCTTTGGCATCTTTGTAAGTATGGTTTAATACTTCTTCATATCTTTAGACAACGTATATATAGTCAATACAGTACAATGTATGAGTAAAGGGTTCACGTGAGTTCATTGGGTTGTGTGCAGCATCAGACTTCACGTGAAGGGTCAAGAACAAGGCAGGCTTTATTGACTGTATTATTGACGGTTTCAGAAAATATAAACAACAAGTGAAAATGATCTTGAAATGACTATTCACCATCTAACTTGCAACCTTCACGTGAAGTGTGAACCCATAAATGCTTTATTGACTGTATTATTGACCATCTGTTAGCATTCCTATGAACCTAGTGTGAACCCGTCAGCTGAGGTAAGCAAGCAATGCTTACATGGCTTATACCAGTGGTGCTTTGTGAAGGAGAAAGCAGCACAGGTAAGCAAGGGACGCTGACATGACTCCTCCCAGTGGCGCGTTATGAAGGAAAAAGCAGCATAAGTAAGTAAGGTACATTAACATTGCTCCTCCCAGTGGTGCTTTGTGAAGGAGAAAACAACACAGGTAAGCAAGAGACGCTGACATGACTCTTCCCAATGACGCTTTGTGAAGGAGAAAGCAGCACAGGTAAGCAAGCGACGCTGACATGACTCCTCCCAGTGGCGCTTTGTGAAGGAGAAAGTAGCATAGGTAAGCAAGCGATGCTAACATGACTCCTCCCAGTGGCACTTTGTGAAAGAGAAAGTAGCACAGGTAAGAAAAGGTCGCCGACAAGGCTTACCCCAGTGGCGAGGGAACAAACCCAATTTCCTAAGACCTCCCATTCTGAGACATCCAATGATGGACACCCCCTATTTCTGTAGGATCGGCATTAATAAATGTTTTTCACTCTGACAAATTATCTAACGATGGGCAATCCTTATTATGTGACCATTTTGGGTAACCCCCATCTGTCTCCACTCAGGGGTAACCCTCTTGACATGGTCAAACCCCTTTGTTTGCATTACCCGGACCTCCCTTTCCCTATTTATACTTTAATATCGGGCTACGTCCCATGGCAAGGTTGCTTTTTGAAGGGATTAGTGACCGAATGAGATAAGACAGCCTACGCTTTACTGCAAAGGGACCAGTCACGGGTTAATGTGATTCACGTGAATAGATTTCTAACAGTCATGTGAATTCATGAAGCCTTCACATAATTGCTTAAACTCACGGGTTGAATTCGTACCCCACCATTTTGAGTAATTCTCAATTTTTTTGTATAAAGTTTCATACAATCAACTACAGTAACAGTAACATTTTATAAAATGACATGATCATACGAAGGCCATATAAAAGATGAACTATACTTTATATATATTGCAATAATTTTTTTTACAAAAGACAATACAAAATGAAAAACTAAATACGCTAACTACTATACATGACCTCCATAAAAAGTTTCCATAACAAACTCCACAACAACAAATGGACCTCCAAAAAAAGTTTCCATAACAAACTCCACAAAAATAAATGAAAAACTAAATACCCTAACTAGTATACATGACCTCCCGCACCACACGGGGGTGGCCTCCTATTTCTCCTCGACCTACGGACATAGACACGTGGTATGGATGGCTGCGGCTGTGCCTCGACTTGTGTGATCTGTAAAGCATCATGTAAGTCATCGATAGGGAGTGCGTCTACCTGTGTGATCTGCCCTACCACTGAAACCTCTGGATGCCCGCTACTCAGTTAGGTAATCAATGATGGCCCCTCTGCATATGATGGTGGTGTTGGCCCAAGAAGGCAGTGGTGTTGGTCCAAGAAGGCAACCCAAGAGGGGGGGTGAATTGGGTTTTATAGAATTTATATCAAATAATGCAACTAGAAATAATTTATGTATTTTAACAATAATTAATCAAAGTATATATCAAGCAAGTAAAGTATATATCAAAGTGTATATCTATGCA
The DNA here is from genome assembly GCA_033060915.1 of Euryodendron excelsum. Classification (NCBI taxonomy): domain Eukaryota; kingdom Viridiplantae; phylum Streptophyta; class Magnoliopsida; order Ericales; family Pentaphylacaceae; genus Euryodendron; species Euryodendron excelsum. The sequence continues at coordinate 45,217,941 of CM065377.1, read as the reverse complement.
AGCATGTATAAAGAGCAAATAAGCAAAACAGAGCAAGAGAAAGAAGAGCACCAGATTTATAGAGGTTCGGCCAACCTTGCCTACGTCCTCTTTTCTTCGATCCTTTCGAAGGTATTCCACTATGTAATACTCCTTACACAGCTACTGGTTTTGCCACAAGTGCCTAGCTCACTCTTACAAAAGCTTCTTCCCAAACTTTCAAAACCCAATAAATTTTGTCTTAGCTTCTCTCAAACTTACAAGTGATTTTGTCCAAGTTTCATTCAAACTTACAAGTATTTTTACCCAAGAACACTCAAACTTACAGTTTTACAAACCCACCCAAGTGAAATGAATAAAGGTTATACAATGGGTAACTCTCCTAATGAGTATATGAACAAATACAGCTCAATGAATAACCTTAAACACTCAGCAAAAATATGTGGCAGTTAAGGCACAGGAAATTTTTAGCCTCAAGCTCTTGATACCAATGGTATAATCACTTTATTCATTATTATAGAAGCTGTAAGTATCTTGTATTTAAAGATATGGATCAATTCTAGTCGTTGGAGAAGTATGGGAGAAGTTTTGGTTGCAGATTGCACCATACCATCTGTCAGAAATATAGCCGTTACTGTCGGGGGTCGACTCTTTTTACAATGAGTCGACTCTTTTTGCAGTCTGCTTCAAGATTTTGCCTTCAGGAGTCGACTCATGACTTAAAATAGTCGACTCTTTTGGTCAGAATCTACAGACTCAACTCTCTGTTCCAATGAGTCGACTCTTTTTACAGCAGGGGTCGACTCTTTTAAGCAGTTTTCAGAATTTTTGCTCTCTGTTGAAATGAGTTGACTCCTGAATGATGAGGGGTCAACTCTTTTAAGTCTCCAGCAGATTTCCAAGGCTCTGTTTGAAAGAGTTGACTCATGAAACTTGAGGAGTTGACTCTTTTTACCAAAAATGTTGTTTTTGCAGCATTTATCCAATCTTCTTCACAGTCTCCAATCTTTTCAAGGATCATCCAAATAAGCTTTTTAAAGCTTGCAAATACTTCTTCAAGGTTAGATGACTCCAAAAACATCTTTAATTCTTTCTAGATGAATTTTATCCATTTTCATTACTTATAAAGTTTTTCAATCACCATTACTTCATCCATTGATCCAAGTCTTCTTCAATATCTTCAAGAGCACTTCCAAGACTTAAAATCTTCATTTCTTCAACTGATTTTCTATCCTTCTTTGAACATCTTCATTTTTAGATTTCTTCTAAGATTCTTCAATCAATATAAGTTCTCCATAGACTTCACCAAATCTTCCAAGAAAGCTTTTCTAGTCTTGTGATTTCTTTCATGTCTTCAAGACATCTTCAAATCTTCCAAGAAAGCTTCCATGTCTTTGAGTTGGTCTCTTCTTTTTTGTCATCCATCATTTTTGAAATTTCTTCATTCTCTATAAAACCACCACTTGTTGAATATGTCATTTCTTCATGCTTTTTATTCTTCATTCTAATTTTGCCATCACAAATTCTCCATTATAATAAGCTTCAAGTCAAGGTCTAATCAATAATCAATCTGCATACTAAGTAGAATTATTAGATCATTAAACCATGTTTTGTTATCATCCAAATCAAGGCATTGACTCAACAGGTGGGAATGGAGGTACCGACTGCGACGACATGACAGGTGAAACCCGACCCTCTGTATGCATAAAGGACGTCTCGATACGCTGCCCTAATGCTAACATTTGGTCATCATATGCATCCGCGTCCTCGTCATCGCCTAGTCCCGAGTAACCAGATCCTTGGTCATACGTAATAGGGGAGCTAATCTAGTGGGGGGCGCGTGTAAGCATCCTATTTTTGACCGCTCGGCAGTCTACTGTCCGTCCAGATTTGTACTCAAGTCAATATGAACGTATTCTAATCGAAATTAACTCTCTAAGTCTAATCCCGTCTATCCATCGCTTCGCGGGCCCACCAGGCCCAAATAGAGGCAAAATGATCAAAATGCCCTTAGGGGCATTGTTCGATCCAATTCCAAATCAAGCACGTCTTTCCAGAGACGGTAAGTCCCCTTTTCAAATCCAAATTAGGCACGTTTTTCCGAAGACAGTAAGTCCCCTTTCCATATTCCAACAGGCCCGTCTTTCTGAAGACGGTAAGTCTCCTTTCCAACCCCTTTTCTAATTCCAATTCCAATTCCAATCCCTCTCTCGAGAAAGCTGATTCCTCGAGACAGTAAGTCTATCCAATACGGCACGTTTTCTGGAGAAAGTCTCTTCGGAACGGTAAGTCCCTTTAAACCTGTCGACTGGGACGAGACCCCAAGTCCCCTAGATGGTAGAACAATCCATCTTTGGCGCCTCTTAGTCCACCAATACAGAAATGTCCGTTTCGACACGCTTTTTGAGAAAGTTGACTTATCAGGTGCTAAGTCCCTTTAGCAGCTTCCCGAGATTAGGCAGTCTCGAGAATGATCGCGAACCATCAGAGTAGTAGAAGCACTCGTAAACATCGCAACTGTCAGAGTAACGAAAATACTCACAAGCAGATCAATATAAGGAATTGCTAACAAATCCCTGTATCACGAGACCGCCGTCAGAGTGGCGAAAACACTCAAAACCTAGGTCAACACCAGTGCCTGCTAGTTCACTTCGGTGAAAATGACTAAACTGCCCCTAAGGCCATTTTTCGGCACGTTTCTCGAGAACAAACCTAAGTCCTCAGAATGGTAAGTCCACCCTTCTAAGATTGTCTTAAAAGCAATCCGGCATGATTAGGTGCCTTCTAGTCAGTTTCGGGCCAGTTCCGAGACTTTCCAGTCAAGATGACTATTTTGCCACTAGGCATCTGAACGCCCTGGGGACCACATTGGCTATAGGTATCAAATCGGTAACCTCCCGAGAATGCTTTTTATAGTATTCCTGACCTTCCTTTATCTTTTCAGATCATTTCGAGTCAGTTCCGATAAACCCGGTGCAAAATGACCATTTTGCCCCTGGTGGCCCGGTCGCCTTTTCCGACCACACCGGCTCTGGGTATCAAGCCGGTAGCCTTTGGGAAGATTCTAAATAATGTTTCTAAATCTCGAGTCTTCTTCCAGGACATTCTGAGTCCGTTCCGACAGCTTTTGGATCCAGTTGACCGTTTTGCCCCTAATGGCCCGGTCAACCCTTTCGACAAATCTTGTCATCCTTTTTCAAGTCCATTACCTCCGGGACTCTATTCTAAGGGTTCCTGCTCTTTTTCGGCCTTCTGGGCCCTTCCCGGTCCCTTAAGTCCTTCCCGAGCTTTCCGGAGTCACTCCTAGTGAAGCCAGGCTAAAATTGTATGATAGTCACTAATACAGGCGCCCAAATCTTCCAAAGATACGTTGCTTGTCGACCTTAAAACTTTTCTAAGTGGCGCCAGAAGCATTTTTGGCCTGGCACCACTGCAACAGGCACTAGGTCATTCCTTTGTCTATAAATACAAAGCCTCCTCCAGCGTGAAAGAGGTCCACAAACTCTGTCTAAAAATCGTACTTTTTGATATACAGAGCTCGTAGCCTCTCTAAACCCTAGTCTCCTCAGGTTTTCCAAACCCTAGCCTCCATACACAAATCCTAGCTTCTCATACACTCACATACACTTCTATACACTTATACACTAGCCTCCAAAGCCTCCTTTGAAGACTTGAAGTACTGCAATCTGAAGTTTTGAAGATTGAAGACAAGCTCTTGAAGACTGAAGTGAAGACCGAAGCAAGACAAGTAAAGCAAAGCACGCAACGCTAAGCAAAATACAGAAGACACAAGGTAGGTTTCTTATTTACTTTTACGTATTCTTCCCCCTCTCTTCTCTCTCCTAACCCACTTGGATTTTCTTCTATTTTAATCCCCCATCTTCTCCCCCCCCCCCCTTCTTGCATGCTTAAAACAAGAGAATTCCCGATCCATGTGTAGGATTAGGCTATTTTAGAGTCACTATGTCGGGGGCTTTCTTTTAGTCTAACTGGAGACCACATGGGTTCGGCCCCCTTGATTATGTGGTGAAGCCTTTAACCTTGTATGTTCACGACCCTCTTTGCATTGTGCATATCATGATCTTGCATTCTTTCAAAATTTGTTTTCAAACTTGTTTTCAAAGCTTGCATTAACATCGTTTTCAAACTTGCATCAAAATCTTCTTTTTCAAAACTTGTTTTCAAAATCACAATCCTAAGGTAATTCTAGCCTTTTCATGGCTAGGGTTGTTTTAGAAAAATGTTACATTTAAAGTGACCAATACGGTCCATATTTTCAAAACATTGTTGTTTTCAAAACCACTATCTTAAAGTGGTTCTAATCTTCTTATGCTTAGAATCGCTTTAGGAAAGTGAGGTATTTTACATGTACTTTCTAAAAACTCTCTTTTCAAATCCCTCCTTCCAAAAACCTCTTTTTCAACATACTTTCATTTCCAAAATTGTTTTTCAAAAACTCCCTCCAAAAATCTATTTTTAAAGCTTCCTTTTCAACTCCTTTCCAAAACACCCTCTTCAAAATTCCTTTCCTAAAAACACTCCCTAGTTTTCCTTCTTAAAAACCTCTCTCTAATCTCTTTTCCAAAATTGTTTTTCAAAAACTCCTTTCCAACAATCTCTTTCCAAAAACATCTTTCCTAAAAGCTCGTTTCCAAAAACGATTTTCTCAAAGTTCACTCTCCAAAGACACTCCTTACGTTTCCTTCCTAAACAACTCTTCCCAAAAATTTCTTTCGAAAAACTCCTCACTAGGATTTCTTTCCAAAAACTCTCTTTTCAAAATTCGCTTTCTAAAAACTCCGCTCTAGGATTTCCTTCCAAAAATCACTCTTTCCAAAAAACCCACTTTCCAAAAACTCTTTCCTTAGAGTCCAAGTCAAACCCTAGAACCCACAATTAGGAAACCTTAATTTTCCTTCCCAAAAGCATGATTTTCAATCCCTTACTTTGGCCTCAAAACCTAAGTTTCCAAAACCTCTTGTTTTCTACATCAAAACTATATACATTTCCAAAACCTCTTTTCTACGTCAAAACTATAGTCTTCCCAAAACTAGAATTTCCAAAACTCTATCTTTCCAAATCCATGCCAAATCCAATCTTCCCTTTAGGAAACTAAACCCAATCTCCCCTTTAGGAAACTAGATCCAATCCTCCGTTTTTGAAAACAAAATCAAAACATCTCTTTTTAGAAACAAAATCCAATCCCTTGTTTTAGGAAATAAGAATCTCAATCCTTCCAAACCCAAATCTTTCCTAATTCAACTCCTTCCTAATTTAGTACTTTCCTAAACCTTAAGTTTCTTAAACTTAAACTTTTAAATCTTTCCTTAAACTTTAAGCTTTCAAACCTTTCCTAGTTCCATCCCTTTCCCAAATCTTAACTTTCCAAATCTAACTTTCAAATCTTTCCAACTTTCAAAACTTTCTTATTTCAAAACTTTCCTATTTCAAAATATTTCCAAATCGAAACTTCCTAAATTCTAAACTTCCTAAATTCAAACAGTTCCTAAAATGAAACTTTTCTAATTCGAAACCTTTCATAAAATGAAACTTTCCTAATTTGAAACTTTCCTAAAACGGAATCTTCCTAAAACGAAACTTTCCTAAATCGGACCTTTCCTAATTCGAACCCTTCCAAAATCCAATCTTTCCTAATCTTCCAAGTCCAACATTCGAGTCAAATATTTCTTAAATCTCAAGTCTTTCCTAAATCCTATCTTCCTAAGTCTAGGTTTCCTAAACTTCAATATTTCCAAATCATTTCCTAATCCTTCAATTCCAATTTCCAATTTCCAATTTCCAATCTTCTAAGTTCAAATCAAACTCTTTTTCGAATCCAATCTACTATTTTTTATCGGACTCTAATCCGAACTACGACTGACCTGATTCCTCAAAAAGGATACATAGGCAACCCTCATGGGTGCGATCACAACATTTTTCAAATTTCTAATTCCACAACCTTTTTCAAATCTCAAATTCCACAACCTTTTTCAAACTTCTATTTCCACAACCTTTTTTCAAATCTCCAATTCCATAATCTATTTCAAACTTCCAATTCCAAATTTCTATTTCCAAATCTCTATTTCCAATTTCTAAAACTTTCAAATTTCAAATCTATCTTTTCAAATTTCTTTCAAATCAATTTCTTTCCAAATTTATTTTCCAACTTTCTTTTCTTGCACTTACATATCATGTATCATGTCTTTTTAAACATTCTTTTTTCTAAAGTGGATATGATTGGACATTTGTTAGTTGAAGACTCTTATAGGTGAATCTAGGGTAAATAGACATGTAGGTACCGCAAGGGCGGGGTAGGGTGATGGCTTAGTTCATCTTCCCTATACGTAACCAACCTCTGAACCTAGAATCACTGTTTTCAAAGACCAAAAATGGAGTTTATTTTCAAAAAGGGCTTAAAAGTTTTTCAAAGGTTGCCAAACAACCTATTTTCTTAAAAACCCTCTCTAGAGGTAGTATTTTCAAAATCGTTTTAAAAAACCCTAAGTGTAGTCTTCGGATTGTGCTTAGTTTTTAGGTGGCCTAACTCACCTTAATCAAGTTAGGTGGTGACTCTAAATATTTTTCAAAAGCCCTTTATTCAAATCAATTTTCAATTCAAACCTAGTCGCACTCATTCTTCTAGGAGGGTGAGTTCTAACGAGAGAGTACAATATTTTTCTTGCTTGTGTGTGTATTCCTCGAGTGTGAAAAATCTAGGCGCAACAGCCCGGCGACGCGGTCTGACCTCGTAACTAGTCGCACGTGATGAAGATGGTACATCTCGTGACTCACTGTGATATGTGTATGCTGGCATTGTCGGAGTCACATGCGATGAGGATGGTCGAAAAGCATCGAAGGATTGTGGCACCTGATGGTCGGATGATCCCGAGGGGGGGGGGGGTTGGCCGCACGAGAGGGGGAGCTGCCAACTGTTCAATCCACTCATGCTCACGTAATACACGAAGTAACATGGCATTAATGTCCCGTACCCTATATAGATCCTGTAATGCAGTTGCTATGCCGTATGTATAAATGGCACGATCTGTGTGCTAATGTATGGATGTGATATGACGAGCCTGCAAAAATGAGGGAAAGCATGTATAACTAACTGATGTATACAAGTGACGTTGAAACAAATGACAATGTTATGGCTTTAGTAACCGCAATCTCTACAGTTGAGCTGACCTCAAGGTATCCAGTAGCAGGTAAGTGAGCTGGATTGCCCACCAGTGGGCGTGTAATAAGGCGGTACCACACCATATATGGATCGTCATATCATATCTGTGCAATATCAGGAACCCCAACTACCAGATGATCACGCCTATGCTCCCATTGGTCGACATACTCTATATGAATCTCGGTCCAATAAGTGGTGCGTCATCTCTCGCGTATGTCAATAGCATGTAACCTAGGCGAGGTATAGCATTCATTTGGTACATCCTGCCTGAACCCAAACTGTCGTAAGACACGATCAAGTAAATGTTGCTCAACAACCTCTAAGCATACTAAAGGGGACCGAGTCAGCCATATATCCCTCCTTACTCGGCAATAAGTCGGCAGTGTATGCATAATCTCATCGTATGGCCTCCAGGTGAACTGCAAACGTTTACATTGATAGTACTTGTGTTTGTAACCAGTGATAGGACAACTAAGTAATATGAATTACAATTTTGAACATATTATACGTACCTCATCTAGCCGCAATCAGTCTAGTTGGTTTCTGTATACGTGGACAACATGGGTGGATGTAATGTCTGTGCTATATTTAGATCTCCACTTGACATATACATTAAGCATATTGTAACAATGTCAAAACATATTGTATGAATGATTATAGGTAAAGAAGCGTACGTAATTTTTTCATACCTGGCTCCCCATGTTCCGGCAAGGAACTGCACCCCTCTTGCAAGTAATGTCTGCTAGGCCTGAGTAGGGTCGTGCGATACGGGCACATGCGTGGGAACCGCTCACATACCCATATATGTACAAAATGAGTGTGTCACTCGCACAACAACTAAGGCAAACTAAATACTTAAGCATTATTATAAAACACTGTCAATTATGCCAACCGTTTTACCTGTACAAGTACGAGTGCCCCCGAAATCTGCTTAGCACTGGTCCTCACCGCCCGACACATGTACCTATAAAGCATGGTTAGGACTGCACTGCCCTAGCTATATCTTACCGCAATGGAAAAGTGCTCTAAAAATGTAAGATAAGCCACTCGCACATAGGTCTGAGAGTAATTTGGGAATAGTATCCCCCCAATTAGTCGCATAATGTAGGCACGTGAGTGCCGCTGGACTGTAACCTAATTAGCATCCTTTGGAAGCACCTGGAATGTGTCACGAAGCTAACCAAGCCTGAGACGGCCCTTCCTGAACTGATATGCGGCAGGGGCAATGCCCAATAATTGTACACAAAGCTTTTAACAGTCCACCACTGTAATAAGCAGGTGTCGATGTATGATGGTGTCCCCGTTAATAGGTAGCCCCAACAAAATAGAGACATCCTGTAATGTGATGGTGGCCTCGCCTATAGGCAGATGGAACGTGTGTGTCTCTTCTCGCTAGCGCTCTACTAAAGCAGTAATCAAGCTGTGATCCAAACGGATGGGCCCAAGTTGGTAGACATAGTAAAAACCAACCCGTACTACATACTACAACACACGTGGGTCTAACTACACATCATACGGATGGGAGGCACCGCGTCTGCACTGTAGAGCCTCCGTACCCTGTGCGACAATTGGAGTATGAAGTCAAAGGCCTCAATGTTAAAAACTTAAAAATGCGCTTGTAAGTAAATATAATATGTTAATTGATGTACCCCATGGTCCCATATGTACGACGAGCGATGATGGGCCTGCAACGTCAGTACCGTGGTATCTACTGGCCCTGGCAATCCTGTCTCCATTGCTCCTGCATTGTGACATGTGTTAGCACATGTGTATAATATGATTGTCCACAACAAAGCAAAGTAATAATGTAAAATGTCTACATTGTCTACAAAATCAGGTAAGGTTGATGAATAAATAAAGCATGTCACGGAGAAGACTAATCTTTGCAGGCCATGTGAATGATTTGACTACTCTCAACTTAGTTACTGTCACTACGACTATTCAATATAAGATGTGAAGGCACGAACTGCTCTTTGCAGTTAAAAATAATGTGAAGTGCATATTCTCCATACTCATTCATCATAGGAATGATCATGTCCCGCAACCCACCAAGTGAAGTTTCTAGTTCTACATCATAATATGCACTACCCTCTCTATCATAGGCTATACCTTCTCTGTGATTTCATACTATCTTCCCCCCCCCCCAAAAAAAAAAAAAAAAAAAAAAAACATTACCGTTGTTATGCTTTCAATAATTTCAAAATGAACCTTGTTGAACCTACAACACAGTACTTAAACAATAATTTTTAATTCCAACTCATCTAGGTACAAGCACATAAATAATGTCAAAATAATATATAACTACGATAATTTTGTTTTTGCAAATCACATAAACAATGTCAAAATAATATATAACTATAATAATTTTGTTTTGACAAATTCAAGGGTTACCATTTTATATTTCTTACATGAATGCATTGCTTGCTACAAAAAAAAAAAAAAAATCTTAAAAGAAAACTAATATTTTTTAAGTTAATCCATCTAGATCTCTAGTTATATTATCTATTTTTTGAGTGACTCAATACCAAGATACGATATTTTTTAGTGGACGTAATTCTAATAACAAAAGAGATTAGTGGGGAAGTTAAGTTATCTTAACAATTTCATAGTAGCTCAATACAGAATTTAGGGGTTGATTTGTTAATTTGTCTTAACTTATACAAGACAAGACAAGTGAATATTTACTAGGTGCCTTGATGAGAGGAAAGAAAAGTGTAGAGATTAAATTTTATATAATCCAAGTCTCCCAACTAAGCATGTTAAACTCAACTAAGTTGCATCAACTGAAGTCACATTTTATTGATGGCTGTAAAATTATTGGAATGATGTATCTGTGGTGATTTGGACAATCTAGAAGTTTTTTTTGTGCAATTTTGATTGAATCATGACCAATAAAATTGGATTTTACACTTGGGATTTGTGGAGCAATTCCTGTGACGAATTTATTGTGATTTAATGGGATTTTTACTTAAGTTGGAGACTTTTCCAACCCAAAAAAGCAGTAAAATTGAAAACAAGTTGTCTAGAGTGAATTATAATTAAAACAACAGAATGGTGAATAGTGCTGGACGATAATTGAAGAAACAGAAAATAAGGTCTTTCTATTATGGGTTTAAATTTATTTATTTAACTATTCACAACAATAGAAAACAAATCCACTATATATACATATATATAGTCGATTAGTCAGATTTGTCTGTCCTAATGACAACATGTAATATAAATGTTTTTATATAAATGACAACAGATAATCTGAATAATTATACACATATAAATGTATATATATAAATCACAACAAGTGGTATAACTGTCTTAAATATATATATATACACATTCATTATATATATATATATACCTGTAAAATAGACGGGAGGGAGACCCGAGAGTTGAGCAAGAGAAAGATATGCAAGAGAGATCTGGGAGAGAGAGAGCTGTGACAGACAGATCGAGAGACGCGAGAGAGAGAGCTGCGAGAGAGAGAAGTCTGTAGGTTGTTCGAGAGAGTGAGAGATGCAAGGGCGAGTGTATGTTTAAGAAACAAAAAAACGTTTTTTCCTTGGGCATTATTTAGGCTAAAAAAATGTTTTTCTTAAAAAGGCTTTTTTGAGCATATTAACGTTTTTTTAAAAAGTATTTATATATATGTATATTTTTATATTTTTAATATTTGATTGTCAAAATACAACTTAAAAACACTTTTAAAAAAGCCGTTTTTAATACACGTTAAGTTGCGGAATAAAGTTAAAATCTCAACAGCTATATCCGTTGCAGAGATCGATTCCTTTGTCAGGAAATTTGCCGGTTAAGAGATCGATTCCAACGGCTCTATCAGTCAAGTCCTTGGTTTCCAAATCCGATTAAGTCTCTTCGTTTCACCCACCGCTCTCGCTTCTTTCTCTCAAATCTCAAATTCTCGTTCATACACCATAGCCGTTGGAAAAAACTCAATCTTACAAACCAGCAACGACGCTGACGCAGCACCGCCTGGATCCGCCGCTGCCCGCGGAAGAAGAACCAAGTCAAGAAAATTCTGCTCTGTCCACGACACCTACCACGGCTGAATCGAAAAGGACTCCCAGACCATCTGGGTCTACGAGACCAGCAAAATGGGATGCCGCCAATAACAATCAGCGTGGCCCCTCCTCCATGGCCTATGTGAAGGTGGTGATCGACGTGGAACAGAACTGTGATAGTGTGTATAACATCGGTGCTGGTGTTGTGGTGAAGATTCATCAGGAGGAGGGGGTTTACGTGTCGGAGATGATACGGGGAAGAAGACCACGCGTGGGAGGAATGGGTACGGCTCAAAGCTTACAACAGCTATACATATTTTGGGTTTTTGTAATTTCAGTGGCTGTTATTGGTTATTCTTCTGACTACCTATTTTGGGTTCTCTGAGGGTTTTGTGTATAGGGACCTTTGCAGTTTTAGATTTTTGAATGTGATCCTTGATTGTTTGTTGAATTTGAAAAATATATTTACCGACTTTGGCTTTTTTGGGACTTGGAGTTTTATTTTTTTGCATTCTGATTTTTAATTTTGGTTAATGACTGGCTATTATAATTAGGGGTGTTTAATGAATTGTGTATCAGGTGGTTCAGGGTTTTATTTTTGAATTCTGGTTCTTAAATCTTTGTTTCACGGGTTTGAACACTCACTACACAATTCTGTCTGTCTATTTTCATTCTTCTTAAAACTTGGGCAATCTCTAATGTTTGTTACTGGTGGATTTTTTTTTTTTTCCTAACTCTTGTTGCTTTTGAAAGAATTTTTTTTTTGCTTTTAACCAAGTGAAACGTATGAATTTTTAATGTGGATCAGAATTGAACTTGATAAGTAGGGCCACTAGGGGAGAGCTGGGTAAGGTGTTTGAAGCTTGATCAGTTGAAATCATGAAACGCTATTTAAATTTCAACCAGCCATTTGACGAGATGTTACAATTTTAAATTTCAACTGGCCTTGTAATTTGAACACTGTAATGGTTTTTTCTTAATATGCTCTAGTGTGGTTAGAACTGACCCTCGCCTTGGACTTTGCTTTCAGTGCTGATGGGGGAAACACTACAGCAAAGGGAACGATCTTGTCAAATATACAAGGATGGTTTTTGTCGAGAATAAACGAACTGGGTATTTTACTGCTTTTGATATGTTCCAGGTGCGGAAATGGCTTTTTGCTTGTGTTTCTTTGATTGTTGTTCTTAGGACTGTTTGGAAAACATTAAACATTTTCTTGTTATATTTTTCCATTTTGTTTTCTTTTCCCTTTTGTGTGTTCTCTTTATTTTTGTGCTAGCTAGTTTTATGGCCTCATTCCACTGGTGGTTTGTCTTTAGCTATATTCCTAGCAAGTTTTTCCATTTTGTATGTTTTTGTCTTTCTCCATGTCTTTTTTATTTTGTGGCTAAATCAGCCCTTACCTGTGTAAATAAGAACTTAAACAAAACCTGTTCCCATTTTCAAACCCTAAGTACCTTAGACTGATGGCTACTGGCCCTGGGTGCTTTCTGGTCTCCCTACTAACTGGAAAAATAACTACAAAGCGTGGCAGTGTCCCAAAGAAGGGAACTCCAGGAGGAACAAAGGAAGATTGAGGAGATCGCCAAACTTCTCTGCTTGGAGAAGGTGCTTGAGAAGGGTTGGATTGCTACATGGCAGAAGAGAGTAAGTGCTGAGTCATGTCATTGCACATATTATGATTCTCAAGCTACATTTTGCAAAAGTAGCCGAGGCAGACAATGTCCAGTATGGTGCTGTGGTTGATATTTTTTGTGAGCATATCATGATGTTGACTGAAATGCTGATATTTAAACATAGCATACCAGCCTATGAGTAAACATTTTAATCTATGTATATGCAATATAAGAAAACTCTGGCGCATAAAAATTATTATATATTTCAATGTGATATTCCTATAGCCTATTTATAAGATTGGTCAAAGGGTGAGTCCCTTGAGGGGAGGAAGGAGTACCTTCACGAACCTATAATCTCAAGCCACCAATCCATAAGTCCCTGATGGTCTCGCACGGGGTCATGGTGCTGCTTGGGCATCCCATGACTATGACACCTAAGGTTCTCTAGTTTTTGCTCATAAATTAGTCTGGCAGGTTGCCGTCCTCAGTCGAAATGCAGATGAGCCCTAAGGCTTGGACTAGGGTGTAAAACGCACCAAGCTACTCGAGTTTGGCTCGTGTTTGACTTCTTAAATGCTTGTTCAAGATCGGTTTGTTATGTAAACAAGCCAAACTCATAGTGCTGCTTGGGCATCCCATGACTATGGCACCTAAAGGTCTCTAGTTCTTGCTCATAAATTAGTCTGGCAGGTTGCCATCCTCAGTTGAAATGCATATGAGCCCTAAGGCTAGGGCTAGGGCTAGGGCTGTATAGGAACTGTCAATTTGGGTATAGGAACTTCGACATAAATTATGCTTTGGCTGGGAATCCTTTTCTCCATATTTTTCGATTACATTATGTTTTGTACAACACATTTGTAGTTGAACTTCTTGCTTTCAACTGACAATTGTTGTGTAAATCATAGATCGAGAATTACAGAATGAAGCCTTATGTTTATCGAATGTTGATCAATGGTCTACATAGTTGTTAATCTCGCACTGCACCGGGAGATACGGCCCGGTACGCACCGCATCAGTGCTTATACGATGTAAAGAGATTTAAACACCGCACCGGTTAACTTACCGGCAAGTACTAGTCATACCGGCCCATACCGGACTGTACTGACCCGTACTGGACAATTTGGTTTTTTACTCCATTTCTAATTTATTATTGTATTTTATATCTGTTATTTCATTTTGGTGACTTTTAAAATTTTAATAAGAGTGATTTCTATATTTAGAATACACACACACACATATATATATATATATCCACACACAACAATGGCTAGGACATTTTGGTAGTGATTTGTTATATCAAAATGCTTAGACCTTTTGTTGGAAAGTAATAGACAATGAGTATGTGTTTTAAGTCTTTTTAAAATATTTGAAACTTATAATTTACTGTTTTGAAGACTTTTTAAATTACTTATAACTTGTGCATATTTTGCTATAATGAGATTTTATTTTATACATATATATTGTTACATAAATTTATAATACTTATAAAGACAAATCTGATACGGTGCGCTAGTACAGTCTCGGTACCAGTACGTACTGTCCTAATGACAAAAACGGTGCAGTGGCAGGTGCGAGATTGACAACTATGGTTTATAATCTATGTTACCAACTGTCATTAGGTGTTTCGTCCTATGGTTGGGCAAGGCCGGCCCCGATATTTGGGTTGCCCTAACCCGACCTCGAACATGGTTGCTCTCTTACTATTAATTAATTACAAAATAAAGTCATACAAGTTAAAAAAAATTCAAAATCAAGGTTACATTGTGCGTTTAGCTTGAATTACATCAAAAAAATCAAAATGTAACCCCAGTTAATTAGTTATGGTACTTTATGATTAGCACGATCTAACACGACCCCAAACATGGTTGCCCTCTTACTATTAGTTAATTACAAAAAAAAAAAAGTCATACAAGTTTTTAAAAAAATCCAAAATTAAGGTTACATTGTGCGTTTAACTTGAATTACATCAAAAAAATCAAAATCAAAATGTAACCCCAATTAATCAGTTATAATGTTTTATAATTAGCACGATCTAATTCAAAGAAAACAACTTCTCTTTGTATTTTTTGATGCAAATTCTTCAATTAAGTCATCGTACTTTAACTTATCCAAGAACTCATTTTCAATTGAGATCATAGCCAATCCGTTTAATCTCTCTTGTCAGAATTCAACTTCCAATATATAAAACCCCAAATTATTCAACAAAATCTTGATAAAGCCCCCTATTTTATTCAACAAAAGATCAATGATTAAAAAAACTCCACTTTTTATCCAACAAAACCTTCACAGAATCACAAAAAAGGTAGTTTCAATGCATTTGGGATCTTCCCCCTTTTTTATATAATCTATATATAAAATTTGAACTTAAAAAGATTCACTGAATCACTGTGTTATACATATATATATCGTATACAAGAAAAATATAATATTATAGACAAAATCAAACACAACCTTACTTTTTCTTCCGATCGAACCTTCCATGGCTCCAGTTCGATCTGTTAGTAGGGCTCCAAATTAGACCCACTCAACCACTCTCTCTCTCTCTCTCTCTCTCTCTCTCTCTCTCTCTATATAAATATATATATATATATATATGTTTACACTAACAAAGCAATTTAATTTTTGGGATTTTTTTATCGGGTCAATAGACATTATAATTGTAAACTATTCAATTTTATTGGGTATAGAAGATCCACCGAATAAAAGCCTATTCTCTGTCATATTATTAGGTAAGATGTTCAGTTGTACAGAAAAAAATAGGTAAGATCCACAATTTATTATACAAAAATTTGGTTGCCCTGGCCTAGGGGGTTGCCCAAGCCCGTGGGCTTGTTGGGCTTACCCCAGGGCCAGCCCTGGCTGTGGGTAGCAGCTTTTGTTAAAAATGTATTCTCAAGTTTAAATAATTAGCTTTGTGAATGTTTCTATTGTACATATTCCATAAAGTCTACACGAAAAATAAAACTGGCATGGGCACCTCAGCTAGTATTCTTAAACATGCTCTTGAATTTCTTCTTTACACAAGCTTGTGGCCAATCTTCATATTCATTCATTCTTCCATGTTTCTTGAGTTGTTTTTTTTTTTTTTCGCTTGTTCTTGTGGGTCAAAGTATTGTTCCATGCTCACCCAACCTGTAGCAAAAATAAATTTCTCCATACGAAATTTATTATTGAACTTTGTAATCTTCATCAATATTGACATTTCTTAGTAAACTGATTCATTTTGTTCACTCCATCATACTTTTCGTCAACTTCTTCCAAAATTGCAGTTTCTTTCTTTTCAAGATTCACTTCAACTTCTACGTTTTTTCTTCTTCCACATCATGAATTTTTTTTGTCCATTGTCCTCCTTTTGTGTTTTTAAACTCTTCTTCTCCCTCTTCATTCTCAATTTCCTTTTCTTTTCATCTTCAGCAACATTATGATCTAAATTTTCTTCCAGAAATGCATCTTCATCTATTTCTGGTAATGATAATCAATTCCTAAAAATTGCTTCTCATATTTGAGACAAATGAATTCAAGTTTTTGCCATACCTTACTTGGAGAGTTCATATTTTCCGCATGCTTCCATACCTCTTCATGTATGGCTTTCTCCTTTATCTTTAATTCCTTTTCGTTCTTATTCTCTTGAAAATTGCTTGTCTTGCAACTATATGGACTTGTGATAACATCCCACCATAAATTGCATGCTTGATGATACGCGTGAACTTTAAACACTCCAAATATTGTAACTGGAATGCACTAATTTTTCAGAACTTGCAATCAGGAGGAAAAGAACCATTGCTTTTTATTTTCTTTGGTTGGTGCTTGCTAGCCACCTCTTACTTCTTGAATGACGCACAAATTTTGTAGAACCTGGCTGCTCTGATACCATTGTTGGAAATTTTGTATTTACTCAAATATATTTTCTATTTAACTGAACCTTTTTACATCATTTGCCACTGTAAGGCTTTTCTTATTTTAATCTAGTCTCTCATGGAGACCTTTTTCACACCCTTTCACTTGGGTCTCTCTCTTTTACACCTTCTTGCTTGGGGCTTCTCTCTTTGGTCATCACAACTCACAACACCTATTAATACTTGCATTAGAAGAATTGTAGATTCACATCATATTGATAGTCAACCTAGGGATACTAAAAATGGTCAACTAGTCCAATTTCATCTCTATCGAATTTTAATATCAGAATAGCGGATAGAGTTATGATTCAATGGGTCAGGTCCACTTACTTTTTTTTGTTTTCTTTTGTTTGTTGGTTTCTAATTTTTACAATGGGTTTGATTAGTATAATGGAAAGTAGGGATATTTGGCGATTCATGATAATTTAAATTTACTGAACAAATGTTCAACTTTATAACGACTCTAACTCATTAGAATATATATCAACACTTTAAGTAACACAAGATGTCTAAGATATTTTGAAATTTTCAAATTACATTCTCCAACATCCAAAATATAGTAAAGTAAGAGAGAACCTCTAAAATATCTAAAATATTAGTAAGTCAAAAATATCCAAAGTAAGAGAGAACATCTAGAATACTAGTATTTTAGCTACCTTGAAAAAGTAAGAGAGAACACCTAAAATATTAGTAAATTTAAGGATAATTTCACTTTAACCCCTTGTGGTTAATGCAAAAAACACATAGCCCTTGCACTTCAAAAAACCTACAGTAAAACCTGATGTGGTCCAAGGTAAAATGAAACTGTTTCTGAGCAAACTAACAGTGTCTCTCATGTGCCCTAAGTGCAGTTTGGCTTTCTTTTTTTCTTTTTTAAAGCTAAATGTCTTTTATATCTTTAAATTTATCGTCCATGTTTCATTCTCTTTCCCCCTCCACCCCCCCCCCCCCCCCCTCCCTCTTTCTTTTTGTGCCATCACCAGTCACCCACCTAGTACCCACCCCACTCAGTGCTACCCTTAGCTGCAACCACTGTGGCCACATGTCCCTCTCGATCGTCATTTATATCCTACCCACCCCAATAATGGCTGCCCCAACAAAAGCCCATATCCATGGCACCACCTCCACCTCCCATAGCAGTAGCCACCACCCTTCATTGTGGACCCAACCCATTTTTTTTATCTCTTTTGGTTGTATATGCATATATGTATATATGCTTGTACGTATGTAAGTAGTTAATTCTAATGGGGAATGAGCAGTTTTGGAGAGGACCAGCATACGTTACGAGACTTACTGAGTGATAGTCTGGCTACTAACCATCCCACATCTTCATGTGCCCTGTTGGCGTAAACTTTTGACTTATGGCTGCTTAGAGTTATATGCAAAAATGTTGTGTGAAGATAACCAAAAAAATGTGTAATTTATCATGCATTTCCTTTAATGCAGGTAGCGGGAGAAACTGTCTTAAGGTTTGCATTATGTTATGGCTTTTGAAACCTGCAGAATATTGTGAGGAAAATCAAATTTGGAAAATGTAATTACCACTTTATAGAGGTCATGGCATGCCCTTCAGGTGTCGTGCGTGTGTGTCTGTATATTCCTTTTAGTTTTCAGATTAGTTCATTTTATTGAAATGGGGTTGTACTTTCAGAACATTTATCCTGCTCTTTTTGTTACTCTAGAAGTTTAATATGGCATATGATTTGCTTTCCTATTCATTAATAGGTTGCTTGAATGGTGGAGGTCAAATCAAACGAAAACCTGGGCAACCTGCTAAGGATTTTATTCAATCATTACAGACCACGCATATGGACAATCTAAGTGTTGACTGGTGTGCCAGGGTTTGGACCTTTTTTTCGGGGTGGTTTTAGGTTTTTTGCAGGTTATCTATATCCTCTGCTGAAAAATGAAGCCTAAGACAAGAGTTTTGTGGAAAACCTATCTTATTTAGCTTGCATGTATGATCCACAAGTATTCTTCTTTTGTTAGGTGGCCTGAACTTTACCCGTAGTTTTGAGTTTGTTCTTGTTACACAGTTTAATTTATTGTTCTTCCACTATTTTCAGGTCTTGGTGGCTGATCCTTCATAAAAAGCTTATATGATGAATGCCTTGATCACCTGGTTCAGAGAAAGCTATGAAATGCATGCATGCCGAATACCACCCCATCGTAAAGAGCATTACTGCTGAGTTGCAGAATTGGTAAGGATCTTTGTGTATCTACTTCTGATTCCTGTCCACTGACAGAGATCCCTGTATCATCTTCTCAAATCCAATTCTACTCAGTGTGTTTCTGGCGTTCTCTGGTTTGGTGCTTCATCCATTGTAATGCCCATCACATCTTGGACATGGGGTTGCAATTTTGGAGTCGTCTAATTATTGAGGTAACAGATTGTCTGGCCAGGAACTTCCTCAGTTTTTGCTTTTGTTAATGACTACAGAAATAATTCATTGCAGTTGAACGTATTTATGTCACAGGCCATATTCTTTTCTCTCTCGTCTGGGCTCAGGCTCCAAGAATATTATACCCTGCCTTGTACTTTTCTTTTTTTTCTTCTTCTGAATCTCTTATTTCTGTAGAGTGAGGGGAATGCCCTTCACTAAAACAAGTATTAAGAGTCCTAAGAGTTCTGTTGTGTACTTAATTAGATGGCAGAAAGGGAGTTATTGTTGTCCTGTCTAGTAATCCCTAGGTTCTGTTCACCCTTCAACTCTCTCTCTCTCTCTCTCTTGGTAATATATTTCTGTTGAAGTTGGGATGAATCTGGAGATAAACAGGTCGCCACCAACCAACTCTGTTGGTATTCATTCATTCTATTTGCATGAACTGGGGAGAAACAGAGGTTAGAGCATGTATAGGTGCTTTGGGGGTTTTAGAGAGAAATCAAGCCATCAGATTTAACAGATGACGAATGGGCCTGGCAGCTGTTCTTTTTTACTTTTTATTTTGGCTCAAATAAAGAGCTTAATTGGAGTTGGGGAAATGCTAGCATAAGGCTCGTCTAATGGACAGTTGCCCCAAGTGTTTGCACATACGCTTGACAGTTGACCCTAGAATTTCTCTCAGCTTAATCATGCACTTTAAGTTTTAGAATCTATATTGAGCTGTTCCTAGAAATTCCAGTGATGTCAGCCCCAAAAATTTCACTTGATACTGAATCCGCATAAATGGTCACGACCATTTGAGCAATGAATTACTTGTTATTTTTTTCTTTTTTCTTCTAGCAAGGATGTACGAAATGTTGGACATTAAGAAGTGCTTCTTATGTTTCCTTCCAATTGCAGTCCTACTTGTTGACAGTTGGTAGACGGTATGGTAGAAGTTGCATGGTACTTTTTCTGCGTCGGTTCAGGACAGCTACAAGTGGTAGGATAGCCTGAGGAGATGTGAAGGAAGTCTCATCTACAGTATAGCAGTCTTTGGGTAGATACCGTGATTGACATATGAAATTACAATGTAAGAAAGGACAGTTAAATTCCTTCTTATCAAAATTGTTGTTGTCTGCTTGATCGTGTAAATTATGCGGATTTTTCTGCTATCTTGTTCAATGTAACAAATGCATTTGTTAGGTATTACTTCATTTAGGAAGTAGGAAATAGTATGCCTACTTTAAGAGGGTAGAACATAGAGCAATGAGAAACGGTAGCAGTAAGAGCGCACAATCATGGTGACTTCTGAGAACCCAATTGTCCAGATCATCCCCAGAGAAGCATGCATATGCATATGTGAATTTGTATTTCAATATTTTTATGCAAGTTTATTTATGTGATAGAAATGGTTGTGGGTTCACCCACCCATTGCACAGTGACTCAGTGCCATTTCGTCAAATTTGCAAGTTTGAGCTGATTTTGTTTCGGCAACATTATTTGCAGACTGGAGGGAAAATCTGTCTTTGGACTAGCAGTCGGAGCTTATGGAGCATAGATGGACCATCAATTAGGAATCAATTGGCAATTAGTTTCAGATTAAACTTTTTAGCTGCTTTGTTCAGTTATTGTGTTGGTGCAAAATAAACGTGTGAACTCCATGAGATGCTAATTTGTTTATGAAGGAAACTTGTCAACCAAAAGTTGATGTGTGGTTGCCTTCTATGTGCTTTGTCTATGATCCTACGAACTTCCAAATTCCTTGGTAATTGTGTGTCCATTCCCTTTCTTTAGCCGGATTCACCCACCGTCCTGTTTCCCAAATTGGGAAAAGAAATCATCTCAAATTGTGAACCCAAATGCTGCTGCAAAGGTGATGTCTTGTGCACTATGGAAATAGAAATCCAAATTCCCAAAAAGGGAAAGTTATTCAGACATTAGATGATGTTTTCACTTTCTGATTTTCATATCAAAATTTGATCAGATTTGTGGATCAAAAAGATGATCCAGTTCCTACTGGCCTCCTGATTGTAATTCAAATTCCACTTGCATGTAGAAATAATGAGCTCAGGAGTTTATAACACTTTCAAAGTGTAATCTAAGGCCCTTGATTTTGGGCTTTGTTAGTGTTAAGTTCTTTATAAATACGCTCTTTTTACATAATATTTTCATGTTGCTAAGTTTTGTTGCTTTTTGTACGTTATCTAGCTAAGAAGGCCAAGGAAGGGGCATAAATGAGTAGTGTCTCAAAATACATTAGCGTCAAGACAGAAGATTTCCTAACACTCAGAGAGTTCGCAGTTGAAGAGAATAGCCTAGCATGAGGACGCTCTTGATTACAGTCCTAATGATTAAAGAGCTTGTTTGACCTCGAAATGACCTAGCGTCAGGAGGCTACATTCAACCGTCCTGACGCTCAGAAGGAATGAAGCCCAAAAAGAAAAGGGTGGCGTCAGGACAATCCATTTCACCGTCCTAACAATCTTGATGATTAGAGGCATGAAGGCCAGGCAATTTACATTAGCGTCAGGATGCTATTTTTAGCCATCCTGACATTGGATTTTGTAACTGAATTATACATACATTTCTATATCTATTTTGGCCGGCCATGTGGGTTATAGAAGGCAGAGTTTGACGATTTTGGAGGAGGGAAAGTTATTGTGGAGAGCTTTTAAGATAGTTTTTAAAGAGAGAAAGTCTTAGATTCTTAGTTCTTGTATTTTTCTTAACTTTCTTTGCACTTTCTTTCATTTTCCTTGAAGCCAAACACCCAATTGCAGCAATTAAATTCCAGATCTAGTGTTATTGATGTTTTCTATCATCTTCTACGTGCTTATCTTCATGGAAATGGCCAACTAAGCTTCTTAATTGAATACAACTGTGAAGATTCATCAAGGATTGCATGGGATTTGAAGGGAAGTTCATGATCTTGATTGAATATCTTTAGATTTGTTTCTTCTTCTCTAATTTGAGTTGATTCTCACTTAGAACTATTGGAATTATAATCATAGTCTATGAACTTGTGATTTTCTCTCAAGGAACTACAATTCCTTATTGAATCTAACTCCAATTATAGAAGAAATCGAGGTTTCCATAGCCATATCTTCTGAATCAAGGTTCTATGGAAGGGATCCTTGATTTGAGTCAAATTAGACTCTCTACAAATTCTATTGCATGAATTGATGAGTTGAATCAATTGTATCCAATTCCTTTTTATCTCTACTTGAATTTCTTGTTGTTTGCTTTGATTGAATCTACATCAATTAGGTTGAAGTGATTTCTTCTCCAATTTCTCTTTCTGGTAATTAATGCTCATGAAGTATTGTTTGATTCATTGTCAATTCATAGTGTTCTAAGTGGTAGAATTGAGTTGTTTTAATTCCTTTAGTTTAGTGTTAATTGTCATTTACTTTCCATGTCAATTGTTTAGTGTAGTTCACCAACCAACTCAAAACCCCCAAAAAATTTTCAATCTTATTTTGGTTACTTATGGTTGATTTTTTTCTACTTTGCAATTGAATTTAATTGTGTTCTAACTTGCTTTTGCTTTGTACTAGATGATAACCGGTCATTGTCGGTAAAACTATAGCACAACCACTTGCTCTTGAGTGCACATTTGAAAGTGAATAAGGAGTGCCAAATAAGTTCACATGGCACCCCCTAATTCATCCTCAGAATGTGTATTCAACAAATAAATTGCTTTTTCATCCTTTATGTGCTTAATGCTTTATTTGAAACCCAGATTTTGGTTGAAAAAATAAAGAAAAAGAAAAATGTAATGGAAAATAAAGCAAAATTACTCTTTTATTTTGTTCATTTTTCTATCCCTTTTTTTTTTTCAACTAAAAATTCGAGTTCCAAACAGAGCATAAGAGTACACCATGTACCACCAGGACGGGAGAACTAATTAGCTGAACTCTTAGAGCAATTTTGATCTCTTCTATTACTGAACCAAATGAACCTTTTGGCCAGTGCATCTTATATTATATAATAACAAATATAATGCTGACCAGAATAACAGTTCACAATCTGGGAAAAGGAGGATAGGAGGAACGATGGATAAATAAAATGCTCTTGTAGATCCAAACTCTAGGCTTTCAAATAACTCATAAAAGCTTATGATTCATCTGCTTTCCATATGTGCATTTGCTTTCATCTGATCTCCGAGCTACTCGGGTAGAAGTGCTCCCAGAGTTGGAACATTGGCAAAAATCTGAACTTTTTGACAGCTTCCTAACATGGGAGTGAAATCCAATCTCATGGCTCAACTGCATATTGTTTCCAGAAAATCTTTTAACATGGGGAGAATCATAGCCCATTGCCACAAATTCCTACAAAATGTTAACTCAGATTAGTTTTATTTCCAGCCAAGCAATGAAAAAAAAAAAAAAAGTTCTATAACATTAGTCATATTAAGAGAAGGCAAGGAATTTGTGTAGTAAATTGGGTAGTGAAAAAGAATGCAACACCTCAAAAGGCAATATGCATACCTTGGACTTTGTCTGGGCATAACAAGGTGTTAAACAGGGATTTAAATCCTTGAGGAACATATCATCTGGACTGCCAGGAGTGGTGTGATCCTCAGAGCTGAATTCCTGAAGATATGGTCAGACAGATTATTACAAAGTAATATAATAAATAACTATAAAATTGCCATTTGTTTACATCACGTTTTTATTTTATTTTAAAGCAAGATGATCATCTCCTTCTTTTTAACTGTGACTAGTCAAAAATATTTTGTCTTTTTCTGCTATACGCATTCATTTTGTTGGTTCTTTAAAGAGTACAGAAGCTCTTATAAAAAGAACACTAGAAGGCATTCAAATGATAATCTGCAAAACAAGATAAATCTGGATCATGATCATTCACATCAATTTGTAAATTTTTGTTTTAATATATGTCTTTACCAGAGAATTAGCAGTGTCTTCTTGATCATATGCTGGTGTCTTTGGAGAGCTGACATGAGCATCATAACACCCCATCATTGGATATTTATCTGCCTTCACCTGTTCAAGCGAATTTAGCATCAGAAATTCAGATGCAAAATTGCTAACTAATGTTAGAACCTTTCCAACTCTGAATATGCATCACAAAAAGATAATGTTAGCCTGTGCTTAAAGATTGAAGTATTACACACAAGCATAAATTTCTATAATTTAATACAAAAGCCATTAAGTAACACAATTTCAGATAAAACCAATTTCATACACTAATACTATGAACGTTTTAGTTTCAAATGTCAATGATCTGAAGTGCTACCTCTGCAAGATCCTCAGCAAGGCAATGAAGTTGACCGGTAAGAGAAGTGACCTGTCTTTGGAGACTCGGGATGAGTTGTTTTGCCTGCTTTAGTTCTGAGTCCCGCTTCTCCAAAAGCTCCTGAAGCTGTGAATTCATGACATCCGGAAATACTATAGCACTCTTCAATGCCTTTATCTCTGCCCTTTGCTTCAAGCACAAATCCTTCAGTTTCTCAACCTGCAAAATCAAGATGACAATAACACAGAGAAACAAAAAAATCTCATTTTTCACTCGATCACAAACCATTGAGCTAGCCCACAGAAAAGCTAAATTAGTGTTTCACCTCAAACCAATACAAAATTTTGATTCTCTCATTAAACGAAATGTCAAATTTTAGCAATCGATCATCGATGTCTTCTCTCATCTCCACATTAACACAAAAACAGACACCATCCGACAAATTCAAAAACATTAACCATTGTCTTAGCCCACCAAGCAAATTCATAATAACTTGTAGTACCTTTTTTTTTTTTTTTGTTGAGAAATTTATAGATTTTCCAGAAACTGTGCTACATCCAATCCTCATATTTTCCAATCAGTGGTGGCGCAAACGCAGACCATTGTGTAAATAACACACTCAAAGCTTTGATTTTTCTTGCAATGCCAAGCATTTTCAATTGTCAATTTTAATAGTTAAATGTGTGTTATATCCGTATATACATACATAGATGCACATATGTATTACCTCTCTGTTTTTCTCCTCTAGCATCAACTTGAGCTCAGTGATCTCTGCCTCCTGCTCCTTATTCTGACTCAGAAGCTCCCGCTCACTCCTAAGCACCATGGCCAAAGTCCTTGTATTGAACTTCACCTCCGTCAAAGCCTTCTTCTCACTCCCCGCCGACCCCGACCCCGACCCCGACCCCTTGCTAAACAGCTTCCGATGCAAACCCTCGAAATTAGAACCCTTCCGTGCCGTCTTCTTCAAATCCTCCGCTATAAAATCCGCTGGTATAACCAAATCCGCCGCCTTCTTCGGCTTGGCCACCCTCCTCTCCATCAACTTCTTCACCATCGCACTCAAATTCTGCTCGTTCTTCACCTTCACCTGAGCTACGTCGGACGACTTAGCCTTGATGAGGGCCCGCGAAGAATTCTGCTCCCGCAATGCCTGAGACTGGTTCCGGCGAGCTGTGGAGCCGCCGATGAGGCGTTTTAGAGAGGATTGGTTGGGTATGAGCTCGGTGGACGATGATGGTTCAGATTGGTGAGACTGGGTCGAAGATCGAGAATCGAAAAAGTTGTATCGCGAAGCAGCGGATTTGATCGAAGCCATGTTTGTTTCGGAGTGATTGATGCGAAGATCTCCCAGATACTGACGTTCGAATTTCAGGATAGAAGGAGCATTTCTAGGGTTTCTCTTCTTAAGATTGTCTGAAATCTGAGACATTAAAAGGGGACGCGTGTGTTGCAGAGATTGCTCGTGACATGGGGAGTGGCTTTCTGGCGCTGTCCGAATTCAAATTTTTGCGTGTGAGGCGCGCGATGTTTTCTTCAGGAGCGCTATTTAATAAATGCCCATAGTTATTATCATAATCACAACATTGCCTGTCTGGAAAAAAAATTTAGTAAAAGAAATTAATCTACGAGATTTTAGGTACTAACCATCAATTACTGATATTGGTCATTGACGATTTTTTCCTTTCTATATATTTGATGAGTTTCTAGTTTAAAACTTAAAATTGAGTGCCACTAATTTAGTGATATTATCAAAATATTTATTCTTTGAACGAAAGGAGACAAAATTTGTTTCAAATGCAGTTGTTTGTACGTTTTTTTAATAAATGACGGAATCTAGAAAATATAAATTTTTTATAATTGAGATCGAATTTTGTCAATTTTCCAATCAAATTAATAAGAATTATTAAACATCCATTTTTGCCAAAGTACTATATCCGAATTTTTTTGAATTCTGCAGAATAAATGTTTAGACTTTTTGTCCAAGTTTTTCTCAATTAGAATTTTGACCAATTTAAGTTTGTTTAATTGGAAAGGATTTCACTTTTCTCCAATTTTCGTCTAGAGTTGGCAAATTTTAAAACCATGCTTATGACAAACATTAACCAAGTTAAAGTCTTCTCTCATTGTTGGGGCTTTGACGTCTTTTATCCCCCTTTTTTTTCTTCAATCTTTCTGTCTGTTCTACGTTTTGATACATAGTTGATGTTGCTGTTCATTTCAATATGAGGTTGATTATAAGTTTTAGTTATTATGCTCCTGTAATTTGTTTCCAATTAATACCCATTTTCCATATGATTGTCTTTTCAATGACTTGATGAATTATAATTTTTTTGGTAAGTTGACTTGATGAATTACCGTTTACAACTTGATAGAAAACCCATTATATATTCACTTGTGATGATACATGTAGCGAGTTCTAATAATATGTAGAAATATTCTTTGAGAAACCAATATCCCAAATAACCAACAACTTGAATACAAGAGGAGAGACGTTCGTTTAAAAGATAATACAAAGCCGAGTGCCCGAGCCTTCCCAAATAACCATTAAAAAGTGGAAGGTTCTGATATAAGTGAGAGACTAAAATGGATTGAAACCTATCAGTTTGGAAGATGGGAGCTAACTTCTGCTGGGCACTAGAAATGAAACTTAGCATGACTTGAATCAATGGAAGGAAACCTTGTTAGGGTCCACCCACATGGGTGAAGGCGTTTGTAGAAAATTTAAAAAGGTCCACCTATATTGGTGCTTTTGTTGAAAATGCAAAGTACCGAAAGCAATCGATATGAAAAGACAAGAAAAGTTTCGCTTTTTTTTTTGTCCTTGTCTTCTCATGTCTATTGCTTTTGTTGTTTTGAATTTTTAACAAAGACACCCATATAGGTGGACCTTTTTAGATTTTTAAAGAAGACGTCCCCTTTTATTTTTTTTACTTTGTCTTTTTATGTCGATTACTTTTGTTATTTTAGATTTTCAACAAAGGCATCCATGTGGATGGACCTTTTTAACAAAAGCCTCCCATGTGGGTGGACCCTAACAAACCTTACTTAGTAGATTGGCTTGGCATGAAAAGATAATACAAAAAGTCAAGGCAATGGACTTAATTCTTCAACTATAGCAGCTTCTTCGAATTTTAGTCCCTCGAGTACTTTAGGGGGTTGCAATTAAGCACAAGTCCTTCTTCTCCTAGCAGTTGCTCCACATGTCTCGGTCATGTCGAGTTCTTCTGGCTTGATCCCATTGGGGAGTTTCCAGTTGAAGTGGTAGAGTAACTGAGCTAGAGGAAGTTCAACATTTGCTAGACCAAACGACATACCTGGACACATCCTTCTTCCTGCCCCAAATGGAATTATATTCGAAGTTCGTTCCAATGAAGTCGAGAGAACTGTTTTCGAATCTCTCTGGGAAAAAACTCTCAGCATCGTGCCAATATTCAGGATCTCTCCCGATAGCCCAGGCATTCACAAAGAGTTTGGTTTTTTTTGGGTATATTGTATCCATCAATCTCGCATTGCTCCCTACATTCTCTAAGTAACAAGTGAGCAGGAGGGTGTAACCTTAGAGTTTCTTTGATAACCAACTTCAAATAATTCAGGCCTTGAATATCAGTTTAATGAATTCTGTTCTTCCCCTTAAAGGCTTGTCTCAGTTCAGCTTGTGCCTTCTCCATCACTCTTTGATTCTTGATGATTTCTGACATCGCCCATTCGACTGCAGTTGAAGAAGTGTCACTACCACCTGAGAACATGTCCTGTTTGAATGTTGAAAACGTTTTGGGTTATAATAGCTAGAGTGACAACAATTCTTTTATATGTATTTTGGTAAGCACAAATACTAACCAGAATGACAGCTTTGATATTGTTGTCTGCAATAGCGAACTCAAGTCCACCGCTTGTTGGTGCAAATTTTTGTAGAAGAAGAAGATGATGAACAATTACTTCAAGGCACGATAAAATATTGTTTTCCTTAAGACGATATTCGCCCTCACCAATTCAGTGAATCTGGTGTGCACCGGGTTAATGGCGAATCGCCTCCAAGATACAATGAAGCCCAGAATAATCTGTAATTTAACTGCGTTTTGCACAAACGAAGTCAGAATCGAATACCTTCAGATTTTACAAGTTTGCCAAGAATCTAAAATTCTGTTTCTACAGTAAACAGATTCTAGCAATGAAAAAAATAAAACAAAGAGGAATTGATGCATAGGAACATCTATCATCACCACCTCTAATGGTTTAATAAGATTATCATTATATAGACTCAAAGGTGCCTATTTGGAATAGGTGTGTCCATTAGAATTCAAATATTCTAACCATCATTTCCACATTTAAATGTGGCCATCCGATCACACCTTTACACATTAATGGTGTAGATTGCATCTCTCCAACATTTAAAATCTTTAACTAAAAACATCCAATTAAAAACATATATATATTTTGAAAATATTTCCAACAATGCTATCCTTCTGTCTAAGTAGAGCATCAAGTAGATCTTCCTCCCGTGATTCCCCAATTCCCTCTTTTGAGCTTGCCAAATTCTC
Organism: Euryodendron excelsum; assembly: GCA_033060915.1. Lineage (NCBI taxonomy): Eukaryota > Viridiplantae > Streptophyta > Magnoliopsida > Ericales > Pentaphylacaceae > Euryodendron > Euryodendron excelsum. Next base: position 45,189,094 of record CM065377.1, on the reverse strand, counting down.
TCTATGCTCGTTGATGATGTTGTCAAGGATTTCATCAACCTTCCGATGTATCCTTACTAATTTAAGCTTCATCCTGCTAACAACATGAAGTAGATGGCGGGATGGAAATAAATCAGACACATCAAAGCCTCCTCCCAATGACATCGACTCCTTGATCAAGGGTATCAAGGCATCTTGCTCTCTGCATCTCTGTCCAAATGCAGCTCTAGAAGTTATGGCATTTGCCAATTCGAAAATCTTTTCAGTGAGATTGATTGGTGATCCCAAGGATCGTTCAATAGATTTGATGAGATGGGAAACCTCATCCTCCCGAATTGAGCAAAACGAGCGGACATTTTTGGCATTTAGGAGTTCCAAGATGCAATTTTACGCATTTGTCTCCAATAATCACCATAGGGAGAAAATGCGATGTCTAATTTGTCATAGGTCATAATCTTACCTACTAGAAGTTCCGGCCTGCAGGCAAAGGCTAGATCATGCGTTTTCATTACCTCCTTGGCCATTCGGGGTGATGATACGACAATTGCTGAAATTTCTCCTAGTTGTAGATGCATGAGGGGTCCATATTTCTTGGCCAAGTCTCTTAGAGAATGATGCGGTAGTGAACCTGCCAAGTGGTGGATGCTTCTGATGAGATGTAGCTTCCATGGCCCTGGGGGAAGCTTTGGAGTTGTGCTCTGAGTTGTGCATCTTTTGAGTTCTTTAACTAACTTGAATATGAAGAACAAGAGGAGGAAGAAAGTCGTGAGAAAGAAGGGAAATTGGAGCTCCATTGCAGAGAGAGAGAGAGAGAGAGAGAGAGAGAGAGAGAGAGTAGGCTAAATGGGTGCTTTCTTTCGAAATCCAAAGTTCTAGTTATAGACTAGTATGATTTTTGGACCCTTCTTGTGAAGAGATGCTCTTTAGCTTTTCCTAACCAATACATTGAAGATAGTAGATGCCTTTCAACGGATTGCAAATTATTATTTTTGCCCTACTATACTTTTTTTGAAGAGTTGAATGAAATACAGTTCAATCCACAAGAAAAAAAGAACAAGATACCATGGAATAATAACCTTGTCCAGTAGTCACCCTTTTAAAATGCCACTTTTTTTTATCACAGAATATCAAGAACCTCCATCTACCAGGCCCTACTTACATCAATTAAACCAAAATTTTAAGTGATTTGTTTACATAGTATCCAATAGGGTAGGAGAATATGAGCAGTCGGCACCCATGCGCAAACACACAAATCAATTGCAGCGGATGCTTATGAAACCAGAACTCGACCCAGGTCGTTTGAACTGTCCGGACAATTATTTAGGAATTACCATGTGACTGTTATTTACCATATATGAAATGCTCAAGACAGAATATGTTTCCTACTTCGGCTTTGCATAGACTCTCCCCCTTCTCTCCAGCTTGGAGAGACACCCTCCCTTGAGATATGGCTAATATCTCTGTTGTGTTGGCTGGTACGAGTAAACAAACCAAAAAATTTGAGTATGATATTTGGATTTTCTCTAGGCTGGCGTATGTCTGGCCAACAACCCAGCTGTGGCTTTTTGGCTCTGGGTTTGGCTTGCAATATTAGACTTAAAAACCCATGTATTGATGCCTGTTTTTTTTTGTTCCTCAAATTTGATTGCGAATAACCTGATACAATTCCACAAATTAGACTTAAAAGATCCATATTGATGCCTGCGTTTTTATGCTTAAAATGATTGCAGACAACCAGAGTGTTTGTTTTTTGCTAGGTGAAGTCTTATACATGGTAAAACTTAAACCAACAGGTCTCGTTCATGTCCAAATATTCTGTTTTAAGCAAAAGTATAGAATCTACAGAAGGTCTGGATGGTGCGGCAGCGGAAGCTTTCTGATACCGGATAGACCCCACGTTTGCACACAAGCACAAATATTAGAAATGAAAATTTACAGCAATTTATTAATCATTTAGACATCTCTGTTCATAATCCAGCCGATTAGCAAGTTGTGCTTGATCCAAACACTAGACCATGGTGCATCTGTGACGAAGAATGGAAACCATGAAGGTTCAAATTGAGAATTGTATGAAACTTTGTACTCTCTGGATATCAAAATCCATAGTAAACTATGTACTCTATCAATTTTTTGACAGATTCCACAGCGCAGGCCTCCAAAAGCGCGATTTTGCCTTTTTAGAAATATTTGATTGCTTAATATCTTGGTCATTACAAATCCAAATTGGTTTAGGTTTTTCCTGAAAGTTTCTTTAAGTGTCTAGTGTCCAAATTTGATCTTAACTCGAATTTTTTTATTTTTGGTAATTTTCTAGAGTCAATTACGATTTGCAGTATTTTTTTTTTTATATATTCAGATATAAGGGCTTTGCCCCAAATCAGTTGAGAGCTTTTGATGAATAAGAATTGAGAGATTTCTCTTATTTTCTGACTTTGGTTATTCTTTTGTGAATCAACTAGTAGTTGATGCCTTTATTCTGGTATTTTGCGGAATCAAGAGATTGAAGAAGAGCTTAGTTTTTGGTATTCATTGCAAATCAACGAACCTTAACCTGTTTTATCATTATTTCTATAGGCTTCCCTGCATCCGTTAGTATCAGAGCCTAGATTTCGGTATTGTCAACATATCCTGGCTGTTTATCACTATTTCTCTATGCTTCCGTGCATCAAAATGTCTAGCGGTCTTCTGCTGTTATTAGTATTCAGTATTACATCTCACAGGTTCTAGATTGGATTTCTTAGGATTCCTGACAACAATTTGAGCCCGTGGGAAAATATATAACATACATGTATCTCCAAAATGCTATTCTTCTGGAAAATTTAAACATGAGACTAACAACTCTTTTTTCCTTGACAAGAAGTTGAGAGGAAGAAAATAGAGACAGAGCTGGTACCCTGTTATTGAAGTGAATTAAAATGAAACCTTATTGAGCGGATTGGCTTGGCATAACGAAAAAAGGACATGATGTTGATAATAGCAGCTTCTTTGGGGTTTAAGTCCATCACATCCTGCCGGTGGCTTCAGTCATCAAGTGAATGAGTACTCATAGGGGGTCGCAATTAAGCACAAGTTCCTTCTTCTCCTAGCAGTTGCTCCGCAGGTCTCGTTCATGTCTATATCTTCTGGCTTGATCCCACTGGGCAATTTCCAGTTGAAGTGGTACAGTAACTGAGCTAGAGGAAGTTCAACATTTGCTAGGCCAAAAGCTATACCTGGACATATCCTTCTTCCTGCTCCAAATGGAATATATTCAAAGTTAGTTCCTTTAAAGTCAACAGAACTATTATCGAATCTCTCCGGTAAAAAACTCTCAGCTTCATGCCAATATTCAGGATCCCTTCCAAGAGCCCAGACATTCACAATAAGTTTAGTTTTTACGGGTATATTGTAACTATCGATCTCGCATTGCTTCCTGGATTCTCTAGGCAGTAACGAGGGAGCAGGAGGGTGTAGCCTTAGAGTTTCTTTGATTACCAACTTCAAATAATTCAAGCCCTGGATATCAGTTTCATGAATTACTTTCTTGCCCTTAATGGCTTGTCTCAGTTCAGTTTGAGCCTTCTCCATTATTCTTTGATTCCTCATGATTTCTGACATTGCCCATTCAACTGTAGTTGATGAAGTTTCAGTGCCAGCTGAGAACATGTCCTGTATGAATGTTGAACTTATTTTGGATTACAAATCTAGTGAAGAGTAAATAGTGAAAGTAGTATGTATGTGTTGTTATGAAGCATAAACACTAACCAGAATGACAGCTTTGATATTGTTGTCTGCAATAGGAAACTCAAGGCCGCCGGTCTCCTTAATTCTAAGTAGAACTTCAACAAGATCTTCCTCCCCTGATTCACCATTTACACTTTTCGAGCTTGCCAGTTTCTGTCTATGCTCCTTGATGATGTTGTCAAGGATCTGATCAATATTCCGATGCACCCTCAACAATTTGGGCTTCTTCCTACTAATTACGTGAAGTAGTTTGAGGGAGGGAAATAAATCTGACACATCAAAACCTCCTGCCAATAATACCGCCTCCTTGATCAAGGTGATCAATGCATCTTGATCTTTACATCTCTTTCCAAATGATGCTCTGGAAGTTATGGCATTTGTCAATGAGAAAATCTTTTCAGTGAGATTGATTGGTGATCCTAAGGACACTTTAATGTATTCGATGAGATGAAAAACCTCATCCTCTCTAATAGAATGAAATGAGCGGACATTTTTTGCACTTAGGAGTTCCAAGATGCAAATTTTACGCATTTGTCTCTAGTAATCACCATAGGGGGAAAAGACAACGTCTAATTTGTCATAGCTCATAATATTAGTTGCTAGAATTTCCAGCCTGTTGGCAAAGGCTAGGTCATGCGTTTTCATTACCTCTTTGGCCATTCGAGGGGATGATACGACAATTGCTGAAATTTCTCCTAGCTGTAGGTGCATGAGGGGGCCATATTTCCTGGCCAAGTCTGTTAGAGAATGATGCGGTAGTGAACCTGCCAAGTGGTGGAGGCTTCCGATGAGAGGTAGCTTCCATGGCCCTGGGGGAAATTTTGTAGTAGTGTTCTGAGTTTTGCATCTTTTGATTTCTTTAATTAGCTTGAATAGGAAGAAGAGGAGGAGGAAGATAGTGGTGGGAGAGAAAGGAAATTGGAGCTCCATTGCTGAAATGAGAGGAACAAGAGATGGTGTTGGTTGGATTGGATGTTCTCTTTTGAAGTCCAAACTTCTGTTTATAAACTAGGATGGTATGTGTTGATTTTTTTATTCTTGTTATGCAAAGATGCTTTTGGCAATTCTGTCACCACAATACAGGGAAGATAGGAGATGCTTTTCAACGTCTTGCCAATTAAATAAATTTGAACATTTTTTTTTTAGAATAGAATAATATACAGTTCAACAGACAAGGAAAAAGAATAAGGCATATAAAAAGAATTGGGTCCTCACCATTGAATCATAACTTGTCCAGTACTCACCCTTTTAAAATGCCAATGCCATATATCACAGAGTTTCAAGAACCTCCATCTACAAGGTCCTACTTGTAGATCAATTAAACCAAAATTTTAAGTGGTTCGTTAACATAGTATCCAATAGGATCACTTGATGGAGTAATATAGATCTTAATCATGTCCTACCCAGTATACAAAGCTCCCGATCCTGCAGTAACCTTATCCCCGCTTTTTTGCGGAGATGCTGATTCTTGTGATTCAAACCTGCCCCAGAATGTTGGGATGAATAAGCACTTGCCATCGTGCTTGATCACGAGCATCTAGAGGTTAATAATGTATAAACCGAAGTCTTTAAGGGATTATTAAAGCAAGTGAAGTTTTGATTGCCTTATTTTTTGGCATACTCACCATTATAATATCAAGCCTATTTATTTAGGAGTACCAAGATGTAAATTTTAGGCTTCTGTCTCCAGTTACCACCATAGGGAGCAATGGCAATGTCTACATTATCATAACACAAGATCTTAGCAACTAGAACTTCTGGCCTGTTGGCAAAGCCATGATCATGTTTTTTCAATGAGGAGTAGGATGGAAACTGGGAGAGATTGAGACACAGATTTCAAGCTCCATTACTGGAAGGAGAGAAAAAAAACAGTGGTTCTTGATGCTTCATTTTCTCTAATAAATTTCTAGCATTGTTAGGAAATTATGCTGTAAACTTGTATTCATCTACAGAGTTTTTGACTCATCTGATGCAGAGATACTATTTAGCATTTGGTTTGATAGCAGTGTTTATTGAGTTGTTTGACTTCAATAAACATATAGAAGAAAATAAATAAAGGTCGTTTTAAGAATGAAAACAAACACAATCTTTGCACAAACCCTGTAGAATGTAACAAAAATATAGTTCAATTAAGAAATGAAAATGACAGAATATAAGACTTGGCTACTCTCCATGTGATCATATCCACAACCCTAGTTTCAACTTCTTATATCATATAGAGCAAAAAGATAAAGTAAAATAAAAGAATTGAGAACTACACCTTCTAGTAGACTTTGAAAATCGCCCACCTTCTAGTAGACTTCGAAAATTGCAGAGGGCATATACATATTCAGGTTGGATTTGATAGGACTAACAGCAATATGAGCCTAAGGGAAATAATTAGTTTGTGTTTCATATATATATATATATAGAGAGAGAGAGAGAGAGAGAGAGAAAATACATATATCTCCAATAAGTACGTATGCACATATCATTATTCTCAATGACTTTACCACTGCCAAAGTTTTATTTAAACCACTCACATTTATTTATAGAAACTTCTCACATATACAACCAGATAGGCATGGAGCCATCATCACCATTACCAAGGATAATTAAACAAAGGATTAACAACACTTTTGTCCTTGGTAGCAACTTGAAAGGTAGAAAACAGAAACAGAGCTGTCACCCTTTCATCGAATTAATTTAAAAATGAAGTGTTGAACAGATCAGCTAAGTACATATAATGGTCAGGAAAGAAGCTGGCTCTGTATAGGCTTTAAAATTCAGATAATAAGTATGGCATTGTTTTACTAGTGGCACATGTTATTTTAGGTGAGGTGGGGGAGACGAGAGATGGTGGTACTAGTTAGATACTGTAACGGAAAATTCTCTAGCACTGAGCCGGCACTAGAAACAAATTACTATTTCTTTTTGGTTGAGTAATGAACCACCACGTCTTCTCTCATAAACAAGACTTCTATTCTCTTTTGGCAATTACCCTTGTTCTCAAATTGAACAACTTGATTACAAGATGAGAGCCATTCCTTGATCTTGAGATGATTTCTTCATAGGACAGGCTGCAAAAGCTTTTAGTGCACCATGTAGTGGCGGTGGTGAGAGGTGGCATAGATAAATGATGAACCGGCCGGGCCATCATGGTGCAAGGTGACCAGTATCGATTGATTTAATTTTAATAACCTAGTAATAGGGTACAAAAATATGGGAAATATTAGAAACAAACAAAAGCTAGTCAATAAGTAAAGAATGACTGTCTATCCAGGCTGAGCCTTCCCAAATAAACATTACAAAGTGGAAGCCTCCAAATACAACTGATTGACTGAAATGGATTGAAACCAACTAGCTTGGAAGATGTGACATAACTTCAGCTGCGCACTAGAAATCAAAATGAGCATGACTCGAATCAATTGAAGTTGGGTTTTCTCTTCTGATTGCTCTTGCTAGTTATTGTGCATAGAAGTATCTAAGAAGAGCAGGAAAGTGAGAGCAAAGAAAATGGAGAAGGCAGACATTGCATTCTTGAAATGGAAATGGTAGCCATATGGTTGTGACATTCTAAGGTAAGATCTATTTAAATGCTTTGGGTGTTTTTGATGTATAATTGACCGTGATTATATGGTTGCATGATCTTCTAACAGTCATTTTGAATTTGGAAATAGAACAGTTGAATTCGATTGTGTATTAGTTCTTTGTGAAGGTGTTATGGAATGGTAGAATTAGCAAGGGTAGCTCATAGTCAACAAGTTGCAGCCGACATATCGAAGAAGGTTGTATACAACCAACCTTTTCTTCTCTCACTCCGGATGCCTGTTTTCCCTGAAAATGATTGCAAATAACTATACACAAATCAACAAAATAGACTTAAATCCATATATTGATGTCTTTTTTTGTTTCCCATCAAAAGGAGTGCAGATACGTACTGCTTGTTTTTCTTAATCACGGTACTAAAAATTGCTTATTTATGCTTAGATTGTAAGAATTTAAACACCTAAGTGCGAGTGTAGCAAAATAGTAATTAAAATAACCCGGTAAAAATAGAGTTGATCTACAGGAATGGAGTTCTAAATTAAAATTACATGAAATGTCACAATTGTAGGTAGTTGGTGCTAGAATTCACAGGTAATGGGTTAGACACCGACTAAGCCATGCTAGATAAAGAAGCGTCACAAACAGCTTAAGTTAGAAGCTAAATCAATCAGTTCGAATTTCACTTCTTATTGACAAGATTTGGACAAAAATTGCAAAAACAGTAATCAAATGAAAAATATTTTGTTTTTGGGAGGTATGATTATTGTTAAATTAGACTGTAAAATAAACAGATTAAAAACGGCATTGGATTCAATTGATCCGATCACGTGACTTTCTTAGGGTTGATCAAAACATGTTTACCATCTGTCAATCGTTTGGCCCCTTGAGTCTCATAAACCAACAGATGAGAACATTCAATGATAACCAAATACTAGAATATTACGTTAAAATCATGTACCTTCACCATCGACTTATAAACACTAGGTAATGCTTTGTCAGAGCATAAGTGTAACATGCATAATTAAAGGCACATGTTTTCAAAGGTTTTAACTAGATATTTATTAAATTATTATCGAAAATCCTCACCATCGATTTGCATATACTGGCTACTTTGTCAGGGCAAAAAGTATTACAAACATAAATAAAAGTCTAAGTTTTCAAAATGATCTAGATTTTAATTACCAAGAATATAAAGGGAATTTATTCTAGGTTAAGATTAAGAGTTATAGGTCCCTACTAGAGGTTTGTACATAAAAACATATCAGACAGAGGACTCACATAAAATATACATGCCTCTGAAAAGTGAAGAGTAAACAAATATTTACTTTACTTTACACTACTCCTATATTAATTACGATACTCTTAAACTTAAACTTGTTTACAAAATATAAAACCATTACATGTATAAAATATACGTGTCTGTGCCCGTGTCTGTGTATGCAATATACCAAACGTGCGTAAAAATACTAAATTTTCGAATAAATCTAGAATGAAAAAATAAGTCTTGATTGATCATCTCATTACTGTCACGTGATCTTCACAATTAATTCCAAAAATAAAATTAGTTACTCATGATAATAAAAAGATATAATTTGAAAGAAAATGACTTCATAAATTAAAAGGTTTATAGCAAAATAACGAAAAAAAAATAATTAAAAGCTAACTAAAAAATACTAACAAACTAACTAAAAATCTACACCTAAAAATGAGAACAAAAAAAAAAAATCAATGGAGCTCGGCCTTTTCCTCTGGATTCGCTCTCCGGCTCCCTCCTGGTTGCTAATTTATAGGCATTTGGTTTCTTTCTTCTCATTTCTTTTCTTTTATTGGCCAACAATGGTGCGGCTTCCGCCTTTCCTTTCATCATTGGCATTCCACTTTCATTTTTTACTTTGACTGGCCAACAATTCCAACGTCCTCTCTTTATTTATTCAATTCTCTTTTTATTGCTTTCGGCCACCAATGCAATTCAATTGAAACTTTTGAATTGTTAATGTCATACACCACACACACATAAATATAATATACACACTCACACTAATCAAATATATAATACACCAATCACATATATTATATATATATAATGTAATATATGTTGAAAATATTTTCAAAATCTATCTATACTATCTATATATATAAATGTAGTAGTGATGCGGATCGTACAGGCGAAGATTATTTGGAGAAGCGGCAGCGGCGATATACCCGAGCCGGTGGTTGGTAAACTTCAATCGGCCATAACTTTTGACTCGTAATTCCGTTTTCCTATTATAATATGTTTTCGAAAACCTTGAGACAAGCCAGAGAAAGGGAAAAATATAAGATGATTTTTTAGCCTAGGAAAACGCGAAAAAACGCCTCTAAGTATATTTTTTAGCCCGTTTTATGTTTTGGGCTTATTTATTTTTAGGCTTTTTGTCAGTTCTTTTATTTAACCCGGTTTGTCCCGGGGTCCTAGGGTTGCGTGCTGCTATATATATTATTGTTTAACCTATTTTTAGCAGCTTTGAAGTTTAATAAAATTTGTGCTTGAAAATTGCACTTTTTCCAATCGTTCGGTATTCTTGTGAATCAATGAACGCTTGATGCCTTTGAATCTGTGATTCGTGGTGATTCTATAAGTTGAGAGAAGAACTTTATTCCGGCATTCATGGTGAATCAACGGATTAAAGTTGAGTTTCTTGTTTTCTAAAGCTTCGCTGCATCAAGTAGGATACTCACAAGTCTTCAAAACTCAATCTCTATTTTTCTAAAAATTTTAATTTTCTAAGAAGGTACGTGGTACATCTAGCTCATTCAATCAATCAGACTCCTCTCTCCCTCTCTTATAAAGGAATAAAAACAAAATAAAAAAATAACTAAATACAAAATTAATCATAGGAAATAATTAAAGAAGTTAAATTTTGACAAGGAAACCAAAAATATAACTAAAATAAACAAAATAAAGGAAACAATATTTTTGGTGGAAAAAATCAATCTAACATGGAAATTTTTTTAAAGAAAACAAAATCTGCAAATTGCTTGCTGGAAAAATCAATCAAACTTAATTGCCACCCATCCTTCTCTCCATTTCCTAAATAGAGAAGTAAAAAAAAAAAAAAAAAAAACCCTAATAGTGTCTCATGCCTCCAAAAATTATCTTTATTTATTTTTTTAAATCTGAAAAAGCTATGCTGCTATGTGGGAAACCCTCCTCTCACTTCTCTTCCTCTCCTAAATAAACGAAAACGGAAAAAATTTCAAACCAAATTATATCATTCCTAAAATCTCTCTAAATCCTAAAATCTCCTAAAATCTCTCTCCAATCCCTAAAATCTCTCATTTATTTATCTAGAAGAATATATTCTCCCTTTCTCTCTATATATATTGTTTTTATCATTATTATATTTTATTGGGTCCACAAATTGTTCATGGCTTCTTACTCATGGGACGCGTCTTCCATGGAGGCTCTCCTCCGTTGTGTCTAATGAAACAGGTCTCTTTTGTGCTCTCTATTATATACGCACACATACGTAATAACCGAACCCTATTTCTTTCATCTAACCTACCACATTTTATTTATGTTTAGGGTTATTATTAATAGGCTATGTTGCTATGCAAAATCTGAAGAGAAGGGATATGGTTGGCGCTGTTTTGTTTATCTCATGGTTCAAACTACTTCGGAGTAGTTAATATTGTTATTTAGGTATGTTTTGAGTATTGATGATCATTTGTATTCCAATATTCAAGAGTAGCCACAATATCTTTTAGCTCTTGACATTACAATTATCAAGGAACTTCGACACTATGTTCATGATATTTTTTCAATCTTTGGTAACTCAGGTAATTCCAAATGAGCTTTGTTTAGAAACTCTTTAAACAAAATATTATATATATCAAATATTTTTTTTATTTGTATGTACATGCATAAACGCACACACGAGCCAATTGGCTTTCTTATGATCATGCATGTAAATATTTAGAAATGTTTTTTTTTTTAATTTGTGGAGACTTTTGTTTCTGGTTTTTTTTTTTTTTGGAATTGCAATATTGATTGAAAACTCTTGGCTTCTATCTTATAAAATTTTTGTATTTATCGGGAGAGATTGAGAATACTTTACAAGAAGCAAGACAAGTACGAATAAAAAAAACGAGGTGAGCTTCAAGTATTGCAAAGACGAAGATCTATCAATTAGAACGCAGAAAATAATAGAACTTGAGGACGGCCTGAAAATGATACATATGAAAAATTAAATGTTGTAGAGAAAGGCAAAATTAAACAAAGCAAAGTGTCACAGACTCAACAACATGCTTAGGAAAGTAAAAATGAGACCAATCTCATTGTCCTCTAATTGAGAGGGCAGCATGTTCTTCATTGATTAGGGGATTCAAGAGAGATTAATCTCTAATGACTTGACCCCAAAAAGTTAATTTTTTTGGGGGTTTTTTTTTTTGTGAAATTTGAACATGAATGCAAGGGTTAAAAAATGAAAAGTTTTCATATTTTTATGTATAGTCCTTTGCGTATAAAGGAATTTGTTCGGTGAAGATAAGAAACATTAGACATGTATTAGCCTGTTAGGCCATTTGTGTCTGCTATTTGTATTTTTATTGCAAAACGTTCATTCTTGCCTTTTGCTTTTTCTTTCCCTTTTTGTTAATGTTAGTCAAGGTTTTAAAATTTAAACATTAAATTATCACATTTTTAAGGGTTTTTGTATTCCATTTTTTTTTTTTTTGTTCATGGAGGCATTTGGGAAGGATTTTATTAAGTTGGATTTTCATGGAATCACAGAGAGATTTTAGAAATGGATCGGAGAGACATACAAGAAATGGAATGGCTTGGAGAGATTTTTTACAAATTGAATGGCTTGGAGAGAGAACTATAATGCGATTAGAGAAATTTTAGGAAATTATGAGTATCTTACGAATCAATCAAAGATAATGACAGTGGTATTAGATATATTTTGTATGTTTTTAATTTCTTGGTCTTTAGGAATTTTTGAAAATAACTTTAAATTTGGATTTAAAGAAAATGAAAGTTGCTTTAGTTTTTTGGCATTAAAGAAATATTAATAAATCAATTTCAAACATTTTTAAAATACATAAATATTTTAATTATAATTAAGGACAGTCAGAATATTATCTTTCTCAGAGTTAAATGTCAATTTTTATATAAGTAAAATCAATGAAAAGTTATTTTGGTGCAAATGACCACATTTCAAATGATTTATTTAACCTAAGTAAAGCTACTTGATTTTACACAAATCTTTTTTTTCTTCACCGTTAAGTCACACAATTAATCTTACATGAAAACATAATACTTAGATACAATAACATTTTAAGATATTACACAAGTAATTTTTTTATTTTATTTTATAACAAATGAGTTTAAAGAATAGGGCTTATACTACACTATTTAGATTATACAAAATCTCTATTATGATTACAAATTTTATAAACCTCGTGCATCGCACAGGTCAACACTAGTATATAATATATGTAGTAGTTTTAGAATTTTCCAAAATAGTTTTGACTAGTTTTGAAGAAAGTCTTTATTGCCTTATTAAATGAATCTCACATTGGAAAGTGAGAAGTTTTGTAAGGCATTTATAAATGCCAACAACTTTCTATGTATTGTTCTAGAGCAATGATTCGGTGTAACACTCAAGTGTGAGCATGTGCGCCACGTGCACGTCTCGCGTGCGAGTCGCGCGACGCAATGTGGCGCTTTAGTGGCGCACTTGGCACTTGAACACGTGGCACGTGCGCATGTGGCATGTGATCAAGACCATTGATTTTTTTCAATCATTATAATCCACGATCAGATAGCTAATACATAAGTAAAAAGGATCGTATGGTGAGAATCACATCTGATCATACAGGTGTGATGAATGATTTGATCAAATAATGAATATGTGTGATCTACACCGTTAGATTAGAAAGGGATGATCCAACGGCTGCTTTTAAACCTGCAAGTGACTGTTAGAAATTAATTATTTTTTAAATTCTAATAGTCATGTCTAGTCCAAAAATAAACCAAAATGTCTATTAAAACATGACAGATTCGCAGACAAAGATACATTATTTTTCCTACAACTTCTCTACGTATTAAAAAGACATTACAGTTCTTTATTCTTTCTAGTTTTTATTGTTCATCATTTCTAAAGTCTGTTTTTACAAAAACAGACATTCAGATTTATGGCAGACTTGATAATTAGAAGGTATTCGGGTCTGATTTCGTGAGTGCATCACGCAGTCAAAATTACAGATTTTTTGGGTTCCATTGTATCTTAGAGGCGATTCGCCATTAACCTGGTACATATTAGATTCTAAGAATTGGTGGGAGCCAATATCGTCTTAAGGAAAGCAATATTAATCGTGCATTGGATGCAATTATTTATCATCTTCTTTCTTTTATAGATTTTTGTTCTAACAATCTTAAGATGAAATTACAATCATGGCTGCATCATTACGAGAGTTCCCTACAGACTTTATGAACTAGATCGTTTTGATGGAGCAAACTTCAAAAGATGGCAGAAGAAGATGTATTTACTACTTACCAGTCTCAAAGTGGTGTATGTTCTCACCAACCCTAAGCTTGCTACAAATGAAGATGAGACTGTGGCTAAAACAAAGATAAGGACGAAATGGGAGCAAGATGACTACATATGTAAAGGACACATCTACAATGCATTTGCAGCCAAATACTTAATGGATGATGCCACTAGTAAGAAATTTTTGGCTTCAAAATTTTTTAATTATAAGATGGCTGATACTCGTCCTATTATTGAGTAGTTTCATGAAATCATGCATATCCTTAACCAATTGAATTAGTATGACATGAAAATGGATGAATCCATTACGGTTTTTGCCATTTTGGACAAGCTTCCATCCTCATGGAAAGACTACAAAAAGAGTCTTAAACATAAAAAAGAGAACATGTCTCTTGAAGAATTGGGCCGTCATCTTCAGATTGATGAGGAATTTCAAAAAAGAGACAGTAATGATGAGCATAGCTCTCATGCCTCTAAGGTTCATATGATAGAGGATGGACAAGGGTCAAAACTACCCTCCCAATTTGGATAAGACAATCGTAAAAGAGGCAGAAATACTGGTAACAATGGCAATAATTCTAGAAACAACCAGAATCACAATAAGAAGAAAAAGAAGGGGGTATGTTTCTATTGCAAAAAGGAAGGCCACCACAAGAAAGAGTGTCGTCTCTTTAAGAAACAAAAAGGAAATGATAATAAAGACTCTAAGGAGAAATTTGTGGCCATGATATCTGAGGTTAATATCCTTGAAGACAATGAAGCATAGTGGATTGACTCTGATGCAACGAGGCATATTTGTAAGGACAAAAGTTCTTTTAAGACCTATGAACCCATGGAGGACGGCAATGTTCTTTACACAGGCAACTTGTCCACTGCAGCAGTCAAGGGAAAATGATTTGTGGATCTAGAGTTTACTTCTAGAAAGAGCCTTACTCTTACTGATGTGTATCATGTACCAGAAGTTAGGAAGAATTTGGTGTCTAGGAGTCTTTTTAATAGTTTGGGTTTAAACTTGTATTTGAGTTGGACAAATTTGTCTTGACTAAAGGAGGGATGTTTGTTAGATAATGATATTTGTATGAGGGCATGTTCAAGCTTAATATTAATAAAGTGAATGTTTCTATTTATATGATTGATTCTTTTTCTTTATGGCATTTTTGTTTAGAACATGTTAATTCAAGAAGAATGCATGATATGGTTAACTTAGAATTAATTACTAAATGTGCAAATGACATGAATGATAAATGCAGAATATGTATGCATACTAAAATCACTAGAAAACCATTCTTTAAGGTTGATAAAAATTCTACTTTACTGGAATTGATTTATAGTGATGTGTGTGATATGCATAGCACCCCTACTAGAGGAGGCAAAATGTACTTTGTGACTTTCATTGATGATTATTTAAGATTCTGTTATGTTTATTTACGATATGCTAAAAATGAAGTTTTAGATAAGTTTAAAGTTTATAAAACAGAAGTTGAACGTCAATGTAATTCTAATTTTAAATGCCTTAGATTAGATAGGGGAGGTGAGTATCCTTTTCTTGCATTTTGTGAATCTGTTGGTATTGTTCATGAAACCTCTATGGCTTACACTCCACAACAAAATGGAGTTGCTAAAAGGAAAAACAGAATATTAGTTGAAATGACTAATGTTATACTTTTTAATTCTGGTTTTTCTAATGATTTTTTGGGGTGAAGCTATATTAACTGCATGTTATATTTTAAATCGTGTTTCTCACAAGATGTCTAAAGTGTCTCCATATGAGTTATGGAATAAAAGAAAGCTTAATTTGTCTTATCTTAAAGTTTGGGGCTGCAGAGCTATTGTTAGATTACCTGAACCTAAAATCAAGAAGTTAGGACAAAAAACTATTTAATGCATTTTCTTAGAATATGCAGAATATAGTAAAGGCTATAAATTTCTTGTTATTGAGACTAATGATTTAATTGAAATCAATACTATTTTTGAATCTCGAGATGCAGTTTTTTATGAAAATAGGTTCACGTCTATTCTCAGAATAAATGAGACTAGTAAACTTGAGGAACCACTTTTGAAACCACAAAAAGATGTCATTGTATCTTCTGAAGCTAAAAGTAAAAGGATAAGGACTGAAAAGTCTTTTGGGCCAGATTTCATTATTTATTTGGTAGAAGGTACTAGAGATTCTATCTCTAATCAAACTTTAGTTTCCCCTTCTATAGAACCTAACCCTCTTTCATTCGATGAGGCTATAAAGTCTCAAAATTCAGCTTTTTGGAAAGAGGCTATTAAAGATGAAATGGACTTTATTATGGGTAATAAAACTTGAAAATTAGTTGATTTACCACTTGGTTCTATTCCTGTTGGATGTAAATGGATTTTCAAAAAGAAAATGAAGGTAGGTGAAACTATAGACAAGTTTAAGGCTAGATTAGTTGCTAAAGGTTTTAAGCAATAAGAAGGTATAAATTATTTTGATACTTATGCACCTATTGCTAGAATTAATACTATCTGGTTGCTTATTGTATTAGCTTCTATCTATAACTTCGAAATTCACCAAATGAATGTTAAAACTGCATTTCTAGGATAAAGAAGTTTACATGGACCAACCTAAGGGTTTTATCATGTCTAGATAAGAATGTAAAGTTTGTAAGTTAGTTAAGTCTCTTTATGGACTTAAACAAGCACCTAAACAGTGGCATGAAAAATTTGATCAAATTGTGGTTTCTAACGGCTTTAAAATACATGAATTTGATAAGTGTGTTTATAGTAGTTTAATAATGATAAATGTGTAATTATTTATTTATATGTAGATGACATGTTGATTTTTTGATACTGATTATGATAGCATTGTGAAAGTTAAGCAATTTTTGTCATCTAGTTTTGAAATGAAAGACATGGGGATTGCTGATTGATTGTACTCTAAAAGTGCAATCTACATGTCTTAATTACCTATTTGTTAGTTTGGTATTATGTTTAATAGTGTTATTTTTAATCCTAATTTGTACTAACTTAGATTTGTGTTTATTTTCAGGAATCCTAGCTAAAAAGGGATAAATTCACGTTGAAATGGAAAAGGTGTTCAAAGGGCGTTCGAACTGGTCCAAAGAGCGTTCAAACAGTGAACAGTAGCGTTCACATGCTACGTCGAACGGTGTCAAGCAAAAATCAGGTTCGAAGTGCGTTCGATAGATTCAGAGAGCAGGCTTCCCCGTTCGAAGTGCGTTCGACATAGCATTCGAACGGTTCCCTAGGCGTTCGAATGGTTGCCGATCCTGCATAGACTTGGAAGCCTATATAAATCAGGATTGTGGGATATATTAGGGTTCGCGATTTTTTACAATTTTAGTAGGTAGCAGCAGCTGTAGATACAAAATTCTTCTAGTTTCTTTTCAAGGTTTTTCATAGTATTCACAATTCCTGTAATCAGATTCTCAGGTTTGCAATCAATGTTTTTAGTTTATATTTATGTAACTTGCTTTTACATTACAAATATGAGTAGCTAGACTTCTTAATCTCGGAATCAAAAACGAAGATTAATTGAATGTTTTAGATGAATGAAGGAGGTATGTTTTGGTTTTAAAGTTAAATCTTCTAATTATTCTCTCTTCATCTTCTTCGTTCTAGAATTTTTGAAAACCTGGACGTTTGATTATGTTCAGTAATGTTTATGCATAAATTTATATTCAATATATGCATTGTACAAATCGATGGTACTCGTCCTTAATTAAAACAACTTGAATTATTCTAGGAGTTGAAGTTTTGAAAGATATTAGTTTTTATCGCTAAATATTCCGAACCCAAGACTCGCGACGTACTCGAAGGGTTTGAGTTATCAAAATATCTCTTTCGGGATTTCAAAAGATGCAATTGATCTGAGCGGCTGATCCCGGGACCTTTTTATTAATAATTAAACTCTACATTGTTTCCAATTAATTACTTTTGAGTTTGAATTAACTTAGACAAATATACCATCTCAAAACAATCAGATTTTTCGTTTCCCTTTTTGAAGTAAGTCGTAAGGTTTTTATGAGCACCTGCGGGAAGTGTTTTTAGTACTTGTGGTTCTATGTAATTTGCTCCCTGACTACTCTGCTATCCTACACTTGGGATATTTCAAGCATACATTCGGAGGCTGAGTCATTGATGTCATTTTGGGTATCCGAATTAACAGGAATACTAATGAGATTGTCCTTTCTCAATCACATTATATAGAAAAAATACTCAAAAGATTTGATTTATTTGATTACAAACTTGCGAGTACACCATTTGATTCAAATCTAAAATTGTATCCAAATACTGGTTGAGCTATTGATCAATTAAAGTATGTTAGGGTAATTGGTTATTGATGTATGCTATGACATGCACACGACCTGATATTGCTTATGCAGTTGGTAAACTTAGTAGATTTACTAGCAATCCTGGCACTAGTTATTAAAATGTTATAACAAGAGTTTTAAAATATCTAAAAGGAACCATGGATTATGGTTTGTGTTACAGTGAGTATCCTATGGTTTTGGAAGGATACACTGATGCTAGTTGGATATCTGATTGAGATGATCATACATCAACCAGTGGGTAGATATTTCTCCTTGGTAAAGGAGCTATCTGCTGGGGTTCCAAGAAGCAGACTTTGATTACAAAATCTACCATGGCTGCAGAGTTTGTAGCTTTGGCTTCTTGTAGCAAAGAGGCTGAGTGCCTTAGGAATTTGTTGTTAAAAATTCCTCTTTGGTCTAAACCAATGTCACCTTTATCGTTGCATTGTGATAGTGAGGCTATACTATCAGGAGCATATACTCACATTTATAATGACAAATCTAGGCACATTGGCCTAAGACATAGCAGTGTGAGACAATTGCTCACTGATGGAGTTATCACTATAGATTTTGTGAGATCATACCAAAACTTGACAGATTCGCTTATTAAAAGACTTGCAAGGGACTTAGTGAAGAAAACATCAATAGGGATGGGTCTTCATTCCACATGATTAGTCACCATTAGTGGAAACTCGACTCAACACTTGAAACATCAAGTCTTGAGTTCAATGAGCCAAAGTACATAAGATGTAGTGACTGCGAGCACTATATAAAATTTTCATCCCAAGGAAAAAGTACTTGGTACCAGTAATGTAAATGGGAAAGGTTGAGCAATAAGCTCTTAATAGACTTATAACAGATTATGTTGAGGTGTTTAAGTTACTGGAACACTTTAAATAAGTCTACCTCTATGAGTGTCAAAGGTGGTGTCGCCTTCTTTGATGATTTGGGCAGTCTCTAGAGCACTCATGAAATAGGATATAGACACAAGGCCAATTGTCACGAGCTGGCAGGCCGGGCACCACACAGTGACAGTAATGCGACCCACCATGATCATACGCAGGGGAATACACCCGTGAGGCGACTATGCACCAAGCAATAGTCCCGCCAAACTCAAACACCAAGGCATAAGATTATGCGCTTGTCCAAGATCCATCCGTAATGCCCCGCATAACTCTTTAAGCATGGACCTCTGATGCTCAAGCCATAAGGCATCCCAAGCTATAGGCGATAGCAACGCCATACTCAAATGCACGCATACACGACAAGCAATGTGCTTAACGCCAGTCCCTCTCGAAACACAAGCAATATAGCCATGTGTAACTAGACATGCGCGTCAGCCAAGCATCACCCGTTAGGCACAACGCCTCCATCCTTGAAGCTCTTAGCGCCCCGCGTCAAGGTTGCCCGCAAGGAAAGGCACCACCGAATAGTAACTGATAAGCCCACAACATTATGTCCCACGACACCAATGCCAGCCAAACCAAGCGGCCGTGTGCACAAGCGTGAACCCAATGCGCAAGTGCACACGAGACACACGGCATGCAAGTGTGCACACCAAGGTCCAATCCGTCATGGACATAAGCCCCACCACTTTATAATTATGGCGTAGCGGGTGCGAATGCCACAACCCCATCCTCGACGCTAATGCCCAACATTTGCCCCACCGGGCACAATGCCGCCCATGTAGCCCCTTGACTAGCATGAGGACTGCAGCCACGTGCCACAGCCGGCCCCCAAGTTTCGCCCACTCCCTTGGGGGACTCACTTGAATGCTGTCCCTTTCGGTTGCACCAGGGGGTGGTAGAGTCAACACCATGCCCCCTTTTATAATAGCATTCTGAGCCATCTCCAAACTGATAGGAAGAAACATCCTACCCCCTCGAGGAGTCATAATCCATATATCCAATAAATATGGAAAATACAAATTACGAGATTGCCATGCCACCGGCTAATCATGCTCAGACATGCCCCACGCCAGGGTCCCTCGCGGCCCTCGACGTGCCACGGGTGGCAACCAGTGACACCAATCCACGTGTCGGCTTTTTGAATTTACCTAAAGAAGAGAATATTGGTGTATGAGACATGTCCCGTTAGCTATATAGGATTGCTAGTTCAAAGCTTGCCTACTATGCCATCCTTGTTAACCTTGATGTGTTATCACTAAGTGATAGTTCAAGTCCATAAGACACATTCATTTATGCATTAGTTTTCCTTATCTGGCCAAGATATGTTTTTCAAATTATTTTGAAAATGGTGGGGAATTGTTGAAAATATTTTTAAAATATATAATATATGTAGCAGTTTTGGGGTTTTCCAAAATGGCTTTGACTAGCTTTGAAGAGAGTTTTTATTGTTTTATTAAATGAATCCCACATTGAAAAGTGAGAAGTTTTGTAAGGCATTTATAAATGCCAATAACTTTCTATGTATTGCTTTAGAGCAATGATTGGGTATAGCAATCAAGTGTGAGCATGTATGCCACATGCACGTCTCTCGTGTGAGTTGTGCGGTGCAATGTGGCACTTTAATGGCGCACTTAGCACTTGGAAAAGTGGCACATGCACGTGTGGCATGTGATCAAGACCACTGATTTTTGTCAATCATGATAATCAACGATCGGATGGCTAATATATAAGCAAAAAGGATCGTATGGTGATAATTACATCTGATTATGCAGGTGTGATGAATGATCTGATTAAATAATGAATAGGTGCGATCTACACCGTTAGATTAGAAAGGGGTGATCCGACGACTGTGTTTAAATCTGTAAGTGACTATTAGAAATCAATTATTTTTTGAATTCTAATAGTCATGTTTGGTCCAAAAGGACACTAAAATGTCTATAAAAACATGGCAGATTCACAGATAAAGATGCACTATTTTTCCTGCAACTTCTCTACATGTTAAAATGCATTATAGTTCTTTATTCTTTCTAGTTTTTATTGTTCATCATCTCTGAAGTCTATTTCTGCAGAAACAAACATTCAGATTCATGGTAGACTTGATAATTAGAGGGTATTCGGGTCCGATTTTGTGTGTGCAACACGCAGTCAGAATTATAGATTTTTTGGGTTCTATTGTATCTTGGAAGCGATTTGCTATTAACCTGGTGCACACCAAATTCTAAGAATTAGTAGGAGCGAATATCGTCTTAAGGAAAGCGATATTAATCGTGCCTTGGATACAATTATTTATCTTCTTCTTTCTTTTATAGATTTTTGTTTTGACAATATACATACATATATATATATATATATATATATATATATACACCCTACCGTTGCGAGACTTGGCTTATCATCTAAGTTTATACTTGCATTATGACCGGATGCCATCATCTGCTCATAGTTCATTTAGAGGGGCTAGTATCTCTACCTTGAGAGCTATGCAGGCATTGGCCCTATCCGATCAGGATTTCCCTCACCGAATCGGCTTCGGTGCCTTTATGACACTTTAGATTGACAAGCTTGATCACAAGATAGCAGTCGAGCTACTGGAGAGGTGGTTTGGGGAGATCGGGACAACGCATTTGGTAGGTTTTGAGTTGGGGCCTACTCCTGTCGACTGGGCGATGATTTCCCTGCGGGCAGTGACTGTTGATAAGGCTCAACTTCTCTTGGGTTTACCAGGGATTATGGGCTCGAGTTTTTCGGCTTCGCTTCTATGTCTAGCAGAGACAACTTTCACTTTTGAGCCCTCCCCAGCTAATCAGGTCATCATGAGGTGTTGAATGGTATTATATGTCGCCTTTTGTTGCTTTTGCAACAATAATAAGTCGGTAGTTCCTTTACCATTGGTGAGCCTGGTAGCTGACTTGGATATATTAGACTGTGTGGATTAGGGCACCTTTACTTTTGTTAGTTTCTTGCAAGGGATGAGAGTGAGGATGTCGGGGGCATGGGGGAGCTTGATTGGGTTTTAGCTGTTTTTGATATGGTGGACTTATGAATATCTGCCTATTCGATGGCTGGAGGTGCTAGCCGCAGACGCATTCCCACGGGCCACGAGGTGGGCTAGACATTAGGTGGTCCAGCGGTCCCTACTAACAGACTTTGTCGCCCTTCAGGCTAACCTGGAGCTGCTGAGACCTCAAGATGTGACTTGGGCGCCTTATCGTCGGTCTCTTCAATATACTGGTATGAGGGATCTCATCCTCTTGTCTTCTTAATATGTTAGTTCCTTTTAGTCTTGTCTTGAATGTATGCATGTGGGAACATAAAGGGCAGGAAAATAAACACAGGAATGCAGGAATCATGACACACACAAGAAATGGTGGGTATGTACAAGCTTTAAACAAATGTGAAAAATATGGATGCGTTGTTACATGTCTTTACGAAAACAGGCCCCGAGGCAGGCTCCAAGCCTCTGGGTTTAACTAAGTGTCTACCGGGAGCTGGTCATTTTGGACTTTTGTTCTTTTCTTGAGGATTCCTTTCTTCGTCATGCTCTTTTCTTGTCATGATGGGATAGTAGTTGCCCCATTTTTAAGGTTTTCATTTCCAGATCCAACTCTCTTCTCTCTTATCTAAAAAACGAAAAAACCTATAACTCGCTTGGCTTCCTCTTAGGAATATCATATCTGGACCAGTAAACTCTCCAGGCGACAACTGAAGTAGCCTCTAGCAAGGAGCAGGCAGTTTCCATCCTCAATCTTAGAAGGCTTTACTTTGGACTGTAATGTAGGCCAAGCTAAAGGTAAGAAATAAAGGGCATACAGGCTCAAATAATTTCTCTATTCCCTAGCGGAGGTGATATGAACCAAAACCACCTTGACTAAGCTTCTGCTATTTTGTTTACCCTTTTCTCTCTCTCTCTCTCTCTCTTTTATTTTTTTTTTAGGCTCCACTATTTTCTTTTGAACTTGTTTAGACTAAACAATCTTCCCTGATCTGAGAGGAATTTGCCATGGGTTATAGTGTGGCTAGGTTATGGGGTTTTTGAAAGGAAGGGTATTGAAGGCCCAAGGTGTTGCACTTCTTTTAGGTTTATCACAGACCGGTGATCACTCTTTCAACACTTCTTGTCAGTTTTCTCTTTTGGGTATTTGCCATGTCTTTGTACGTACTTTTACCCATATAGGGTTCATTATTTCTCTTTGTTTTGCCCCAACACTGCTATTTACATAGTCTTTGCTGGTTTCTCGTGGCATCTCATGCTTTATTTATTTATTTTTTCCCAGTATCGCATTGTTTCTCCCTTTCTTTAAACATGAGAGGAGACTTTCTTTACCCTCAAGTTTATGTTGGCCCAAGAAGACAACCCAAGAGGGGGGGTGAATTGGGTTTTATAAAATTTATATCAGAAATTGCAACTAAAAACAGTTTATGTATTTTAACAACAATTAATCAAAGTATATATATCAAGCAAGTGAAGTATACATCAATATATATATTTATGCAAACATGTATAGTGAGCAAATAAGCAAAACAGAGGCAGAAGAGAAGTGCACCAGATTTATAGAGGTTCGGCCAACCTTGCCTACGTCCTCTCTTCTTCGATTCTTTTAAAGGAATTCTACTATGTAATACTCCTTACACAGCTGCTGGTTGTGCCACGAGTGCCCAGCTCACTCTTACAAAAGCTTCTTCCTAAGCTTTCAAAACCCAAGAGATTTTGTCCAAGCTTCTCTCAAACTTACAAGTGTTTTTTTCAAGAACACTCAAACTTACAAGGTTACAAACCCACCCAAATGAGAATGAATAAAGGTTGTACAAAGATTAACTCTCTTAGTGAGTATGTCAACAAATACAACTCAATGGATAACTTTAAACACTCAGCAAAAGTATGTGGCAGTGAGGTACAGGTGATTTTCAGCTTCAAGCACTTGATATGAATGGTATGATTGCTCTTCTCTACTCCTTTGAAGCTGTATGTATCTCATATATATAGGTATGGATCGATTCTAGCCGTTGGAGAAGTATGAGAAAAGATTTGGTTGCATTTTTGCCCATACCGTCTGTCAGAAAACTAGCCGTTACGGTCTAGGGGTCGACTCTTTTCACAATGGGTCGACTCTTTTCACAATGGGTCGACTCTTTTTGCATTTCAGCAGATTTTTCAAGTCACTGTCCAAATGAGTCGACTTTTTTGTCCCAGGAGTCGACTCTTTTAAGCTGTCTGCAGAACTTTTGTTCTCTGTTGCAATGAGTCGACTCTTTTTGGCCAGGAGTCGACTCTTTTGAGTCTCCAGCACAAATCCAAGGCTCTGTTCGAATGAGTCGACTCTTTTTGCTTGAGGGGTCGACTCTTTTTACCAAAACCCATATTTTTGCAACTTTTCTTCATTCTTTTCCAAAGCTTCCAATCTTTTCAAGGATCATCTAAATAGGCTTTTTAAAGCTTGCAAACACTTCTTCAAGGTTAGATGACTCCAAGAATATCTTCAATCCATTCAAGGTGAATTTTCTTCATTTTCATCACTTGTAGAGCTCTTCCATCATCATAGCTTCATCCATTGATTCAAGTCTTTTTCAAGATCTTCAAGAGAGCTTCCATGACTTAGAATCTTCATTTCTTCAATCAATATGGGTTCTCCATGGACTTCAACAACTCTTCCAAGAAAGTTTTCCAAGTCTTGTGATTCCTTCCATGTCTTCAAGACATCTTTAAATCTTTTAAGAAAGCTTTTATGTTTTTGAGTTGGTCTCTTCTTTTTCCATTCTTGCAAGATATCTTCAAGTCCTCAAAGTCTTCAATCTTTTAAATCAAGAGTTTGATCATTTTCATTCTTCTTTTTTGGTATCCATCATCTTCATTCTCTTATAAAATCACCATTATTGAATATGCTATTCTTTCATACTTATCAATCTTCAATCTAGGATTTTCATTAACTTGAGATTTCTTTTTCTTCTTATAATATCAGCTTTGTAGAATACATCACTTCATCATACTTTTCATTCTTTATTCAAATCTTTGCATCATAAATCCTCTATTATGATAAGCTTCAAGTCAAGATCTAATTAATAATTCATCTGCACACTAAGTAGAATTATTAGATCATTTAACCATGTTTTGTTATCATCAAAATCAAGCATTGACTCAACAATTTATTCCTTTACTCTTTTTCTTTCCAATTTTGCTTTCACCTATTGTGGGCGGTGATCACCAAGTTGAGTTTTTCAAACGAATGTAATTTGGCTCAAAATGAGTTTTTCAAAGGGGATTCTTTTAACTGTATGGTAGAAGAATAGATGACCTATCTTCCTTTTAGACCAGATTGCTTAGTCCATGAAGTTCAGTCCTAGAACTTTAGCGTCATCTTTTGAGATGGGTGAATGTTAGTTTAAATGTTCTGTTACTCGTGCTTGCCCAATGTGAGGGGTGGTTCCTAGTTAGGGTATTTGAATGAAAACCACTTGCGGCTTGAGTGGGAAGTTCAAAGGAGATTTGAAATGATGGCTTCTCTTCCTTTTGAGGGTCTAACTACCGACTGCTTTGCCAGGGCATCCTTCAGGTGCTACCGTTTTTTTTTGTGATCTACTCTCTCTTTTTCCTTTCTTTAGTGTCTCCTCTCTTTAGATTGGAAACGGTCCCCACTGGTGAAGATGTGCGTACTATCCCCTTTTTCAAGTCAAGGCATAAAAATGGAAGGGGGAACTTCTAAGAAAAGACAAATACCGAAGATGATAAATGTAAACTTCACATTCTTTTTCTTTCATTTCAAAGGTTTTGTGTACATGACAAGCTCTTGATTAACAAAAAGTAGAATTAAAATTAGTGTTAACAAAAATAGGATTAACAGAAAGTAAATGTAGAGTTTAACAAAAAGGAACATCCCTTTGGTAGTCGCTTCTTCAGGTGGGCTTCGAGGCCATGCTTGCCTCCTCCATGCTCCATCCGCCAACTTCTTTGCTTGGTTGTGTTGGACGAATTGATGCACTAACTACAGAATGGAAGAGGCGGGCGATCATAGTGCAATCGGGGATGCCTTCTTTTCCTTTCTCTTCCCCAGCTAAGCCATTAAGGTTGCTCATCCCATCTTGGGAACTCTGATGGTCCTCCTTCAGTTGGTTGGTTTTCTCCTGCTTAACTTCTGCAACTTCCTTGAGTTCTGTGCCCAGGTTTCCTTCCAGGACTTGCAGTGGCTCTTCTTTGATTTTCTCTTTTTCAGCTTCCTCTTTGTCAATTTCAAGAAACAGGCTATCTAGATCACCTTCATTGAATTCAAACGGTGGGTTTGGTACTTTTGGCTCACCGATGTCCTATCCCATGTTTTTATAGTTGAAGAGATCCTCTATTAGGCGATGCTCAGCCTCAGCATATTTGGGGTGCAGGAATTCATCTTCCCAACAATCAACAAGCATAGTATCAGTGGGAACGTCTTCCATGGTTTCTTCCATGAGCCAGTCAAAGGGATCTTGCTCTCCATTTGCGTTGTAAAGATAGGTAGGGTATGGTAGTAGCCCTTCTTCCCAGTCACTTTCTTCCTCAGTCTCCAACTTTCCTTCAAAATTTTTTGCAGCTATGATGTCATCTGGGTCTGCTTCCCCCTTTGTAATTATGTTCATAGCATGATCCGGTAAGGGATTTACTATGACATTGGGCGCGGGGGCCGGTTTTGCTTCTTGGGTGTTGATGACTTATTGTTAATGAGGTCTTAGATTTTATGCTTCAAAGAGAAATAGGACTCTGTGTAAAGATAGATAGGGCATGGTGGTAGCCATTCTTCCCAGTCATTTTCTTCCTCAGTCTCTGACTCTCCCTCAAAATATTCTGCAGCTATGATGCCGTCTGCGTCTGCTTCCCCCTCTGTGATTATGTTGACAACATGTTCCGGTAGGGGATTTACTATGACATTGGGTGCGGGGGCCGGTTTTGCTTCTTGGATGTTGATGACTTTGCTGTCAATGAGATCTTAGATTTTATGCTTCAAAGAGAAATAGGACTTTGTGTCGTGCTCTTATCCTTCAGAATGATATTCGCAGGTAAGGGCAGGATTGAAAGTTGGAGGCAATGGACTTGGCAACGGCCACAGGGGTGTAAGATTCAGGTGCTTGGCTTTGAGGAGCTCATGATAAGCCACTATTTGAGTGTATGCTAAACAAGTGAATTCTTGGTTTCACCGGTTATTTCTGTTAAGGTTGAGGTATGGTCGAGCCACGACCGGTCCAGGAGCAGGTGCTTAGGCGTTGGTGACAGGGATGTTGGCAATAGGAGTAGGCGGTTATGGCCGAGCTTGGTATTAGGGATAGTATGACTGCTACTGCATTGGTAAGATAGTAGATACCTCTCCTTTTTCTTACCAGTACCTCGAGTGGTTGCTACCTTCTTTGCTGTATTTGCGAATTCCTCACTTGTCTTAGCGCAAGGGTCCGTGATTCTGCCAATTTTCAATCCATTCTCGATCATTTCCCTTTACATTATCAGCTCAGAGAAACTTTTCCCAATGCTCAGGCATAAGCGTTCATAATATAGGCCTTAGAAGGTATTCACAAATAGCTGTACATATTCTTTCTCCACTAGCGGGGGGTTAACTTGAGCAGCTGCCTCTCTCCACCTTAGAGAATAGCTCTTGAAACTTTCTTTCTCCCATTGAGTTATTATCATCAAGGCACACCCATCCACGGTGAGATCATTGTTGTGTCGATATTGAGATCAAAAGGTCATGACCAACTTGTTCTAGGTTGTTATCTTCCTTAGATCTAAGTAGGCGAACCATTGCAAGGCAGACCTGGTCAGGCTATATTGAAATAGCTGTATCAGGAGTTTGGGGTCATTCCTATGACCACTTAACGCGCCCGCATACAATCTTAGATGAGCCATAGGATCTCCGCTCCCATCGTACTTTTAGAAATTGGGCATTTTGAATTTGGGCGGCCTGGATGTTCGGGGAAGAAACATAGTTCATCATAGGATATCCCACTAAAGGTGTCGTGACCTTGTAGGCTGCGCAGAGACTCTTCTAAACCTTGCATCTTGAGATCGAGGGGTATGGGTTTTCCTTCAATGTTGTAGCAGTCAACAGGATAGTTTTAGGCTCATATTCTTCTCCTTCCTCGATGTGCACCACTTTGGGGAGTTCCTTGTTCTTCCCCACATTATCAGTTAGCAAGATAACCCTTGGTGGGATGGCTTCAGTTTCTTTGGGGTGGGACGTTGAGGCTGGATGATTCATGACAGGTCTTTTGAAGGCCATCAGTTGTACGAGCTTGAACATCTTATCTATTTTCGCCTTTATCTCGTTTACTTCCTCTCGTGTCGCCGGGCTATTCTTTTACTTGGGAGTATTGCCTTTGCTTGTCATTTGTGCTACTCGTTGTTGGGTAAAGAATGGTATTCGGAGTACATGAGGCACTCGTGTTCCTCTTTTTCCTTTTCTGGGAGCAATGGTAACCTAGAATGCAAGCAAGTCTTACCAAAAACTATTACTAGTCTTTTATGAGATGAGGGGGAAATAGAGAATAAGAAAAACAAGAAAGAGATTATATGTTAGTTTCTGTATTGAGAAAAGCTTTATGCAATGCATGACTTAGGGATGCCCCTGCCTTTTGAGAGGGACTAAGCAGGATGCTTTGGCTCCAGTTTTGGAGATAAGGCCCTGCCCCTGTTATGTAATACTATACTTGCACCTGTAGCCATTCATTCATACATTTATTTATTCAACAAAATAACAATTTTGTTGAGATGAGTTTCCTTTGTACATAGAATTTTCAAAAATACATTAAAACAGGGAGGGGAAACATTTTCCTTGGGACTTCTACGTTTTCTATCTTTTCATTTGAAATCCTAAACTACCCTTGAGTCTTTAGATTCACCTTCTTGGATGGACGTTGGTGAGAGACCTTGATTTTGAATTGCCCATATGTTTTCTTGCCAACCCTATCTTCGTGAGTGAAGAGGGATTAGGGCCTCTCTTTATGAGATAACTTTGATGCATGCCATGAATCTTTAAGGTCACTTGGAAACCTTAGGGGTTTTGGTTGGCTTTATTTGAGCGAAAGGGTCTTTGGGCCTTTATCTGAAGGTAAATCAGATGCATGAGGGTGCAATGACTCGAGTTACTTTGGAAACTCTTGTCTTGAAATAAATACAGATACATGAGCAGTTATGATGCGAAAAGATGTATACATAGTATAATGGCAAAAATTAAGCAGCATAAGAGCATGAATTTAGATAGGATATAAGAGAAAGTAAAGCGGTCGCCCTTTCCTCCTTGGTTTTGAAATTGACGTTCGTGTCCTACATCTGGCAGAGGTTCGGCTATGCATGGAATGCTACATGAGCATAAGGTTGGGGGTTTTCTAATGCTTCCTAAGAAGCTCGGTTCTCGAACCTTCAAACCTCTGGCGTCCCTTCCCGAAAGGATAAACCCCATCTTTGGTTGATGGCTCGAGCGGGGGAACTATCAAGAGATTGTAGGCTGAAAAACTGACACAACATTTACCCACAGTCAATATACTATTCCCCCTTCTATTTAGAAGGGTAGTAACTAGATAATTTATGCAAAATGCAAATGTAAATGAGCACACCAAGTGTGTGTGAAATTTGCAAAATTGGAGAAAGTGAGCCAACGACACACATCACATCCTATTCATTTACCACATTCATGGCAGTTAATATAAAAATAAAACGTGGACAAAGGTCCATTTACAAAGAAAAATGCAAAGATTTAACAACTTTTCAAAAAACTTAATACAAGATAAAATGGATAGTCAATATAAAAGCATGAATGTAAGCAATCAATGCAAGTGATGACACTTATTTGAAAACCGTTTTGGAAAATAATGTTTGTTTTGGAAACTTAGAAAAATTTTGAAAAGTGGATAAAATGGGACAAAGTAATCGGAGATTCTGGGTGAGTAAAGGGTGAAGAGGCATGACGTGAAGAGGTATGACAATGGCCTAACCCTTTAAGTGGTCCCTAGTGGAGTCACCAACTATTGCGCCTCGGTTTTTAATCAAGTCCTTTTGGCTCGGGAAAAAGCACGGTACTTTCTTGTTAGAACTCATCCTCCTAGAAGGACGAGTGCGACTAGGTTTGAACTTGAAATTGATTTGATTAAGGGCTTTTTTTTAGAGAAATATGAGTCGCCACCTAAATAGATTAAGGTGAGTTAGGTCACCTAAAACTAAGTATAATTCGGAGATTACACTTAGGATTTCTAGAAAAAATGTTTTGGAAAACTTCCTTAAGGGAGGGTTTTTAAAGAAAATATGTTACTTGGCAACCTTTGAAAAGTTTTAAGCCCTTTTTAAAAATAACTCCATTTTGGTCTTTTGAGAATAGAAATCTATGGTTTAAGAGTTGGTTACGTGTAGGGAAGACATCTTAAGATCATCACCCTACCCCCCTTTCGGTACCTACATGTCTAATCACCCTTATCCATTCACTAGAATAACCGGTTACTATTATCCACTTGATATCCACTTTAGAGTTTTGAAAACGGGGTTTGATTATCACTTTTTGGATGAATGATGCATGATTCAAGTTTTGGAAAAAATGTTTGAAAATAGAAGGTTTTGCAGGGATTTGAAATAGGAATCTTGAATTGATAGAAACTTTTGAAAAGGGAAGTTGGGTTGAAATAAGGGTTATGACCGCACCATTTTAGTTTGCCTGCGTATCTCATTTGATGAGAATCACATCATTCATAGTTCGGGCAAGGACCTTATAGAAAAGAGGCACATTGGGGCCTTTGAAAAGTTTTGAAGATGCTTAGAGTTCTTTGGAAAGGTTAGAAGACACTTTGTAGTCTTTGAGAAAAGAGAACTTGAGAATTTTGATTTGAAATTAGATGTTGGAATATTTTTTGAATAGAACTTAAAGGTTTTTTAGAGTACTTTTGAAATAGGATTTTGAAGGTTTTGAAATGTTTTTGAACATAACTCGAGAGAGTTTTGAAAGTTTTAAAAGTTTGATTATGGACTTGAAAATTGGACTTGGAGTCACAAGAGCTCTTATGAACTTGTTTTGAAATGATTTTTGAAAATAGTTTTTATGTACCCTTATAAAAGGCATGTTGAACATTTCATCCCCTTTGAGAGGTTAGTTAATGAATAGCTAAATTCTTTAAGGCTATGACTTTTGAAAACATTTTTGAAAAAAGGGGGTAGAGACTTCCCTTAGGATTTTACAATTTTAGGGTTATAGAATCCTACTTGAATATCTCACTTACACTTGGACCAATCCTAATCATGAAAGGATTAGGGTTGCTTCAAGAATGTAATGTTTGAAGATCACTTTTGAAAAGAGTTTTTGAAAACACTTAAGGTTTTGGAACCCTAATATGGACAACCTTGAAGGGTATACTTAATGTGTCACTTTCCTTGGAACCCCTTAACCATAAAGGGTTGGAGACACTTTAGGGTTGTGAGTTTTTGAAAACATTTTGAAAATAGTTTTTAGAAAAATGTTAAGTGTCTAGCTATTGAGACAAGTTTAAGAGAACTTCTTAGAGATATTTTTAAAGATAGAGTGTGCGAGTGTTTGAAAAGATTTTGGAGTTGATTTTTGAAATCTAAATAGAGTAGGATGACTTTTGAGTTGAAGGGTCATTTGAAAAGGGGTCCTTAAACTGGTACCTTGAAGCTTACTAACCTAGGTTGGGTTGACATAAGGTTAACTAACTCGGGTTAGGTTAACTTAGGGTTGGCTAACTAGGGTTAAGTTGGCTTAGGGTTAAGGTGTCTTAGGGTTAACTAACTAAGGTTAGGTTAACTAACTAAGGTTAGGTTAATATAGGATTAAGGTAACCTAAGGTTAACTAACTAAGGTTAGGTTAACCTAGGGTTAAAGAGGCCTAGGGTTAACTAACTAAGGTTGGGTTAACCTAGGGTTTGGTTAACCAAGGGTTAACTAACTAAGGTTGGGTTCACCTAGGGCTAAGATGACCTAGGGTTAACTAACTAAGGTTGGATTAACCTAGGGTTTGGTTGACCTAGGGTCAAGTTAACCTAGGGTTGAAGGATGGTTTTGGAAAGTGGTTTTGGTCTAGGGCTTTGGCATAATGGTTTAGGAAAGATGGTTTTATGCATGAAACTTGAAAGTATGTTTTGAAAACTATTTTATAAAAGCAACTCAAATGAGTGTTGGGGTCCTATGGTTGATATTTGGAAACCACTCAAGAGAGAGTTGCTTTGGAACCATTTCGCCCACAAAGTCAAGAGAGTAAAATTTGTGAAAATCCACATTGAATAGATAGTTTTGAAGACTTGAAAATTAAAGAGAATGATCTCTTGAAAATTGGCTTTGGAAAGGAGGTTTTAGAAAACCACTTTTAACAAGTTGAAGACCACTCCAAGGAATAAGGGTTCATATGGTTGATTTGAAGAAAATTACTCCAAAGAGGACTCTATGGGACCATTCCAACCACAATATTTAAGAGAGCAAAACTTTTAAAAATCAAGGTGAAAATAATAGTTTAGGAAAATCATTTTTATGCAAGTTGAAGAGAGTGTAATTTTAAAAACCTTTTTTTGAAGGGAATCGTTTTGAAAACCATTTTGAAGAGAGTAGATCCAACTCTAATTAGCTAGGGTTTATATGATCAAGATAGTGGGGGAGACCACTCAAGAGAGGGTTCTGGAGGACTATTTCAACAACAAAATTTAAGAGAGTAAAGTCCTTGAAAATCAACATAGAAGAAGAGGGTTTGAAAGCCATTTTAGTACAATTTTGAAAAGCAATGAAATGTAGGGGTGCAAAATGAAGTCAAGGGACTTAAGGAGGGTTCTCTAAGGGGTAGAAATTGAGAGTTTAACCTAGGCTTCAAGAAACCAATTCTAGAATCATTTTTTAGGGAATTGTTTGAATATAGAACTTGAGAATAACATAGAAATAAGAATAGTGAAAGTTTTGAAAACATCAAAACAAAGCCAAGCATGCAAAACATGAACAAGATAATTATATGCAAAAGGGTTGTGAAATCATACAAGGCTAGAGGCTTCACCACATAGCAAGGTGTTCTAAGGCCATGCCATCTTAAAGTAGGTTTGTGAAAAGTTTCCTATACAGTAGCTCTCACAAACTTACCTCTAGGCATGAACTAAGAACTTCCTTGTTTCAAGCATGTAAGAAAGGGGGGTAGAAGATGAGGGTTAAAATAGAGAATAGCCTAAATAGGCTGGGAGGGAGAAGAGAGGAGTGAGGATTACAAAAATGTAAAGAGAATACTACCTTTTGCCTTCAAATACTTTCAAACCTTTATGAATGCCTTGACTTAAGCTTGAATAGCCTTGAAGAGGCTTGAAGGGGCTGGAATGAGGTCTTCTATGGCATTGAAGGCTATATAGGTGTAGTGTATGGGTTTGGGGGAGATGCAATCTAGCCTAAGTGCTTGAAGTGTGGGATGTATATAGGAATTCAAGGTTCTAGAGCAGTTTTAGCAGAGCTTCGCTATCAATTTCGATTCTGGAATATGCAAAGAGGGAGGCTTGTATTTATAGGCAAAACTGGATAGGCCTGGTGCATGCGCTTGGGCAAAATTTTCCCTGGCGCATGTGCTACATGCACCAGTATTGTTTCACTTGCAGAATGCCACGTGGCACACATTGTACTGGCTAAATCTTAAAGGCTAAGTAAAGTTTGATCGATCTAATTAAAACTTAGGCGCATGTAGCATACGCTTCGCCGTCAGGAATGTTCATTTAAATTTTGCCTCAATAATTATGCAAACTGGGAAGGAGTTGGGGAAATCGGCTACGTTCACGGTGTTCTCCTAGTGTTTCTCATGAACTTTGAATTTTTGGGAAGCTTGAAAGATATTCGAAAGAGTGAAACATCATCTCAGAAAGCGTGCCTAAAAACACATTTTTGTGGAACATCTCTGATATGCTTTTCGGGTGCCCAAAAGTAGCCATTTGTGAGCTATGTGATCGGGACCTTCAGGAAGCGATCTTTTCGATCGGACAGTACCGATGAAAAGTGCTCTAAAAATACTTTTAAAAATTCTCAAATTTACGCATTTCTCAAGTCATTTGACGGTGCGTTATAATAAGGGAATTAGAGAAAAAGTCAACCTTGGCAGATCATCTGTGAGACGCTCCAAGGGTTATTGAAAGTGGCAGTTTTTGAGCTATGCGATGAGGGGCTTCAGGAAGCGATCCATCCGATCGAGTTGTATCGATGGAAAGACCTATCGACGAGCTTTTTGAGAATTTCCTAGTTTACGCATTTCTCAAATCGTTTGATGGTGCATTATAACTAGGAAATCGGAAGAAAAGACAACTTTGATAGAGCGTTTGTGAGATGTTCCAGGGGGACTTCTGTTGAGTCGGTAGTGTTTAAAGTCGTGAGGTTCACCTTAGGTTAAAAAAAGTTATATGATAAGACCCGCTGTTCAATACCTAGGGCCGGTGTAGTTTCGGGGCATGTTTGGGTCACTAGGGGTAAAATAGTCATTTTGATCAGGATTGGTTGAAAAAGGTCAGAATGGGTTGGAATGGCATGTTAAGAGTGTTGGACTATTCAAGGATGGTCTTGGAAGAGTTTTCCAGTGTTTGGTGAGATTTGTACTGTGCTTGGGTGTCTAAGGGTAAAACGGTCATTTTGACTGGAGTGGACCTGAATGAGACCGAAATTGGAAAGGATGGTGTGTTAAGTACGCCTAACTGTTTAAGATCACTTTGGAAAGGTAGAATTACCATTTTGAGGAATTTTGAACTTTCTTAAGACGTGCCTAAAGGCCCAAGGGCAAGTTTGGTCATTTTTCACCGAGTCAGGCTAGCAAGCGCTAGTTTTGACCTAGGTGTTGGTTTTCGAAACCGCCTAGTCTCGAAAAGCTACCTGTGCGGTGTTGGTCCTTGAGATTGCTCGGTCTCAGAGAGCTACCTGTAGGGTAGCGTTGGTTTCTAAGAGTGCTTAGTCATAGAAAGCTACTTGTGAGGGTGATGTTAGTCCCCGAGAATGCCTGGTCTCAGAGAACTACCAAATGACAAACATTCTACATTGGCGGGCTAGCAGACATCAAAAGTGAACCATCTAGAATTTGATAAGGTGTTGGTCCCCGAGATCGCCCGATCTCGGGAAGCTGCCTGGATGGCGTTGGTTCTAGAGACTGCCAGGTCTTGAAAAGCTGCCTGGGATGCCTAAAGGTAAGATGGTCTTCTCAGCTTCAATTGGGCCTTGTGAGCCCGAGAAGTGACTTGCTGGCTGGATTGGAGTTTGAAAGAGCCGTCTCGAGCCTATATGAGTTGTGATGTTTGAAAACTGGATCTGGTCGGGCCAGAGATTGTCGAGCGGGCAAAAATAAGGTGCTTACAATAACGAATACAGATGAAGAATCTTTGCACATATTCTATAGATCTAACAAGAAAATTATAGAATTAATATCAATTTGACCTCTAAATTGCAATATTAGACAGCTAAATTGTTGCATGGTTTTTATACAAAAGGTGAAACTAGGTGTCTTTGTTTACATCTTTGGTTTATCCTTTGTTCCAACTACTATCTAGCAGGGTTTCCAACAGCAGTGGTTTTGGGAGGCACTTCCTTTAACACAAATGAACCATCAACAATTTTAGCATCTTCTCCAATTTTAACATTGCCCAAATCCTTTGTCCCTGCACATAACAGAACCCCATCACCAATCTTAGGATGTCTGTCCCCTGGAACATTCCCTGTGCCTCCCAATGTCACATTATGTAGAATTGAGTCATTGTTTCCTATCGCAACTGTCTCTCCAATCACAACTCTGGTGGCTTAATCAAGTAACATCCCACGTCCAATCTTTGCGCCAGGATGGATGTCAACTGCAAAAACCTCAGAAAACGACCTTGGATTAGAAGTGCTGCAAGACTCCAACCTTGTGACCACAATTTACGTTCAACCCTTTGAGCTTGGCTTGATAGGAAGCCCTTGAAATTTAAGAAGCAATGAACATAACTAATGCAAGCCGGGCCACGTTCTCTCACAACTTTGAGATAATCTCTAATAACTCTTTTCATCTCACAATCTTCCTCTAGCAAACCCAAGAAAACTTCGTAAAGGGTATCACTAGTAAGGCTTGAATTGCTCTACTTTATTGCCAAATGGTTCGCCAACGTGCTCTCTAGCCAATGATGTAACACTACCAAGGAATAATAGTAGTGTGATCAGATAGCTTCTTGCTCAACATCGGATTTAGCTTCCTCTCATATTTTGATCCACTTATATAATCTTGATCCTCATCATGTGGAGTGAATTTTGAAGTATCATTGAATTCTGGCCATGCTGATGATTAATGGAATTGCACGAAACAAGATTTAAGGCATTAAGACTCCAGAATTTGATGAGCCTGCATAGAGAATTATTGATTTGGCATCAATGGGTAGTGTTCAAAGAAAATGAGTTGGTTGCATTTTGGTTTCTTGGATCATTGATGCAAGCTACCATTGCTTACTCAATGCCAAAGCAGATTACGTGAAAAAGGGGTTTATTGTAAGGACAGAGAGATGAAGCTTGAAGTTATGGTCGCATTAGAATTGAAATTTGCTGATATAATGGTTCAGGAGAAGGATGAACTACATATGCCCAGAAATTTCATGGAAGTAAAAATTCAGAAGCTTGACAATTACTGAAATGACCTATTTCTCATTAAAAAAAATGACTTGGATTAAGAATCCAAATGCTAGACCAATATGAAATGATCTATTTCTCACAAAAATCATATAATGAAACTTCTATGTAATGATCAAGAAGAAACATGTGAGATTGTGACAATTCATAAGGCCGGAGTCATCTTCTTCAAGCAGACTTGGCTGGAGTCATGTTCTGCAGACCAGCCTGAGATGTGCCCGTTGCATGACTATAAAAGAACAAGAGGGTTCATATGCAATGAATGTGTGTGCAATGAATCATATGCACTACAACTACTATAGAAAACAAGGATAAAATCAAAATTAAAACATACTCAGATACTAGAAATTTTGAATTAATGACAGACAACTCATAGTAAGTAACCATTAGAATGTTTAATATGCGATAGTATATTTCTTGTAAAGTTATCAACTTTGAATACAACATTTAGTTCTAGACTGTCCAAACAAAAAAAAAAAAAAAAGGAATAATATGCAGTGAATGCATAATGTAGGATATATTTGGATTCTTATCTAGCAACATAATAGAAGTAAGAGACCATTTTATTGTATTATTTAGCACACGTACACGTATTTGAAGGAAGGCTTTATGCCATTATAATTTGTTTATAGAAATCTTTGGCAACTGACAGTTAAACTAATATGTACAGAACAGAGTAGAGATTACGAATTAATGGCAATAAATCTACAATGCTTGGAACAATCTGGCAGCAAGCATGCAGTAATTGGTGTTGAAATGCTTAATATGTACACGTACACATATTTCTTGAGAAGTTGTGAATGATATAACAATTTTTATGTAGAACTTGTATGTCTAGCAACACCAAAGAAGTACCTAGACCTTATGGTATTGAGCTGGAGGAAGGCTTTTCACCGACTTATAAGAATTTTTATACGAGAAGATAATGGAAATTTTGCACTAAATGCCAAAAATTTAGGGGGTTTGAATTCTTATCTGTCAACATCGTAGGAGTAAGGGACTGTTATATCATTTTAGTGCACATAAGTGCATTTGAAAGAAGGATTTCCACCATTATTAGACTTGTACAGCGAAATCTTTGGTAACTAAAAGTTACAACATTTAGAACCCCCAAGTGTATTTTACGAAAGGTTTTATGTTGTTTGTAGCGATTGCCAAAATCAAGATTTTACCTTTAGAGAAGAATTAGTTGTTTATATATATGTGTGTTATACATATTTCACAGTATGGTTGTTCATTGTAAATAGTGCAATGGGACACTTGACAAAGTTAGCTTCTCCTATTTTTCTCTCTCCTTTTTGTTTCCCAGCATAGCATTTCTTTCCCTTACCCTTAGCATCACTAGATCACCCTTTGTTGATGCTAATACCATTGCACTAGTATTCGCTGTCTAGTTTGGCATTTTTATGTAAAGATTTATCTGTTATTTGAATTCTATTTCTCCTCCTCGTTCTTCTCCTTGCCTTAGTCCCTATCTTTCTCATTCTCTTCTCCCATCTATGCGTGCTTAGAATTTTAAGAGTTAGAATGTATTTTTTGTATGACTAAGAGTTCTTCCAACCCTTACTTCTAAGATTATTCAAAGAACACATCTTTTGAATAAGCATGGGTATCGATAAATGAGGAGCAGAGAGTAGTGCATTACTTGTAGAAGTTTCATCTTCAAGTTTCAACTATGGAGACCCCTCCGATGCCACCATTATTCAAAGACAATGTTGCTAAGATCACCAGGACCAAACAAGAATCAACAACTCTTCTTTCAGCAGCACAACCATTGACAGAGATCTCGAGTTTACCGTCAATTCAACCAAGATTTAATGCAAGAATTTCAACAAGGATGTGTGGCATTAGTAAGTGCTATGGATGATTTTACTTACTTTCTTTCTCTTTCTTTGTTTTTATTTTTATTTTCTTGTGTTTTCATATTTTCTTTACTTTTTTTTTTTACAATTCAATAGAAAAATCATTATAGAACCAAACCAAAAAAATGAATTTCAAGCCTATGGCTTGGCCCATATAAACCTGCAAAAGAGCGTGCTAAGATCACTCATTAAAATAATTCTACACAAAAATGCAATTATCCATTTTTAGGATGAATGGGGAAAGGTGCCTTTCTCCATTAGTCCAACTTGGTATTTCTATAAGTTTACTGTAATACTATTATAATTTTTCTCTCTCTGATGCCCGTGCATATTAGTCAAAGATAAGACTTTCAGCACTATCCTAAGGGCTTGTTTGGGCTTTTAGTTTATACTATTGACTTTTTTTTTTTAACCAGGAAAGGAAACAAACTAGTACAAAAAAAAAAAAAAAAAAAAGCTACTTAAATAAGCCGATTTATAAGTTTGCCCAAACAAGCTCATATTCCTTGCATTGAGTTTAAAGAATTTTTGAAAGAAATTGCAATTGTAAAATGAAATTTAATTATGATATTGAAATGAATCAAATGATCTCCGGCTTGATAGCCATAATAAATAGACATATGACTAAGACAAAAATTAATTACAAGGGAGTTGATAGTAAATCAAGTTAAGCTCGCTAATGAGGCTGCCTAGCCTTGTATTGCATGAAAAGTAAATTAATTTGAAATTCGTGAATTTATTATTAATGAGTTAATTTAACATTTGCTTAACTGACAAACGGGACATGCATTGATTATTATAGTCTTAGATTAACTAATTTTATGCTCTAAAATAAGCAAATAAATATCAATTTTCATATTAACACCACCCAAAAAACGCACATTTTTGGAGCCTATCCTCCCTTTGGTGTAGGATAGTATAATCTTGCACACAAACACTGCCCAGTGGGTTTCGTCGTCCAAATCTAAAAACATTTAGCCCTTTTAAACATTGAAACCAATATTGGCCCATGTTACCAAATATTCATTGGGGCAAAAGTGAGATTTTACATGAACAGAAGGAAAAGTAATTTGGGAACCAAAAGAAGAAAATGATTATTAATTTGGCATTTAAAGAGCAATACTGCAATAGTGATATTATACTGCGAACCTTATCTAAGACACCACTATTTTCTTACCAAACAAACACATTTTCCTTTTAATCGCTCTCGAAGAAAATTTAGAGAATCACAACCATTAAGTTTATACGGTCACCCATTATTATTTTACAATTTTGTATCATTTTGGCGCTGTACTGCATTAAAGGTCCACAGTATTTCACTTCTGGTTTACCCAACAAAAATAAGAAAATTCCCAGTATTTTACAGAAACCTTTGATAACCCCCGCAAAGGGAGAAGAAATACGAGAGAAAATCTTAATGAGGGATGCTCAATTTTCTCCATATTTGGAAGATAAATCATCTTGCAAAATCTGGGTCGTTATGAGTGACTCTAAATTCATTTGAATTCTAGGGTTTGTACTGCCCACACATTTTACAGGTGTTTGCGAGCGTTCTCAACTTCAGAACCCAATGGGTCGCTCTCGCGGAAATTTTCATGCGGATGAAGATCCCAGCCAGAGGTATAAAAATTTCTTCGATCTGAATTTTACGCAGCTTTATTTTCAAATTTCCTGTTATAGATGTGTCTATATGTACATATGTGGGTGTTCATGTATATTTACATGTATGCCTGTATGTGTGGCTGTGTATAAATTTGGTTAGATGGTCCTTTTAGTTGTTGATTCTGTCTGAGCGTTAGTTGGTGTCTATTCAGAATTTTGTGTTGAAGCTTATGACGATATGATAGCGTTTAAATGAACTTGGCATTTTTTTAATTTTAATTTTATTATTGCTTCCGCTTAATTCTGCCTACATTTGATGTGTTTTTGTAAGATTCCCCCTCCCCCCTTCAGTTTTGGCTAGGCTCGTTTGACAGAAGTGGACAGGAAGGACTAATGAAATTTCATGGTTTTTTTTTTTTTTCTTCTCTGTATCCAATGGATAAACTAATGCAGTTTCGTGTTCTGAGGTAGGAAGTAATAGTTTGGCAGCAACATATGCAAGGTTCTGGAATGTTCATGGCTTTTAGTATCCAATATTTTTCTATTTCTTTTTCAAATTACCCCTCTAGGCATTTGTATTGCATTTTTCTGTGGTCTGTGCAATTTTCAGATATACTCAGGTTTTTCATCTATGTACATTCATTCATCTCTTTCATGTTTCAGATTTGTGTTTTCTTCCTTTTCCAAATGCTTCTTTTCTTTTCTTTTTTTTTTATTTTGTATTTCTTCCGTTTATTGAAGTTCTCTAAGTCTAAGTTCGATAGTTCCTTCTCGATGCCTTTTTGTGGGTACTTTATGTTGTTTTGTCTAAAGATTTATTTCTGCAATGCAGATCAAGGAGAAAAAAGAACGCCTCAACTGGAGAAAATTTGGAATCCACAGCAGCAGGTACCTTGCCACCACTTGATTTGTCTGACGAAGTTTGTTAGGGAGTTATTGAACTATAGCAGAATGCATTGTCTGATGGCTTAACTGTAGCAGGGGTGTAGTAGAATGATATAATTTGGTCTGGTGACCTATACCATTTATTTTTTCTTATAATCTTATTACTCCCGTCTTCTTAAATCCCCTGCTATTTTTGGTGTATAACTTAGAAATAAAGTCAATAACCAATGTGAATGTGGTGGCTGGCCTCCCACAAGGTCAGTTGAGGTCATCGAATTGAGGTGTCCCCTGCCGCAATTTTCATTCTATGACTAGTTGATTAGTTGCTGGGGACCTGGGGTTGGTGCCTTAAAGATGTAGTTGAGTAATCTCGGTAGAGCTACTGGACAAATATAATGGTGCAGTGGACTTCATAGTCATGTGTAATGAAAACAGTTACTGTTGTATGATGCGTCCTACAATATGCTTTGCTCTTTGAAGTCAGCATCTTGCAGTATATGTGAAAATTATTTAGATATTTCTGTTAATTGTTTTTCCGCCCTTATAATTTTAGTCTTGATGAATCAGGCCTAGGAACAAGTGAAGGGAAAAGGGCTTTGTACCACTGCAACTACTGCAACAAAGACATTACAGGGAAAATTCGTATCAAGTGTGCTATGTGTCCTGATTTTGATCTATGCATAGAGTGCTTTTCTGTTGGTGCTGAGGTGACACCTCATAAAAGCAATCACCCTTACAGGGTTATGGTTAGTAAGATCTTTCTAAGTGGATTTCTCTTGATTCCTTGTTGATATGCAAAGTTATTCCATAGT
Source organism: Euryodendron excelsum (assembly GCA_033060915.1). Taxonomy (NCBI): domain Eukaryota; kingdom Viridiplantae; phylum Streptophyta; class Magnoliopsida; order Ericales; family Pentaphylacaceae; genus Euryodendron; species Euryodendron excelsum. Next base: position 45,147,370 of record CM065377.1, on the reverse strand, counting down.
CTTGAATTCTAAACGATAACTTTTCTACACAGTCCTGATAATATTGAAGCATAACATGCCTTACTTCTCAAATAGTATTTATATGTGGAAGAATTAGGTTTGTGCTATGGGTTGAGAGGGCATTCTTGGTGAAGAAACTTTTGTTGTGGCTTGACTTAATCTCATTTGGTAAATTTGCAGTTCTTGACCAATGGGGTACATGATACATTGTGCCTTAATTTGGTATGTTGGTTGTTGCATTTATCACTGAATACAACTATGAACATTGTAAACTTGACTTCATATTTTACTTGGGAATTTTTCTTGTTTCAGTATAAGCTGCTACGGTGTTTCACTTAATGGTTAGAATTCTATAGTTGAGATGTAAAGCGAATAGCCTTCTAATTTCTTTCGTAATGCTATGTACCATGATATCACAATGTTTAAGTTATACTTTTTTTCTTGATTTCTTGTTATTTTTCCCCTTCGTTCTTTATTTTCATGTTGGCACTGTCGTTGGTAATTTTTTATTTTTCATGACATAATACTAAATATCTATTGGCAATGTGTTAATGCACTTAATGTATTTATTTGAACAGGACAATTTATCTTTCCCACTTATCTGTCCAGACTGGAATGCCGATGAAGAAATTTTGCTTCTAGAGGTGGCTTTCATTTCCTTAATCCTTAATCCTTAATCCTTAATTGCATGTTTGACATGTCCTTCTTGATTCACCCATTACGTTATTTTGCTTTGTGGATATGATATATGATTGAAAGTTTCCTTTATTTTTTTTTGGGTGTGTGTGGGTGGGTTGGGGGGTTTCTCTATCTAGGGGATTGAAATGTATGGCATGGGGAATTGGGCAGAAATTGCTGAGCATGTTGGGACAAAGAGTAAAGAACAATGTATTCAACATTATAACACTGCCTACATGAACTCACCATACTTCCCTCTGCCGGTATGACAATCATCAGTATTAAATTATTTCTTGGGTTTTGATTATAAAGATTCATAAGTAATTTGGACAGCAAATGTTCTTCTAGGACATGACTCATGTTGTTGGGAAAAATAGGAAAGAACTTCTTGCTATGGCTAAAGGGCATGGTGAAGACAAGAAAGGTTGGTGATAATATCATCTATTTTCTCTCTTTTCATTCCGGTTCTATGTTTTGACATTGCTTATGAAGTGGAATTTGATAAATTTGCATTTGGCACACACCATAATCGTAAATTTTGAGAGGCTATTTAACTCGCTGATTTTCAACCAACATAAACAGAGGACTGATCTTTGAGGAGATATGCCTTGTAATATCAGGAATTTTGGCTGAATACATGAGAGCTGTAGCTTGGCCAACATCTAATTTTGTCATCTATTTTAATATGTTTTTCTTGTGCAGTTGTGTGTTGATTTGTGTTGCAGTAGGTGCGATTTGCATAGTTGCTAAATTGGTGAAATCTGGTCATTTGACATGCTTTCATCGTGTAGGCTCTTCTTAGCAATGAAACATCATTTTATTAACTCTTTTTGGCTATGACAGGACTTTCTTCGCTTGGGGAGCTTACCTTGAAGGAAGAATCTCAATTTTCCCCCTCAAGAATCAAGTACAGCCAATTAACCATAGTTTTCCTTTGTAGATGCATTTTCTTGATTTGTCATATAGATCTTCTGATTCAAATTCTTTTGCATGTAAATGATTAGGGTGGAAGATTCCCACAAAAATGGTTCTTCAGGTCGGTTACTATCTAGCCTGAATGATAGTAAGTCAAACAATGTGCTTGTTTAGCTAATTATGATTTATTTGGTAAATAATTTAATAATCTTATTGGTGTATAAGTTGCATGCGTTGTTTATTGTAACTGCAACAGACAGACCCCGGTGCCCTTATAACCACACAAATATTGCAGGAACAACTGCCATTAAGAAGGCATCCACCATAACCCAGGTCAAGAATAGCCCCAATACTATAAAATTGGAAGGTGTGATATCTTCTATTTTTCTGTATATTTGCGAAAAGTTGCCAAAGAATTCTAGTTATTTATTTAGTATATACAATTTATTTCTAAATCATTGGCAGATCATCTATCAGACAGGAGTTTTGGGGGCAAGAAACCTAAACCTTCAAAAGATGAGGGCCCTTCTTTGATGGAGTTAAGTAGCTATAACCCCAAAAGGCAGGAATTTGATCCAGAATATGATAATGACGCTGAGCAATTACTTGCTGAGATGGAATTCAAGGACATTGACACTGAGGAGGAGCATGATCTGAAATTGAGGGTTCTGCGCATCTATTCAAAGAGGTATCTAGACACTATAGTCTATTTCTTCCACTTGAGTGCACACTTAGCTTGACCATTTATCGAAGTATGTAGAGGTAATGTAAGATTGCCACGAGTTAATGACCTAATCTATGGTGTGAAATCCAAAAAAAGGAAATTTAGCAACTACTTTACGTCTTTACATAATAAAAATGGAGACAAGGATAACAATTATAATCTTAGTATTGCTTGGATATGAAACGATGTTGCTTGGACTGGAGATGAATTTTTGGCAGGTTTTACTTTACTGTATTGGATGGTTATTTTGTTCAGAATACCGTCTGATTAATCATAAGAATATAAGGTATACCTGTAGTCATTACTGATTTCAGTAGTAAAAATTTATTTTAGCTGATAAGAGAGAATATATAAATTATGACTCGTCATAAACTCTTGACGGTTTAGACTGCTATGCTGATTTTTAAAGTGTTCTACCTTCCTTCCACTTCTTTGTTTTTCTTTTCGCTCTGTTTTTTTGTGGGTTGATGGTTCAAATAAATTATTGGAAGGCTTGATGAGAGGAAGCGAAGGAAGGATTTCATCTTAGAAAGGAACTTGCTTCATCCAAATCCTTTTGAGAAGGACTTATCTCCTGAAGAGAAGGAAATATGTCGCCGTTATGATGTCTTCATGCGTTTTCACTCGAAAGAAGAGCATGATGACTTGCTTAAGACTGTTGTTCAGGAACATCGAATTATGAAAAGGATTCAAGAACTTAAGGTATGATACATTCTTGGCACTGAACCTCTACATAATACCAATTTTTCTCTCGGGATAAATGTTTGTAGTTCTGTTTTTTCTTTGAATGAAATAAAAATCATAATGATATTTTTAATGAATTTGGTTTTATTTTTCTAGTTAGGGTGTGATCACTGTTTTATGAGTGCATTATTTTGTGAAAATGCCATCACTTCTGACCATCAAATCTTGGTTGCTGAAGCTATTAATGATTCATCTTAAGCAACCTTGCCTTATGCAGCAGCAAAATCATTGTTTATTTGGACTAATGCAAACTGCTGCCTTTTTTGTTTTAGTATTCTTGGATAGAATAGATGCTTCTTTCTCGTGAATTTTTCAAATTAATCATACAGGAAGCCCGAACTGCTGGTTGTCGTTCATCAGATGAAGCTAAGAGATATTTTGAACAGAAAAGGAAGAGGGATGCTGAACAAAGTATCCGTGGCACAAAAGAAAGTACTCAGGCTGGTGCGACCAGTCAGGGTGGTCTAAATGTGCCCACACCGTCTGATTCAGTTGGCAAGGATTCAAATTCAAGAACTTCAGGACAGGCTAATTCGAGCTTTCTTGCGGATTTAGATATTATGGCATTTCCTGGGGCAGATTTACTATCTGAATCTGTAAGTATCCAGTTTCTCTTTCTTACTTTTTCTTTGATTAGAAAGAACAGACCACCTGCTCTGAGCCTCGGCTGTTCTCCATAAACCAACCCTTTGTTTTGAAAATAGATACTTTTAATAGTGTTTGGACTCGTAGTCATTCTCTGCTTGCAAGGCTCATCAGGTTGTGGATACTTGTGAAAAAAAGGGTTATGGATAATTATGAAAATGGTAGAAGATATAGTGTGAATGAATCTCTTTATACTATTGATAATGCTGCTCAAATGTGTTGACATTTCTCATGGAGGGTTGGCCATTGGTTTGGCGAGCCAAACTGATATTTCAGGGCCAAGATCATCTGTAGAGGTGGCCTATGTGATTTGGATAATATTCCTTGGCTGCTTTCTGGTTATTAATGGCTCTTGATTGCTTAACATTGTGTGGTAGGATGAGAAAAACAAGTCAGTGCTTCATGTAAAATTTAAATATGCTAGACATAGTACTAGGAATTAAATTGTTGTTTTTATTTGGCTTTTAGTTGACATATTTGTTTAATCAATTAATTTTTATGTGTTGACAGGAGAAACGACTATGCTGCGAGATCAGGTTACCACCGCTGGATTATCACAAGATGCAAGAGATCATGACCTTCCAAATCATCGGTGGTAGTATTACTAAGAAATCTGATGCCTATCCCTTCTTCGACAAAACTGAACCAAGCAAAGTTGATAGAATCTATGACATGCTTGTGAAAAAGGGGTTTGCTCAACCATGAAGACACCATTCTCATTCTGTGTCAATTTTAACCACAGATGAACTTTTTTTCTTCTTCCCCCATGATGCATTTTGTTCCTAGAAATTAAACGTGTATCAAAATACTTTTGGGGAAGAATTAAGAGTGCTGAATGTTGTCTTGCCTATTGTGAAGTATGAGAGTAAAAATCGGCCATGCGCAGGATACTCCAGAATGGTGTATTAAGGTGAGCCATGGTGAGATAATGAATAGACCAAGAAGGGTCATGGAGATTGCCTGGACACTATACCTACTGGTTCCTATGTCTAATAAAAAAAACCCTTATCTTCTGGCTTGTGTTTTTTATAAACCTTGTCTAGAGTTAGTCCTGATTTGAACCCTAAGATATAATCATATAAATGTGTATATGGATCTATGTGGGTGTGTTGTGTGCATTGTTTGGATAGGGTACAAATTAAGGTCTTGAGTAAAGCATATTGTTAGCAGTGAAAATGAACATGCTTTAATTTGTAAGGACTTGAGGAGGCATCAAGTATTAGCAACAGAAATGTGAACAAGGTTCTGTAACATAAATGACATGGCACTACATGACAGGCTGAAAGTGTAGGGAGTGTGGTAGATTCCACACTTGATGCCAACCCTGTGCGACCACCCTTTGAGCTTGTAGTTGAAGATAAGGAATGAACAAACATAAAGCACTGTAAGAACATTTTCTATGTATAAATTTTAGAACAGTAAAATAAAGTCAATCAGCACTGAGCTCAGAAAAAATCAATCAGATCAAGAATTTTCTCATGTTTCCCCAGATGGGTATTCAATGTTTGTGATACTGGGAGCAGCTACTATTGGATTTCTGTTGTTTGATTGTTTCTAAAGCATGACCAGAAGGCGTTGGCTTTGGGTCCTGAAGGGCCATTGACGGAGGAGTATCGGCATAACATGACCAGATAGGCATATGCTCTCAGTACAGGTGTTGCTTACAAAGTCTTCCAGCCCATATTTGTTGAATGTTGAAGGGCCCCACCCCTACAATTCTCATTTACAAAATGTTATTCTTTCATAAAATTTATACAGAAAATCTCACCAAAATTATGTGACAGTGACATTATTTTAAAAGTTTTGTTCTAAAATAAATGTCTCTTATCTAACCACGTTATTCTAGTAATAAATTTTTTACGAATTATTTATTTATTTATATAGCATTACCCTTCTAGCAATCAATGTAGGCACTATCTATATTGCATGTCAAGTGCTTTTAGCCATGGTTGGCGTCTCTAATTTCAACCATGAATATGGCTACTAGATTTAGAATTTTCTTTCTTGGTCTTGATCTTATGTACTATGAATATGATTCTTGAATCCGTAGATTTAAAATCTTGGGTATTTCAAATCCAAGGTTCTAAGTCATAATCTATATTATAACGTGGGAATTGCAATACAGACCATAGCAATATATTTATATACCGTTATTTATGATTTATATTTACATGTACTTGTCATAAACAAAGAAAATAAGTAGAAAACCGTCTACGACTTTTGTAGCTAGGTCTGGTAACAAACTAGCTAGGTAGGGTTCTTCAGTAGCAAGCAAGAGAGGATACTGAAAGAGGGTAGTGGAAGCTATTGGCATACTGGAAAGAAAGGCTCTCTCCAGGACTTAGAGCCTCTCCATTGTTGACAAGACAATCATCGTAGCAGATTCGCCTAAACACTCTAGGGTTGATCAACCTGGCAGAGCTGAACCATCCACAGCTCAGGTGGATGTTGGAGACGCTGCAACGTCCCGAGACGCAAACGTTTAGGACTTGAACCGTATAGGTTGGAATGCCATTGGGAAGTGGGGTTGTTGGTCCTTGAAATATGACAATGTTGTCCTTTGAGCATGTTGCGCCGATTCGATTCATTGGGCTCCCACCAACATCATCATCATCGTCATCCTCATCATCTAATTTCAAATAGCAAGAGTTACACGACTTTGGTGAGCAGTTTAGAAGAATTGACAAGAACTGGCATATAATGTTTTTACAAGGGATTGCAAAAAGTTAAAAAAGCAAAGCTGAAGGCCAGATGATCTTGTGGAACAAGAAATAAATCTAATCTGCAAAAAGGCCAATTGAATTCTGTTAAAGGGTTAATTACTATTGCATGGATGGCAAGAAGGGGTGGACATTCAGCAAATTCAGGCCACATAGAGCAAAGACCACACACAAAAAAATTTTTATTGGCTCCAAAACCAATTTCAAAGCCCGCATTTCTAAGTTTGTCTAAGTTTGTCTATTTAACATAAAATTTATTACATATACATATATATATATATATATAATATTAAAATATATTATTTTATATATTTCGGACCGAATCAAGTATCAAAAGACAATTTCCAAACTCATTCATTAAATTAATTGAGCCTAAAAAAATTTTCAAATCCTATAATTTATTAATAGACTTGGGCGGACCTATGGAGGTTTCGGCGCAATTGCCAACCCCAATAGCAAGTGGTAATATGCTTCAACGATGTGTCGCGGGTTCAAGTCACAACGGAACAGGTAAGTGATCAAACCAAACTAAAATATTGGCTTGGACTTTTAATATTCTCACTCCATTTCATGTTGCTGCATGCATAAGTTTCTGAAGTGGCAATAGAATAAGGGGTCCTTTTCCTCTCGTCCCCAAAATATTTTCAGCGTCGATTGGTAGGTAGTATGACTCTAATTTCAGTACCCCAAAGGTGGCGTTATGTGTACATCTTATAAGCGAGCTCAAAGCCTCAAAACTTGGTATGCAAGAGGAAAATACTTTAGAGCCATTTTACAAAATACAACCTCCATTTCCGCAAGCATATTCCCAGTTTGGACTATTCAATTAATAGCATAGGATTAAAAATGGAGAGTAAGTTTAGATTTTGGAAAATTTTCATACAAGAAGATGGTATAACAGAAATTAAGAAGAGTAGGGAGCTGCCTCACCACCCATGGCCAGTAGCTTCCGAGCGAAGCCAGCTGTATTATTTTCTTTAGAAAAGACCAGTTCTTGAAAGCCAAAGCCAGCAGCATCACCAATTGTTTCTGATGACATATAAACCCCCCAAACTGCATAAATAAATTTGTATTAGAAAATTTATGGACATGATAATGACCTCTGATTGAACTTTTAGTGTAAAACAACGGAAACCCAAACAACGTGCATGCATGGTCATCTTGGAAACCTAAGTAAAAACCCTAATTCCTTTAAAAAAATGGAAAATTGATGGCAAACCCAAGATAGCTACAGAAGCGTTTTTCCTCCTCTCCCAGCTTAGGGAGTAGTATTTCAAAGTTGTTCACTTATTTTATGAAATTACTTTAAGAGAAATTCTTCTAAGTACAAAACACAATCCATGAAGAAAAAACACTGTAGGATTGACATAGGTCACGTAAAGGGTGTATTAGAACTGAAGAAAATTGTTCTTCTACTTCATTGAGAGAGAGAGAGAGAGAGAGAGAGAGAGAGAGAGAGAGAGAGAGAGAGAGGATTACCACAGAAAACAGCAAACATGAAACCCAAACCCAAAACCGTGGAGACCCTGCAAAGTCTGTGAACAGCAGTGTTTCTCACAACACCTCTCATCTTAAATCTCCTTCAATATGCTTCAAACTATCCTGCAAATAGCATTACACAAAACCCATTTGAAATCCACCATAAATACACATGACACATGAACATACGCGTTACTCACACGGAAAAATATACATCTACGAGAATCACTGAATTAGTTGGAAGAGTATATATTAAAAAAAACTAGCGAGAGAGAGAGAGAGAGAGAGAGAGAGAGAGAGAGAGAGAGAGAGAGAGAGAGAGAGAGAGAGAGAGAGAGACAATAAAGAATGCGATTTTCAGTCCAGGAGGTTTTTGTACGAACTTTTAGTAACAATAACATGAATAAAAGTACTTTGCAAATAAGATATTTGGAAAGCCAGAGACTGAGAGTATTGGTACTTACAAAGCTAGAAAGTTTGCAAACTGCGAAAGTAAATCTAGCATGGAATCAACGTAGATCTATGGATGCAGTTGAGGAAATTTATAGCACGAGACTTCTGGTTACTGGAAATGGACATGCATTCTCAATCTATTACAGAACTGCCACAGGGTTGTGGGCTTGTAACAGGTACTGCGAAGGTCTATCTAGTTCATTACCTTTGTCTAACAATGGTTTCATTGACAGGCGGAAGATGTAAGATCAGAATTGCCGCTTGGGAGTATATAAATTCAACTGTCACTTTTACGTGTACCATTCTGCAGCGGTCATTTAAGAGTTCTAAGGAAATTGGGGCCCAAAGAACTGGAAAAAAGCGGGCATTTATGTATAGATATATCATATATGTCTATAGCTACATATATGTGTTTGATAAGATAAGATAAGCCCTTGTAAATTATCAGCATTGAATGCATTTATAAAGGATGGAGAATGAGACGTATTATTCAAAATTGTATGATAGATAGTTTATGTGGACAATCACTTTGTAAAACTCAAAAAAATAGTCGGTTAAAAGCATAATGTAACAAAAGAGCAAATCCAAAACTGTACATATGTAAACCTTACAGTGAATAGTTACTGCTCAAAGAATAGTTACTCCTCAAAGAGAGCCGCCTCGTTACCATCAACTCATCGAGAAAATCTAAGTGTGTATATAAATGTACACACGTGTGCTGAATAATTAATAATTCATCTTCACCTACCACACCATGGCCCCCCATGCATACATTTAATGGAGTAGCAGCGTAGATTCATAACACAGCACATACATACACACTTGAGTCGTGGTGAAGTAAACTTTTCGAGTATTGTGAACTCAAAATGAATTTAGACATGATCAAGAAAAAATGAATCACTTAATTATATCTGTCTATAAGATTCCCAACTGATGTATAGTGTAAGCTGCGGTGTATGCAAAATTATTATTTTTATATTCAAACTTGCAACAACTTATGGAAGGATCATATCAAGAAGATAGCTAGCTAGCATTCATTGAAGTATCAAGATTAGTCACATACTCTTATATATGGTTTGTATAAAATCAAATTTTAGGAAAACTTTATATGATTCAGAATATTTGTATACACGTGTGCTCAAAAGTCACAACTGCACAAAATCAATGAAGGTGGAGGGAGTGCAGTTGATGTTTTTAATCCAGAATTTGTGAATTAAATTCCTGAATTGAAAGTGAAGAGCCCTTCAACGTCCGTCTTTAAGTATATCTTTGGGTTTTGCCAGGAAGGTTGAACCCCCACAGTGCCAATAGGTTTCGGCTTTGTTTAAATAAGGCCTGGCCAAGGACCGCAGGCTCAGCTGGGCGTGGGAGCCATTATGGGCACTGTTACACGGACCTCGACCAGTGTGTCCATATGGGTTTTATTCTGCGCGCAGTGGTAGGGGTGGACCGTTTTAGCCCTGAATTTTGAAGTGTGTGTTGGTTTTTTTAAGTACTTGGCCTGTGGCAACATTTTCATTTGAGACTTGAGACTTTATTCTGAACATGCTCATCTTCCTCAAATGGAGGTCAAGCTTTTTGCATAATTATTCCATGTTAATTTGATTATCTGAAGTAAAAGGATTATGTTCCATATTATATCTTTGGCCTTCCCAGAATTGCAAGTTTTAAATTGCTTCATCCACAGGCCATTAGCTGGATAATTAGTAGCATTGTCGTCTTGAGACAGCCCATATAGGCAATAATAAGGATTCTAAAATCTTAATCAGAAGACAATTTCAAAATAATTGAAAACACCGTGAAGGAAAAACCTTGTTTCAAAAGTCACTAGACATAATTGAATATCACATCAAAGATTTAATTAAATTGGTGATTTCCTATACGAAAAGCGACTTATAACTAATACCTAATGAGCCGGCTAGGTTTGCTTTCCAAATTAAGATACGTACTCTTCAAACAAGCAGCAACTAATGCACCCCATCATACATTGGAATATCCTGTGGGGATTCCAATTTAATTTGCCTATATATATGACTGATTTATTGAACTTGCTTCGAACATTTTCGATCTTTGTGAAATGTCTCCCCTTTATGGTATAGAGAGGCCTCGCTTTGAGATGGCTGCTTCATTCTGCATTTGCTATCGTAGGGTTCTCAAATGAAGAACTGGCCCAGGTGGAGATTTCTTTGCAAATGTATTCTCCAGGGTTCCAAATGCCTCTCCATTGCCCTTTCTACACAAAAAGGACTATGGTTTAAGCTTTAAGGGTACCCTGGATGAGAAAAGGGCATAAGTGGGGGAGCATTCTTATGGCCTGATCAAGTTTGATTGGCTTTTCAATCGGATGCTTTAGCAAATTCTTCTAGCTAGCATAATGTTAATCGTAATTCAGAGGAGAGCCACCCAAAGTTGATGATACCTATAATTGTGAAAGTAGCTGTTATCAATGGATGAATTCTGCTTTCGTATGGTACCCGGCCGGCTATTACTAGGAGCAAGCTGCAGTATAGCTTGTCATTAAAAATGCGTTCATATTATATAAAGAAAAATTTAAGCATGTAGAACTGAGTCATCAAGTATTAGCAACAGAAATGTGAACAAGGCTCTGTAACATAAATGACATGGCACTACATGATAGGCCGAAAGTGTAGGGACTGTGGCAGCTTCCACACTTGATGCCAAACCCTATGCGACCCTTTCAGCTTGAACTTGAAGATGAGGAATGAACAAACATAAAGCACTCTAAGACCATTTTCTATGTATAGATTTTAGAACAGTAAAATAAAGTCAATGTGCTCTGAGCTCAGAAAAAATCAACGAGATGAAGAATTTTCTCATGCATGTTTCCCCAAATGGGTATTCAATGTTTGTGCTAATGAGAGCAGCTACTATTGGATTTGTGTTGTCTGATTGTTTCTGAAGGATGACCAGAAGGCATGGGCTTTGGGTCCTGAAGGGCCATTGATGGAGGAGTTTTGGCATAACATGAGAAGATTGGCATATGCACTCAATACAGGTGTTGCTTACACAGTCTTCCAGCCCACATTGGAGTTGTTGAATGTTGAAGAACCCCATCTCTGCAATTCTCATTCCAACAAGGAGAATCCTATTTTTTCAGAAAATCTGTACAAAAATCTCACCAAAATAATGTGTTTTGTTTTAAAGTAGATAACTCTTATCCAACTACATCATTCTGATAATAAATTCTCTACGAATTTTTTTCTTTATATAGCATTACCCTTCTAACAATCAATGGTGGCAGTATCCACATTGCATCTTAGTGCTTTCAGCCATGGTTGGCCTCTAATTGTTGGGTTTTGCTCCTTGCAATCTCACATCGGTTGGGAAGAAAAAGGGAGGCAAGGCTCAAGACCTATATAAAGAGGGTTATATCTTCTTAGTTAAGTATACTAGTCAATAGCTTAGCTAGTAACTTTTGATTTTAGTAAAATTTTTTTTGAAGAGGTGAAATTAAAGTATAGCTAGTAGAGAAGCTTAGTTGGTGTCTTTGGAGTGAGGAGAAAAAATTGTGTGATTGTAATAATTTTTCACATAGAATATTTTTTCTGGGGTTGGTGTTTTTTCTTCTGTTTTGAAAGTTTTTTTTTTACCTATATTATTTTGTTTTGTTTTTCTTTATTTATTTTGATATTCATGTCAAATGGTAGATCCAAAAGGGGGGGTGAATTTAGAAGGGCCAAATTTCCAACACAAGTGATATTAGAGCCTTTTTTTTGTTGTAAATTTTTTGTTGAATTCTGAGAATGCTCTGTGGTTGCAGTTTGGACTAATCTTCCACATTAGAAAAAAATTTTCTTGAGATTATTAAAGATTTCTTTTAGTGGGGTGGAGCTTTGGTGTGGTAGTGTGGATATGTACAGTCTAAGAAAGCTATGTCTAGGAGAAATTTGATTCTTTCCTAGGATCTTTCTTAGTAAGTACTATTATTTATAAGGTAAAAATTCATCAAGGTAATATTAGAAAGTAAGACTTCAAATCCTATCAGATTTGATGTAAAAAAATTTGATGGGCGAATTAATTTTGGCTTGTGGCAAGTGCAAGTTAGGGACATTTTGATTCAATCGGGATTAAATAAGCCACTGAAGGGCAGACTAATCCCTAAAGTTAGCAGTGATATTAACACAAGCAGATCTGGATTGAGCGATAAAGATTAGAAGGATATGAATTTGAGAGTAGCAAGTGCGATATGTTTGTGTCTGGTCAAATATGTTCTTGCAAATGTGCATGAAATATCTACGGCAAGAGAACTCTGGAAAAAACTTAAAGAGTTTTATCAAATGAAGGGCATCTTGAATTGAGTGTATCTGAAGGAGCAGTTTCATACAATACGGATGAGTGAAGGTACAACTATTTCAGATCATTTATGTGATCTTAATAGCATCGTCTCTGAACTCAAATTTATTGGAGTTAAAAATGAAGATGAGAATTAAGCTTTAAAACTTATCTGGTCTCTTCCATCTTCCTATGAATATATGAAACCTATTTTGATACATGGAAAGGAGAAAATAATTTTTTTAGAGGTTACTAGTAAACTGTTTTACGAAGAGTGTTGACTTCACGCTTTAATTTTGATGATAACTAAATCTTGTGTTAGTTTACTAATAAATTTAATTAGTATGCAGATCAATGAGAAAATATATTACACTTAAAGTTTAATGAATGTCAAAATGGATGCACAATAACTCGAGGATTGAGTAATGCATCAAAATAGAACAATAACACCTATTCAAATATCAAACCAATGATATGAACTCGAAGAGATTAAAGGTGTTCAAAAAGAGAATTCATTAAACTTGTAAAGACTCAATGAAGTTGATATGAATTCGAAGAGATTGAAGGTGTTCAAAAGGAGAATTTGTTAAGCTTGTAAAGACTAAATGAAGTTGATATGAATTCGAAGAGATTGAAGGTGTTCAAAAGGAGAATTCATCATGTTTGCATAGACTCTATGAAGAATCCAAGAAAATTTTTTGAAGAAAAACAAAATGAATTCAATCCAAATTGAATTGAAGACTTCATTGACTAACCACACTAGATTAAAGGTTTTGAAAAATCACCATACTCCAAAGAAAAGATTCCTTGAAGATCTTAAAGCATTTTTGAAGCTATGTTTGATCAAGGAAAGCATGGAAGAAATTTTCTGGGTGATGTGTCGACTCACGAGGATAGAGGCCAATGCTTGAAGAATGAATGATCAAGTGTCGACACGTGAGTTTGATGTGTCGACACATAGAGACAAAAAACAAGTACTGGAGGATGCAGGCTTAATGTGTCGACACATGAAGTCAGGTGTCGACACATGGGGACTAACGACTATATTTTTAAATGTTGTCAATGTCTGAACTTGCATTAAATGAGACCTTAACTACTTTCAACGGGTGAAATCAATTCATGGCCTTATATACAAGCCCCCAAATGCATTTATGGATAAGAGATACAAGATTATTCCATCTTTTTATCATCAAGAGTTGACAATTCCTTATATTTATTGAAAATTCTCTTTGTCTTCAAGAGTTGGCATTTAGTGAGCTATTCCATTCTTACCTACTCTTCAATCAGAGTGTGTATTTCATTTGTATATCTTATATACACTTATGAGTTAGAGTTTGAGTGTTCTCTAGTGAAAAAAAAATATTTGTAAGTTTGAGAGAGCTTGGACAAAACTCTTGTAGCATTGACGCTTGGGTGTAAATCTCAAGGAGAGTGAGTTAGGTATTTTAATTAGCCTCTACTTTGTAATTGGACATTGCATAATGGAAGAATGCTTGAAGAGAATCTTGGGGTGAGGACGTAGACCACAAGTTGTGGTTGAACTTTAGTAATTCTTGGTGTTTCTTTCTTATGCTTTGCTTTTATTTCTTGCTTGAATTTATTGCATTGCATATACCTTGATTTGTTGTTTCATTGCTTAGATTAATTTCAAATACTCTTAATTGAAATTATTTTTGAAAAACTCAATTCACCCCTTTTTGGGTTGCCTTTTTGGCCAACAATTGGTATTAGAGCAAGTATTTTTGCATTTGGCTTAATATCCTAGGAATTGATCTATGAAAACCAACTTTGGAAGCTCTTTTAGTAAGGGTCAATCCACAAATAGGCCACCTATGTTTAATAGCACCAATTACAACTATTGAAATAATAGAATGAGGATATATATTTAGTCTGTTGATTATAAATTGTGGAGGATTATAGTGAATGGTTCTAAAACTCCTACTAAGAAAGTTAAAAGAGTTGATGTCCCTAAGCCTGAATCTGAATGGGATGAGGATGATTTGAAAATGTTACAATTTAATGTTAAAGCCATGAATATTTTATATTGTGCCCTTGATCCTAATGAATTTAATCGTATCTCTACTTGTGAATCGGTCCAAAAAAAAAAAAATGAGATAGACTTAAGGTAATCCATGAAGGTATTAATCATGTCAAGGAATCTAAAATTAATATTTTAGTTCATAATTATGAATTGTTTAAGATGAAACAGGATGAAACCATTACCAAAATGTTTACAAGATTTACCCATATTATTAATGGCCTGAAGTCTCTTGAAAAGGTTTATCCTACCAATGAACAAGTTAGAAAGAGCTTGAGGTCGTTGCCAAAGACTTGGAAAGCTAAGGTCACTGCTATCCAAGAAGCAAACGACCTCAACGCATTACCTCTTGAAGAATTCTTAGGCTTCCTTATGACATATGAACTTACTCAAAAGCAACATGTCCAAGATGAGGAAGAAAAGAAAAAGAGGTTAGTGGCGTTCAAGTCTACCAGTCAAGAAAATGAATCAGCAAGTGATGAGGATGATGATGAAATTTTCCTTATCACACAAAAATTCAAAAGATTCATGAAGAGTAAATGGAAAAGTGGAAAGAAGTATGAAGCCAAAAGATCTTCTAGCATAGAATCAACGATTATATGCTATGAATGTAAGAAGTCTGGCCATATAAAGGCTGAATACCCCATGCTCATAAAGAAAGGAAAGAAAGATCAAAGGAAGAGAGCAATGACTACTATGACTTGAAGTGATGATGAAGAATCCAGCTCCGAAGAAAAAACTGAATCTCAAGAAGTGGCCAATCTATGCCTCATGGCTCATGAGGAAGAGAACGAGGTATCATCTTCTAATTCTTCTCAATTTATTTTCAATGAACTAAAAGATGCTTTTGATTATTTAATTATTGAATTCAAAAAGATGAGAATTAAAAATGGTCTTCTCAAAAAGATAATTTCTACTTTAACTAAAGAGAATGAAGACTTAAAAAAAGAAAATAAAGATTTAAAGAATGAAATTTGTGTTTTGAAAGATAAAGTTAAGGAAAACTCTTTTCAAAAGGATTCCTCACTTTCAAAGGAAAATCAAGCTTTGAGAAAATAAGTTAAACACTTGGAAACAACTCTTTTTAAATGTGTAAATAGAAAAAAAAAAAAAATGGATGCTATCATTGGAAAACAAAAGTGTTCACTTGATAAAGTGAGACTCGGTTTCAATCCCTTCAAAAGGAGAAAATTTTCAAAAACTAGATTTGTTTCTTCCACTAGCAAACCACAAATTTCATGCTTTTATTATCATAAACTAGGACACATTGCTAGTAAGTGTTATGCTATGCAAAAGTCTATTCCTTCTAACAATGCATGGGTCCTAAAAAGGCCATTGAGAACTAACCTTCAAGGACCTAAGATGGTTTGGGTACCTAAAGTCAAATAAACTCTTGTGTAGGTGTGCCTTTAAGTGAAATTCAAGAAAGACCATTGTTACTTGGATAGTGGATGCTCAAGACATATGATGGGAGATAAAACACAATTCACATCTCTCTCACCAAAGGATGGAGGATTTGTCACATTTGGAGACAATAGCAAAGGAAAGATCATCAGTATAGGTAGTGTTGGTAAGCACTCTTTCACCTTTATTGAAAATATCTTGTTTGTTAAAGGACTCAAACACAATCTTTTGAGTATTAGTCAACTTTGTGACAAATGATGCAAGATTGTCTTTAAATCTTCTAAATTTGATGTGATTGACATCAATAGTAACAAAACTATTCTCACTGGGCATAGACAAGGCAATATATACATTTATAATCTAAATAACTTATCTTCTTGCAAAGTTGAATGCCTTACCACTATGAATAATGATGAAAGTTGGTTGTGGTATATAAGACTTGGTCACATTAGTATGAGCATATTTTCAAAGGTTTCTAAAAATGACTTGGTCAAAGGACTTTCAAAAATTAAATTTGACAAAGATAGAGTTTGTGATGCTTGTCAAATGGGTAAACAAACTGGTATATCTTTCAAATCTATAAATATGTTGACCACTTCTAGGCCATTACAATTATTGCATATGGACTTATTTAGACCAACTAAGACTTTAAATTTTGGTGGGAAACAATATGTACTTATTATTGTTGATGACTACTCTAGATTTACATGGACATTCTTCTTAGCTCACAATGATGAAACAATTGTTTTCTTCACAAAATTTTGTAAAAATGTTCAAAATGAGAAAATTTTTTCAATCACTTCTATAAGGACTAACCATGGAGAGGAATTTAATTGCAAACCCTTTGAAGTATTTTGTGATGAAAATGGTTTTGACCACAACTTTTTAGCCCTAGAATACCTCAACAAAATGGAGTTGTTAAAAGAAAAATAGAATAATGGAAGAAATGGGAAGAACCATGCTTTGTGAAAATAGTTTGCCAAAATATTTTTGGACTGAAGCTGTTAACACAACTTATTACGTTTTAAATCAAATTTTATTTAGAAAATTTTTAAACAAACCCCTTACGAGTTTTAGAAAGATAAGAAATCAAATGTCTTATACCTTAGAGCATTTGGATGCAAATACTTTGTGTTGAATAACAATAAAGACAACCTTGCCAAGTTTGATGCAAAATCTGATGAGAGTGTATTTCTTGGATATTCAACACATAGCAAAACATATAGAATCTTTAATAAGAGGACTCCAGTGGTTGAGGAATCGGTTCATGTCACTTTTGATGAACATAACTCCTTTTCTAGAAATATTGCAAGTGATGATGTAGATGAAATAGAGCAAAATATGAAAAAGTTGAACTTCTATCAAAGCTCAAAAGAATATCCACAAAAGGAGAATGAAGTATAAGAAGTCTCAATAAGTCAACAAGTGATCAATGAAGGTCTACCTAAGGAATGAAAGTTTGTGCATAACCATCCAACGAAACAAATCCTAGGTGATCCTTTACAATGCGTAAGAACTAGATCCTCTCTTAGAAATGTATGTTATCATATTGCATTTTTATCATATATAAAACCTAAGTGTTTTAATGATACTAAAAATAATGAGTTTTGAATTAATGTTTTGTAAGAGGAATTGAATTAATTTGAAAGGAATGAGGTATGACATCTTGTTCCTAGGCCTAATGATCATCAAGTCATTGGGACTAATTAGGTTTTTAGAAATAAAATGAATGAATCTGGAGTTGTTGTGAGGAATAAGGCAAGACTTGTTGCTCAAGGGGATAACCAAGAAAAAGACATTGATTTTGATAAAACATATGCTCTGGTAGCTAGATTAGAAGCTATTAGGTTGCTACTCGCATTATCATGTTTTAAGGATTTTAGACTTTATCAAATGGATGTTAAAAGGGCATTCCTAAATAGTTTTATTACCGAAGAGGTATATTTTAAGCAACTCCTCGAATTTGAAGATTCAAAATTTCCTAATCATGTTTTCAAATTGACAAGAACTTTATATGGTTTTAAGTAAGCCTCAAGGGTTTGGTATGAAAGATTAAGCAAGTTTTTTTATTGAAAAAGGTTTTTCAAGAGAATAAATAGACATTGCTATTTTTATTAAGATTAAAAACAATGACATGCTCTTAGTACAAATAGGTGCGGATGATATCATATTCGGTGCTACTAATGAGTCGCTTTGCAAGAAATTTGCTAAATTTATATAGGGATAATTCGAAATGATTATGATGGGTGAATTTAATTACTTCCTCAATCTTCAAATCAAACAATTAAGAAAAGGCATCTTCAATAACCAAGTCAAGTACATCAAGGACTTGATCAAGAAGTTTGGTATGGAAGATGCAAAGCCTATAAGTACTCCAATGAGTATTACAACAAAATTGGATATTAATGATAAAGGTAAATCAGTAGACACTAAGCTTTATAGAAGCATGATAGGTTCTTTATCATACCTTACTGTTAGTAGACCAGAAATAATATTCAGTGTTTGCTTATGTGTTCGATTACAATCAAACCCTAATGAATCTTATGTGATTGCTGTGAAAAGAATCTTCCGTTATCTTAAGTACACACCTAACCTTAGATTATCCAAATGGTACATCTTTTAATTTGATTGGATACACCGATGCTGACTATGCAAGGAGTAGAGTTGATAGGAAGAGCACAAGTGGCTCTTGCCAACTCCTAGACAATATGATTGTGTCTTGGTGTAGCAAAAAATGAAATTCGGTTGCTCTCCACAGCTGATACTGAATATGTAGCAGCTGATAGTTGTTATGCTCGAGTATTGTAGATTAAACAACAATTAGAAGATTATGGTATCTTATTTGATTATATACCTATTAGATGTGATAATATTAGTGCTATAAATTTGACTAAGAATCCTATCCAACACTCTCATACAAAACACATTAAGATTAGATATAATGTCATAAAAGATCATGTGCAAAAGGCAATATTGAACTTGATTTTGTGAGCATAAACATGCAATTAACTGATATTTTTACAAAATCATTAAGTGAGGATAGATATTGTATGATAAGATGAGAATTGAGAATGAGTGATCCTACGTCTTAATCCTTGTTAAAATTGAGTGAAATACATGTTATTTATGTTTTAAATGTGAACATTGATTATATGAATTATATTTCTTACTCTTATGATTCATTGCATGCTCATATTAAAATATATATTCTTTTCAAGTTAAAGACTCGACCCCTGAATTCATAAACACTCAATCTGACCTAGTTTGGTTTCATGTGTCGACACATCAGAATAGTAGGTTCAAAATGAATTGTTGACACCCATATGTCAGCACATCAAGTTCATGTATCGACATATGAGTCGAGCCTATATATTTTAAACCAGCCCACTTTACGGACATTCAAACTTTCCCTTTCTCTTTCTGTATCTATTTCGCTCCCTCCGTTCAGCAGACCCAACCATCACCAACCGTGCATCTCAATCTCTCATTTAAATGCCTTGTAAACCCTAAATAGATTCCTTTCCAACTTCGCACAACCCCCATCGATTCCCCCATGGCACCAAAAACCTTTAAACCTAAGAAGAGCTCAAAAGCCCTAAGTGTATCAACGTCCCCTATCCCAAAAGGCCAGAAGTGGAAATAAAAAGTGGATTCAAGCGAGGACAAAGGGAAGAAGAAGAGAAGTAAGAAGGGAGAACCGATATCCTCAACAGCCCTGGAAAGGAATGAATTGTATTTCAGTGACGATAAAGCCCAAGAAAGGTACAATTCGAGTTTCTCTCTTAGGAAGGTCTATAATGGTCGATGGATAGACTATAATTTCTTCGATCATTACAAATTTGAGTTGAGTACAAAATTAGCTAATTTGGGTTGGAAATCCATGACTATATTAAGGGATAATGTTTACCCTGACTTAGTTGCACATTTTTATGCCAATGCCGAAAGAGAGTATGGTGATGTATCCATAGTAAGTTATGTCAAAGGTGTTTGTTTTACTGTGAATAGAACTGTGATAAGGCACATTCTTAAAATCAGGTTAGGTGGAGAAATTTATCTAGATAATATATCTTGAAAAGATTAATTGAAAGTTCTTTATGGAAAAGAAGTGGATGAATGTTTGCAATTTATTACTAATGATTTGCCTCTTGAATTAAGGTTGGTTCACCACTTTACCTGCACCATTTTCATCCCCAAAACTGAAAAATATGAATATGTTTCGTAGAAAAAATTATTTTTCTTATAGGCGTATTTAACTGATTTTCGAATTGATTTGCCTTTATTTATTTTAGATCATATGTACAAAGCAACCATTGTCAGAATCAGTCTGTCCTATGGTATTTTTCTGACAAAAATCTTCAAACATTTCAATATTGATTTGAGCAATGAGAAAAAGAGAATCTCCAAATCCATTAGCGTTGAGTATAATGAAAATACTCTCAAGAGAATGGAGTACACTCTAAAGAACAATAAATGGACTCTTAAGAAAGCTAGTAGAGGTAGTGCTTCAAAGGAAAAGACTCCCTCTAGAAGTAGTTCTAGGCAAAGGAGTACCAAATGAAATTTGAATCAAGAACTTGAAGAAGTGAAGGGAAAATAAATGCATTCCTGGTTCAGGTAATGGAGTCTCTCGAAAAACTGAATAAGAAGGGAAATATTGCTGCTATGAGAATGTTTTTTGTGAAAAGGAAAGTCAGAAAAATGAAAAAGAAAGTGAAAATGCTGAGACATGGGAAAGGAAAAATGATGGAAGAAGGAGAAGAAGATGAGGAAAAAGAGGAAGCAGAAATAGAAGAAAATGAGGAAAAAATCAGAGAAGGAGAAGAAGAAAGAGAAAAAGAAGGATAAGAAAAAGGAGAAAAAGAAGGAGAAGAAGGGAAGGAGGCTGAAAAAGAAAAAGAAGGTAGGGAGGAAGAGACACAAAAAGCTAAAGGAATAGAAGTAGAGGTGCAAGACCAAGAGGATGACTCATCTGCTACAGAATCTGATGCTCCTCCTTCCACTTCTGGTCACAAGTATGGGTTGAGGGATAGGCTTGAAAAGAAGTTTTCCAATACCCAAGACAACTCCCTTGCCTTAACCCCATCACCACCAGCCTCTCCCCACTAACATTACCTATCCATGTCCCATCTCTCTCTCATATTTGTACTCTTATTTTTTGTATATGTATAATTTTTTTATTAAAGGATAGTTTGTCATCCTCAAAGACAACTTCTTTTGTAATATTTTGTGAAGGCTCATTTATTAATCTTTTGTAATGACTTTAGTGAATGACATATAACCATGTTGTTGTGAAAGCTTAACACCTTGATGGTTGAATGCTGTGCTTCCTGCTATGTTTATACAAAATACCCTCTTTTAAGATTTTTTTACTATTGTACCTATTTATGTTATAACCTTTTATTTATCTTTTTGATGAATTGACAAAAATGGAGAGAAGAATGAAAATAAAATGAGAAGAATGACATTAGAAAGGATTAAGATTGAATGATGAATGAAAATAACATTATCCTACTTTATGAAGAATGATAAATGATGAAGCATGTTCTTAGGGGGAGTAAAATGATAAAGGAAAAATCTCCCTCCCTCCACTTAATTTTGGAATTGCTATAAATTGAAACTTGTTTTGATAACAAATCTTTTAATGAAAACTCTTTAAGGATTGTTTTTTTATAAAAGAACAAAAAGAAAGGATATTTCTTGGAAGCATTAGTTGCAAAACAGAGAGGAAGCTTTTTCATGGTATGAAATCTGTTTCTATTCATTTCATTTATTCTTATATCTATTTTTGCAAAGGTTTTGTCATCATCAAGAAGGGAGATATTGTTGATTTTACGCCTTGATTTTGATAATAACTAAACCTTGTGTTAGTTTATTAATGAATTTAATTAGTATGTAGATCAATAAGAAAATATATTACACCTAAAGTTTAATGAATGTCAAAATAGATGCACAACAACTTAAAAATTGAGCAATGCACCAAAATAGAGCAATGACACCTATTCAAATATTAAACCAATGATGTAAACTTGAAGAGGTTGAAGATGTTCAAAAGGAGAATTCATTAAGCTTGTAAAGACTCGGCGAAGTTGATATAAATTCGAAGAGATTGAAGGTGTTCAAAAAGAGAATTCATCATGTTTGCATAGACTCTATGAAGAATTCAAGAAAAATTTTTAAGAAAAATAAAATGAATTCAATCTAAATTGAAGTGAAGACTTTATTGAATAACCACATTGGATTGAAGGTTTTGAAAAATCACCATACCCCAAAGAGAAGATTCTTTGAAAATCTTGAAGTGTTTTTAAAGCTATGTTTGATCAAGGAAAGCATGGATGAAATTTTTTGGGTGATGTGTCGATACATGAATTTAATGTGTCGACACATGAGTTTGATGTGTCGACACATGAAGATAGAGAACAAGTACTAGAAGATGTAGGCTTGATGTATTGATATATGAAGTTAGGTGTCGACACATAGGGACTGAAGTAACGTGTCGACATATGGAGACTAACGACTCTATTTTAAAACGTTGTTAAGGTCTGAACTCTCATTAAATGAGCCCTCAACTACCTTCAACTAGTGAAATCAATTTAGGACCTTATATACAAGCCTCCAAATGCATTTATGGATAAGAGATACAAGATTATTCCATCCTTTGATCATCAAGAGCTGACAATTCCTTATATTTACTAAAAATTCTATTTGTCTTCAAGAGTTGACATTTAGTGAGCTATTCCATTCTTACCTACTCTTCAAAGAGAGTGTGAATTTCACTTGTATATCTTATATACACTTGTGAGTTAAAGTTTGAGTGTTCTCTAATGAAAGAAAAACACTTGTAAGTTTGAGAGAGCTTGAACAAAACTCTTGTAGCATTGAAGCTTGGGTATAAGCCTTAAGGAGAGTGAGCTAGGCACTTCAACTAACCTCTACTTTGTAATTGTACATTGCATAGTGGAAGAAGATTTCAAGGGGATCTTGGAGTGAGGACGTAGACTACAAATTGTGATTGAACATTGGTAATTCTTGGTGTTTCCTTTTTGTGTTTTGCTTTCATTTCTTGCTTGAATTTATTACATTGCATATACCTTGATTTACTGTTTCATTACTTATATTAATTTTAAATAGTCTTAATTATAATTACTTTTAAAAAACGCAATTCACCCCTCTCTCGGATTGCCTTTTGGGTCAACAGAGAGAAGACTAAGTGGTGGATGTAATCGTTTACTTGAGAGCCTAACAGTGGTAGTTGATGATTGGAAGAAGAACTCTATAAAGAATAAAGTAGTCTGTTGAGTGTGTAGGCAATTTGGGCATGTCAAAAAAAATTGTTCAAAAGCTAGAACGGATTCGACAAGATGCTCCAAGTTAATGAATGGAGATACTAATAATAATACTAACACTATGTCTCTATGCATAGACGATGATGTAGCATAATAGAGGATGTGTTACTATTAGTAAGTCTATAAGTTTGCACACGGGCATTGGTTTGGCATTGATACAGGGTGTGTAGTGAAAATTCATGTCGATGGCTGATGAATTTTTAAGAAAGCCAAACGTGGGAGTTGCACCATAATTTTTTCAACAAGGTTATTTTTCAACATGAACCGAAGTGAAATGCTTGAAATTAGTTTATTTTGAGTGCATATACTTTTATGGTGGAGCATAATAGCAGAAGCTATGAAGATATTCATTAAGGTAGAGTGTGGCTGTGGGACCAGCCAAAGTCGCAAAGGTAGAGATTTGATGGGTTTTGCTCGCAATTCTATATCGGTTGGGAAGGAAAAAGGGGGCAACACTCAAGGTCTATATAAGGAGGGTTATATTTCTTTAGTTAAGTACACAAGTCAATAACTTAGTTAGTAACTTTTGACTTTAGTAAAATTCTTCTTGAAGAGGTAAAAATAAAAGTTTAACTAGTGGGTATTTTTGAGGTGAGAATGAAAAATTATGTGATTGTAATCATTTTTCACATAGTGCATTTTTTTCTGAGGCTAGTGGTTTTTCTTTTGTTTTAAGAGTTTTTCACGTAAATTCTTATGTTTTATTTTTCTCTATTTATTTTGATATTCTTGTCAAATGATATATTTAAAAAGGGGGTGAATTTGGAAGGGCCAAATTCCCAACACTAATTTCAACTATGAATATGGCTACTAGATTCAGAGTTTTCTTTCTTGGTCTTGATCTTATGTACTATGAATATGATTCTTGAATCTGTTGATTTAAAATCTTGGGTATTTCAAATCCAACGTTCCAAGTCATAATCTACATTATAACGTGGGAATTGCAATATAGACCATAGCAATATATTTATA
Source organism: Euryodendron excelsum (assembly GCA_033060915.1). Classification (NCBI taxonomy): domain Eukaryota; kingdom Viridiplantae; phylum Streptophyta; class Magnoliopsida; order Ericales; family Pentaphylacaceae; genus Euryodendron; species Euryodendron excelsum. The sequence continues at coordinate 45,122,962 of CM065377.1, read as the reverse complement.
TTGCCGTTATTTATGATTTATATTAATATGTACTTGTCATAAACAAAGAAAATAAGTAGAAAACCGTCCACGAGTTTTGTAGCTAGGTCTGGTAACAAAATAGCTAGGTAGGGTTCTTCAGTAGCAAGCAAGAGAGGATACTGAAAGAGGGTAGTGGAAGCTATTGGCATACTGGAAAGAAAGGCTATCTCCAGGACTTAGAGCCTCTCCATTGTTGACAAGACAATCATCGTAGCAGATTCGCCTAAACACTCTAGGGTTGATCAACCTGGCAGAGCTGAACCATCCGCAGCTCAGGTGGATGTTGGAGACGCTGCAACGTCCCGAGACGCAAACGTTCAAGACTTGTACCGTGTAGGTTGGAATGCCATTGGGAAGTGGGGTTGTTGGTCCTTGAAATATGACAATGTTGTCCTTTGAGCATGCTGCGCCGATTCGATTCGTTGGGGTCCCATCATCATCATCGTCATCTAATTAATTTCGAGCAACAAGATTTACACAACTTTCAAAAGTTCAATATGGTACTGAGCAGTTTAAAAGAACTTACAAGAACTGCCAATTGATTGCCAAAAAAAAAAAAGCATAGCTGAAGGCCAGGTGATCTTGTGGAGCAAGAAATGAAATTTATCTGCAAAAGGGCCTATTGAATAATGTTAAAGGGTTAATTACTCTCTGCATGGATAGCAAGTTCTAATCGGCTCCAACGTTGTGTCGGGGTTCGAGTCACAACAATTAGGCTCTAGGCAAAAAAGTAGAGGTAAAGCTACCTATCTACTACCTCTCTAAAACCCTGTTGTCATGCGGGAGTTTTGTGCACTAATTGCTAGCTATACGTGTGTTAGATTCACCTTGACCCACAATTTCCAATCAAGATTTTATCTGCAGTACGGAAAAAATTAACCTAAATAAGTGATCAAACCAACCGAAAGTGGCTTGGACTTTTAAGTTTCCCACTCCATTTCATGCTGCATGCATAAGTTTCTGTAGTGGTATTGGAATATATATAGTCTTAGCACATGTATTTAAAAGCTTTTCGGCGTCCATAATTGGTAGCCATTATTAGTCTCATTCAGTACCCCGCTAAAAATGGTGTAGGTACATGTTATAAGTGAGATCAAAGCCTCAAAACTTGATATACAAGGAAATCGTTTTAAAACCATTTGCCAAATCCATTTCCCATATAGCATATTCCCAGTTTGGACTAGTCAATTAATAACATAGGATTAAAAATGGAGAGTAAGTTCGTTTCCCAAGATTTTGCAGAAATTTCACACAAGAAACTAGTATACCAGAAATTAACAAGAGTAGGGAGTTGCCTCACCACTCATGGCCAGTAGCTTCCGAGCAAAGCCAGTATTATTTTTTTTCGGAAAGACCAGTTCTTGAAAGCCAGCATCACCCTTAATTGTTTCCGATGACCGATAAACCCCCCCAACTGCATAATTAAATTTGTATCAGAAAATTTTGTCAACATAGTGATGGAACTTTTAGTGTAAAACAAGAGAAACCCAAATAGCGTGCATGCAAGGTCATCTGGGAAAACTAAGTAGAAACCTTAATTCCATTCGGAAAAAATGAAAAATTTAAGTAAAACCCAAAATAGTCACAAACGTGTTTTTGCCACTCTCACAGCTTTGGAAGTAGAATTTCAAAGTTTTTTTTTTTTACTCTTTTTATGAAATTACTTTAAGTGGAAATGTAAAAGTACAAAGCACAATCCATGAAGAAAAACACTGTAGGGATATTGAAGGTAACTGTATTGCATGCAGGGATTCAACCTAGGACAAGTAAAGTGTGTATTAGAAATGAAGAAGACGGCTCAGCAAAAAAAAACAAAAAGAGATGAAGAAGATAGTTCTTCTACTTCATTGTGCTCGGGTCAGAGAGAGAGAGAGAGAGAGAGAGAGAGAGAGAGAGAGAATTACCAAAGAAAACAGCAAACATGAAACCCAAGCCCAAAACGATGGAGACACAGCAAAGTCTATGGACAGCAGTGTTTCTAATAAGACCTCTCATCTCGAATCTCCTTCAATATCCTTCAAACTGTCCTGCAAATCCCATCACACAAAACCAATTTGAAATCCACCATAAATACACATAACACACACAAAAAAGTACACATCTACAAGAATCACTGAATTAGTTGGAAAAATATATATTTAAACCTTGAAAGAGAAAAAGAGGGAGACAATGAAGAATGTGGTTTTCAGTTCAGGGGGTGTTTGTATGAACTTTTATTAACAAGAACGTGAAGAAAAGTGTTTTGCAAATAAGATATTTGGAAAGTAAGAGAATGAGAGTATTGGTACTTACAAAGCTAGAAAGTGCTGCCAAACTGCGAAAGCAAATCTAGTATGGAAACAACGTAGATCTATGGATGCTGTCGAGGAAATTTATAGCACGAACCTTCTGGTAAGTGGAAATGGGCAACAATTCTCAATCTATTACAGAACTGCCACAGGGTTGTGGGCTTGTAACACGTATTGCAAAGGTCTGTCTAGTTTATAACCTTTTGTCTGGCCATGGGTCTTATTGACTGGCAAAAGTTTGGAGAAGATGTAAGATCTGAGTTGCCCGCTTTGGAGTGTGTATAAATTCTACTGTCACTTCTATGCTTAGCATTTTGCAGTGGTCATTTAAGAGTTTTAAGAAAATTGGGTCCAAAAAGACTGGAAAAAAGTGGTGTGTGTGGCATTTATGTACAGATATGTGTATATAGCTACATATATGTAATTTGTAGAATAATGAAACATGAATCAACAGCCCTTATAAATTATCATCATTGAATGCATTTTACAAGGAAGAAGAATGGGATGTATCATCCTAATTCCTAAACTGTACAACACAATTGTGCTATGCATGTAAACTTCATAGTGATGAACATTGTACATACTCAGAAAGAGCACAAACTTTGCACATCATTACCTTAGAATAATGATTTAAATAATTCTATTTTTATTTTTTTTTCTTTCCTTAACACATGCAATGTAGTGGAGTCCATATTAATTAATGCAGGTGACACCCCTTTACTTGTATTTATAGAGTGAAAATGGAGTTAAGAAGTGAGATCATGCATATATTGCATCTTTCTTACCTCGTAGGGTTAGCTTTTATAATTATTTGGTTGCTTTCACTCTATTTGAATTTAATAACATCAGTCATAAGAAATAATGTTTAAGAGAGGATTCAACTGAAGGACACATGTTAGTAAAATTCAACCAAAATAAGGGATCGAAGAAAAAAAAAAGGAATAGAATGGCTCTATTCTTTGTTTTTTTGTTCTTTCTGGTACATGAATGACTATTCTTGAAACCCAAGGTTTATGCTTGGAAAAAGATGAACTGGGAATTTAACTATAGAAGTTGAAAGTCATGATAAAAGGATCCAATAAACTAATAAAGCCAAACAATCTTTTAAAAATAAGTATGACAGGAGGGTTACTCTAGCTGAGTGGCTGTGGGTCCCATCGAATAATGTACCATGCGGCTAGCTGTTTTATAAAGAAAAAAAGTCAGTTTATTTTTTTATTTTTTGAGTATTTGTTTTTTTTATTTTTTTCTTGTCTTTAGTTTATAAAAATAAAAAAATAAAAACAAAAAAAATCTAATTTTTTTACTTATAAAACAAAAAATTAAAATTAAAAAGGTTAAAAACAACTGTACTAAACGAGCTCTTAATAAAAATGTTCTTTGTTACTCTTATCAATGAAAACATTCCTGCCCTCTCTGTCACTAAATTTGATTAATAGCTGGCTTGAAAATTATTGACATTTATAGTACTCCTAGTAATGTAATACAAAACACGAACTACTGAGCCTTTTATCTAGGCTATGATCATGTTCTTTAGTCGATCTTGACATGGAAAACCATACAGAAATTTATTATTACATCCATTTATATACTTCATATATGTAAGAATATATATGCAGAGGGAGAAGTCAAAAAGAGTCTCTGTAGAGCGAGAGAAGAGAGAGAGAGAGAAGAGTAGCCGCCAAAAGCAGGGACAAAGGCCGGCTTTTCATAAGCGGCGAAATCTATTTGCCTGTCTGTCTTTCTCTTTTTCTCTTCCCCCGCTCCTCCACGTTGTTTCATGGCAATTTAAGAATAGTTAGCCTCCTCGTTAACATCAACCCCTCAAGAAAATCTAAATCTGTATATAAATTATAGTTAATGATCTTCACCTACCACTCCATGGCCCCATGCATTCATTTAATGGCGTAGCAGCTTAGATTCATAACACAGCCCATACATACACTGTGGCTTGTGGTCACATAAAACTAGAGCATTGTGAAATCAAAATGGATTTTTATGGTCCTTTTGTTTTGACAAGATCGAGAAATTTTGCGGGCATATATTTATGCAAACATTTTTATTTATTCCAAATGCGCAATAATTTATGGAAAGATCATATCAAGAAGCTAGCTAGCTAGCATTCATTGGAGCATCAAGATTAGTCATGAGATAACACATACTCTTATAGTTTGAAAAAAATCAAATGTGACAAATTAAGCATTTAGGCTTACATAATCGTCACTGATAATTCCGAATATTTGCATACACGAATGCTCATACCTGCAGACAATCTACGAAGGTGGAAGGAGTAATTTTGGATTAAGTTCCTGAACTGAAATCGACCAGCCCTTCAACTTTAATTATCTTTTGGGTTTTGCTAGGAGGGGTTGAACCCCCCACAGTGCCAATAGGTTTCGGCTTTGCTGCTCAACTAATATTATAGGCACTGTTACACTTACAAACCATATGGGTCCTATTCTCTGCAGTGGTAGGGGTGGACCGTTTAGGCCTGAATTTTGAACAGTGTGTTGGTTTTTAAGCAATTGGTGGCAATATTTTGAGGATGGTCATCTTCCTCAGCATACCAAGCAAGCCTCTTGATTGTTGCTGGGCGGGATGTAACTTTACAAATTTGTTGGCTCAGGCTAGAGAATAGACTTGACATGTGGCTTTTGTGTTCCAGTTGCTTGTTGGTCAAGCTTTTTGCATCATTATGAATCCAGTTTGATTATTTGAACTAAAAAGGTTATGTTCTTGCTATTTCGGCCTGCCTTTGCAAGTTTTAAATTGCTTCATCTACAGGCCATTAACTGTACAAGTAGCTTTGTCCAAGATCGTAGTCAGAAAACTGTTTCAAAATAATCAAATGCATCGTAAAGGAAAGCCTAGTTATGTTTTCTAAATTCTTCTTTGGAAAGTCACTTGAAATTGTTGAATATCAGTCAAACACGCAACTCAATTTAATTAACTTGGTGATTTCATAGGCAAAAAGTGCCTTACGGGTATTTGAATGGGTAGCTTACGAGCTAGTTTTAAAAACTTATTTTTTAAAATGACTTTTTTAAAAAATTATGTTAGATATAAGTAATTTTTTTAAGCTATTTTTTTATAATCAACCAAACACAATTTAAAAAAATTATAAATTTAAGTTATAAGCTACTAAATAAGCACACCCTTTATATAATATATAAGGAGGTGGTATATGTTAGCATTAATCCAAATCACCATTTAAGATAGCTGTTCAAACAAGCAGCAACTAACACACTTATCTTACCAACTATTTGTTACATTGGGATAATCTTGGGATAATCTATCTATTGGGATTCCAACTTAATTTTGCTTTATATATGTGACTGTGGTTTCTTGAAGCTTGGCTTTACATACTTTTGATCACTTTAAAATAGTATGATTGATATCTGTCAGTGTGCGATTGTGATGCAGTAATAATACCCAGAAGTTCATGATCGATCCACAGAGAATAGGGTTAGTGCATTAAAAAAAAACTCACCTTAAGTCAGAACTCTTAGAAAAACACTCTAATAAAATTAAAAAAAGAATAGTTTGAAGAAAAGATTTGATTTATCTAAACTAAACTATGAAAACAGGTTGAAACTAATAAAATAAAGTCTTGAGATCAATTGTTCAAATCAGTTGCTTTACCTGAAATTCTAATGGAGGTTTTTGATAACTCAAATTATTGACTACGTCGTGAGTATTTGATTTAGAAGATTTATAGATAAAAACAACTATTCTTTAACAATCAAACGTAGAATAAATCAGGTTTAGAATTAAAGATGTATACCATCGACTTATTACCAAGCATAATCAAACATTTAGCTTTTCGTAAATATCTAATTTAGATTCAATCAGTTTTCAAGTCCTTGATTCTCGAACCTTATTTCACAATATTTCGCTTCAAGTGTTCATACCATCGATTCAAGTAACTATAATCTCAAACCTTGGTTTGTGTATTACAACTCAAAAACATAGTAAAAAACCTCTTGTTTTCAGTAGATCAATATTATAAAGAATCAATAACTTTTTAATTTAACAAAAGATTTAAACATTCAAAACCAGTTTACCTCCATTATTCATCCAAGATCTTCAGTTGATCCTCACAAATGACCCTAAGATGAAATCTAACTACTCATTATAATTATAGATACTCAAAGTTGTATTGAAAACATATTGAAACTATGAATTTTGATTACAAGGATTGGAAAAACTATAGAAAACTATGAAAAAATTACTCTAATCTACTCCTAAAACCTAAAAAAACATCATCTTTCCTTTAGGGTTTAATTACAAGTATATATAATTAAATCTAGAGTCTTAAACCAACAAGAAAACAAAAATATTCGAAGCTGGGCTGGGTCGTCATTCGAACGACCAAACTAGTGCATTTTTCAACATCCAAAAGATGAGATATGAAATCTTGAGAAATCCTTCGTCCGTTGTCTGAACAACCATCTTCCAACGTTCGAACGGCGTTTGGATAACCATTACAGTGCCCAAAACAACTCTCTAAATCTCTATACATCGTCCGAACAACATCCTAACAATGACTTCAATGGTTAACTTCTAAGCACATTTTTAGCTCTATTTCCTATAAAAATAAAAATAGACTTAATTAGTACTAGAATATAATTAAAGAGGTATCTAAAATCCTAAACTAAGAGTAACTGTAAGCACCCCATTTTTGCCTGCTCGGTAATCTCCGGCCCGACCGGGTTCGATTTCCAACATCACAACACATGCAGGCTCAAGACGAGCCTTTCAATCTCCAATCCAGTCAACTGGTCGCTTTGCGGGTCCACAAGGATCCACTAGAGCCTTAAGCATCATTATTCCAGGCAGTTTTTCGAACCGGGCGGTCCCAGAAACCACGCCATCCAGGTAGCTTCCCGGGATTGGGCGATCTCGGGGACCAACACCTGATCAAAAATTCTAGACGGTTCACTTCTGGCGCCTGCTAGCCCACCAATGTAGAATGTCCGTCATTTGGTAGCTCTACGAGACCGGGCGTTCTCGGAGACCAACACCACCATTCCAGGTAGCTTTCTAGTACTAGGCGTTCTCAGGAACCAACACCACCCTACAGGTAACTCTCTAAGACCAGGCGTTCTTAGAGACCAACACCGCACAGGTAGTTTTCCGAGACCGGGCGGTCTCAGGAACCAACACCTAGATCAACACTAGCGCCTGCTAGCCCGACTCGGTGAAAAATAACCAAACTTGCCCCTTGGGCTTCCAGGCACGTTTTGAGAAAGTTCAAAATCCCTCAAAACGATAAGTCCATCCTTCCACAATGTTGTCAAACCATCATGCGTCCCCTACACGCCATTTGGTCTAAATCCGGTCCTATTCCGGCCCACTCCAGTCAAAATGACTGTTTTGCCCCTGAGCGACTCAGCATGGCACAAACCCCGCTGAACGGCAACGGACTCTCTCAAAACCATCCCTGAACAGCCCTACACGCCTAACATAATATACCAGACCATTCCTGACCATTTCCAGTCAACTCCGGTCAAAACGACCGTTTTGCCCCTGGAAACCCAAATATGCCCCAAAACAGCACCGGCCTTAGGATTTCGAGCAGAGGTTTCACCACACGCCTTTGTTTAACCCAAGGAACACCCTACGATGCTAAACTCACACGACTCGACAGAAGTTCCCTGGAGCGTCTCGTAGACGCTCCTCCTAAATTGTCTTTTCCCCCGATTCCCTGGTTATAATGCACCGTCAACTGACTTGAGAAATGCATAAATCAGGAAATTCTCGAAAGCTCGTCCATAGATCTTTCCATCGATACGGTTCGATTGAATAGATTGCCCCCCGAAGCCCTCCATCTTACGGTGTGCAAATCATGACTTTCAGCAACCCCTGAAGCGTCTCGCAGACCCTCTGCCAAGGTTGACTTTTTCTTCGATTCCCTAATCAAAACGTACCGTCAAACGACTTGAGAAATGCGTAAATTTGGGAATTCTAGAAAGTATTTCCAAAGTACTTTCCATCGGAACGGTCCGATCGAATAGATCGCTTCTCGAAGGCCTCGATCACATTAAATGAAAACAGCTACTTTCAAACACACACAGAGCGTATCACAGACGCTCCACAAAAGTGTCCTTTTTGGCACGCTTCCCAAGACGATATCCCACGCTTCTGAACATAATTCAAACTCTTCGAAAACATGAAAGTTCATTAGATGCACTAGGAGAACATCCTGAGTGCGATCGATTCCCTTGGAACCTTCCTAGTTGGCCCAATTATCGAGGCAAAGTTTGGGCGATTCTTCCCGGTGATGGAGCGTATGCTACATGAGCTCAAATTTTGTTTAAATCGACCGACTTTCAATCAATGGTCAAGATTTAATCAGTATATAGGGTGCCACGTGTTATTCTGGCGATGGAACAGTACCTGCGCATGTCCTACATGCACACAGCCAAATTTTGGCCATGCGCATGTAGCACATGTGCATGGTCTATTCCAGATTGCCTATAAATAGAGGCCTCCCCCCTTGCATATTCCAGGTCTGAAATTTATACGAAACTCTGCTGAAATCACTCCAGAAACTCGAATCTCTACATATATTCCTCCCCTCCAACACTTAGGTTAGATTCTACCTCCCCTAAGCCTATACACTCCATACACAAGGCCCCATACACACTTATACACTCCACTCAAGCCTCTCAAGTCTTCTTGAAGTCACTCAGCTCCAATCAAGACATCCATTGAAGATTACAAGAGTGTTGAAGGCAAAATGTGGTATCCCTTTTATATTTGTGCTCTCCCCCACTCTTCTCTTCTCCCTCCTAGCCTACTTAGGCTATTCTTTATTTTAATCCCCATCTTCAACCCCCCTTTCTTGCATGCTTGAGCCAAGAGAGCTCCTAGGTCATGCCTAGAGGAAAGCAAGTGAGAGCCACCGTGTATGGGGACCTCTCACTAGCCTACTTTAAGATGGTATGGCCTAAGAGCTCCTTATTTGTATGGTGAAGCCTAAAAGCCTTGTATGTGAATCATAACCCCTTGCATATTATTATTTTGACCTTGTCTTGTATGCTTGGCTTCATTTATGTTTATTGCCATATTCCGCAATGCATGTATCACTCTTAATTTCATGATATTTCCAAGTTCTACATGTCCTTCAAAATTTGTTCCAAGAGTTGGCCCTTTAAAGTTTAGGGTGAGACCTTAAGAGTCATGCCTTAGAAAATCCCTCATAACCCCCTAATTCATACTTTTACAGTATTGTATTTCAACTTGCATGAAAATTGCTTTCAAACTCTCTAATATTCAAGGTTTCCATTCTCTCAAAGTTAGTGGTTGAAATGGTCCCATGGAACCCTCTCTTGAGTGGTCACCCATTTTATTAGCCATATGTACCCTCTCTTGATGGAATGATTCCTTTGAAAAATGGTTTTCAAAATCCTTCCCTAAAGATGATTTCAAAAATCCATTCTCACCATCTTTGCATAAAAATGATCTTCCAAAAAATCACTATTATTATGTTGAATTTTGACCCCTTATGCTCTTGTCAAGATATTGGTTATAATGGCCATAAGGAAACCTTCCTTGGAATGGTCTCCAATCACCAACCATATAAACCATATTCTTGTCTAGAGTCAAAATTTTCATGGAAATGATCTTCATAAAGATTACCAACCAAAGTCTATTGCATATCATGTTGTGTTTTCAAAACTCTTTCCAAGAGTGCATCAAAACAACTTTCAAGACCATTCCCCAATCTAACCCTAGGTTAACTTGACCCTAGTTACCAAACCCTAGGTTAACTTGACCCTAGTTACCACACCCTAGGTTAACTTGACCCTAGTTACCAAACCCTAGGTTGACTTGACCTTAGTTACCAAACCATAGGTTAACTTGACCCTAGTTACCTAACCCTACGTTAACTTGACCCCAGTTATCGAACCCTAGGTTAACTTGAGCCAAGTTGTCAAACCATAGGTTAACTCGACCCTAGTTACCTAACCCTAGGTTAACTTGACCCTAGTTACCTAACCCTAGGTTAACTTGACCCTAGTTGACCAAACCTAGGCCAACCCTATTTTGGTTAATGCGCTTCAAGGTTCCAACTCTTGAACCCTTCTTCCTAAATGATCATTCAAACTTTCAAATTATCCTCATAACCTATTCCTCCAAAACCTCCTATCCCTATGACTTCAAAAGCCCAACTCCGTACACTCTTCTAATGTTCCTACACTCTATCTTTAAGGCATTTTCAGAAACGTTTTCAAAAGGTCACAAACCTAAGGTATGCTTAGCCCTCTCATAGTTAGGGATTCCAAGTACAAGTGATAAATCAAGATGAACCTCTAAGATTGTCCATATTAGAATTTCAAACACTTAGCCATTTTCAAAAAAAAAAAAAAAACTAATTCATCAAAACACTCTAAAGTCATGCTTCCAAGGTTTTCAAAACAAAACTTCAAAAATACTTTCAAGTTTTCTTGAGTCATGCCAAATCATTTTTCCAAAACTCCCTTAGAGTCAATCCAAAAGCATTTTCAAAACACTTCACTTCCAATTTCAAGTCAAAACTTCCAAGACCACAAAGAGTCTTCAACTTTGCTAAGGCAATAAAGTGTCTTCAACTTTTCCAAAGACCTCAAAGTATCTTAAACTTATTCAAAGACCTCAAAGTGTCTTAAACTTTTTCAAAGACCCCAAAGTGTCTTTAAACCTTCCAAATGGCCTTAATGCGCCTATATACCATCGAGCTCTCGCCCGAACTACGAATGACCTGATTCTCGCCAAATGAGATACGTAGGCAACCAAAAATGGTGTGGTCATAACTTCTATATCAACCCCAATCCCTTTTTCAAAAATCCTAATCAATCCAAAGTTTTTATTCTAAACTCTTTCAAAACCCTTATCATTTTCAAATTTTTTTCAAAAACTTGCATCATGCATCATCCATCCGAAAAGAGATGATTAAACCCCGTTTTCAAAATTCTAAAGTGGATATTAAGTGGACAATGGTAACCGGTTATTCTAGTGAGTCAATCAAGGGTGATTAGACATGTAAGTACCGAAAGGGCGGGGTAGGATGATGATCTTAGAATATCTTCCCTACACGTAACCAACCCCCGAACCTTAGATTTCTGTTTTCGAAAGACCAAAATGGAGTTATTTTCAAAAAGGGCTTAAACATTCCAAAAGGTTGCCAAACAACCTATTTTCCTGAAAACCCTCTCTTGAGGGAGATTTCAAATACCTTTTTCAAAAACTCTAAGTTTAATCTTCGGATTAACGCTTAGTTTTAGGTGCCCTAACTCACCTTTATCAAGTTAGGTGGCGACTCCTATTTTTCTAAAAAGCTCTTAGTCAAATCAATTTTCAAACCTAATCGCACTTGTCTTTCTAGGGGGACGAGTTCTAATGACAGAGTTCCGTGCTTTAGGGTCTTCGAGCTGAAAGGACATTGGACACCTCCAAAAACTGGCGCGTGACAGTAACAAAGCACAAGTTAAAGTCTTATAATTGCACTTTTGAAGCGCAATCACACCCTCTAACTAGCTTTTCGCTAATCCCTAGAAAAATACTAAAACTAAAAAGATATCTCCATTTTTGTGGGAGTTACGAGTGCATTTAGCTTATGCACCAAGCCTTTAAACCCCTACATTACCCCTAGTGAACGAATGGTGTTTCGTGAGTGCTTATAGTGATGGTACCCACAAACATCTATTCATGTCATATGAAAAATACTAAGAATACATAAGGCATACATAACTCCATTCAAGAAAATTCTCAATCGTACCTAAATTGTGAAGCATGCAAGGTAAAGGAATAAAGTATCTAACATGCAAGTGTATTAGCAATGACATACAACTCAACTATCTGAAAATTATGCAATTATATCATTTATGCTTTGATTCAAAATCTCACTAGTCAAACACTCATTAAATACATGAAACACATAGATATCTCTATAGAAAGCTCATCAATAGAGTAAATGTTAATGAAACATCAAAAGAGCAATTCCAAAATCAAAAACCGCACATATGTAAGTGTATCGACTTGGCATAACTTCATGAAATAATATTCACAGTTTAAGCATTAGCTAGAAAATCGACATATGATGACTTATACTCAAAAGAATTAGTAACTTATAGACATTCTGGATAAGCTAAGGCCATTTGAAAGAAGAGTCATGAATGGGGAGAGAGAAAAAGATAGAAAACTCAATACATGCATTACGCACTACATGTAATGATCAATAAGCATACACTTTCAACTTCCCATCTTTTCAACAAAATAATTCATTTTCTTCTTCTACTTTTATATTTTTTTCCTTCCCCTTTTTTTTATCCACCTTCCTTTTCATATGAATTTTTTTCTTCTCTCTTTTTAACTTTATACATCTTCAATTTTTGTAAGCTTTCACAAGTAATGATATCTCACCCTCATCATAGGAAGTATTTTAACATTGATATGTTTTTTTCAAAGATCATAAGCATATGAGTATCAAGAAAAAGAAACTAGGCATGAATAGTTTAAAAAGAAGAGAATGACATCAACCTAACATCCAAAACACATATAAGTTAAAAATTCAAAAGAGTATAAGTGTCAATACCTCCAACTGCTACCCAACATATGAATCAAAAATAAAATATAATGAAGATATTGAAAAAATGGAAGATCAATAAAATATCCTTGAGTAAATGTAAATCAACTCAAAAAAAAGATAATCTGGTTCTAAAGCTCACAAGGTACAATCTCCACCTTTTAAGAATATACATACACAAAATATCAACATAAGATGTCATATAGCATGCTAGTACACAATAACGTAATCTCTCTCTTATAATGATTTTATGACAAAAATTTGTAATGCATCACAATAACAAGATGAATTAACAATTAATTCAAACTTATTTTAATGCATGACTCAAAGTATCCTCGACATCATAAGCGCATTGACATTAATATAAATATGGTTCCTCATAGTGTAATCCTCAGTACATCCAACAATAATACTACTAATCAATACAAATGTGGATAAATGTGTTAGAGATACAAACCATGATACCTGAACCATATAATACTCAAACCTTTACCAAAGTAATTCAAGTGTCTAAATGATAATCAACCATGAATCAACACCTGAAACTAATCAAGAGAGCATAACAAGGTTTGAAGTATAAAATTAAAAAAAAACAAATTATTAATTTTTTTTTGTTATTTAATTTTAACAAACAAAACAAAACTACTTCTCCCCCCCTCCCCCCTCCCCAAACTAAAGTTATATAATATCCTCAATGCATGAAAACAAATCCCATGAACGACAATCAAAGGGAGAACAAAAACCAATATACCAAATGGCACACCCCCCCCCCCCCCCCCCCAAAAAAAAAAAAAGCCATGTAATATCCTCAATGCATGAAAACAAATCTCATGAACGACAATCAAAGGGAGAACAAAAACCAATATACCAAATGGTACCCCCCCCCCCCCCCCCCCCCCGGCCCAAAAAAAAAAAAAACTAGGGAAAAACAAAGACTCAAACAAAACTACCCAAAAGAAAAAAAAACTAAATTGACTCTAGACATCTAAGCTACTCTACTACTATACACTACACAAATTGTGAATGAATTAGAAAGTCATCCAGTACCACCACGAGACATGGCTCCCAAGTGGAACATTCTAGCTATTAACATTAAAACCCATGATGGGTCCATCAAAGAATCATGTGTAAGTTCAGAATTCTCAGTAACTTGATGCTTCGAAAGATCATGAAAACATATTTGTAATGCATTAAGAAAATCAAATAATTCATAAAAATCAGTCACAAATGTTTGGACCATGTTAACACCAAAAAGTTCATCATTATTAGCCTTAGTCCCCAAAAATTTACTATTGAAGATATTAAAATTCGAAGTCATATTACCAAACGAAAGTTTCATGTCAATATTTCTACAGTTAATCAAAGCATTTGATGTAGCAAGGAATAGACGACCTAGGATGACTGGGACTATAATGCTAGCATTATTAGTAGGAAGTGAGTCCAAAATAACAAAATCAACAAGAAAATAAAACTTATCCACTTGGACCAACACATCCTCCACAACTCCCCTATATATTCTTAAAGATTGGTCCACAAGCTGAAGAGTAATGCTAGTAAGTTCAAGCTCACCAAGACCAAATTGTTTGTATACTGCATGCCGGAGTATATTCACACTAGCCCCTAGATCAAGCAAAGCTTGTCCAATTTTATACTTCCCAATAATACATGACTACCGTAAGACATCTAGGGTCCTTGTATTTGAGAGGGATATTATGTTGTAAAATAGCACTAACTTGCTTAGTTAAAACAACCTCTTTTTGTACACAAAGTTTGCGCTTGATTGTACACAATTGTTTAAAAAACTTTGCATAAGAAGGGTTTTGTTTAATGGCATCCAAAAGAGGAATATTAATTTGCACTTGTTTAAACAGTTCATATATTTCAGGATTTAACAACTCATCTTTAGGTTTAAGCAATCTACTCGGGAATGGAGCATGTTTCATCACATCAATACCCCCATCTATGACTAGCTCAATTGGCACTCTATCACTCTCCTTCTCATTTCTCTCATGGTCATTCTCATCTCCTACCCGCATAAGTTCACTCTCAATTCTCTTCCCTTGATCACCAACCTTAGAGAAGTCCTTCTTAGGTGGAATAGTTTTGTCAACGACTTTCCCACTCCTAAGGAATGTGATTGCATTAACTTGTTCATGACTAAACTGAGGATCATTCCTAGGTTTAGTGATAGGTATTTGTCTATTCGAGTTAGGTAGCGATTAAGCTGGAAATCTCCCCTGTATGGTTGGAGTTAAAGCTTGTGTCAAAATAGCCATATTCTTTTGAATGTCCTCCAACAACCTAGTATGATGATCTACCTTACTAGTAAGCACTCTTTGGTTATTCATGATCAATTGCATGTTATCTTCTAACTTGTTGTAGGAGAGTTTATCAATATTAGCTTGAGATTGGAATAACATAGACTGTTGGGAAGGCCCTAGTTGCGGTTAAAATGGTTGAGGGTTTTAAAACCCTCCTTGAAAGCATTGAGGATTCGAAGGACCCTAGGTAAGGGTGATTTTGTCAACTTGGATTATATGTATTGGAGCAAGGGTTGCTTCCATTCCTTTGGTCACCAAATGCACCTCGGTGTTGGCCAACCGCATTGGCTTGGCCATGCAAAGTCTTCTTAAAACCTGGGATGATAAGACAGACACCAGTGTCATGTTCCATTGTGTCACACACTAAACAACTCATAACATTAGGTGGCTCACTAGTTTTTTTCAACTCTGTGAACTCCAATTTTTTAGTATGTGTATTAAGTTTAACATGAAAATCCTCTACTTCTTGAGATTGATATGCACCCCCAAGTTGTGAGTTGGATCTAATCTCAAGATTTTGGGTCCTTGTCGTAGCCCAATCTCTATCCAAATTGGCTAAGTAATCAAAATAATTGTACGCCTCATCCGGTTGTTTATCATATAAAGTTCCAACATATATAGGCTCGACAAACTGTTTAAATTGTGGGGTCAGAGATGAATAAAAAGTATTACTAACATGATATTCTGTAAACTCATGGTATGGACAAGAGTGTACCAATTCTTTAAACCGCTCCCAATGATCGCTTCTCAATAGTGTAATTTATATTTGCCAGTGTGCAGTTGCGATACTGTAATAATATCTCCGTAAGTCTGAGGTCGATCTACAGAGAACATAAGAATAAACTTAATCTGGCAAGATCTACAATAAGAACAAAATAATACTGAGCTCAAAATCAATTGAAATTTCAGGAGAGCTTCCAAAAAGAAAATAAAAATCAATTGTTGGAGATGGTTGATCTAAGTTATCAGACAATAAAATTAAACTAATTTTTAAGGATGTATTCAAATATTATAAAAAGGTCTTAGCAGGGTTTAATCTAGTAATAAATCTACAAGTAGGTTCCCAAGATAGTTTTGATTAAAGAAACTCAATATTCGATTACCCTGTTTAGAGTTAATAATCAGTTATTTACTAGTGTTCATACCAAGATCCCATTCATACCTGTCCTAGTTTATAAACCTATCTATAAGGCATGTTTGAAGCTTAATCAAGAACAGTAGATTTCTAAAGTACTCCTAATAGGAATATGTATGCAATTATAACTAATATCCTTATCAGAAATTCTAAGTATATCTATCCCTGCTTACAAATCAGTCTATATATACATGCTAGATATGATCAAGAATATTATTTTCGAAGATATTCATGGGCAAGAAAATAAATCTTGATCTAAAATCTTGAAATCTTGAAAAATAAATAACTATCTCGAATCTCTACTTGTAACCTAGTCACTTGCTCAACCCATACCAAGAATGGATTTAGCTACTAAAATGCATTATAAAGATTGCAAGAATTGAAATAATGATTAAAGAAAAAGAATACTGCATTAAAGAAATACGATCCTGAATTCACAATAAGAACAAGAAAGAAAAACGAAAGATAAGAACTAAAGAATAAAGATGCTCCCCTTGAAAGATGAAAAGATTCGTAGCCTTCAAAGCTTGGATGATTCCTCCTTCTAAAACCCTAGAAAAACCATAGAATTCTTCTCCTCCTTTAGAACATAAAACTCCTAAGTTTATTCTACTACTTCCTAATCTATCTATAACTAAAAAGTGAGTTAATCTCCAAATCCCATCATTAGTCGTAAGGATGATTCCCATTGAGTGCTCAAATGGGTTGGGCACTTCAGGAAAGTTGTAGGTCTCGAAAAGTTATATGAAATCGACATATTATGGGCCTTAATAGCCTTTCTGGTTCGAGAGATATGGGCTTCTAAATTTTCAGCTCTGCGTGTTTCAGCAGCTTGTACCTTGACAGCAATCTCTTGAAACCTATGATTAATTGTATTCGAAATCATTCCATTTAAGCTCAAACCTACATAAAGTATAATAAACTTAATTAATATCAAAACATAAACAAAAAGACATATATACTCATAAACTAATGCTAACAAAGTACTAATTAAGGCTTTATAATTGCACTTTTGAAACGCAATCACCCAACATTGGGAGAAAGATTCACCAATCATTCGAGCAAACTAAGAGATTTGGCGATGAATCGTCTCAGTTCTATGTTCAAGGAAAAACTTTTTCAAAAATTTTTCTTGCAATGTATTCCAAAAGTGAATAGGCATAGGCCTCAAAGAATTAAACTGTGTCTTGGCCTTGTCCTTCAAAGCGAACGGGAAGAGATTTAGAAATAAAACTTTCCTTAGGCATGAATTATCTTGAAAAATTGAGCAAGCATCTTCAAAGTATTTTAGATAGGTGTAGGGTTTCTCATAATCTAACCCATAAAAGGTGGGCAAAGCTTGAAGCATTCTCGGTTTTAAATTCATCGTGGCTTGGTGTGTGGGAAGTACTATGCATAATGTTGGTGTTTGCCTTACAGGATTCATGTAATCCCATATAGTTCGGATTGGGGCTCCTACGTTTCCTAAATTACTCCCTCTTTCTATGTTATCATTATTACCTAGACCCGGTGGGATTAATCCTAGTAGGTTTAAACCTTCATTAATGTTTGCCGTAGGAATAGGTCCTAAATCAACAATTAAAGAAAAACGAGATAAGTTCGTTGGAATAGAATGTGCGGATGATGGAGTAAGGTAACCACGTTGAAAATTATGCAAATGATCGACTCTCACCAAACGTTTATGATTGTCTCTAAAATAGAATGACAAACATGTGCAATGCACACATAAGAGACTATCCGCGCCTTTGCACCAATCAATTCATAATTTGTCCTTCCTTTCCTCCAATCTCCACAGAAATAATTCTACTAATTCAATAAAAAATTAAAACAACCCAACCGAACCAGAAATCTCCACATACAAAGCAATACCACTAATATAAATTTAGCACAAAAGCCTATCTGCCTCTTAACTAATATATGCCTAGATCCCTAAAAACAAAAAAAGAAAAAAAAAACACAAAAGTCCTAAATTTAGCATGTACAAGGGATGGAACGAAGTTGTCGTGTTGGTATTAACCAATGATTCTTCCGCTGTTGCAGATGATGAATGAAGCAACTCGCTTGATTTTGTGTTGACTAAGGTTTGTGTTGTAGCACGCCTCTTGTGGTCAATCTTGTGCAAATTGATCCCTGGCAATAGCTCAAAAAACTGATCACTCCAAAATAGTGCGATTGATATCCGCCAATGTATAGTTGTGATGCAGTAATTGTTGACTCAAAATTGATCCCCATGTTGATTTTGATGATAACCAAACCTTATGTTATTTTACTAATGCATTTACTTAATGTGCAGATTAATAAAGTTTATAATTTAGACTTAAATATTAATTCTAAGTCTAATACATGTCAAAGTGAATGCACAACAAGCTCAAGATCAAGCAATGAATTCCAAGAGCTATGTCATGAACCAAACAGAGTATTGATGCTTATTTCTACTTTAAACAAATTATTTGCATTCGAAGAGATTGAAGGTGTTCAAATAAGGCTTTCATCAAGCATGCATAGACTCAATGAAGTTATCTTGCACTCAGAATGATAAAAGACTAGTTGAAGATGATTTGATTGTGAAGAGATTGAAAAAGCTCAAAAGAGGACTTCATCAAGTGTGCAAAAGGTCGATTCAAGATGATGTGATTGGAAGCTGCTTGAGAAGAAAATTTACATTGATTGCCTAATCTCTACATAGAATCCAAGTGAAGAATTTTTCTGAGATATAAAAAATTAATGAAGACAATGTGTATGAAGAAATTTCATCAAGCTTACAATAGTCTCATTGAAGTGATTTTACAGAAAAAAGAAGAACTTCTAGCAAAGAGATGAAATCAGCAATGAAGCTTTATGAAGCTCTACATAATAGAGAAAGCTTGGCATTAAAAAATATTGTTCTACAATGAAATAGGAAGCTTTGCAAACAAAGAAGAAGTGATCAAAGTCGATTTAATGAAGCATTGACAGTTTGGAAATCAAGAAGAAATGAATACCAAATGAATGATTCAATCCAAATTGAATAGAAGTTATCTCTAATGAGTTAAAGAATTTTGATTGATCATCATACCCTAAAAAGAAGACCTCTTGAAGATCTTATACTATTGTTGAGATGAACTGAGTCATTGTAAGTCAAAAAGCAAACTTTTGAGCAATGAGCGGACTCATAGAAATGAAGAGTCGTCTCATGAAAATAGACACAGAAAGCTTGAAGACAAAATGTGCAAAGAGCCGACTCATGGAAATGAGGAGTCGCCTCATGAAGACAGACGCAGAAAACTTGAAGATCAAATGAGCAAAAAACCGACTATTTAATATAAAGAATCTACTCATGAAACCTGAAGTAAGTTTTCTGTACAAAGAGCAGACTCATGAAATTGAAGAGTCGCCTCATGATGACAGAAGCAAAATGACGTGAAGACAGAATGAACAAAGAGCTGACTTATTGATATGAAGAGCAAACTCATAGAGACAGTGGACAACATTTGGTAAATGTAGAATCAGAAGTGTCGACTCTACAAGCCTAGAGTCAACCCTTGGGATATAACGGCTAGTTTTCCTAACGTTATAATGGACTAGACGTGCATTAAATGAAGCCTAACAACCTCTAACGGATGAAAATTAATACAAGGGTTTATATACAAGCTTCCAGTTGCATTTTAACAAGAAGAGAGACAAGAAACAACAATCTACTGACTGATCAACTGAAATTCCTGAACATTCTTCTTGTCTTCACTTTGTGAGCTTTGATTGTGTAATCCACTCTTGTTAGAGAGTTTGTGAGTTACTTGTATATTTTATACACTTGTAAGGGAGAGTTTGAGAGTTCTCTTGAGAAAGAAAAACTCTTATAAGTTTGAGTAGAGCTTGGACAAAACCACTTGGTTGCTGAAGAACTTAGGTAGAAGTTCTTGCATATAGTGAGCTGAGCACTTAGTCAATCAGCACCCATTTATAATTGGAGATTACATAGTGGATGAAGACTTCAGGGGGATATTGGGGTGAGGCCGTAGACCATGGATTGTGGTTGAATCTCGGTAAATCTTTGTGTTCTTTCTATTGCTCTGTTTTCTTCTCTTCTGCTGATTACATTGCTTTACTCATAGATTAATCACGGTTGCATTGTTTAGATTAATTTTAATTAATCTTAATTGTTATTAATCTTCGAAAAACCCAGTTCACCCCCCTCTTGAGTTGTCTTTTTGGGCCAACAAGTGGTATCAGAGCTTGTATTCCTGTTTTAAGGCTTAACATCCTAGGAATAGATCTATGACAACCAATTTTGGAAGCTCTCTCGGTGAGGGTCAATCTACGAATAGACCACCTATGTTTAATGGGACTAATTACAATTATTGAAAAAATAGAATGAGAATCTATATCCAATCGGTAGATTTTGAATTATGAAGACTCATAGGAAATGGTCCCAAAATACCTACAACTAGAGTAGATAGAACAGATATCCCTAAACCAAAATCTGAATGAGATGAAAATGCTACAATCAAATGCCAAAACCATGAATATTTTATATTGTGCACTTGATCCCAATGAATTTAATCATATCTCCACTTGTGAATCAGTTAAGGAAATATGAGATAGATTAGAAGTCACACACGAAGGTACCAATCAGGTTAAGGAATCGAAAATTAATATTTTGGTACACAATTATGAATTGTTCAAAATGAAACCTGATGAGTCTATCACAGAAATGTTCACAAGGTTCACCGATATTATTAATGGTTTGAAATCTCTTGAAAAAGTGTATCCTAACAATAAGCAGGTGATGAAGATTCTAAGGTCTTTGCCAAAGGTTTAGGAGGCTAAGGTCACAGCAATCCAAGAAGTAAAGGACCTCAACACCCTATCTCTTGAAGAGCTCTTAGACTCCTTGATGACTCATGAGCTCACACAAAAACAATATGCTTAAGAGGATGAAGAAAAGGAGAAAAGGGTAGTTGCATTCAAATTCACCAGTCAAGATGATGAATCTGTAAGTGATGAGAATGAAGATGAAATTTCTCTCATCACTCGAAAATTCAGAAGATTCATGAAGAAGAAACGGAGAGGTGGAAAGAAGCATGAAGCCAAAGGAGAACCAAGTAAGGATTCCAACATTACATGCTACAAATGCAAAAAGCTTGGCCATAGAATCAAGCTCCGAAGAAGAAGCCGAACCACAAGAAATGGCTAACCTATGTCTCATGGCTTATGAGGATGATAATGAGGTATCAAACTCTTTCCAATTTACTTTTAATGAATTACAAGATGCATTTGATGATTTACTTTGTAAATTCAGAAAAATGAGAATTAAAAATGAACTTCTTAAAAAGATGATTTCTACTCTTACTAATGAAAATGAAAATTTACAAAAAGAAAATGAAATTTTGAAAAATGAAGTCAATGTCTTGAAGGATAAGATTCCAAAAAATTCTTTTCAAAAAGATTTCTCAAAAGAAAATCAAATCTTACTTGATAAGGTCAAAGGGTTGGAAACAACACTCTTTAAATGTGTAAATGGAAAAGAAAAAATGGATGCAATTATGAGAAAACAAAAATGTTCATTAGACAAAGCTGGACTTGGCTTTGATCCTTTTAAAAGAAAGAAATTTTCAAAAGGCAGATTTGGTACTTCAACTGGAAAACCACAAATATCATGCTTTTACTGTCATAAAAGAGGACATATTGCTAGTAGATGTTATGCATTACAAAAATCAAATGTTTCTAGAAATGCATGGATCCCTAGAGGATCATTGATGACTAACTCCCAAGGACCCAAGATGATTTGGGTACCTAAGGTCAGATAAATCCTTTTGTAGGTTTGTCTTCAAACAAAATCCAAGAAAGACCATTGGTACTTGGATAGTGGATGCTGAAGGCATATGACGGGAGATGAAGCACAATTCACTTCTCTCTCACCAAAGGATGAAGGTCTTGTCACATTTGGTGACAATAGCAAAGGGAAAATCATCGATATAGGTAGTGTCGGCAAGAATTCTTCTACCTCTATCGAAAGCGTATTACTTGTTAAAGGACTCAAATGCAATTTTTTGAGCATTAGTCAACATACTTTGTGACAAAGAATGCAAGGTTGTATTTGAATTCTCTAAATGTGATGTAATTGACATTAATGATAACAAGACAATTCTCACTGGACATAGACAAGGTAATATTTATGTTTTCAATCTTAATAATTTATCTTCTTGCAAAGTAGAATGCCTTGCTACTATGAATAGTGATGAAAATTGGTAATGGCATAGAAGACTTGGTCACATTAGTATGAGCATACTTTCAAAAGTTTCTAAAAAAGATTTGGTCAAAGGTCTTCCAAAAATAAAATTTGACAAAGATAGAGTTTGTGATGCTTGTCAATTAGGTAAGCAAACTCGAATTTCTTTCAAATCCTTAAATATGCTCACTACCTCCAGGCCACTACAACTATTGGATATAGACTTATTTGAACCAACTAGGATTTTGAGTCTTGGTGGAAAACAATCTGCACTTGTTATTGTTAATGACTATTCTAGATTTACATAGATATTCTTCTTAGCTCATAAGAATAAGACAATTGTTCTCTTCCCAAAATTTTGTAGAAAGGTCCAAAATGAAAAAGGGATTTCAATCACCTCTATTAAGACTGATCATGGAGGAGAATTCGATTGCAAACCTTTTTGAAATGTTTTGTGATGAAAATGGTTTTGATCACAACTTTTTAGCCCCTAGAACACCTTAACAAAATGGGGTTGTTGAGAGGAAAAACAGAGTTTTAGAAGAAATGGGTAGAACCATGCTTTGTGAAAATGGTTTACCTAAGTACTTTTGGGCTGTAGCTGTTAACACAGCATGTTATGTTTTGAATTGAATATTATTTAAAAAGCTTTTGAACAAAACCCCCTATGAACTTTGGAAAGATAAGAAACCAAATGTCTCATACTTTAAAGCTTTTGAATGTAAATACTTTGTATTGAATAACAATAAAGGCAACCTTGACAAGTTTGATGCTAAATCTGATGAGGGTGTATTTCTTGGCTATTCAACACATAGTAAGGCTTATAGAGTCTTTAATAAAAGGACTCTAGTGGTTGAAGAATCAGTCCATGTCACTTTTGATGAATTTAACCCTTCTTAAAAAAATATTAAAAGTGATGATGCAAATGAGCTAGAGCCTGAAATGGAAAAGATGGACATCCAACCAAGCTCAAATGAGGAACCTCAAAAGGAAAGAGAAGCTCCTACCAGATAACAAGAAATCAATGAAGGTCTACCTAAGGAGTGAAAGTTTGTGCATAACCATCCTATGAAACAAATACTGGTGATCCTTCACAAGGAGTAAGAACTCGATCCTCTATCAAAAATATATGTAATCATCTTGCATTCTTATCACAAATAGAGCCTAAATGTTTTGATGATGCTGAACATGATGAATTTTGGATAAATGCAATGTACGAAGAATTGAACCAATTTGAAAGGAATAAGGTATGGCAGCTTGTTCCTAGACCTAGTGATCATCCAGTCATTAGAACTAAATGGGTATTTAGAAATAAGATGGATAAGTCCGGAGTTGTTGTGAGGAACAAGGCAAGACTTGTTGCTCAAGGTTATAGTCAAGAGGAATACATTGATTTTGATGAAACCTATGTTCCGGTAGCTAGATTAGAAGCCACTAGATTATTACTTGCATTTACTTGTTTTAAGGATTTTAAATTGTATCAAATGGATGTTAAAAGTGCTTTCCTAAATGGCTTTATCACTGAAGAAGTTTTTGTTGAGCAACCACCTGGATTTGAAGATCCAAAATTTCCTAACCATATTTTCAAACTCATAAAAGTTTTGTATGGTTTGAAGTAAGCCTCAAGGGCTTAGTATGAAAGACTAAGTAAGTTTTTGATTGAAAAATGTTTTTCTAGAGGAAAAATAGATACCACTCTTTTTATCAAAATAAAAAATAATGATATGCTTGTAGTACAAAGTTATGTGGATGATATTATTTTCGGTGCTACTAATAAATCGCTTTACGAAGAATTTGCTAAGTGTATGCAGGAAGAATTCGAGATGAGTATGATGGGCGAGCTCAACTACTTTCTCAGACTTCAAATCAAGCAATCGAAGGAAGGCATCTTCATCAACCAAGCCAAGTACATCAAGGACTTGATCAAAAAGTTTGACATAGAAGATGCAAAGCCTATAAGTACTTCAATGAGTACTACAACAAAATTGGATAGCGATGAAAAATGTAAGTCAGTAGATACTAAACTTTATAGAAGCATGATAAGCTCTCTATTGTATCTAACTGCTGGTAGACCAGACATAATGTTCAGCGTTTGCTTATGTGCTCGTTTTCAATCCAATCCTAAAGAATCTCATGTGATTGTTGTAAAGAGAATTTTTCATTATCTTAAGCACACACCAAACCTCGGATTATGGTATCCAAAGAGAATTTGCTTTAATTTAAATGCTTACACTAATGCTGACTATGCGGGGAGTAGAGTTGATAGGAAGAGCATAAGTGGCTCTTGCCAATTCCTAGGCAACATGATTGTATCTTGGTATAACAAGAAACAAAATTCAGTTGCTCTTTCCACAGCTGAGGCTGAATATGTAACAGCTGATAGTTGTTGTACACAAGTTTTGTGGATCAAACAATAATTAGAAGATTATGGGATCTTATTTGATCATATTCTTATCAAGTGTGATAATACTAGTGCTATAAACTTGACTAAAAATTCTGTTTAACACTCTCACACAAAACACATTGAAATTATATATCACTTTATACGAGACTATGTACAAAAAGGTGATATAGAACTTGACTTTGTGTGCACTAATATGCAACTAGCTGATATCTTTACTAAACCATTAAGTAAAGATCGTTTTTGTATGATTAGAAGAGAATTAGGGATGAGTGATCCTATATCTTAAAATGTGTTTAATTTGAGTAAAATTTGTGCTTTGAATGTTTAAATGTGTTTATCATTCATATGAAATGTATTTCTTAAATTCATGATTCATTACATGATCATATTAAGACATCTTTTGGCACAAAAGTTGAAAAAGATCATTTCCTGAATTCCTTATAAGTCACTTGTCCAGTCTGGCATCAGGAGTCGATACTCCATTTTAATGGGTTTACTCTTTTCGACAGTGGACTCAAATTATTTCATTAACAGGCATGTGTCGACTCATTTAATTCATGAGTCGCCTCATGAGTCGGGTCTATATACTTTAACGAAGCCCACTTTTATAAAGATTCAAAATTTCCCTCTCTCTCATTCACTCTCACTCTTTTTTTCTCCCACTCCTCTATTCGCACCATAACCCAACCGTCACTCACAAACCATCGCATTTCTTCATCTCAATCCCTCTATAAACCCTAATCGACTCCATTTCATCCTCCTTCACCTTTTCACAATCCTACGATGGCTCCCAAAACCTCTAAATCGAAAAGGATGTCTAAAGCCTTAGTTGTAGTAATAAAACCTACTTCGAAAGGGTCAAAGAGAAAATCAAAAGGGGAGTCTAGCAAAGACAGAGGCAAGAGCAAGAATAGTAAGACTAGAGAAACTTCATCCTCAGTAGTCCTGAAATGCAATGAACTATATTTCAGTGAGGGCAAAGCTTAAGAAAGGTACAATTCGAGTTTTTCTCTTAGAAAAGTGTTCAATGGAAGATGGGTATATTATAAATTCTTTGATCTTCATAAGTTCGAATTTGGTACAAAATTTGGAAATCTAGGATGGAAATATATGACAACTCTCAGGGATGATGTTTACCTTGACTTGGTTGCTCATTTCTATTCTAATGCTGAAAGGGAACCTGGAGAAGTGTCTATCAAAAGTTATGTTAAAGGAATTACTATTAATTTAGATAGAAAAGTGATTAGACACATTCTTAGAATCAGGCTTAGTGGAGAAGTTTATAGAGACAATGTCTCTAGAAAAGACCAATTGAAAGCCCTATATGGAAAAGATATGGATGAAAATGTACAACCCCTCACCGCTGATTTGCCTCTTGAACTGAGGCTAGTTCATCACTTTACCTGCACCATATTCATTTCCAAACTGGGAAGTATGATTATGTTTCGAAAAATGAATTATTTTTCTTGTGGGCATATATAACTGATTCAAGGATTGACTTGCCTCTGTTTATTTTGGATCATACATACAAGGCTACCATCTCTAAAATCACTTTGCCATATAGAATTTTCTTGACAAAAGTTTTCAAGCATTTTGGTATTGATATGAAGAATGAGAAGAAAAGAATCCCCAAAGCCATTAGTAATGAATACAATGAGAGAACACTTAAAAGAATGGGGTACATGCTACAAAATAACAAATGGACTCTAAAGAAAACTGAAGGAGAAAGTACTTCAAAAGGAAAGGCTCCATCTGGGAGCACCTCCAGGCAGAGAAGCACAAGAAAAATTTCGAGTTCTGAATTACAAGAGAGTACAGGGGACTTGAATACTTTTATTACTCAAGTTATGGAATCTCTAAACAAATTGAATCACAAGGCAGACATTACAACTACAAGGATGATGATTATCGAAAAAAAGATGAGAAAACTTAAAAAGGAAGTACAAATGTTGAGAAATAAAAAAAAGAAAAATTACAGAAGAAGAAGAGGAGGAAGCACAAGAAGGGGAAGAAGCTAGAGAAGAGGACTCTTCAGCAACTGAATCTGATACTCACTAGACTCCCTTTTCCTCATTCTACCTAACTTTACCTTCTTCGCTTCTCTTCACCTCATATTCCCCATTGTCCTATCATCCTGCATACTCATGGCCCTATTATAACATTTTCTTTTATTGTATAATTTTTGTAGATAATTAACTATAACAATTTCTTTTGTAATCTCAATGTTCAATGAATGAGATATATTTTTGTTCAAGTGCCCAATTGATTTATTTGAATTCGTGGTTGTTTGATGGCTTTCCTGACAATTGCTTATTATCTTGTTTTAATATTTTTTTGCTATTGTACCTATCTATGTTTTTCATTTTCTTTCTCTTTTTGATAGATTGACAAAAATGGCGAGAAGATTTGGAGCAAAATTGGACAAAGAAGAATTGGAGCAAAATTGGACAAGACAATTTGAGTTTAATTTAAACCAATAACTTGAATTTGGGAAAAGAATTGAACTATATGTGTTTGTTGAAAAATGAATTGCACATAACTTAGAATTGGAGAGAAATTGACAAGAAGAATTTGATAAATATTGGGGAGAAGTATTTATTCAAGATTGAGTATATATAAACTTTATTGGGAAACAAGCATTGGATAAGAAATGGAAATGAAATGAAATAATTGATATATATAGAGCATGTTCTCAAGGGGAGTAACATGATTCATTTCTCTCAATTTGTTTTTGAATTTACTGACAAAAACTCCCTGGAAGTTGTTTCCGAAAAGTCTTCTGTCCTCTAAGCATCATTTACTTAATTACGAAATAAATAGGGAGTTCTCTACTGGTATGATATTTAACTCTATTCAATTCATTTAATCTTATAAGAACTTATTTTACAAAGATTTTGTCATCATAAAAAATGGGGAGATTATTGACTCAAGGTTGATCCCCATGTTGATTTTGATATTAACCAAACCTTATGTTATTTTACTAATATATTTACTTAATGTGCAGATTAATAAAGTTTACAATTTAGACTTAAATATTAATTCTAAGTTTAATACATGTCAAAGTGAATGCACAATAAGCTCAAGATCAAGTAATGAATTTCAAGAGCTATGCCATGAACCAAACAAAGCATTGACGTCTATTTCTACTTCAAACAAATGATTTGCATTCGAAGAGATTGAAGGTGTTCAAATAAGGCTTTCATCAAGCATGAATAGACTCAATGAAGTTGTCTTGCACTCAGAATGATAAAAGACTAGTTGAAGATGATTTGATTGTGAAGAGATTGAAAAAGCTCAAAAGAGGACTTCATCAAGTGTGCAAAATGTCGATTCAAGATGATGTGATTGGAAGCTGCTTGAGAAGAAAATTCACATTGATTGCCTAATCTCTACATGGAATCCAAGTGAAGTATTCTTCTAAGATATAAAGAATCAATGAAAGCAATGTGTATCAAGAAATTTCATCAAGCTTACAATAGTCTCATTGAAGTGATTTTAAAGAAGAAAGAAGAACTTTTAGCAAAGAGATGAAATCGGCAATGAAGCTTTGTGAAGCTTTACATAATAGAAAAAGCTTGGCATTAAAAGAGATTGTTCTACAATGAAATAGTAAGCTTTGCAAACAAAGAAGAAGTGATCAAAGTCGATTTAATGAAGCTTTGACAATTTGGAAATCAAGAAGAAATGAATACCAAATGAATGATTCAATCCAAATTGAATAGAAGTTATCTCTGATAAGTTAAAGAATTTTGATTGATCATCATACCCCAAAGAGAAGACCCCTTGAAGATCTTATACTATTGTTGAGATGAACTGAATCATTGTAAGTCAAAAAGCAGACTTCTGGGCAATGAGCGGACTCATGGAAATGAAGAGTTGCCTCATGGAAATAGACACAGCAAGCTTGAAGACAAAATGTGCAAAGAGCCGACTCATGGAAATGAGAAGTCGCCTCATGAAGACAGACGCAGAAAACTTGAAGATCAAATGAGCAAAAAGCCAACTCTTTAATATAAAGAATCTACTCATGAAACCTGAAGTAAGTTTTTTGTACAAAGAGCGGACTCATGAAACTGAAGAGTCGCCTCATGATGACAAAAGAAAAATGACGTGAAGACAGAATCAATAAGGAGCCGACTCATTGATATGAAGAACGGACTCATGGAGATAGTGGACAACATCTGGTAAATGCAAAACCAGAAGTGTCGACTCTACAGGCTTGGAGTCGACCCCTAGAATATAACGGCTAATTTTCCTAACGTTATAACGGACTGGACGTGCATTAAATGAAGCCCAACAACCTCCAACGGATGAAAATTAATACAGGAGTTTATATACAAGCTTCCAGCTTCATTATAATAAGAAGAGAGATAAGAAACAACAATCTACTGACTGATCAACCGAAATTCCTAAATATTTTTCTTGTCTTCACTTTGTGAGCTTTGGTTGTATAATTTACTCTTGTTAGAGAGTTTGTGAGTTACTTGTATATTTTATATACTTGTAAGGGAGAGTTTGAAAGTTTTCTTGAGAAAAAAAAACTCTTGTAAGTTTGAGTAAAATTTAGACAAAACCACTTAATGGCTGAAGAACTTGGGTAAAAGTTCTTATGTATAGTGAGCTGAGCACTTGGTCAATCAGCACCCATTTGTTATTGGAGATTACATAGTGGATGAAGAATTCAAGGGGATCTTGGGGTGAGGACGTAGACTACGGATTGTGGTTGAATCTCGGTAAATCTTTGTGTTCTTTCTATTGCTCTGTTTTCTTCTCTTCTACTGACTACATTGCTTTACTTATGGATTGATCATTGTTGCATTGTTTAGATTAATTTTAATTAATCTTAATTGTTATTAATCTTCGAAAAACCCAGTTCACCCCCTCTTAGGTTGCCTTTTTGGGCCAACAGTAATAATACTCGAAAGTCCAAGATTGATCCATAGGTAATAGAGTTAGTGCATTCAAGAAAAACTCACCTTAGATCAAAACTATCAAGAAAACACTCCAATAAAATAAAAATAAAAATAGTTTAAAGAAATGATTTGATTTATCTAAACTAAACTATGGAAACAGTTTGAAACTAACAAAATAAAGTCTTAAGCTCAATTGTTTCAATTAGTTGCTTCACCTGGAATTCTAATGAAGGTTTCTGATAATTTAAATCATTGACTACGTTGTGAGTCTTTAATTTGGAAGATTTAGCGATAAAACAACTATTCTTTAACAATCAAACGTAGAATAAATCAGGTTTAGAATGAAAGATGCATACCATCAACTTGTTGCCAAGCATAATCAAACATCTAATTTTTTGTAAATATCTAATCTAGATTGAATGAGTTTTCAAGCCCTTGATTCTCGAACTTTATTTCACAATATCTCACTTCAAGTGTTCATACCATTGATTTAAGTAATTATAATCCCAAACCTTAGTTTGTGTATTACAACTCATGAACATAGTAAAAAACCTATTATTTTTAATAGATCAAGATTATAGAAAATCAATAACTTTTTAATTTAACAAAAGATTTAAACATTCAAAACTTACCTCCATTATTCATTTAAGATCTTCAATTGATCTTCACAATTGATCCCAAGATGGAATCTAACTACTCATCATAATTATAGATATGCAAAGTTGTATTGAAAATATAATGAAACTATGAATTCTGATTACAAGGATTGAAAAAACTATAGAAAACTATAAAGAAACTACTTTAATCTACTCCTAAAACTATTCCTAAAACTTAGAAAAAAAACATCATCTTTTCTTTAGGATTTAATTATAAGTATATATAATTAAGTCTAGAGTCCTAAACTAACAAGAAAACAAAAATATTCGAAGTTGGGCTACGTCGTCGTCCAAACGACCAAACTAGTACATTTTTTAACGTCCAAACGATGAGATATAAAATCTTGAGAAATCCTTCGTCCGTTGTCCGAATGACCAATACAAGGCATTTATTGTCATCCGAACGACCATCTTCCAACATCCGAACGGTGTTCGGACGATCACTGTAGTGACCAAAAGAACTCTCTAAGTCTCTATCCATCATCCGAACAGCATCCGAACGATGACTTTAATGGTTAACTTCTAAGCACCTTTTTAGCTCAATTTTCTATAAAAATAAAAATAGACTTAATTAGTACTAGAATATAACTAAAGAGATCTCTACAATCCTAAACTAAGGATAACAAAACACAAATTAAGATATTATAATTACACTTTTGGAGCGCAATTAGCTTTCAATCTTTGTGAAATGTCTCTCATTTATGGTAGAGAGAGGCATAGCTTAATTTGAGATGGTTGCTTCATTCTGCATATGCTAATGTTGTAGGGGTACCCAAATGAAGAAGCTGCCCAAGAACGAGTCAAGATCTTAAAGTTCTCAAATGAAGAATTGCCTCAGGTGGAGACTTCTTTGCATATGTATTCTTCATAGTTCCAAATGCCTCTCCATTACTCTTAGTACGAAAAGGCGGACCATGAGAAGATGGAGGAGGGGAAGGTGGACATGGTTTAAGCTCTAAGGATACCCTAGATTAGAAAAGGGCATAAGCAATGGGGGAATTCTTATGGCCTGATTAAGTTTGGCCAGTTAGCAAGACAATTTGAGGTCTAAAGCAATCATTTAAATGAGGCATTTTTTTTTACAATTTTTAATACTGTTGAAATTTTTTTTATAAACTTTTCGTGAACTATGTTTTTCTTTTTAAAGTTAACTCATATGTAGATTTTAGGCCTTACTTTTTTGACGATTTTTTTTGCCCTGTCAATTGGGCCTTTCTTTTTCAAACAAAAGAGGTAGAAACTGTATAGAGTCTTCATAGCATGTAAAATTTTAAAAATTGTGAAGCATTCAAAATATTTTTTATTTGTCCAATTGTTTTTGTTAAACTCTTTTTTTTTTTTTTTTTTTAAGTTAACTAGTGTAGTTAATTCTAGACCTTCTTTTCGAACAAACTTATTTTCTCATCTGGCTTGGGGCTTTTTTTCAAAAAAAGTTGTAGAAGTTATATCAAATCTTTAAACTTTTGGGGCCTTCAAAAAATGTTTTTTTTTACAACTTCTTTTTTTTTTTAACCAGTATTTTTTTTTTTCCTTGAAGTTCACTACTGTAGTTGATTGTAGTCCTTTTTTTGGCAAAATTTTTTATTCTCATTTAGATTGGACCTTTTTTTTTAAAAGATAAAAAAAATTTATATAAGACTTTTACTATTTAAATTGTGAGCTTTTCAAAATTTTGAGACCTTCAAAAATTGGGACTTAAAGTGAGCGCTTTGCTAAGCAAAATCTTCTGGCTAACACATATGATATTAATTGCATTTTCAGAAGAGAGCCATCCAATGTTGATGATGTCTGTGATTGTGAAAGTAGTTGTTACATGTGTGGATGATTTCTACTTTTGTATGGTACCCGCTTATTACCAAGAGCAAGCTACAGTATACTATAGCTTGTTATTAATATTGGGTTCAAATTAACGCCATTTCAGTCTTCTAAGCACATCCCTTTGGAAGTCACAAATTAACCTTGCAGCTTATAAAATTATCACATTTTTATACGAGAGGTATATAAGGTTCTCCACCTCTCTGGAGCCTGATTAGATTAGAACATTGCGAAACATCTGTTGGGTATTCTACTGTTATTGAATACAAATACTAATTTCTTTATTAAAAACACTAATGTTCTTATCAAGTGTGTACTGTAAGAATTGTGGATGAGGTTCTCCATCTCTTTAGAGTGTGTGATTAGATTAGTTCTTTTGGAGTGTGTGGTTACCGTTGCCAAACCTCTATTGGGTATTCTCGTGTCACCCATACGAGCACTCATTTCCTTCTCGTTAAAAAAACAATTAAAAAAATTTGTCTTGTTTTGTCCCACGTCAAGTGTGAACTCAAAGTAGAGCTATTTCAAATCCACGGTAGGCCCCTCCATTACTAGACCTATTACTCACATCAAGTGTGAATATATATACTTGAAAGGTCCAAACCAGCTGGCTCAGTTACTAGACCTATGACTCATTTTTGGAGGACTTGCCGAGTCTTTCTTTTGAATCAAAACTGCGTCTGGCTAAAATCTGGCACAAGACCACATTAGGCCTAAAATGCATTGAGCCCTACTTAGTCTTCTTTCGTACACTCATCAATGAAGAGGGTGAGAGTTTGATTAAACTCGTTTGTCTAAAATATAAGAATCAATATACGTATTTCATACGCTTAATCTGCACTAAACGAAATGAACGAAGAGAGAATTAACTAGATATGACTTGTTGGGTCCCCCCCCCCCCAATAGGGGACAATTTACACAGGTTTTGGACCCACCCTTACGGAGATTAAACAGGGGTCAACTTCTACGAAGTCTAGCCGTCTTTATTGACGTCGATAGAAACTTTAAAGAAGAGCTCCTTTTTTTCTCAGCATCTTCCGAGTACATTCTCTAATTTTGATCCTTAAATTTCAAACGGGCATCTGTATGTAAGTCCATTGACTGACTTGGGGGTCGGCTCTCCAAAAGCAATCAGATAAGTTCCAAGTAAAATGGTTCCCATTTCATTCAACTGTAGCAGTTCAAAAACATGTATATAAAGACACCCTATATATTACGAACCTCTAGTATTCAATATACATCACACACACAACCCTTCAAAGTTCTTCCTCTCCCATAGAAACTTGCCTTTTGTTTGACATGGAGAGAGAGCCTAAGATGGATGAGAATGAGAAACAGAAGCTTCAAGCTACTAGCCAGTTCAACAAGTATCACCAATTCCTCAAGATGACTTTGCAGTTTCTGGTTTCTCTCTCTCTTTTATCATTATTCGTTCTTTCTTACTCCTCTGGCTTTTCTCACTTCGATTTTCAATTCTCAACATTGCTTCTCCCACTCTATAGCCTGACCCTTGAGAGAAAGTATATGTTCCTCGTTTGCAACGGAATCGTTTTTTTCCTCTCCAAAAACATGAGCTTTGCCAGACCACCTTCTCCTACTGGTTCTGATCTTAGTAACGAGTTTGCCAAGACTAATGAAGATTATGTGAAGCGTGTGTACAAAATGGAAGCATCACTTGAAGTTGAACATAAGGAAGCAGCCATGGAAAGTACTGTACCACCTCTGGAGAATGTTGCTCCCATAGGAAAACAAGAAGACGAACAAGAAAATAATTTGAGTACAGAGGAATTGAACAGAAAATTTGAGGAGTTCATAAGGAAGATAAAGGAAGAAATTAGGATTGAAGCTCGACGACAACTAATCACTGTGTAATGCCCATCCTGATATACTAACAATGAGCTTCATAGGTCTTTTTAGACGGCTAAAAACTCCAATGCTTTTCAACTTTTTTTAATCCTTTCTCCATGTAACTGGGACTTGTTCTCTCCCTTCCCTTCAGTACTGAAGAGTCTGAAACTTTCGTTGTCTACTGATGATTATGTATTATATATATCTCTCCTGGAATGATAAATGCTGACAGAAGTTTCTCAAATAGACATATAAAAAGATGTGAATCCATGATTTTGTAGATACATAAAAATGTGAATCCACGGAAATTGCATCAAAAGGAGGATTCTGATTCCATGCAAAACCGTGTTTGGGAAAAAAAAAAACAAAAATCCTTCAATTATTTTAATCAAGCAGCTACCCTCATTTACCAAAACCTATGGCTATGAGACGGGCGAAAGGCACCAAAATGAGACTTGACACAACTTTTCCAGGTGCTTCCATCTGCTTGCAGCTGCACTAAATCAGATATGAACCTAGCTAGTTTAAGCCAATTGATTATCCGTCCACAAAAATGATGTGGGTCCATCTAATATAATGGATAAGTATTCCCTGTTTGATGTCAGGGTCCTACATCTCCAAACTCTGAAAATGTAGTTTCCCCTTTTGTCATCTACAAACACTGCACTGTGCCATAGACACTGACCCTTGAGTGAGGTTCTAAAATTATGTGGTTAGAAGAAAGGAGTGGCTTTGCTTTTCATTTATATATATATTGCTTCATTTGAGTACTAATCATATAATAGATATATTGTGAAAGGGGTTCTCTACATGAGTTGGCCCTCCTCTGAATGCAGTTCAAAATGAATAGTTGTCAATCTGTCTAACATTCTTACCTGCAACTGCACATACAGTCATGGAGGAGAGATCTACAAGGGGTTCAGAGTGGGAGGGATTGATGATTAGCCTTGCAACTTTAATAAAAGCCAGTTCTCTCTCTGTCTGCAAGTGGAGGCAAGGTAGTCAGAGGCAAAATTGTCAGTAATTGTTGTATAGAACAGCTAACCATTCACTCACTAGTAAAAAGTTAGAGAAAGAGATTGTTAATACTCTTTATTTAAACCATTTGCAAAGGTAGTGGTGATAATAAGACTTCAAGTTCTGTAGATACAAAAATTTGAATACCTAGTCCAGGGCTCTGCTTGAATTATAACTAGGAAAATGAAGGGAAATTGCTTGAAGAGGCTATAAGGAGAGAGACAACTTTTAAGCATCTTCCTTCTCTTCCCCTCGTTCTTTCCTAGATCCAATGGAGCCTTGATGATCAACTATTTCACTCCTCAACCTACATAAAGACTTCATTCTGAGCCCTAAAATTTTAATAAGCTAACCATATCAATTTACTGCTCAAAGGGTTCCACAATACTTGGGAAGGAAATATTTTCACTGTTAGAATAAGTGTCACAGTAGTAAAATATGAAGAAATTTGTGGAACACACAATTGAGGTGGAAATGCATGGAATCAAGAAATGAGAAACTTCAAAAAATTGATTCATTGAAGTTGTACATTTGATCCCTAAAATTAAAAACTAAAGTTTAATTTTTCACCTACTTAAACCATACAAATTCTCTGTACTGGTCTGAATTCACTATCAAAAGGTCTTTTACATGAAAACAAAATGACAAAAAGGCATTGAACAACTGTCAAAGGCAAAAACCAAAAGCCAATAATTGTTAAAACCTTTTGAATCAAGTAAGCTGGTAAAAACAGTATTTACAGTTTAAGGAAAAAAGTACAAAAAGAAAAAAACCTCTTCATTCTTCAAAAGCTTAGGTATTACATTTTACATAATACACGATCTTCGATAAGTTAATTTGCCCTCGACCATATACTTTGCAACCTTCAATAACCATTCATCTCGAAGACTTGGTGGTGACTGAACGAAGATCTAGAATGTACTGTTGATATGCCCAACATCTCAAACTAATCTCTGTTTAACTAAAAGTTCTATGCTAAGAATTCCCACTCATTTCAGCCTTTCCATCACCTTCTGCTCATACTTACTTTCAGCTCCCCCTCATTTCCATGACAAAAGAAGTCTCCACTGGACGCATTTGGTAC